>JABAKD010000015.1:4583777-5213777 GCA_012845835.1 Undaria pinnatifida | reverse complement strand
CCCTCCCACCCATCTCCGCTGCCACCGCCATCCCGCGCCGCCATGAAGCACTGGAGCGATTTTCCGTGCGGAATTGCTTCGCCAAAATCTGTCCCCTCTTTTTCCTAGAGAGAAGAGGCGTTCTATTGAGGGAGTTGTCCAATCGCGAAACAGCAGGAAGAAAAGCAACGCTTCTTTCTTTCTCATGGGAGCCGCCGCCGTGGCCGCCGTCAGACTCACCGAACGCCAACAACAACCGTCAGGCACATGCATGCCATGGTAGAGGCAGCACTTCTTGACCTTTTTTTTTTCTGGATGACTGGGCTCCTTAGCCCAAAATCGTTGGAGTTTCGTTCTTGTTTTTGCAATGTGAACGGTTTTTTATACCTAGAACGTGGGAGTTTTTCCTCGGGTGTATACGAAGCGCGTTTAGTTTTCTCCAATCGTTTGCTTTTTTTTTTGGGGGGGGGGGGGGCTACTCGATATTCATGCATAGCCGTAGTCGTATGACCATAGTGGTGTGACCCTCGCATCCCTACAATGACGGGAAGGAGCATGTCGGGCTTTCACCGACCGGGCAGACATTGCTTGCACCAAGCGCGAAGCGCCGTGATGAGGTGTTCGGCGAGTTGCATGAAGGGTGAGCGGCATCCTAGTAAGAACCGCTTTTTTTTTTATGGGGGGGGGGGGGTGAGATATAGAGCACTTCAAACGAGAAACCTCAGAAAGAAAATTGGTACACCTCTACCGCAGCATGAGTCGTCGTCTTTTTTTTTTTTGCCCCTCACGAAGATTTGTTCGCGTGTTTATAGTAAGCACGAAGATTTTGTCCGCCCGCCCGCCCGCCCTTTTTTTGTCTCTCCGCCCCTTTCGTGCGTTTTTTTTTTTTTTCCGTTTTGGCAGCCTTGGACAACTTAGGGGCGACGACATTCTACTGCAAGATCGGAGACTCAAATTTGGCATCTCGCGCGCTCTTTGAAAAGTGAGAGCAAGCGAGGCAACGCGCATGTTATTGTGTCCCTTCTCCCCCATTGCCGCGTTATGGTAAATGTACCTTGGTGGTGCAGATGTCATTGTATCCCCTCTCGCCCGTTACGGTGTTGTAATAGGTGTACCTGGTTACAGATGTCCCCTCTCGTCCTAACCCTAACCCTCTATAACCCTAATTCTTTCGCGAATCCACACTAACCAGTTTTTTTGTTAATCTCCGGAAATGTCTCAACGCTCTGTAGACACAACCTACGGTAGAGAGGGCGCGCTATTGCCATTTTCTTCTGAGGGTTCTCGCTTGAGGAGCTCTTCTGCCTCACTCAAAAGCTGATTTCAAGCGAACTGAAAAATGCAATCCTATTAACAAACCCGTGGCCGAGGTATGCAATACAATACACATCATATATACCTGGTACTGCGAAACAAGAATGGCATTCCGACGATTTTTTGGTCAAGGTTAACGCCTTTACAACTGGAAGCCCTTTTTTTTACAAATTTACTCGAAGTTAGTATGGGGAGTGATTTTGGGGTACTAAAGGGGTTAACGCCTTTGCAACTGGAAACCCTTTTTGGGGACAGATTTACTTGAAGTTAGTATAGGGAGGAGTTTTGGGGCTCTTAAGGGGTTAAGGAGCCCCGTCATTCAGAAACAAAAACTGCCCCGCAGGGGCTGCCTCCATCGTATATAATACATTGTATGTAGCACGTGTCTGGGTCCTTCGGTCTTCAAACTACTGCTGTTGTTGGTTCGGTGGGCGGATTTCATTTTTTTTCATTGTTGCGGTCACTGCTGTGTGTTTTTCTACGGCGACCGACCTGACCGATGGACTCCTCGACCGGATGCTATATGGGATACGACAGCCAGGGAGAGGATGACGCAATGCGACGCAAAAACCCTACGATACCCGGTGTAAGAAAGTTGAGCCGCACCGTCAGCAAAATCACGCCGCCATCGCGTCCTCCCCCCTCCCCCCTCCAGCGTACTGGGCTCAAGTGAAGCGAGAAACGCCTTGTCCGTCGTGGTCGCGGCCGCCCCTCCTCCCTGTCCTCTCGGTTTTCGACGCCTCTTTTCCTTTCCCTCAGCCCTCCCGAACGAGTGCCCGGACAATTCACACCTCGGACAGGTCAGATCTCTGTTCGGGATCTAGATAGTTTTGGATATAGATAGTTCCCTGATCTATATCGTCTGCGAGATCTAGATCCTGTTTCTTGGTTGGGTTTTGTACGCTCAGTGACACGTTTGCCGGGGCGATTTTCCGTTTGCCGTTCTCTGCTTTCCATGTTCCATCGACAGTCTGGGCTTTACCGAACACGCCTACGTGGAAGCGTTCAAGGAAACGGAGCTCCGGTTTGAAGCCAAGCCGGGCGGGGCGATCGCAGCGGCGCTAAGGGCCCAAACGGAACACGTACAAACCGTGCCGTGTCCCCCACCCGTGGCGGCGGCGGTGATGGGGGAGGATGGAGGGGCGGCGGGGGAAGAAGAGGAAGGGGCGGGGGAGGAGCAGCAGAACGAGCGGTAACAGGCGTTTCGACTTCACCTTTACCTGAAGGGACTGTACGGAGTTTATTTTGCTTGACCTTTTGTAGAAGGAGGTGTAACAAGGTTTTCGACTTCTCATGTAGCAGAAAAAACGGTAACATTTTTTTCGAGGCCACCTTTAGCAGAAGAAGGGGTTTTTATTTTTCGACTTCATCTTCAGCAGAAGGTGGAGTAACAAGTTATTCGACTGCAACTTTTGGTACACCCTACATATTCAAGAATGATACTATTACGTACCACTGTGAACGTAAATTCAAGGGCCGCTTGGATATTAATATGAATACCCCAACGGTCCTTACTTTTCCGTCCACAGTGTTAGTATTTTTTTAGAACAGGACCGCAGAGAACGACAATTCGTTCCCGCAGTGTTCTGATTTGCCCATTTTTTAGGTTGGAATTTTTAATTGGTCGAAAATCCTTGGTCGACCTGTGCGGTCATCAGGGTATGAAATGTCTCTCTGAATATATTGCCGTCGCCGAACGGCACGATTGCAGCACCGGCCGTGGAAAAATTGGGGTGGGGGGTGGTGGTGGCGGACGGTGAAAAATTCCGGAGACAGTACATTTTTTTAGGTGGGGTGGACCCTGGACGTTTGTAGAGCTTTAATGTGGCTGTACGGCTTGCAGCTAACTGCAAAGCGGGTGGGTGGATTGCTTAAGGTGGCGGCGCTTGCAACTGGGCCGGCTGTCGCATCATTTGTTTGTTTTTTTTCCTCCGGGGGTCCTCTGCAGGAAAGGTGGGGCCGAAGGATATATAGGCCAAAGCCCGGTCGGGGCCGCTCTCGCACGCGGACGATTTTTTATATCCTCCGTCCGCTGCACTTGGTAGTGCTTGGAAGGGGCGCTGTGTTGTAGTCGTTGTGGTCGTGTTAACTCGTGTACGGTACGCGACAACACTTAAGAACTTGGCAGTTGAGAATTTCAGGCTCGACTTTAAGACGAAAATGACAGTATGTCCTCGTTTGTACTGAAAACGGCGTAGAACACACCCTGCCTGACTTGAAAATTCCGGCCTTGTCAGAAATAAGAGGTTCTTAACCGGTGTCGCATGCTGTACACCTGCAGTCGCTTTTGGGGAGCGATCCGCATTGGTACGGAATAGACTTTGCAAGTCGTGAAGGCGTGAAAGCGGCCCACGCGACGAGTGACACGCGATTGTGTTTGTTAAAATCCATACCTGGTATGTAATTTCACATCTATCTATAGTCTATGCGTTTTTTCTTGTTTTTTTTACATAAAAACACCAGCCGACGGGCATGTAAAATCAACTGCTACTATTAATACTACTAATAATACACTTCTACTACTACTATGAATACTACTATTAATACTACTCGTGCTGCAGTATTGTACCTCTGGTACAAATATGTATTTTTGTTCATGACTTTTCCCTCTCCCGCTAAACTCGTAAAATAAGTCTTGCCCTCGGCAAGCTTCTAGACAACCATCCTTGGTCAGTGCGAAGGGTTTCAGGTCGTTCGTCCGCAACTAAAGAAAAACACCAGCGGCGTAAAATCAGCCATCAGCTACTAGTTTAAGCTGAATGAAGAGTTTATTTTTCGGGCCGTTCGTCCGAAACACAATAAAAACACCAGAGCGTAAAATCAACTAGTACCAGGTGGTTTAATGTTTTTACTTTTTTAGGCCGTTCGTCCGAATCGAAAGGAAAACACCGGCGTAAAAAAGTAAAAATCAGCTGTGTAATACCAGGTACTGGAGAGTCTTTTTTACCGTTCGCCCGACACGGCAGAAAAAAACAAAAACGTCAGACGAGTCATTTATGATCATGCCGCGGTGGGCGGTGGTAGAAGAGAAACCTCTGTCTGTCTCTTATATTATTATCGCCTTTAGAACTTCGTGTGCGTTCTTCACATCAACCCCTTTGGAGCCCCCGAACCCCTCCCTATGCTAAATCCAAGTAATAACGTCCCCAAAAACGGGTTTCCAGTTGTAAAGGGGTTAATGAGCTGATATTTCCACCCATCTACATCCGGCACAACCAGTACCCGTGATGATGTCTCATAGAGACGAGCTCTGTGATTACGTGGTCACAAACCACGAGACAGAGATACCTGGTACACATTGCGCATACAGCAAGAGGGTGCTTCGGCCATGCATTGCCAACCGCAATGAATGCGCGGGCAAACACACAAAAGTGTGCAAGCCAGCACCAGCAGCATACGCCAATTTTTTTGCAGGAAAAAAAAGAAAAAGAAAACAAAAACATTGACAATACATATAAGAAGAAAAAGCAAGAAAAAAAAGACGGAAAAAAGTAATTGGAAATGAATAGGGAAACAGGACGGCACCCAGGTTTCTGGGGACAAAATAGACACTCTGTCCATTACACTGCGATGATGGAGGAGATGACGCGTGCTACGATGTAGAGGTGCACCACTTTTTTTCTGGGTTTCCTCAATTTGGGAGCTTAAGACATGTCATTCTTGACCCAAAAACTGATTTGTAGAAAAAAAGAACTGCTACCCCGGATGAAAAATCCCATCTGGCCTAGGTGTACAACCAGGATCATGAAAAAAAAAGGCCAATGATTTCCGACGATGTTGGGTTAAGGAGCCCCGTCATTCAGAAACCATTTTCGCCAAAAAAAGGTATACCTCTATCGTAGCATGGGTCTGCGCACGAACTTGTGTTTCTGAGTCTCCCCGCTTGAGGAGTTCTATATACTTCGCCCAAAATATAGTATGGCAAGAAAAGTGAAAGTGAACACCGGACAACGAAATCTCATGGCCTAGGTATGTATACCTGAACATTTTTTTGTTTTGTTTTGTTTCATCCTCCGGCGGATGGGGAAAAATAAAGCTTAAGCTCACCACCCTTTCACGTATTTTCATACGCGTCGTGTGTCGATATAATATTATTGTGCAAATAAAAGCAAGAATGAAATTCCGAACGATTTTGGGACTGACAAATCAAATATTAGAGTATCGCAAATAAAAACAAGAATATGAAAATTCCGAACGATTTTGGGTCAAGAAGTCCAGTCAATTCAGAAAGTAAACGTGTTTAGCCCCCCCAAAAGCACAATAATTGCAATTGTTGTACGTACACCCACCGTAGCACGGGTCGCTAGTTGGCATTTAGAATTTAGAGTGGGAAATTTTCGCAGCTCTACTAAAAGGGTTAGCACACGAGCTCCGCCCCTCGACCAAAAAACAGACTTGGGAGATGAACTGTACGCGCAACCCGGTTAGCAGTCCTGTGGACTGTGATAGGGCATATTTTGGGGCGGAGTTGAAGTCAAAAACACGCCCGGACATGTATTAGGGCCGTTTGCAGGTTCGTATTTATTTTATAAAATCATTCTAGCGATGTCAGCTGTGAGTTCGACGAATTTAGGAGTCGTTCTACGGTAGCCCCCCCAACTTTTCTTTAACGAAATCGCCGGTTTTGAAACCAGCTCCAGGCCGTATCTCATGAAATACGATGCCCCTTGCCACCCCGACGTCATCGTTCGATAGCTCTTCGCAAACAAGGAGATGTTTGAGGATTTTTTTTCATAGCATCCTTCCTCGTGTCGAGCAGCCATGAAACGTTCGTTAAAGAAAATCGCCGGTTTTGGGGGGGGGCTATCGTAGAATCAGTCTTAGGGTCGATGCTCATCTTTGCAAGCTGCGTTGTTGGCACTCTTGTAGTATATTTTGTACACAAGCCGCACTTGCAACTTTTCCGGGCATGAAACTTAGCACATCTCATTATTATTGGGTATAGTATACAGTAGTGGTTGGATCCCGTTGAGTCAGAAACGTTTTGGCCCTGAAAATGATAAACCTGTATCATATCCCGGAGAGCACTTGAGACGCGTGCTAAGTTAGGGGTACTAGAAGGTATACCGTGTTCTGGCGAAAATGGTTTCTGAACGACGGGGCTCCTCAACCCCTTCAGAGCCCCAAAATCCCTACCTATACTAACTTCAAGTAAATTTGTCCCCAAAAATTGTGTCCAGTGGTGAATGTTATAAGGCCTAGTTTGGGTACATTGGTTAACCTTTTGCAAGTGAGTGGTCCAACGGACTAATACCCCACTGATAACCTCAACAAATGGCGTCGTCGACAGACCATGTTTTTTTTGGGTCCTGGGTTCAAATCCCACATCCATCATAATACACTTTTTCAGAAATAAGCTTAACATAAAGGCTTTAACCCCAAATCGTCGGAAACAATGGTTTGTTTTGCACGATTCTCGTTGTGTACAGGTCTAGGCCATGGGATTTTTCATCCGGTAGCAGTTTATTTTTCTCCAAATCATTTTTTAGTGAGAGGTCTCAAGCTCCCCAAATTGAGGAATCTCAGAAGGCAAACACTAATGAATGGTGCGCCTCTATCGTAGCACGCGTCTTGCTATAAACTGTATGTGAGCCAAGCCAAGTTGAGCACATGAACAAGGGGGGGGGGGGGTACTCATTTCATGCATGGTCGCTGTCCTAAGATCATAGATCCCCGCTTCCATACAATGCGGGGACGGAGCACGTCGGCTTTCCACCGACCAGGCGGATATCGGGTGCGCCAAGCGCGAAGCAACGTGAGGTGTTCGGCAAGAGCGCTAACATGTACATAAGAGGGGGGGAGATTAACCCGTAAATTATACCAGGTAGTCGTTAGTGGAGACACGCAGGGAAGATTTTCATGTTGAAACATTTCGATGCATGATACCGTAGATATCCATTTTTCAATACTACTGTAGACTAGAGAGATATCCTTTTTTTCGTGGTACCATGCTTATGTAGCTTGGCGGGCTGTACGGAGAAGCCGCCGGGTGTGGTATCTGCCTCGTCGAGGCAATCGGGAGGTAGCTCATACACTGTAATCGGGAACGCAGCGCCAACGATATGCGTTAGTGTGCTGTTCCCTTGAGTGCTGTATGATTCTGCAGGTTGGACGGTCGACGCGTGTTACGATAGAGAAGCACCACGCTTTTTCTGAGGTTTCCTACAACTTGGGAGCTTAAAACCTCCCCCAAAAAATGATTTGGAATAAAACAACGCTGCTATTATAGCGGATGAAAAATCCCATGGCCCAGGGTACACTACGAGAATCATGCAAAAAAAATGGCCAATTTCCAACGATTTGGGGTTAAGGAGCCCCGTCATTCAGAAAAAAATTCAGCCGAAAACTGATACCTCTATTGTAGCATGCGTCGGTCGTTCAACACGAGGCTACCAATTTCAGAGACAATCAAGAACGAAAGATGTGCAATCGGGAGATAAGTCCATACAATCGGTGGAAGCATGGGTCCACGGGACGATAGCGTCGCGTTGACCGTACCAGAAAGTCTGCGAGCAACCTCATGACCGAATTAACTAGTGAATTGATGGGTTGATGGATGATGGCCAGGAATGCCTCCCTAGTCGCGGCCTGCGTATCGAATACGCGCCCAGCGGTTTCGTTGGGACTGTCAGCCAACAGCCAACTCATTCATCACTGCGTCCAAATAACTGCGCTTCTTTTCTGGCACTGTCTCGGCCATTGATGATAGCTTCTATCCGGCATTTTGGGCCTCAAGACAGGAAAGTATTTTCTTCGCCGCTGGCATCTGTCATACCGCATCCGCTTGTTCGACCCGAGGAGCCATAAGATGACTGATGGGTTAACCCTTGTGGGGGCCCAGGTGGATACATTACAAAAACATAATAAGTGTGGTCTGACCAACTGCCCAGTCCAGCATGACCGCGGAGAAGCACGCCCAGGGTCGTGCACCTCATTGCACCGTGGCTAGGACGCTAAACCCGCAATCCCCCCAGGCAGCAAAGACGTCGGTTGACGGCACTCTTGACTGTTGACGGACAACCGTCAAGGACCGCTTCACACTAAAACCAGCATATTACGTCTAACGAGGGCTTGACGGGACAAAACTAGACCGTCACCCGACATCTTTGCGACCCAGCAGTCCGCGTTTCTTCGTACCGATGCCGCAGTCGTCAACTATATTCGGCAGTTTTTCCCGCTGAAGCCCCAAAGGAGTCATGATAGTTAATAGCTGCCTCTGGCATGATGACATACCGCATCCGCTTGCCCAACCCCAGGAGCCATGAGATGACTGGTGGATCAAGCCTATTAACGGCTGCCTCCTAACGTACGATTATGCGTAGCCAACTCCAGGCACGTGAAAGGAATTAAGCAGATCGGAACAAACACGTCTTGGGCTAGTCATTTCATCGGGGCAAGGTAAGCGTCCTCCCTTCAAAACATCGCCGTAAAAACGCGATTATTCGAAGCAAACCAACTCGTCCATGAACCCGTAAACGGTTACACATTCCAACAAAAGCCCGTTGTGCCGACTAACCCTCCAGCACACTGCACAATCTCTACTTAAAACACTTCTATCCACAGCAACCAGTGATCGGCGTCTACAAAAAAAGCACCTACTCGAAATACAAAAAAACATGCGCGGCTATTTCCCCCCCAACCGGTGCTGGGTTCGGGAGACCCTCTGCATCACAGCCCGCTCCTGCACGTACCACGGGAAGGGGTTAGGAAAGCGTCTCCAGTCGAGCTCCGTTTGGTGAAAAAAACAGTCCCGTGAGAGTCCTCTTTTGAAGCACTTCCCGTCGGTAGGCAGGCGGCGGCGTTCCGGCAACGCGTCCTCGGCGACGGCCTAGCTTTGCCCTTTTCCGACTCCCAAAAAAAAACTACTCTAATTCCAAGTGTCTTGTCCCCAAAACGGGAGTGCAGTGCTACGAGGGTGTTTTTCCCCGCAGCGGGAGTTCAGTGCTAAACGAGTCACAATGTGTAACAAATATATCGCCCCCCTGAACCCCTCCCCCCCGTTGCTGCACGACCTCGAATAGTTAGAGTCCGTGGTTGTGTCGTCTAGCCCACTGTCGTCTACCGTTGTCAAGTTATTGTGTTCTCAAGGGTCGATCTCCAGCCATGCTCTCTCCACTCCCGGCTTCCTCGTCTCCCGACTGCTTTTTGTTATGCGTCTCAAAAACAGCAAAGGCAAAAATGGCACCTAGTGGACCCCCCTGCCCAAGCCTCACGGCTCTGCTCGCTCGCAATTTCCAACTTGTGGTCTTGATTTCGCGCTCCACCCGCGACTCGTTGTCTTGCTCTCTCCCTCTATGCTCTCGTCCCCGGCACGCCCGTCTACTATCTTGTCTCTCAGGACGAAACCGACGGCTCACCGGAAAGGCTATAAAGACGACCACAATAATGACAAAGCAGAAGCAGATCCAGAATGATCAACCATCACCATCGTCATCAACATCATCGCCACCGTCGTGATCATCGTATCATCAGCAGGAAACCTTTGATATTTGAAACCCGCCAACACCCCCATCCCCGCCCCCGCTCTCGCCTCCGCTCCCGTCTCCATGTGATTTTCAACTTCTCCCACCCTTACTGCTTGGCAAACCAGAACCCGAACGCCACGGTGAGCGCGAGTCCGAGGAACGAGAACAGCAAAATCGGAGCGTCACCTCCGTCTTGGGTGATACCCACCTTGTCTCCCACCTTCTTCGCGAAGCGGCGACGGGGTCCGCGGCACTGCGGGCAGACGAACCCACGTTTCTGATAGGGCAGCGGGAGGCGGGATGCGCAGCAATCGCGAACGGTTCGGGCAACAGAGTTAGTGGCGCCGCGAGATGTGGTGGGGGGAAGGAGGAGTCGGTGGGAAGGGAGGGCGAGGCAATAAAGATGAGCACGTAGAGGGCAATACACACGGGAACAAGGACCACCAAAAAAAAAATGTCATACTGCTGACGTTGCGGCGGCTATTACTATCGCTGCTGTTGCCGAAGTTGCGGCAGTTGTTGCTACTGCGGTTGCTGCTAGTCCTGCAGCTGCTATTGCTGCTGCTGCGGTCCACTTTCTGTGTGATGCGATGCACAACGGATGCAGGCGTACGGGCACTTGCAGACGGAGATCGTTGCTTCCGATACGGCCGCTGGAGGAAACAGCGTGTGGAGGGGCGAGAATAAACCGCAGAAAACGACGCCCGCCGTGGCAAAGCCCTCATTCTGGTAGTTTAAAGCATCGTAAAAAAACCTCCGCGACCTCAAGTTTAAAAATTTCGACGGAAAAAAGGTGTCGGTAATCTGCATGAATCGGAATGAGGTATGACGCGTACTGTAAGGACGATTCTAACGCTTATGGCATACCACTTGGAGCAGAACCCTTGCACAGGGCACATCATAAGCTGCCGATGCACAAATCCCTTTACAGAGTCCCAAAAACCCTCCCTAACTAATTCCGAGCCATCCCCCCCCCAAAAAAAACGGGTTTCCAGTTGTAAAGGCGTTAAATACCGTTCCCGACACCACTTAACAATTGGGGCAAAATTATTTGACTACACGTAGATACGTCGCCGACAGTGTTGACGACTAGGATTCGCCCGCCCGACCGGCAAGGGGCACCTCCCTTCCGCTCCCCTCCCTCCGACGCACCTGCTCCTCGAGGTACAGGCCTCCGCAGTCGTCGATGTCGTAAATGTACCCGCAGTCGGCGCACACCCACTCCCCTTCCCAGAAAGTTCTCGTCGGTGCTGCCTCCGCCTTGGCCGCCATTTTAAGGCCGGACACCACAGAGCGCCCTGCCGCCCGCGAGGTTGGGCCCCGTCCCACCTAATCGTGTGAGGACAATCACACCAGGGAAGGGAGGGGAGAGGGGAGGGGAGTGCATAACGGTTGTGGGTGCTACGTATGCGGTGGTGGTGGTGGGGGGGGGGTTCATAAGGGTTTGCTGGGTGCCCAACACGCGGGGACGGGTGTACTCATTTCACGCATAGCTCCTGACCCTCGCGCCCCTCCGATGACGGGGGTTATTGAATCTTGTTGGAAGCTACCTTAAATATTTCAAGTGCAGCATGGCGCTTCCTACAAACTAATCCACTCGTACTCCGTATTACGCCATTGACATGACCACAACTGGCAGGCAGGGCGGCAAGAGGGAAATGTATGATCGTTCTAGTCGAGCGGTGTAGCTGTTCGTCATCTTATCTACGTACTGTTATGCACTCGTACCATCTACCTGGTACTGCTGTGGCTCCACGTCCGGTACGTGACCCATTCAAACTGCGGCGCGAGACGACCTAGCTGTAGCTAACAGCGACCAGCATCGCAGACAAACGATCACTCAGCAAGGAAGCCAAGGTTCGACTGCCGCCGCCACGCCCCGTGATAGCCGCCAGAGGTTTATGCTACTCGTATTATATGTGCCGACAAACAACAGCAGTCATCAGGCATTAGATAGCTTACTGTTGTAGACTGCTGCAGTGTGCTGAGCGACACATGACGAAGCATTGAAGAGGGTGGGTTCATATACTCGTCTGTGCAACCAGTTAAGTGGACACGTACAAAATCCACGCAAGATGCGCCCCTCGGCGTAACGGTAACACCATGCCTTCAGATCGTGGCTACGAAGTCGTGGCAAGAACATCACGATCCGAGCCCGCTACGAGTACGACAAGTATTATGTCGCAAAGTCATGTTGGCATCTGCTAGGTGCGCTGGGCGTCCAGCACGTACTGGCAGCCTCTTTGTGAGGGATTGTGAGATTATGTGCAAAGCTACTATGTGGTGCCAGGTACGGGATACGGGCTATGACAATATCTTGCTGATGTCATCGCATCATGAGCCCGTAGGCTCGAGCATCCAAACGTGCAGAAACGACTCACGCTTCGTGATTTCGACACATGTTACCAGGTACGCCACGAAAGGAACAGCATCGTACTTCGTTTCAGTACCAACACATATTGTCATGATTAACTTTTCCACCTTCAGACTGCCTTCAAAGCTGAGTAAGAGCTTGTAGGCATCGGTAAATACCGGTTGTTCACGCAACCCAGAGAGAGCTTGTGTCGTTGCTTATGGTCCGAAATGACAGCACCGGTGTGCTATATGCTTTGCACGTGTGGGCGTCGAAGTGCCTGACCATAGAGGACCTTGCTATGGCAAACGTACGTGAGAGTCAGCTCCGCCGCTCTCGTGTCTGTGCTGGTTTCAGTCATCGTCAGTACAGAAGCCCTGATCAAAAGGCAGACAATTCTACCCAGTCGCAAAACTGCAGTAGCTACAGCAGCAGTGCGTCCCTTGCTCTGCTCTTACGTTTCCAGGCTGTACGGTGAGATGGCGGATGGCCCGAGGTACCAGATACTTGGTACGTGTTTGCTGTACAGCTTATGCTGTACGTCTGTACGTAAATGCTGTCCCAATTCCAATTCTATCGATCATACCGCATACCTGAGATGTAGCCTGGCTCGTCGCCGCTCTCGCCGCCAGGCCACGGGAAAACGATGCAGGAGGCTGAACGACAAACCCGTTTACGGTTGCCGCCAGGCATAGCATCAACATCGCGCATAGGTAGCTCATCATGCTGCGGGTGGGGGTTGATTTAGACAGCCGAAAGCGCGTAGCTGGGTAGCGGATAGGTTGCAAGGGGCCGGGGTGTGCGTGGATTGTCGATTTTCCGAGTTTTATTTTATGAAAGTTCACCAAGGATACACCCTTTTGACCCGGGGAAGATAATACACTCCCCCCGGATTGTGGAAACCCGTTTTCCAAGGTTGTGTTGTGCCAGCTTTAGATGCACGAAGACGACGCCTGGGAACCCGTGCTGTGCCACCGTGCTACCCTTGATCCTTCCTGAGACCCAATACGACCGCGGGAACACCACCGTCACAAGACATCCTGGATTCTGCGTCCAAGGCTCGCTTGAGATAGTCAAAATCACACGAAGAACGTGACTTTCCCTCGTTGTTCGACTTCCAGCTGCTACAACCCCGTCTTGACCCCATCTCGCCGAGGTCGAGGAGAGAGGCAAGCTACGCCAGCTGGCGCGTCAATCGAAAGATACATGACCCTCGAGGTTATCGCGTAGGTGAGCCGGCGAGGGTTAGCCTCGAGAGTGGTCGTGGGGGAGAAGTCGTAGGGAGTCATTGGCGCTTCTTCTTCCGCATCGTTCAACCCAAACTTCTGTCCAGCGTCCTGGCAACGTTCAGCTTGCTTCGTCGTTCAGGGTAGCAGCGAACCCTCATCTCGCGAGGACTCCACTCCAACCTTTCCGAATGTTGGGCGATATCTCGTGGGCCAGAGCCTCGCGGGCCGACCCGTCGCGTGTCGACCGTGTCGGCGCGTGTGTGCATGTGGTTCGTCGCGAAGGTCATGTTTACGGTCGAGGTATTCTGTCTAGGTTCGTCTTTTTTGTGTTTTGAATTGAAATGCTCCACCCTCAAGTTTTTCTTCGAACATCATGTGAAGCCGTTGCCTACAACCTAGTCCGATGGCGGCAGGATCATCGCAGTCGAGGACACACATCCCCATGTAGACACACGCCCGACCCAGCGCCTGGCTACCTCCCTCCCCAGGTCAGTCTACCTGTCAACGCGCCTCCGTCGTCGCCTGCCTCCCGCCCCCGCCCTCCCTCTCCTCCCCCACCCAAGGAAATTCAGCAACTTCGTTCCAATTCCTTTCGTTCGTTCGAGGGAATTAAACAAGTGTCAAGATTACACAGAAGAAGAAGCAGCGTGAACAAAAAAAGATGGCTAATCTGAAGCAGCATATACAGCTGCAGCAGCAGCAGCAACACCAGCAGCAGCTGCAGCCGCCGTCGCCTCCACCACCACCACCACCGCCACCGCAGCAGCAGAAGCCAGGGAGTTCGCCCCTGCAGCCCAGCTGGATACCGTCCTCGGTTCGCCGGAACTGTGATTACTGCGTCAAGAAAAAGGTCAGTCATGTTGGGTGCGCGGCCTGGCCTCGCCTCTTTCCGCTGCATTTTTTTCTTGGTGTTTTTTTTTCTGTGCGTTTTTTTTTCTGTGCGTTTTTTTCCGTCATCCTCTCCTTGGTTGTTTTTCTGTGTGTTTTGTCTTGTGTTTAGTATAGTCGTGTCGTCGTTTTGGGTTGCCTGTTTGTTTTTGGGTTGTTGCAGGCACCCCTGCATTAGCCTTCGCGACACGTCTAGATTATCCTCTAGGATAAAGTATGGAAGTCGACCTCTGGAAACCGCTTCCGTTTTCCTGATGATCGTTCTCATTATCTGTTATTTTTTTGCATTTCTTCCGTGATCGTTTTTGTTTTGTTTTTTTACATGCGCGCGTTTTTGTGGGGATGATACGTTATGATGTGATGTGTGATGCAAGGATCCTTCGGATCTGTGTTTTTTTGTTTCATCCTTGTTCCTCGCGTGTAGCATACCAAGTACCAGATATCAACTCGGGATGGTGTGGTAATGCAAATTTATTTTTTGTGTTGGTATCGAAGACTGGAGTGGTCAGATACGGGATAGATTTGTTTCCACCCGCTGATCTGTCGATGTCTCTGTCTGCCTGTTGATCGTAGCTGTTGTGGCTGTTCTTTAGCGTTGCCTATCTACGGTAGAAACAGCAGCAGCAGCATCAGTGCGAGTAGTGCCACGAGTCTACACGTACAGCAACAGCGGCGGCAGTGAAAAAAAACGTCGGCGGCTGTAGTTACGATTCTTCCGTAAAATATATCACGTCGCGTAGCGCGTAGGCAGTGTTTTTTAGTACGAACCTGCAGTCAGCAGCAGCAGTTGAGATGGTCGCTGGAATCGATTATCTTGTTTGTCGTGGTCGTGCGTGGATAGGCAGGTAAATACTCAGTCTTGGTTTGTTCTTCGTATCGCGGTGTCTCCAAGAAAAACATCCATCATTCGAATACTGTAACCAGAAGCTGCTGCGGCAAAAGCACCAGCACAACGAGTACCACCACCACCACCACCACCAGCAGCAGCAGCCAACGCGACGTGTGCTCCTTGAGAACATGAGAAGAAAAAAAAGACGAGTCGACGGAGTCGTGGTCGTAGACTGTCGAATCTTGTGGCCTTAAAATTTGTGTTGAGTTGGTCTTGATGTGGGTTGTGTGTTGTCTCGTGTGAACGGAACTTTGTACTTGTATGTATACCAAGCAGCACCAGCATTTCACCAGCGTTCAACGATATACCAGGTACTCCACTCTGGACACTTAACATCCCATACTGCTGTGGGCCCAACGAACATCACAATTAGATTTGATTTCCGAAAAGAGAAGGGCGCAACATCGCAACATCGTCGTGGGTTGTTATCGTTCACGCAAGTATGGTTGTTGTCGTTCACGTACGTACTCTGTCTCTTGTTTCTGTTTTGTTCAGTTGTGGCCGACGAGGGTTTTTACATGCGACGAAGGTACTTCTTTGTGCGATAACAAGTACGCGCATTGGTCTATTGCAGTAAATAGTCGCATCGTATACATCGCGCAAATAATAATAGCATGTCGAATGCAAAGTGCTGCTGTGCTGTACGCACACTCGTGCTGAGACTTGTGTTGCGTTGTTTTGTCACCACGGAACTTTGGCCGTGGGTCTACGAGTACTAGTCTGGTCTACGAGTACTGGTCTGGTCTCGGACAGCAGCAGTCGCAGGAACTAAATCCAACCTCTCCTTGCCCCTACCTGCGCAGTACGTTCATAGCTGTACTGGTATTCATATGTTACCAGGGTACTGCTGTGCTCTCTACAAAGACGACGAGCCGTCTGGAACAAATAATCGTCAAACTCACGGCTGACGTCCTTGAAAATCAGTTATAAAATACCAGGTAATTGGGTAATCTGTTTTTTTTGTATCAGGCATTTGATATTTACCTTTGCTGCTGCTACTGCTGCTACTGCGGCTGCTGCGCTGCTGCTGCCTGCAGCACGTTATATACATGAATGCACAAGCAGTACGTATACGGTATGCAGTGAAAAGAGTTTCCGTGTGTCTGGCGTGTACCAAAAACTCGGCATGTTCTGCTTGAAAGGATCGCGCTTTTTGTACAGAGCGTGCCGAGTGAGAGGCCGCGCGTTAGAAATAACAAATGTTTTTTTTTCCCAGGTTGATACAACATTGAGAGCACCAGGCGGGACGTAAACACCAGCCACACGGGCAAACGGCACGGGACGGGCATTTTTTGTTGCATCGACCCGTTCGTGCTGTCCTGGTTATATGCTTGGTAAACGCAGCTACCGCCGTTTGCCCCGTTATCCGGGACAGACCAAAAATTACACCATGGGTCGTACGTACATGGTTGTTGTTGTTGTTGTTGTTGTGATGGTTGTTGATTTCACAGCGCCTGTTTGCCCTCGTGGGGGCTTCAGAGGAGGAGAATGACAAAATACACCGACGATTGCAGCATCCTTCACACGAAGCAACCCGGGCTGCTAGTATTTGTATTAGCTGACGCCGATTTTTCTGTCGCGCTCCAATGCAAGGACCTGCAAGACACGCGAATTGATTGATTGCACCGCTGTGTGCGGCATGCTCGCACCATAATAAGAAAGTGCTTATACTTTGTTTTGTGGCTGTATGGTATGGTTTATGATATAGTACGTGGGCTCCAAAAGGTTTCAACATAACCTATTAGTATGCCGTGCTTACGGCCAGGTACAAGGAGTCAAAAGGCAGCTAGAAAAACTATCTACTCGAAGTATTAGTCTACAGGTAATATTTAAGGGTGTCCCAGGAAAATGCATTAGTCCGCGACCAAATTGACGTATGATGCCAAAAAAGGTTTCTCCCTCTCCATGGGGTTTTGGTGTATATCAGTGCGCTGATTTTTCGTTGGTTGGGTTGGCTTTGGATTGTGGCGCTCGACGGTTTCAATGCTATCAATAGCATTATATGTTCCCCTACCCAACTCGTACCCACCCAAATTGAATGCATCGCAAACACGCTAAATGTAAAATCAATGGGTCGAACTCACAGCTGGTGTATGTATTTCAAATAGTTATTATGCGCTGAAACAAAGTGTCGTTAGCGCCCGAGCGAGTGAATAACCGACTCCCGGCATCGCGGATAAGCTCTTTTAGGCTTAACTCGGGCCGGTTTTGGTTTACCCCCTACCCCCTCCCCCCCCGAAATGATGGAGGGATAGCCGCAGCCTGCTAAATAAGCTGATCACAGCAGCATGAAAGTTTCAACTTTGGAGCACGAAGCACCACATGTTGCTTCTGTGCTGCTGTTGCTGTATGATGTGAAGGTGGTGTCTTAGGTGTCGTACATACCTCGAGACCGTTCAATTGGCCATGGATTTTATGAGTAGTGCAACTTGACCCCTTACGGGTCCCTGACACAGCGACCTATGTACGTATAGGCGACGAGATCGAGGTTATCACGAATCTCGAAAGAACGTGCAGCAGCCCGAGCATCGCCATGCTGCACGCGTGTCGCACGCCTCCTCACATTGCTTTTTCAGACGCATTCTTCCCCATCCCAGCCAACCGGGCTTCTTCCATGCTGTCAAGCTGTACTATTATAGTAAGTTTTTTTATCAACTTTTGCGTGTGAAGCGCGCTCAGGGGTTACATTAAATCGTAAAAATAGTTGCAAAGGATGCTACCACCGCCGCCCTACGTGGCATTGTTTTTTGTGGCAGCGTGTGGATGGAGTCGATGGGATGTTTTTACGTAATTTACGACGCACGACGACAGCTCAGGTATGTAGGTCGTGGTTCCTGCTGTGCCGTTGCGGTAGACTAGTAGGTATGTGTTGTGGCGTAGTACGGGTGAGGTACGTAATCGTATATACCTCGAAACGCCGTTCAAAAAGTCAATGGATGGTCACGTAAATTTAGTGTAAAAATACTTGGGAAAAGACGAGCGGTTGTTTTTGTGGCAAGAGTTCGATAGTGGATGGAGCGTTTTGGATATTTTTTCGACGTATAATATGATACCCTCCCAATAAAAACTCACCCATATAGTATATTACAAGTACCAACAACGCAGCTTGCAAAGATGAGTATTGACCTAAAATTCGTCGAACTCACGGCTGACGTCCTTGAAATATTTTTTATAAAGTATGATACCCTCTTGATGGCAACGTCTTCTGCGAGGTTCGCCTCGCGATATATTTGCGTGTCAAGCTGTTCTCTTGTGCCAGGAGCAATCGCTGCCCACGCGACGGTACCCTTGCTCCAGAGTCGAGCGGCACGGTCCCGCCGCAAAAGTCAGTTGACCTGTTGACCTATTTTCCTGCTCGGGTCGGTTGCCCAGAATGGACTAGTTCACATCGGGCACAGACAGGATGGAATGGACCCAAAGAATCTGAACAGCCTCGTTCCATTCCAACCGTTCCAAAACAAGGTCCCAATAAGACACGCCCTCAGGGTACCTTGTTCTATGCTGCTTGCTGCACGGCATTTAAACAAAAGTTACCAGTGGAGCTACCTACGACTGCAGCTCTCCTGTACCCATCCAAGGGCACCGTCGGGACACGTGTAGCAGTTGTGATACTCCCCTCGTGGCTCGACGAAGAACATCGGTGCCACACTTTTGCCAGCAACTACATCGCCAGAGCCTCGTTTGCAACCCAGTATTTTGCTAGCATCCTGGTCAGGCTATGACGGTATTGCGTGGCTCCTGCCACGGGCGAGCCCTGCGGCGTCCACTCGTGATCCACCCCGTGAGTCCCAAGTTATCACATGTGCACCCATACCCTCTTGGGCCTCCAGGATATGAAGCAACACTCCCAGATATGGAGGAAAACTCTCAGCACCAATCGGTTGCCGTAAATCTCATTCCAAGCAGGCCGTTCGGTTTTGCTGCACAAGATTAACTTCTCTGGGACGTATTTTTCCTCTTTGAAAAATGACGGTCAGGGTGGGAACGCTAGGAATCTACCTGTATTTGATTTGACGAAACAATCAACAGCAATCCCGATTATTTTCCGTTCCAGGTTCCAATCATTTCAGTGCCTTTTGGGGGGGGGGTTGACCCATTTTTAACTCCTAAAAAGTTCCTAGTCTAACTCCAAGTGTTTTGTCCCCATGTCAGGACTGCGGTGCTAAAAGAGTTACGATACCCACCGAAGGACAGCTTACAAAACCCTCCGAATGTCTTCAGGGTACCAGTACCAACCAGTACCAGTCGAATCGGGTCTTGATGCCTCAGGTACTGGCAGGTCCGGTCGCCCCGGTGGCGTATCAGGTTATCCTCGAGCCTGGTATAGGTCAGTTTCGTGAGGTTCGAATCCCCCCGAGTGTATACGCGTATCAATTCGTGGGGACTTTTTCTTGCGCACAAATTAACTTGCGTAAACGCGAGAGCGTGAGTTAGCAACACTCGATGAAAAGTCGACCAGCAGTGGGATTGATGAACCCTATGCGCGATAAAAAATGAAGGCAAGAACCGGGAGGGAAAAGGGACGACACCTGTGACCACAGCTTTTGTCCAGAAGCTGGAAAGTAGGAGTGTGCGAAAAAACAAAAAAAGAAAAGTGCGCAGTACTGTTTGTGCAGCTCAACTACTCACTCCGGGTACTGGCAGGTACTCAGTCATTTTCAGCTTCAAGTACTCCAGGTACTGGCAGGTATTCAGTTATTTTCAACTTGAAGTACTCCAGGTAGTGGCAAGTACTCAGTCATTTTCAGCTTGAAGAACTACAGGTACTGGCATGTACTAGGCCTTTTTCAGCTTGAACTCCAGGCATACAGTCAACCCCGCTTTAAGGACGCACATGTTTTTTCTTGAAAAAAGGCGTCCTTAAAGCGGGGTTTCGTCCTTAATAGGGTATACCCCTGTATTTATACTGTCTGTCGGCCCCCCTCGGTCCGGAAAAAAAAGTCGTCCTTAAAGCGGGGAGTTTTCTTACTACGAGCGTCCTTAAAGCGGGGTTGACTGTACTGGCATGTACTAGGCCATTTTCAGCTTGTAGTACTCCAGGTACTGGCAAGTACGTACGCTAGGTACTGTTAGGTACTCGCCATTTTCAGCTTGAAGTAGTCAAGGTACTGGCAAGTACTCAACTCAAGTCATTTTCAGCTTGAAGTACTCCAGATTAGTGGCGAGTACTCAAGTCATTTTCAGCTTGAAGTACTCGAGGTACTGGTTGATATTCGTCATTTTCAGTTTTCAAGTACACCAGGTACTGGCAGGTACTCTTGTCATTTTCAGCTTTAGGTACTCCAGGCACTTGAGTCATTCAAACTGACTGGTACTGGCCAGTCATGGACAGAGTATATATGCCAATGACTGAGCCCTGGCGCTGTGACGGTTTTTGAAACCCTTCCCTGTAACTGTTCACACAAGCATAAATGTCTGCACACTAATTCCAAGTAGTTTCCCCCCAAAACGCGGTGGACTTGTTCTAAAGGGATGGCACTGCTTGGAAACCCAGAACCCCTGCAGATGTAACGACAAAAAGAAACAAGCGTCGACAACATGAACTAGAAATGTGGTCTTGCCAACCGTCTTGTAAAATGTGCTCTTGTCAACCGTCCTCTAAAGGCGGTCTTATCAACCGTCCTGTAAATGTGGTCTTATCTAACGTCCTCTAAGCGTGGTCTTATCGACCGTCTTCTGAAGGTAAATGTGTTCTTGTCAACCGTCCTCTAAAGGCGGTCTTATCAACCGTCCTGTAAATGTGGTCTTATCTAACGTCCTCTAAGCGTGGTCTTATCGACCGTCCTCTGAAGGTGGTCTTGTCAACCTTCGTCTAAATATTGTCTCATCTGACGTCCTGTAAATGTGGTCTTATAAACCGTCCTCTAAACGTGGTCTTATCAACCGTCCTCTAAATGTGGCATTACCAACCGTCCTCTGAAAGTGGTGTTGTCAACCATCATCTAATGTTTGAGCACGCGATACAAGTGGTATCATTCAGCGCGCGTGTCGTGCACTTGCTTGCGTTCAATCTCGAGTACACCATCGGTTAAACCAGAGGAGCACTAAAAAAACAAAAAAAAAATCCCGCGCTTTTTTATTTTAAAGGCGTCAGGCAGGGGGAGGGAGCTTGCTGAAAACCTAGTAAAAAAACTTGTCGAAAATAGAACGGATTTTTCTCGATTCGCACAAACATCGCAACGCTCCATTTTTTTTTCGTTTTGACGTTTCTAGGAGTTTGGCTCCGTTTTCTCTTTTTTGTGTGCTTCCCTGGTTATACCCTACTCCAGCCGCTCGGGTTGCTTCTCACCTCTTACTTGTATGGCCGAAGCTGTATTCGTCACTTTTGATGGCCCTTTCTTATGTCTGAATTCAAAACGGGGTTTTAATTTTGAAGCCGTTTTTGGAGGCTTGGGGGGGGAAATGTCGGAAATCCAGTAGAGAAATCTCATCATTTCTTGTCTCGGGTGACTTTTGCCCATGCTCAGCTCGAGTCCAAGTTTTTCGTGTGGAAAATGGACCCGTTTGAGGCTTCAAGTAATGTTAATCTCGTTAACTATTTCTCGGGTGACATTTGCCCATGCGCAGCTCGTATTGATAGTACACGTTTTTTATGTAGAACAGTCAACTGTTCGGTTCTACACCTTGTGTTAGGCTCGCGGTTGGCAAGCAAGTACGAAAACACACCCGTTTCTCCCGTTTCCTGGTGCTGGGTACGGCAGTAGTATTATGTGGTATTTTCTTGGAGGCGAAAGGCGCACCTGCTCGACCCGTTCTGCGAATGCAAGTTCTTAATATCCGGTGCGCTTTCGAGATCAATGCAGCCTGGTTTTATATACCTGAGGGTATATGGTATCATACACGAGTACGTACGAATAGGGTTTGTGTGCGTCGCCAACCGCGATTTCATCTGCTTTACTGTGCACTGTATACGACTCTACATATTCTCAAGCAGCGCGCAAGTGTTGGCTCGCATGCACTACCGCGTTTTGTCTTGTGTCTTGTCTATCTTGTCTTTCTGTCCTGTCTGCCATCATGGTATCTGGCCTGCCTGCCTGCCTGCCTGCCTGCCTGTCCGCTTGTCTGTTTATCAGTATGTCTGCATGCCCGTCCTTTTGTCTCTGCCATCGCATTCAATGCTATGGACGTGTTGCGCCGACGGTGTCTTGCGTTACTTGCCACCACGTTTGTTCTGTTTGCGCAGAGAGATGAGGTTTATTCTGTTTGCGCGAGAGCAGATGAGTTTTATTTTGTTTGAGATACTGTTATTTAAGACCGGTATGGACCTCGAATGCCCACTGAAATGACTACGTTCTGTGCTGTGTGTCGGACGAATTCAGATGCCATGTAATGTATTATACCAAGTATTATACCAGTACAAGGTAGCAGAGCCGCACAGATTCTCCCAGTATACTTCATACTCAGAGTATACTTCGAGCATTTGAAGTGTTTGGCACTGCGAGTATCGGGAGTATGGCCGGTACTGATGGCCGAAATACTGCGAGTACTGGGAGTACGGGCAGTACTAATGGCCGAAATACTGCGAGTACTGGGAGTACGGGCAGTACTAATGGCCGAAATACTGCGAGTACTGGGAGTACGGACAGTACTGATGGCCGCAATACTACAAGTACTTGGAGTACGAGCAGTACCATATTGCGAGTGCTCAGAGTATCAACAGGAGTCAATACTGTAGTTTTGAACCCCGAAATGCTGAGTACTCGAGTAAATTACAGTACCCCGAGTATTACCGCAACCTGCAGTACCTCAGGACGAAACAGTGAAATACTCCCAAGTATTACCTCACCTCGCAGTACGAAACGGTGAACTACTGCGAGCATTGGCAGTGTGAGCAGTGCTATTAATAGCACCCAAAATACTGCAAGTACCATGAGTACGAAAATTATGCAACCCCGAACTATTTGGAGTACTTGAGAAAGTATTCCAAAGTATCGAACCCATAAATGCGTGAAGCACTGGGAGTATCCACAGTATCAAACCTCGAAAATATTGGAATACCGGGAGGATATGCAGTTCAGATCTCCGAAATACTGCGAGTACTTCGCAGTATTCGCTGTACAAAACCCCTAAATACAACGAGTACACGAAGTACCTGTGCAGAGTTGTCGGTGTATTTTTTTTCTTGTGGGCGAACGAGCTGCTGAAAAGTCATGCAGAATATTTCAATTCGCCGATCGACGAGCACGTCGTCCGCGGCCATTTTTTCGTCCGTACGTTACGCTACACAACTAACAAGTAACTAGTGGCACAACCCACCGTGAGGAAGGAACACAAACCGTACGGAGGTACACACTACTATAAGACCTAGACTTTTACGTAGACTACCGGACTACCAGTGCTCTACCCCTCACACCGACATGAGCCTTGACGGGTACATTTACGTATCATGCCGTTTATGTGCCGTTATAGGTCATGGAACTACGCGTACATTTATCTCCACTAGTATACAGTCGTTTCTGCGGCTGGTTCTTCCGTATCCCGCTATCCGCGCTACAATGACAGCATCAGTATTGTTAATAGTGTCGGTAATAACATCAGTACTGCAGTAGATGAGACATGATATATTTGGCATTAGACACGGGCACCTTTGACGCTATCGCTTGTGCTTTGTCGTAGGCTGTGCATCTCCCACCGGACCCCTTGTGACCTCAAGACACTGCGTCTTACGGCACCGCACCAAACCGCACCCCGCCGTACTCCGTACCGCAGCACATTGTCCTCATCCACCTCACAGAGACTGATGTATACCCCGTTCCGTACCGCCTCCTTCGCCCCCCCCTACCCCCTCACTTTCCCCTCCCCCCATTTTTTGTGTTATCCACCTGGTATATAAATTCAGGTGAAATGCGTCGGAAACAGCAACGGGGCGGGCTGCAACATTTGCGTGCGCAAGAGCATCAGGTGCGAGTACAGCGTCAAGAAGAAGCCGGGGCCGAAGTGCCGTAAGCGCGAAGACGAGGAAGGCGACGACGAGGCAATCCGCTCCCCCATCCCCTCCTCCTCCATCATTCACAACGGTGGCCAAGCTCACATCCTCACTTCCCCGTCCCGCGGTGCTGCTGCTGCTGCGGCTGCCGCTGTTGCTGCTGCTGCCGCGGCCGCTGCGCGGCCTCAGAGTGCGTACGCCCTGCACAGGGGTGGCCGGAGCGCGAGCTTCGAGGCCGAACATGGGGGAGAGTATGGAGGCGGTGCTGCCGTGGGGGGGGGGGGGGTCGCGCTCCCTCGTGAGCTCCCCCTCTTCGGAACACCTGTTGACGCCTTCCAAGAAGGCGAGACCCACGCATGACAAGGGGACGCGCGCGGCCCGCAGGCATGTCGAGGAGGAGAAGAGGCAACCGTTTGTGCAGCAGCAGCCGCAGCTGCTGCAGCCGGTGGCGCCGATTGTGAGCCCATGGCGGTGGAACCAGAGCGACGACTCGCTGCGCACGACGCTTTTCAACGGACGCGGGGTGAGAAGGGAGGGGCAGGAGACGTAGAAGGCGTCGGTCTACTACTGACTGTAACGTGGCTGATTCATGTCTGTCTTTTTTGGTTTTGCTTCTTTTTTCGCTGTGTCTTCGTTTTTTCTTGTTTTATGCTTGTTTTTGCTCCTTCGTTGTGTTCGTTTCCCTGCCGTTTTATGTATGTATTTTTTCGTGTACTCTTGTTTATTTCTGTTTTTCTTCAAGGACACGATCCCTACCGTGCGTCGCTTGCGTCACTCATGCTTTTGATACACTGCTATTGCAGCAGCATCGCAACAACACCCTCCCCCTTTTCCCCCTACCCCTCTCCCGCCCTCCCCAAACAGATGACGCCAAACCATGACCTCCGCAGGCGCGCCTCAATGTCAGCGCTGCCGCAGCCCATCACCCCCGGCACGGGGGCTGTCGGTGGCGGTGGAGCCGCCGACGAGGGCGTCGGCAGCAACTCGCTCCACGCTGGGGGCGGACCCCCCGTTACCCCCCCTTCTGCGTTCCGCGGCCTCTCCCCGCCAAACTCCGCCGCCTCCGCTTCTGGTGTCAATGTGCGCTATGGTGCTGTCCTTGATGGTGGCGTGCTTGAGGGCCTGGGTGGCAGCGGTGGCGGCGGCTATGATGCTCGCGTGGGGTCGGGGGGAGGGCAGCCGTTTGGCCAATCCCCGCCTCCCGACGGCGCGGGGGGTGGGCGCGCGGGCTCGCTGAACGGCCTAGGCATTGCGAACGGAGGGTCGTTTGTGGGTGGGTTTGAGGTTGGAGAGAGGGTGCACCTGGAAAAGCTTTTTCAGCAGGTGTGTATAATGGCGGTGGTGGTGGTGGTGGTGGTGGGGTGATCGTGATGTGATCTAGGTGGTTGTGATGGTGGTGGCGGTGATGGTGATGGGGATGGTAGCAGTGGCTGTGGTGGTGATAAAATGGCGTCGATGAATACGATGATGTTTGGTTGTGATTATCTTGCTCGTTCTTCCCGTAAGTCCTAAGCTCGCGGTATCAAAATTCAGGGTCAGCCTCCCTCTGAAAAGACAAGCATCCCCAACGATGTAACCCTCCCGAAATGTTCGAGGTCACCACTCTTGAGGTAAAAAACGTGTGATACGCGCAATGACTCCCACCGAAATATCCGAAGGTCGCTACTCGTACCCGTAGGAACAGCTGTGAGTTTTGTTTTCTTGTACTTCACGGGTAGTTGATAGTTTGGTGGAATATCTAGAAGCCATCTATTTGTAATACCTAGCCAACTAATATCGGTTCGGCGACCTTTAGTCAGCCAAGTTGCAGTCCTCAGTATGACGATCTTGTATTACTCTTCTGCCCGTTACAACTCTCTTTATTTCTCCCCTTTTTTCCTTGTTCGTCGATCAGCCCCTTGATGAAGGGCCCCTCGTGTGTGATCGCTCCCAGCGAAGTACACCAATGTACAATATTCTTATCGTAGAGAAACGCGGGACTGTCCTTTTTTTGCCCTCTCGTTTGTGTCCGTGTTTTTGCACCTCCCTCCGTTTGGGGTATTGGTGGAACACGATTCTGTAGTTTCTTTTGCTCGCCGAACTTATTTATTGTTTCTTTCATCTCGCTCTCTTTTTCGGTGCAGTTTTCTTGTTCTTGTGCTCGTTTTGATAGCTCTTTTTGATTACTCTCGATCACCCCTCCTCTGCATGTACGGCATTGGTCCCCCTGCAGGGGTGGTAAATACCACCGGCACTATATAGCACTATAACGGCCACCAGCACTACTCCGGCCGGAAATGCCAGCACCATAGCCGCAGCCGGCACTACTCCGTGTACTGTCACTACTGGTTCCCATGTGCGCTAAGCGATTTCACAGGCACTATAGCGGGCAACCGGCACGACTCGACCGGCACTAAAGAGGGCCCATTGCTGTGCTGTAAATGTATTTGGCTCGTTGTAGTCATCTCTTCGCATCTCCGTTTCTCCTTTCGGTCTGTCTGTCGCGTGAATGATCCTGCAGCAGGTGCTTGATCCCGTAGACGTTGCGGTGCCGGACGGCTCGGACGTGTCAGACGTGTCTACCAATATCTCGGAAAACTCCGATGATGAAGTGAGATGAGTTGTGGTACAGGTAGCGTAATCGGAGTAGCGGTAATCGGAAAGAGAGATCAGAGAATGAAAGGGCAAGTAGAGAGAGAGAGCAGGGAGGCGGTACGGATAGAGGGGAAGATTGGTAAGAGAAAACGAGAGAAAAAATACTTGAAAAATGCTGTATACCTGGTATACGTCTAGACTATACACAGTAGTTTGCTTCGTGATGGCGGCTGATGTTATGGTTCCTGTATGGGAGATAATTGGAGAGCTGAGGCTAGTGTTGCAGGGGACACATGCTAAGGTAGCAGTTCAACAACAATAAAAACAAGTTCCTAACCGCTGCCCCCCCCCCCCTCCCCCCCCTCCTCTGTCTCCGTTCCCTTTGTCGTCGTCGTCGTCCCACCCCCTCAACGTGGCGTTTTTGTTCTGATCAGAATGGCCCCCGCGGGTCAACCAATGCGGATGGTACTCCCGTGCGTCGTACCGGCGGTTCTCGGCACAGACATCGCGTGCGCGGCGCTGAACCTGCTGGAGGGGGAGCTGCTGAGCGCGATGGCGCAGGTGGTACAGGCACTAGCAGTGGTGATGGAACCGGCGGTAGCGCCGGCGACAGCGGTGCTGGTGGCGCCTTAAACAGGCCGAACTTTTGTGACAGCATCAATGGAGCCGCCGCTTTTAACGGGCCGGGCGCGGGAAACGGGAGGAGCGACGGGGCCTGGGGAGGGGGAGTTGGGAGCGAGCAGCAACAACAACAGCTCTTGCAACAGCAGAACCACGGCCAGGGTCAGAGCCAACAGCAGCAGCTGGAGCAGCAACAGCGGCGGCAATTCTGGCAGCGGCACGTCCAGCAGCAACAGCAGCAGCAGCTGCAAGAGATGCAGCAGCAGATGCAGCAGCAGCAGCGCTCGGCCACGGACGCTCCGTGCAGCCCCCACCACCAGGCCCACGGTCACCACCGACACCGTAAGCGAGCGCCGAAGGCCGGATCAGCTTCCAGCGCGCCGCAGATCCCCACCGCCGCCCAGCAACAACAGCAACAGCAGCAGCAACAGATGCTACTACACCCACCCACGCTCCCTCGCCTTGGGTCGAGCGACAGCAGCTGGCGCGGCCTCCTCGACACACCCGCCATCATCCACGGCAACAGCAGTAGCGGCGGCGATGACTCGTCCCCCGTCGCTCCCCTTCGCCACCCCAGCTTCAGCGGTTTTGCCGACGGTGGCAGCGGCGGAAGCGGCGGCAGCGGTGGGCCCGGTGCGCCCGGAGCCGAAGCTACCATCGGACGCGGTCCCACCCCTCCTATGCACGTCTACGACTCATCGCCTCTCGCGGGCGCCTCGGGAGAGAACAGCCTTGGTGGTGCTAACGGCCAGCAGTGGGGCCGCGTGGCCATGCAGAACGGTGCCGGCGGAAGCGTAGGCGGAGATGACCGGAGCGGGAGCTTATCGTGGGGCGAGCGGGGAGGCTCTTTCTCGGAAGCTGGCGTCGCCGCCGGCGGTGGTGTTGGTGGAAGCAGCGGTGTCGCGAGTGGAGGCGGCGGTGCTGGAGGAAACGGGGCTGCCGGAAGCGAGGTCGGCGGTAACGGAAACAGCGGCATCGGCGGCTGCCCTCCGTTTGTTAGCGATGTGGGTGTTGGGATGGGTGTGATTGGTCCCGCGGCTCTCCACACTGGCACGGGCAGCCACGCGCGGAGCTACTCGTACGGATTCGGGGAGTGGCTGCCCCCCGCCGATGTCACCCTGGATGAAGACCTGGACTTCCTGGCGGGAATGTCAGACGAGATTCTGCCGTCTGGGACGGAGATCCTCGCCGGCCGTGACCACCACTTCTGAAGCTTCGGCCGCGGCCAGCCAGCTCGACCTTTTGGAAGGTCCGTTCGTGACAAGCACGACCTTCTCGAAACTCGGGGACGAGGCCACGACCGTGACGACCGTTTTTGAAAAATCGATCGCCACTGTGATGACCTTTTTTTTTTTTCTTCTTCTTCTTTACTTTAGCCACGGGGTTGACGACCTTTTTGAAACTTTGCGGCCGCGACAAGCACGACCTTTTTGGAAACATCAATGACGATGGCGACCTTTTGCAAACTTGGTCCATGACCATGACGACCTTCGTGAAGCTCTGGCTACGACCTTGGCGACCTTTTTGAGGGTTCGGTGACGACCAGCACGACCTTTGAAAAACGTCGACCACGACCATGACATGATCTGAAACACCGACCGCGACAACTATAACTTGTTTGTCTGTGTATTGGGCGGTCGGCCAAGCCTGGCTTCCGCGCGTGAAGGCAAAGGTCACGATAAGGGTTAATAGAGTAAGGGCTATAGGGTGATATGCCAGGATAAAGCCTGAAAATGTTGGGTAACGACTATAGGGAACGTTCTAGGATATGCCGGGTCGGGTCGGGTCGGGTCGGGTCGAGTCGGTACCGTTCGGTTCCATTTGGTTCCATTCGGTTCCATTTGGTTCCATTCGGTTCCATTTGGTTTCGTTCGGTTCCGTTCGGTACTGTTTGACACCACTCGCTTCAATTCGGCTCCGTTCGGTTCCAATTGGTACCGTTTCGTTTCGCTCGGTATTAGTGGGTACGGTTCGGTTGGAGTCGCACCGGGTAGGGTGGATCCTGAAGTTCTGGATCGCGGTGCCCAGCAGCGATCGAATAACGATCGATGGGCGGTAGGCGACGTATGTGACGATACGGCGAATGACGGGCAACGGCTCTGTTTTTTCTTGTGTGTGTTGTGTGTGTCTGTGTCTCTGTGTTTGTCTTGCGTGTGGAAGTACGTGGGTTGAGGAGCGGAGCCAGGTTGGTGGTGGCCGCTCGCCCTTACGAAGTCGATTTTTTTAGTACCGAAAAATTGTCGGCCTTGCGAAACCGATTGTGTACTCCCCAAAAGAAATCGGCCTTGGCTGGCCTTTTGCTTTTCGTGCCCCCCCTCTCCAAAGTTTGGAAGAGTTGCAGGCAGCATTGTGGGAGGTCGGTCGAATCTGTTGTGGAGCGAATGCGGAGAGTGGGATAGGGGCGGGTAGCTCTGCGTTGTCAGCCCCGCTTAGCCACCAGCCCCCATTTCGAAAGCCGCACGGATTAATTGATTACGCGAGGCTGCGAGTCGGCGAGCAGTTGACTGTGACGGGAAGGGTGTATGGTATTTGTCTATGGTATGGTATCATTTTGTCGTGTTGTATACTTTTGCCTTATGGTATGCTTTCACCGTATGGTATCCGTTTACCGTATGCTATCCGTTTCACCATATGGTATCCGTGTTACCGTATGGTATCCGTTTACCGTATGCTATCCGTTTACCAAATGATACCATTGTACCGTGTATGGTATCATATGCTTGTACCGTATCAAGATGAGACAAGACGGGCGAGAAGAAGTATTCTTGTCTTTTCGCAATTGGATGGGGAGGTATTTATTTGCAGGCACTTGGTTTTTGCGTACAGGTAGCGGAATCGTGTGGGGTGGGCGGAAGGAGGGGCGTGGGGGGGGGGGGGGGGGGGTAGGCATCGCTTTGAGCGACATCGTTTGTGTGTGCACTAAGCACATGCCAAACAGTGCTTAGGGAGGGGCGCCGATAAGCGCGTTGTAGTTACCGTAGGCTGAGATTGGAATATGCCGGACGCTGGCGAAGGAGACGGCGGGCGAGGAGCCCGTTAAATGGGAAGGGCGCAGGGGGAGTCCGCCGATTGGGGGGGGTGGAACCTGTTGAGAGGGTGAGCCCCGTTGAGAGCGGCGCTTTCCGGTGGGATGCGCCAGGTGTTTTTAAGGAACTGTAGGTGTTTTGTATGGTGATCTTGCAGGAGAACCAAAACTTGGTCTTGCTACCGAGCCAAAACGAATAATAGGTAAATCAATAGAAAGACGTCGAAACCCCCCGGAGGTGTGGGCTGACACGTGAGGGAGGCATTTCGGTGGGTCGGGGTGGAGGGGAGGGGAAGGACGGAAGGAGGGGGAGGGGGAAGATGTTAAGATTAGACGAAGGGGGTTGCGTCAAGTAGCGTGATTTTTTATTTTTTTTCTCCGCCCCCCGAATCTTGTCCAGTCGTGGGCGCGGCCATCTGTTCTGTTTGAGGTAAAAAGAAAGCTGGGGATGTAGTAGGGTGTGCCTTGGCGCATCGCGTTTCGCCACTTTTGCGTGCGTGTACCAGTTCACCAACAGCGGGCGCAGCGTTCGGCCTGTAGCTCTATAAAGTTATCGTTTGTTGCCCAGTTGCGCATGGTTTTCAACTTTTTTTACGGGCGCGCCGGGGGGGGGGGGGGGGGGGGGGGGGGGGAGGGGCGAGTAATCGCAGCCCCCCCCCCCCCCTCCCCCCCCCCCCCCCCCCCCCCCCCCCGCCCTTCGCCCTCGTTATCGCCTTGGCCGAAGACGGGGCAGCAGCTGTTTTGTTTGTTTTTGCCTTTTTTGATGGTTGTTGAGTTTGGAAGGAGGGGGGGGGTTACTCATTTCATGCGTACACCCAGGGGGGGGCGCGGATTGGCGGGCCTTGCTGTATTTTTCCCCTCAAGCGTACGGAGGTGGGTCAGCGTTGATCGAGAGACAGCACATGATAGATGTATTGCCACCTACCGACCGCGCTGCAAAACTGCCGTGGAAAACTGCCTTGTTTTCTTCGGTCATGTTTGTTTTGTTCGTCCGTTTTTTTTTATTACCATCCCGTTATTTATTGCGCTGCAGCAGTGGTTCGTTGTTCTACGCGTGTGCTTTTGACGTGGGGAAAGAGGAGAGGAATAATAGGTTGTGTTGATTGGGTTGGGCACCCGCTTTCCGGCGGGCTCCATATCTGACTTTGTGCGGAGGGAGGGGGGGGGGAGGGGGGAGGGGGGTGACAGTGCGTTTTGTATGTTATGTGAACCTTTTGTTACTATAATATGCCCTGTACGAAAGCCCCGTGACTACTATTGTTGACTTGGTTATATTGGAAACCCTTTGGGAGGGATGGGGGGGGGGGGGACTGTCGGCAGCCGCAAACACCGTTTTTCGGTCGTTATTACTACTCTAGCTACTAGTAGTACTATTCTGCTCTGGCCGTTTGGCAGCGATTGGTTTTTTTTTTTGTTGGCGGCTTTTTGGTTGTGTCTGTTTCCCTTCTGCTTTGCTTCCCATTTTATTTTATTTGTGGCGTTCGTCGCTGTCGGGGGGAGGTGCGCTTCCTCTACAAAACACATTAAAATATTTGTTGATGTTTTCTACGAATTGTAGAGGGAAAATAATAATAAGCGTATGCCTTTTTTTTTTGTCCCGTTCCTTGTCGTCCTTTCCCTGGTTCTGCCGTTGGATCGCGGGAGCATGGCGAGGGCGGGGGGGAGGAGGGACGACGCGAGGGGAGCGTCTGGGTTAGTGTTGTGGTGCTGTACCGTTGCTGTTTGTAGGACTACTACGGTAAATGAAAAGTTGCCGAAGGTTATTAATGTGCTTGCGGGTGGGGGGGGGAGAGAGGCGCTAACGGCGTATTATACTTTCGCGCGTGATTACCACCATCACAAAGCGCCTCGGGGAGGAAGGGAATGCGGAAAAGGTTGAAGGGAAAAAGCATGTACCCGTCGGTGTTGTATCGTGTGCGTATGAAGAATAAACGACGAACTTCGAGAGAGGGGGATCGAGAGAGGGGAGGCGTTTTGTACTCGGGGGGAAGAGGTTGCGGGATGATTGTACGAAATCACTTGCATGTCGGGCCCGTTGTGCCTAGTCTAGTGGGCGGGGGTGGGCGTGACGGTGACAACCTCGTTCCACTACTACGTCGTGCTGTGCTTTTTTTTTTTTGAGTGTTTTGGTACGTGAAAGGTTAAACCTGATGTGGTTTTTCTTTCATTTGGTCATTCGACCGAACTTTCTCGCGTACCTGCTTGACTTATTTATTTTCTTTTTCTTTACCTCGCAAGGCTCGCGGGGGGCGATCCTTCTTTTCGTCCCGCCGTTTTGATGCGGTTTCCATCGCGACCGAGGCGTTGTCTATGATATATTTATTTGTCGAAGCCGTATGACACTTGTTATTTTCTCTGTCTGTATAAGTTAGCACGCCCGTGGTTCTATATATCTCTTGTTTTTCTTGTTGTGTTGTGTCGTTTAGTCTTGGCGGGTTTTTGGAACTTAGCCGTACATACCAGGCACACACGACGTAACGTCTTGCTTGCTATGATGCTATAATTTTTGTTTTTTCTCTAGGAGGATCCGGATGTGGAGGCGTTTGGGAAAGGGGTATGGGGAATTTAGTGGAAATGTCGGTGTGTTTTGTCGTTAGACAACCCACCCGGCCTTTTGGTGTGGAGACGACGTTCTTACTTCTGCTTTTGCTTTTGCCTGGTAATGATGAAAAATGGAAGGGATAAATATCGACATTGCGACGAAAGCACACCAACGGCGGTGAGGCTACTCTTTGCGAGGGTGGGTGTGATCCATCTGCCGGAGGATGAAAAATACAGCATTCACTCACGTGTAGGTATTATGGGTTGATGCATCCCCGAGCGCCAATGATATCCACTGCGGAGAGCACCCCTCTCTATATAGGCGGCGTGGCGCTGCTCCCGCATTCATTCGTGCAGCGCAACCTGGCATGGTCGATTTCAATGCTCCTCGTCGGCCCAGACCCAAACCGTTCCCATCTGTAACCCTATAACCCCAACCCTCGGGCGAGGCCGAGGTCGGCAATGTGGGACGGTCGCAGGCTCCGTCGCCTGTTTCGATTACGTTTTTTTTTTTTTTTAAACTGGCCGGCCGAAGGCCAGCCTCGATCAATCAGGCCAGTGCGCTGCACGAATGCGGGTGCAGGCAGCGCCGCGCTGCGGTTAGGGGTTCCATGCACTGCACCTACCAATGAAATTATTGTTTGCGTGCTGCTCCCCTGTGTAGTTTCGTGGTTTTTGGGTTTTGGTTGGGCGCTCGTACGACGGCAGCACTCCAATCAATCGCCTATTGCTATGGTTGGGTTGGGGCGTGCAGAAAAAGGCGAATTAGTTATTTCCCACTACAAGTAAAGACGAGCTCGAGGAGTAGACGATCGTCTGATAACCGCAAGGATAGACGCAAAAAGACATCGAGATCGCAAAGTGCATGAAGAAAAAATGTGGAGACGAGATCAAGGCATAAAAAAACAAAATAAAATAGGACCCCTTCCATTGTAAGAAAAAACTCACCCAAATCATATTATTATGCTCCAAGTACCAACAACGCAGCTTGCAAAAGATGAGTATTGACCTTAAATTCGTCGAGCTCACAGCTGACGTCCTTAAAAATGTTTTATAAAATAATGGACGATCGTCTGATAATCGCAAGGATAGACGAAAAAAGACATCGAGATCGCAAAGTGCGTGAAAATAGTCCAAATAATAAGCTGCCCGCAAAAAGAAAAACACGAGCTGAGATGGCTTCTCCCTCTTCTTGCCCTGCCTGCACAACAAGTACACAGCACAGCAGTCTCACCCAACCAAACCACGTACCGAGGACCAACGCCCGAATGGGTAGGGTGGATCGTAACTGGACCAAGTCCGGCGGAAGGCCATCTCCCATGGCCAGGGGTTTTGTTAGTGGGTGAGCTTACGCAAGTCCCACACTACCCGGAAAGATGACATTCCGGGTGGCTATCTCCACCGAACCTGACCCTCAGGGGACAGGCCGGGTCGACATACACACGCAGCATCCGTATACAACTATAGCTTGCGCTGCCGGGGTTGTAACGAGGACCGCTGATAGGCACAGCTCATGCTATCGCTACAGTGGGATCCGAAGGGTGCGCCAGCTAGCGTCGGGTTGCGAAAGCAACTGAGTTAAATCGACACACGACGCGTATGAAAATACGTGGAAGTGTGGTGAGCCTGAGCTTTATTTTTCCCCATCCGCCGGAGGATAAAAAAAACAAATAAATAAAGTACTGGTCATCTAGTTGCAAAGATGAGTATCGATCCTTAAATCGATCGAGCTCACGCCGGACGAATTCGAAACATGTTTTTGAGCATCACAATATTAATATTTTCTCGCGGACAAGCAACTAACTGCGCGAAAACCTCGAGTTTAACCCAAGACATGTTTTTTTATACGTCGATGGCTACATACAGCATGCAGTAAACAGCAGCAAGCAGTCGTGTTGTATGTACTTTTTATTTTTTCGTGGAACAAAAAAGCTGACGTGTTCAGAAGTTTTTTTTTCGTTGTCAAAAAAATTCATACCCTGGTAGTTTTCTGTTCGACAAAATACAACCTGGCACCGGGGATGATAATCGAAACCCGTATGGTAGGGGGGGGTATCCCATTTTTCATTACCGAGTTTAAGCCACTGGTACGAGTAACTCTGAGTACCTCACGGAAAAAAATACCAGGTATTTAGGTTATTCGTTTTGCGCAGTGTAATAGAGTGTCAGTATAGCTGGCAGTATAGACTAGATTCGGTAAGATAGCCCGCGGAGTCCCGTACGGTAGCTACCACTCATCCCTTTGCACTTCCATTATTTCGCAAAAAGGAAGAAGAAAAAAGAAACGTTAATGCCGCAAAGCGACAGGGGGTTCACTCGGGCGAGGGACCCCGAGTTACTGCAAAAAAAGGCCTCAAAAGAAAGAGACTACCTACTGCTGTATGTAGCAATACTGTTAGCCTTGCGACACGGTCACTGACTGCTGGCAATAGCAGCCGTCAAACACGTAGTGTTTCGGGCACGGATCACTTGATGGCAGTATGTTATTTTCGGGTGGACGGACGAACAAGAAAACAGCAAGACAGGCCCTAGGTTAGAACCAAGGAATACATCAAGCGCTGGCGAGCGGCGGGAAAAAAAAAAAAACGGTGTTACTAATTTCGCCGATTGATGATATATTATGCTCAATTGATAAAATCGCGATTCGTACCCTTTCGCAGAACTTTTCGATACCTCCTCCTCATATTTAGCATGCGCATATAAATGCATATTGGTCTGAGCTAACGTAGGGGGGGTGGTTCCTTGAAAGCGAGGCCGTTCTGCAGCCAAGCCGGTCAGTCAGCAAAATATTTTGGGTGACCGCTATTTGACCGCTTGACTGAGGCCCCTACGCTAAACCTAGTATAGCAAGGTCAAGAGAGATCTTGACGCGCCCAAAAAGACGCTATAAGACCGCGACTTGACCCCTTGACTGACCGACCCTATGCTAAATCTAACATAGCAAGGCCCAAAAAGACGGCAGGGGACCGCGGTTTGACCCCTTGACTGACCGCCCCTATACTAAATATAGCATAGCAAGGCCCAAAAATACGGCAAGGGATCTCGGCTTGACCGCTTGACTGCCCGCCCCCGACATTAAACTAGCATATTAAGGCCAAAGTAGGCCTTGACGCACCCCAAAAGACTCCAGGAGACCGCGGTTTGACCGCTTGACTGACCGCCTCTACACTTCAGTCTAGCAAAGCAAGGCCCAAAAAGACGGCAGGGGATCGCCCCCGACACTAATTCCAGTACACCAAGGCTAAAGTAGGCCTTAACGTGCCCGAAAAGACGCTAGGAGACCGCGGTTTGACCGCTTGACTGACCGCCCCTATACTAAAGATAGCGTAGCAAGGCCCAAAAAGATGGCAGGGGACCGCGGTTTGAACGCTTGACTGACCGCCCCGGACACTAAAACTAGTATATTAAGGCCAAAGTAGGCCTTGACGCGCCCGAAAAGACGCTAGAAGACCACGGTTTGATCGCTTGACTGACCGACCCCGACACTAAAACTAGTACAATAAGGCGAAAGAAGGCCTTGACGCGCCCGAAAAGACGGCAGGAGACCGCTGTTTGACCGCTTGACTGACCGCCCCCAAACTAAACTAGTATGTTAAGAGGCTAAAAGAGGCCTACACGATGAACCCAAAAAGACCGGTCTCCCGATAGCATCTTTGCTAGTCAGCGCAATCATTGGGAGGCGCGTTTGCGAAATCGTCGTCTGTGTTACGGCCCCCCGTAGCCGTCGTCGGACGGGGAAGCAACAACAACCCCAAAGCACAAAATCAACGGATGAGTGTAATTCTGAGGGTTCGCGACATGTACAAAAAAAAATACACAGCCCCCGAACGCACTATCTCCCCCACCTCCTCCCCGTCTCAAAATAAACCATACATTTCCAAATAAATAATCCATTCTACAATTTACCTACTGCTGTAGGATCGTCACAAATAACACAATCAGGTAATCAAATCGGACCTTACCTTGTGTGATAGTGGCAAAAAAAAGTACGCAAGGAAATTCAGAAAAAATGAAAAAAACGCCCTGGCTATGAAACTACATTCAAAAACAATGGTACCCAATCCATCACCCACCCCACCATCCGTAGCTTGGCCGTGGAGCGCCAACTTTCGTTTGCTCGAAAATCTGGCAGCCCACCCACCCACCCACCCACCCACCCACCTACCCACCCACCCACCCACCCACCTACCCACCCACCCACCCACCCACCGTGCAAAAAACTACCCGCCACACAGCACACAGTTTAGCACACAGCAATAGTGCAACAGCACAAAAGCAGTCGTAGATTAACCGCACGCGGCACACAGCATACCGCCGGCCGGCAAGAGCGGCCTTCTTTAGCCGCCACCATACACAACCACCATACACCACCACCACCACCACCACCACCACTACCTCCCGCCCCCGCCGAACCTGGGCATACCAGGTATATGGCACCGAGAAGCCTCCATATTCTATCGGGAAATCGGCGGGGGAGAACAAAAAGCGGATGCTGTGGTGAAACAGCGGCGGTTGAGCCACCCGGCGGCGCATCTTACCGTCGATATTACTATATACCGCTCTCGACGGTTCATAACCTGACCCGAGGGTCGGGTCACAAAATCTCGCGGGTCGAATCTGGCCGGGTCGGATCGGTGTTCGAAATCTCACGGGACGGGTCGAGTCGGGCCGGGCCGGGCCGGGCCGGGACAGGAGGTTCTTGATACCTCATTTGGTTGGGCCACCCTGTCCCGGCCCGGGCCGGCCCGCGAGCAGTTACCCGGCCCGTGAAAAGCCGTGCTACTGTACAGCTCTCTAGACGGAAACCTAACCCTTTTGTTCCACTGGGAAAAATACTCAACACTAAATCCAAATAGTGTTTTCTCCCAAAAGCGTCGGTGGAAGTTTTAGGGGGTCATGGACCATTGGTGTACTACTAAGAATAGGAATACCCAAACGGTCTTTGCATTTCGGTCCAGAATAGTATCTACTCCAAGAAAAAGCTCCCGGCATCTCCCTCCTGAAATAGGGTGTTTGCGAAAAGGCAAATTTTGTTCGGAAGGAAAAACGCATGAAAGCAAGGAACATCATGAACAACCCAAAAGGTCAACCCAACCCAAGAAAAATCAGGTCATGGCTGAAAGAACAAAAAAAAAGGGGCCAAAGCGGCTACTCACTAACCTAATTTTTCTTGGGTTGGGTTTGTCGGCCTTGACTCACGAAATTCATTGGTTTCATACGTCGTTAACTACCAGATAACCCATTTTTACATTTCGCAAACACCCAATAATGAATGAATTACTGATCCCACGGTAGGGGTGCACCAGATTCCAAGAACTTTCTGAGCTCCGATCATGAGCCAGCCAGATCAACATCCCACCCACCCACCGAAACATGACTTCGAAGGCACTATTTCGTGCATTCCGGCCGACACTTCAGCTGCGAGTAGTCCGAAAACCAACGTGTACTTTTCGTAAAAGTATTCCAGACTGATTCTACGATAGCCCGCCCCCCAAAACCAACCATTTTCTTGACCGAACGTTTCATGGCTGCTCGACACGAGGAAGGGTGCTACAAGAAAAGAAAAGTCTCCACACATTTTCTTGATTGCACAGGACTAGAAAACAGTGACGCCGCGGAGGCAAGAGGCACCGTATTTCAGGAGGTACGGCCGGGAGCTGGTTTCAAAACCGGCGATTTCGTTGAAGAAAAGTCGGGGGGGGGGCTACCGTAGAACGACTCGTCACACCAACCGGTAGTTTCTCGCTTGAGGAACTCAACCGGCAAGGTATACCTTTTTTTGGCTCAAAAAGTGCAACCCCTCGCGTGGTATGACTCCTGCCAATTTTACATCTCGCACACACCCCAATGAATGACTGCGCGTAGTCTACCGCATGCAGTGCCTGTTTTCAACCAATCAGATGTGTCCCCCTCCAAAAAAAATGGCCCATCGCAGCACTGCGGGGGCGTGAAATCTCTATATATTATGTGTTATTGCCGCCGTAGATTCAACCAATCACATTCGTCTCCTTCGGTATATAATTGGCCAATCGCAAGACCCAGCGTGGTGTGAAATCTCTATATGCGCTTGCTGTCGGCGTGACGGGTTCGAGAATGCCTGCCAACTCTCTATAGAGTACAGATCCAACCCTCGAAACGTTTGGTAGATGCTGCAGATCGTACAGCTCCCACCCGGTAACATGAGCTAGACCATACAGATCTTCCCTGAAAGATCTACATCAAGTGGGGATAGGTGAGATCTGTCTGACCTGTGAAGGGCTCATAACTTTGCAGACACAGGAAATCACAGCACGGAACAGCACAGCGAGGGGCGCACGCATGCCATGCACTAGCAACCCCCACCACTGCCCCGCGAGCGTTTCAGGCACACAACCACATATTTATAAATTACGCCCCACAACGTATCACTTCAAACGCGAACCACAAAACGAACGAGTTGGGAAAAACACCGTAAAATACATCTTCCCGCCCCCCTGCCCCCAAAACAAAGCCGTTATGACCCCCCACCCCCCAACCGCCCCAACAACCCACCCACCAAAACAAAAGCCGCCATAAACCTCCCCCCCAACCTCTCCTTCCCTCGTCCTCAAAGAGGGAGGGGCTATGAATACAGAATAAAAGTTGCCACTCTCCCAGCTGACCACGTGTGTTCAAAAGTTCAACACCCCCCCACCCCAAACCACCCTCCCTGTCACCAAATGCGCTGGAACTCCCGAAACCCCTCCGAGGTCGGGGGGTTAAATGGGTAAAGACACCCCGCGCCGGGCTAGTTGCAAAACGTCTGGCATGATGCAATATGTCTGACATGACATTCCACGGCGTAAAAAAATAGTCTGCGGTAGTCAGTCGGGTGCGAGCAACAGACGAAGAAATAAAAAGAGGTGAAAAAGAGTAAAACCCGAACCAAACCAAACCAAACCAAACCAAACCAAACCGAACCAAACCAAACCAATCCAATCCAATCCAAACCAAACCAAAAACCGAAACATCCAAAACAAAACACAACGAAACAACCACAACAACCAAAACAAAACAAAGCAACCCAAAACGAAACCAAAACACGGACCACACAACACTAAAAAAAAAAGAATAAAATAAAAACAAGGACCACAACCAAAAAATCGTTCCAGCTAGGTATGTTCCTGGTACTGCATTTGGTAGGCGTGCACCTGGTACTGCACTTGGCACCACCAGCACCGTTTTGAAACAGCACATTACCAGGTAAAAACAACGGCTGTTGCGTGCGATACACAACAATTTTCGCACAACAACTGCTGTGCGTCACACGACAACCGCTGCGTCACACCTACACAAATCACAAAAGCCACAAAAAGCGATACAACCCGCATTTTTCGACACCAGCATCGTCAAAGACGGACAAGACAAGGCCGCCACGGCCAGAAGCCCTAGTCAACGTACTGGCAGGGAAAATCCCCACATACATGAGGAACCACAAAACCACAACCAAAAGCCACCAGGTACCGATCGGCAGTGGTTTTTTCCACGTACAAACTACTCCTGATGTGTTTCCCACACGACAACTATTGGCCACAACCCGCGATTTTCAGCATGGCCAAACTGAAGCGCCGCCATGGCCAAACTGAAGCGCCGCCACGGGCAGCCCTAGCTGGCAGCCTCAACAATACGTACTGGCAGATCGGACGCGCACATCGGCGCTCGTGCCGGCGGTGGTAACGCTCCAGGAGGGAGAGTGTGCCCCTCCTTGATGGCCCGACCCTGCACGTACAGTCTGGTCATGAGGTGACCCGCGGTAGCGCAGAGATATGGAGATGCGGGGTGGGAGACGTGAGGGAGGCGTTTAAAAAACGGGGGGAGGGAGGAAGGGAGGGAGGGAGGGACGCAAACGGCAGGGGTTGGGGAGGTTTTCGATAAATTGACCAGCACAGTGCACTTCTTCCGGACAGACAGGTTGGAAAAAGACAAGCCACGTAAGGTGCAAGGTAAGACAAGACCAATGCCGACAAATCGAGGCAAGACAAGCAGCCCCAATATGTTAACACCGTCACTGCCCACTCCCCCACCCCTACCCCTATCCCCCCCCTCCCCTTCCACATTTCCCCCTTTTTTTTTCTTTTTTTTTTTTGCACACATCTACTTTCCGGCTTCCGGACAAGCCGTGGTCACAGGTGTCGCCCCTTCTCCCCCCCGGTTCTTGCCTTCAATTTTTATCGAGCATAGTGTTCAGCAATCCCACTGCTCGTTGAATTTTCATCGAGTACCTACCCCTAAGACCGCCCATAACGCCCCTTGGCTGTCACCATCCGACATACAGTTAGGCCTGGGACTGGCAAAATTTTAGACGTAGAATTTGGAAAAAAAATGTCCCATGGTCGTTCTCTGGGAAAAAAACTCTTTAGGAAATCAACCAATCAGCGATGGGGGGAAAGGCCCCACATCACCTACAAAAAAATATTCGTGAAAACAAAGCCTGTGCCGCTCGCTGCTGTTCTGCGGCAAAAAAAGTTGGAGCGTGTGTAGAAAAAAATAGCTGCTGCTGCTGCTGCTGCTGCTGCTGCTGCTTGCTGCTGCTGCTGCCCGAGGTGCTGCTCTACCCCCCGCGTGTAGCAGCGTACTCAAGGGACAGCTAGCGTAGGCGGAACATATCTTCTGGGGGACCCTCCGGCAAGATGGCCGACAGCAGACCTATGCATCTGAATTCCTCCAAGATGGTGATATTATGCAGCAGCAGTGCCGTAGTTTTTCTTTTTTTGCGAACCTCCAGCGTCTTTCCCAACTCTATCTCGCGTGCCTCCGATGCAGCACGCTTCACCTCTAGCTCGCGGGAAAGTTGCTGCTGTGCGTGCAGCTCGACTCGGGTTTGGGCCAAGGCTGCATCTGACTCGTGTCGGAGGTCCTGCTCCAGGTTGAGTTTGCCTTTCTCCTCGGACAACTGTTGAGAGACATCTTGCAGCAAAGACTTTGCCTCAGCGGCCTCGACCCGGCTCTCGTCGCGCTGCTTCACGACCCGGTCACGGATGCTCTCGGCCGCCTCGACACCGCCGCGCTGGATGGCAAGCGCCCGGCGTGCAGCCACGCCCGCGTCTGCCGTCGTGGTCCCGGTACGCGCCCGATAAGCCTCCTTGACCTTGGCAAATTTTTTCTTTTTCCTTTCGGTCCCGTGCCTTCAGGTTTTTCGAGTTGCCCATGGCTAATTTTGCACGATCACTCTGCCAGAATGACCCATGTGGCCAACTTTGTTTGCGAATTTCTCGCCGGCTATTTACTCGATTTAAGAGCGGATTGCTTTGCTGTCTCCTCCAAGTCCCGGCGGAGGGAAATACGGGTATTTTACCAATACCCAGTTGCATTAGTTCGACCCCATTGAGCAAGAGACGAATATGAGCAGAAAACACGAGTTTTCCCGCACATTTCCGTCCGATTTGACTTCAAAATACAACGGAAAATTCAGAATGATCCGTATTTCCCTTCGTTTACACTGATTACACGTGTCTGTTGAATTTCAGGATCCAACTCGCCTCCTGTGTTGCGTATTTTGTGATACCCTGTTAAACATTATTTCAGTCTAAAACCAAGTAAAAACAGTGTTTGCAATTTTTTTCTCCGAGACATTTTTTCGGATTTTTTGGTGGTTTTCGCCGAATAGACCTGCCATTTTTTGGGGTCAAATCGACTTCCAGTCCCAGACCTAACAGTAGTGCCCGTTCGTTAGTGCCGGTATGCGCCAGCCACCAATACCGGCAGTATGCCAGACACCGGCACCACCAGGTAACGTGTACACGGATACTGGAATAAACTACGGTAGTATTAAAAAAAAAACGGAATACGGAATACGTCAGCTGTGAGTTCGGCCAATTCAAGGGTCGATACTCATCTTTGCAAGCTGCGTGATACCCCCGCCGCGCGCTTTTACAGATGCATTAGTCTTTAAAGATACATATTAATCCCCCGGATATTGTCTCTACTATAGGGCGATTTCGTGTAAGTATTTAGCGGGTTCCTGTCGCGGCAAGCGATTTCACCTGCACCATTAGAGAGCAGTAGGCACTATCAAGGGCCCGACACTATCGGGAATAAGGTAACTTTTTGCAGTGGCACTATTCAAGGCACCGGCACTAAAGGGAATATTTTAGTATCACCTTAGAGAGTTCCAGCCAAGCCAAGCGATTTCACCGGCACTATAGAGAGCATCGGCACTATTGAGGGCACCGGCACTAGTGGGAATATGGCTAATGTAGAGAAAAGTGATTTCACCGGCACTATAGAGAACAGTGACACTACTGAGGGCACCGGCACTAGCGGGAATAGGGCTGCTACAGAGACAAGCGATTTCACCGGCACAATAGAGAGCAGTGGCACTATTGAGCGCACCGACACTACAGGAGACCCCCACAGAATTTTCAAAGGGTCCTTCACCTGATGATGCCGTCTCGGACATCTTCCGCCGGGGCCAGAGGCTTCAGAGACTCCAGCGTAGACAGCAGCTGGGTGTCGAAGCGATCGCCGTAGAAGCTGGAGATGTGAACGCAGTTCTCCAGGTAAAACCGAATCACATCACATGAGTTCTCCACCATGATCACCTATGAAGAGGCCAGGAGAGGGGGAGAAAACATCTTCTTAGCACGTACTTGTAGGAGAAGAAAAAAAACACGCTATCTTGGCAACTGCCATCACATGTACGAACATCAATAACGCTCTTTCCCAACGAACGGGGTTGAGCCCCGCCCGCGCTGTCGGGACTCGCCCTACTATGTGCAGGAGCCGCCTGCATAAAGCTTTGCGCAGGTCGTTGGGTCTGAATGGTAAAAGCTGGCCTTTCGGCAGCCCGGCTATTTTATAAAACGCCACCAAAACACACGCCGCGGAGCCGCGCGACTGGCCCTGCGACCCACGAGCCCCTCAAAGGGCTAGGGTTAGGGCTAGGATTAGGGGAAGGTCAACGTTCGGGTTGGTCTTGGCCAACGTGAAAAGTTGAAGCTGACTACACACGACCTGGAAAAAGTTTGGTGCAGGCCGCTCTTTCACGTACAGGGCGAGAACCCATTTTTGAGGACCAACATACTTGGAACTACAAAATTGGTTCATTTTCGCAGTAGTAGAAAAAAGGGTTTAACGGCCTTTTCGGTAGAAATTGGTTAAAAGGCCTTCTTGTCGTATTAGAGGGGGAAAAGCTATACAACAAAAACCACCGGTCTGCCGTTATATTTGCAAGGGGGTAAGGGATGCGTCCGAACTGCACTGCTGTAACGAGCTAGCTGCACGACACGCAAACAGCGTAGTTATACTCGTGCTCTGTCGCTTGTTCTTCCTGGAGATCATAAGATGGCCCATCTCGTCTCTTTCCTGAGCCCCTTGTGTTACTAATCGTACCAGATAAAGTACCAAATACATTCCACTTTGTTTATAGAGGTTTTTAAGCTGTTTTTTTTTGTGTTTCTGAGCTTTTTTTGTCAAATCGCGAGAGGGCGTTGACCCACTCTAACCCTAACCCCCTAACCCTAACCCTAACCCATTAATCACCCCAAATCTAACCCAGACCCTAACCCCAACCCTAACCCCAACCCTAACCCTGACCCTAACCCTAACCCTAACCCTAACCCAACCGTAACCGTAACCCTATCCCTAGCCCCAACCATAACCCTAACCATAACCCCAACCCTAACCCTAACCCTAACCCTAACCGAACCCTAACCCCAACCCTAACCCTATCCCTAACCCTAACCCAGGCCAGGGCTCCAACCCGAGCGCGGCTTCGCCGCGCGTTTTGATAAAAACTGATCAAAAAAATGTGCGGACCACCTCAAACGTCGAAATTTACTTGATAGTTTATCTGGTATGATTTTGTGGGGCGAGAACATCGCAAAGAAAGCCTACTTACTGTCTTGGGTCCCAAACACGTTAATACAACCGTTAATACAACAGTAGCTGAGCCAGACACCGCGCATACCATACCGTGTACTAATAGATAAGCTTACCCGTTTTTTTTTATTCTGGCGAATGGTAACGCATTCAAGACGGAAGATAGAGTAGATCGGGCGGGACTGCCTTTTGTAACCCTTCAAAAAAACGCCAACAAAATAGCGAACTCTGGAAATAACACAAAGTACTCTTCCAAATCTTGGAAGCACTTTCGAATTGCGAGGGGGCCACTCAGGGGAGCACACAAAAAAAAAGAGCAAACGGAACCATACTCGTAGACAACGGTCAAAAACAAAAACACAAAAATCGGAACGTTGTGACCCTTTCGGAGATCTGACGATCTGTTCTCAAAAAGGAAAAACATTACCCATGCCGCTATAGAGACCTCCGTTCCCCTTGCCGCCTCGGTAAGGCATGTGCTGCGAGGCATATGCCCTGGCAGGCTTGCAGCGAGTGGGGGAGGTCTTTCTGGCGGGTGTAAGGCCGGACTCATCCTCAAGGAGTGATACCTTCTTGCTGCTGCGTGTGGCCGCGAGGCTTAGGCGTGGCGGTAGAGTTGGGTCGTACGTGGTGCGTTACGCATGGTCACCTACGATTCGCGCGTCTTTTTAGGCAGCAGCGACGGAGCAGCAATGCTTAATCGGGATGCTCGTGCGCGGAGGCAGGCGCCACCACGAGCCACACTACGGCGCAGTATTGTTTTGAGTGGAGGGAACTGCGCCGGCAGGAGGCTGGATTCGACGACGAAGGAGGAGGGCGACTGAGCGTCGACGGTCGGAGAAGAGACGGATTGAACTCTCCCTGAACGAGAACTTATGTTTTTCAGATCGGCACCGCAAGCTGCGAGGAGCATTTTGTTTTTTGGGACGGGGGAGAACGGGAACCAACTGGAATTGAGTGTCAACGAGAGCACATGCGAATGAGCGGGCCGAGTGAGCTAAGGCGATGAGGCGGCCATGGAGAACCACAGCAGGAGGATGGCACGCGGAGGCCCACGACCCGCACGCACACCATCATCACGAGAGCAGCGATCGTCTTTTTTCAGGGTTTTCTTACGAGGCAGTAGTGCAACATGTTACTTGCGTCACTGATTTTTGTAGAGTTGGTAGAGTTGTATGCCTTCCATGGGGAACGACCCCCCGCAATTTTCAATTTTCAGGCCCAACGTCGTAGCTGCGCTGCAACCTGCCACATAACCCGGGAAGACGGGGCGATCATTGATATTTGTAAGGTGGTTTTTGGTTCGACTGCTCTTTTTTCACTGCATGCCCGCGGATCGTCACTCTGACAGCACTCCAGACAGCAGGCGCGTTCGTCTGTGCTCACGATTACCGTGCGGTTCGTATGGTGCAGGCAGCCCATCCGCTGCAGTTTGTAACCGCGATTTGGTTAGTTGTGGGAACGGGGGAACTATATGCCGTAGTTGAGTGGATACCCGCGGCCATGTGAGTTCAGTTTGCACATTGGATCATTTCACTTGTGCGCCTTCTTCGTATCGTGCGTTCATAGGTGGGAAAGCGTGGTATTTCCCGGACGAATTTTGATTTCATTTGGTTTTTCGGATCTTCCTATGGCTCCAGCACCTTTGTGTGACCACGGACTCTAGATGTTTGACAAGAGTTAATCAAGACAACAACAACAACAACAACAACAACAACAACAACAAATACTTCTGTACTGCTTGAGATGTCAGGAGACGGGACTTTGACCCCTTGACGGACGGCAATTTTCAATAATTTACCTTGACTGACGGCAAATTACCAGGTTTTAGTGTTGAACGATCGATTTGACACTCTTGACTGACCGCTTGACGTTTTCCCTTGACCGGCCTGACCGTCTCCTGACATCTTTGCTCGTAGCAATTTCGGGCTGAGAGGTTTTTCAATGTTTTCTGAGCGACCGGGGTCCTCCGCCCAAAACCATCGGAAATTTATTCTTGTCTTGCAATATTTTTTGTTGGATACTGGTACTGTACGTATGATAGGCCAGGGGATTGTGCATCCGAAAGCATTTCTTGTTCCCCTTCGTACCAAAGGTATTGAAGTACCAGGTATCAGTTTATCGGTGAGAGTGATGGAGCTCCTCAAGCAATCTCCCTCCGAAGGAAAAAAAGAGCCAGTGCAGATGGGTGAGAGGCATAAGAGCTCCTCAAACAACCACGCGCAGAAGGAAAATAAAGAGCCAGTGCATCTCTGCCGTACCTGGTAGCATTTTTCATTTTCCAAATGCCAAATGCCAAAAAACAAAAAGCATCGGCATACCAGGCACACAGGAGAATCGGCGACACCAAGCAGACCGGGCTGCTCGGGTATAGAGCATGACACCTTCTGCGCCCGCACTGTGATGTAAGTGGGTATACGACACAAGGAACAGACTCATCTTGCTAGTTAGCGCATCAAATAATCTTTTGACAAATAGGTGTGGCGGGTGAGTGTGCGTGCGTTGGGGTCTGTCGCGTGATGCCCCCCGTCGCGCCACTCGATACCCAAGCTCGCCACTATCGGCCGTTCAATGAGTGCTGCTGTGATTGCGGCAGGTAGTGCTGCGCGCGTGCTTAACCCCTTTAGAGCCCCCGAACCCCTCCCTATACTAAATACAAGTATTTTTGTCCCCAAAAACGGGTTTCCAGTTGTAAAGGGGTTAAGCTAAAACCTGCCGTAGTCTTCATCGGGATTACTGGCGAAGCACGCATATCAGGTATTACATACGAATCATACCAGCTACCAGGTACTACATACGAACACGGTAGCATCCACCATATCACACATACGTCGTAGTCCGTTTTGCTCTCCACAACCCATTTCCAGCTCCTAAAAAGTATCATATGTATACTATAAATCCAAGTGTTTTGGCCCCATATCGGGAGTGCGGTGCTAAAAGCTTGCAAGATAGTTGTTCGTGGGCCATGCATGATACAGCAGTAGAGCTAGAGCCAGCCACCTCCACCTCGGCGACTGATGCCACATTCGTACGAACCACTTTTGCAAAGTCGTTACAACTGCGTCAGAAGCGACTTCAACCCATTGAGTGATCGATACCCATTAGCCTGATTTTCAAGCGTGACAAAGGCAACAGCGAGGTGAAGGATGGGATATGATATGATGTCCCCCTCAAAAACGGCTTTTACAGTTTCCGTGCACAGATTGAATAACACCACCCTGTTGACCGTGGTACAAGCTGGTTCTAAGGGCAGTCGCCAACCTATACCCTTAATATGGACACACAGCCAGTGACACGCGCGATCGGTATATCACACACAGCTTGCAAAAACGAGTTTCGACGAAATACTCGATCTCATAGCTGGAGTGTGTTTTAATTTTGTATGATAACATGTGGTTGTCTAGGCAAACACCGACAGAAAAAAAACGAGTGCTCGAACCGCCATGGATCGAGTGGAGTTTGAAGAGTGAAAAGTAAGTGAAGAGAGAAGAGAGAAGAGAGGAGAGACTCCACAGAAAATAAGCAGAAACGCTAGTATCCCAACGGTACTTTGGACAAGTTGCTATTACGAAATGCACCGCCAGTACCATGATACCAGGTACATACAGCATACAGCAAGTATCCATGATATACAAAGATATGATGTGATCTTTTGGGTCGTCATCGTTTGATCTTTTGGTCAAGGGTGGAAGTTTCCCGGAAATTAATGGTTCAGCTAAAGTCAACTTGCTAATCGTACGAGGTATCACACTCACAGGCCTTCTCGTGACGGGCGACTTTTCGTATTTTTTTACTACTGCACTACTCCTGCACTTCTATTGCTGCTGCTGCGAAACGGTGTTATGACGAAATATCTGGCGATATCCATGGAACACATACATCTTCAAAGAATAATACATGTGTAAACAACGCGCGGCCGGTGCATCACGCAGCTTGCAAAGATGAGTATCGACTCTTAAATTTATCGAATTCACCGCTGACGTACTTAAAAATAGGTTACAAAAAAATACCGCAGAGTTGAAGCGTCGTTTTTGTTTTTTCTAGTAATTAATGCAGTGTTGGTAAAATCAACATAATTAAGCCTGTTCATCACTACGAAGCAAAGAATGATCCCACATTAATTCCAAGTAATTTGTCCCCAAAAATGTGGTTGCAGTTCTGAAGGGGCTAAAAAAAGACAGCTCAGACAAGTTTGTTTTACTTGCGTACATGATAAAGCACAATATCATCGAGCGGCGTGGGGATGCGGGGATCGGGGATCGGAGTAACATCATGAAAAAAATCAAATGTTCAATCTCAGTGCTTCTATGTTCAATTTACATGTTTTTGCATTTATCAAAACAATCCTATCCTCTGACAACAAAGCTGGATGTCGTTTCGTAGTTAGAAACAACGGTTTATCTCGCACACCAGAGAAAAGTGCACGGACACAATACGGGATGCCCCGTTGCTTTTAGAAAAGTGCCATTTTATTCACCTAAATACGTCAGCTGTGAGTTCGAACAACTTAAAGGTTCGATACCCATCGTGGCAAGCTGCGCGATTATTACAGTGTTTTTCCCCCGCAGATGGGTAGAAATAACGCTCAATAAGCTTCGTAAATTCCAACGCATGCATACAGGTATGTGTGTCGCGAATTCATTCTAAGTCGGATGTGGTAGAGCATAACGATGCTTCCGCGGCAGCATAACGATGCTTCCGCGGCAGCGGCAGCGCAAGCTACCATGACGTACATACGTCTGCCAACTAACGCACCACGCCAACAGTAGCTCAATAAAGTCATGATTAGAGTCTGTTCTGTACCTAGCTGATGTTTGTATCTGCTAGAATTGGATGCGCGCTGTTCACCGCAGTTTCGAAGGAGACGGAAGCCATAATCACGTCAGCGCGAACCCCGTTGCGCTAAATCTTCACACGATTTCGAGACCTAGCTACAGCGACGACGGCGAACAAACTGACAAGTGTAGTCTTATTCTCGTCAATGCATCTACAGCAGCATCATGGGTGCACATCCGTTCAAGTAGTGGCATGCTGCGCGCGTATCGCACGAGTCCTTGCATTGCAGCAGTAGTTCGGACAATGAAAAAAATACCAACATGTGACAGCGTTTTTCATTGCGGGAATTTCAGAAACAAATCCTCAGTTGTTGACATTACGTCGGCGGCTAATGGTGCTTTCACAATAAAAAAACAGCACAAAAAAACAGCATCTCGTAAGTCAGCAGCCCGCGTTGTTTCGTGTGGGCGCACCATAAACGCCGGGCGGGTCTGCAAATAAAACTCTGCACGTCCTCAAGTATATGCTGTTTATATTGTTTGTTGCTTTTTGTTGTGGCCATTTGGTGGAAACCCTCGAATTTGGTGAATTACAGGTCGGCGCCCGTTCGCACGAAGTTGGCCAAAAGCAAAAAGCGCGAACGGCAACCGTCAACGGCAACACCGAATATCTTGAAAGGCGTTAATCATGGGATGGAAAACTCTCATCCCCTTCCGGGGAAAAAAATCTATACAAAATGGGGTTTCCAATTTTTAGGATGTATGGAGGCATTTCCCACCAGTACTCTTGTCAAATTGCGCGAACGGCAAGAGTTATGAGAACGGCGCGTGGATTGTCGGCGTGAGATGAGGGTGCCAAGCAGGAGCAGGGTGGGGTGTGCAAAGAGATAATTGCACACCCTGCCTGCAAATAGGTCCGATCCATATTATATATAAAAAAAATTAAGGACGTCAGCCGTGAGTTGGACGAATTTTGGGTCAGTACTCATCTTTGCAAGCTGCGTTGTTGGTACTTGTAATATACTACTCGTAGCTAATACATAAGCACACCCCCAGCATCACTTGACACAGCCGATTTCCGAAAAAAATCACGAAATTAGAAGTTTTACGGGTATTTCAAGTTTCAAATCTATTAGTTACGTACATAAGCACCATATCGCGTATGTCACGCATATATCCGTACCAGGTGAGGCATAACAGCACAACAGCAGTAGTATTATAAAAATTAAAATACACTCCAGCTGTGAGATCGAATATTTTGTCGAAACTCACCTTTGCAAGCTGTGTGATACTCCGATCGCGCGTATTACGGGTTGTGTGTCCTCATTAAGGATATAGGTCGGCGACTCCCCTTGCAACTACAGCAGTGTAGCTATCAGGGTCAACAGGGTGATGTTACTCAGTCTGTGCGCGGAAAATATAATACCCGTTTCTGAGGGGGACAAAATCTGACAGCTGTGGAAGGTAGTATTACGTTATTGATGGCGCTTACTCCTGTCATATCATGCTGGGTGGAAACATAAGAACAGCTTCAAAAAAATGAAAATAACAAAGTAGTCCTTGCATTTCCGTAGCTTGTAAATGCCATCCAAGAAATGCGCCCACGTCTCGGGGACAAACCATTTCGAAGTCCGAGTAGCGCAGGGTTGTTTTAAAGGTTAACGTCAACAAGCAGTCGCTCGATTTTACTGAGCAAGGAATAGTGTGGAGTCTAGAGCCGTGTATAAGAGCCGTCCTTGTCCGAGCACAAGGCAGCAGGTAGTAGAAGGTACCTGTCATACCACGACCTGTCGAAATCATCTCAGATTCTACGCGAAATACAGCTGCCTAAGAGGTCCTCTATTTACGGGTGACCCTAGTAAATAGGACCTACGGTGGAGACAAAAACCTATATATTCATCTATTTTTACTAACAATATTTGGTCCTATTTACTATCGTCCTCCGTAAATAACACGTACTGACGTAGACCCAGACCATAACTTCCGGCAATGAGCGGTGTTACCAGTAACGCTATTATTGGTGGTTAGAGTGATAATAATACGAATACCACTTGTTCATCAAAGCTCGTCGCCAGCATTCTAGGAATAATCCTACAATCGTTCCGAGTGCAGGGATTCGGGGCCTTCCGAGCGCCATCTAGATTCTAGGCTCTTCAACCCGGATGACTGACGGCGGATATCCCTCGGTGAGAAACTAAAACGGAAAAGGACGTGAAAACAGCAGTTGCTCCGTACCAGTACATATCACGATAAATATATTATAAAAAATGTGAGATCGACCAAAAATGTTTATAAATATATTATGAAAACAAAAATACACTCCAGCTGTGAGATCGAAGTTGTCGAACTCATCTTTGCAAGCTGTGTGTGATACTCCGATCGCGCGTATTACGGGTTGTGTGTCCTCATTAAGGATATAGGTCGGCGACTCCCCTTGCAACTACAGCAGTGTAGCTATCAGGGTCAACAGCGTGGTTTTAGTCGGTCTGTGCGCGGAAACTTCAAAAGCCGTTTTTGAGAGGGACAAAATCTGACAGCTGTGGAAAGAACGCATCAGTTCATCAAGTGTATCCTGTAAGTCGTATAACCGGTGAGGGGAGGGCGGAGTTCTTAAGGGCGTGGGGGCCTGGGTTTGAACAAGAGGGAGCAGGGGGTATATATATGTGAACTGGTGTATCAGGTTATCCTCGAGCCTGGTATAGGTCAGTTTCGTGAGTTCGAGCCCCGCCGAGTGCATACTCGTATAAATTCGTTGGGACTTTTTCTTGTGGACAAATTGACTTGCGGAAAGCGCGAGTGAGCAACATTCGATGAACAATCGACGAGCAGTGGGATTGCTGAACCCTATGCGCGATAAAAATTGAAGGCAAGAACCGGGGAGGAGAAGGGATGACACCTGTGACCACGGCTTGTCCAGAAGCTGGAAAGTGAAAGTGTGCTAAAAAAAAAATATATGGGTACCTAGGATGACGTTTTAGGCTGAGGGCTAACGAGAGAGCAGAACGCGGCTGACCAGAGCGAAGCGGCGCAACTTAGCCTACTCTGAAAACAGTATAGTAAAGGAACCCTTCACCTCTACGCGCCCTTACAAGTTGAAAGAACTTGAAAGGGCTGGGCGTGCTCTACAAAGTTTTTCCATCACGGCACGGTGTTCAGGCACGCCGACGAGTCCCAACTCCGCGAGCGCGGGGCATGAGAAGTCTCTCCCGGGGACGGCTAGCGATCTTCCCCGAAAGGTAGAGAATCGTAAAAAAAGTGCAAATCCCACCCAGCTCCTGGCGTACCACAGGACCACAGGTGTATCGCTGCACTGCCGTATTGATACTCTGTATGCTGCCGTTATAGATTGGTCTGTACGTGCTGCTCCACTGCTGTTGTACTGCTGTTGTATGTACTGCTGTGATGATGGGGTGCGACCGTCCAATTCGCTCCGTACCGTCTCTTTCCGATAGACATGTGCCTGCATTTTTATCTCACCGAGTTTGTGTAATCGTACTCGTTGTCTTACCGAGTTCGGGTCCGAGTCCAACCCGTCGCCTAGCGACACCTTCTTCTTTTTCAGTCAACAGGAGTTGCCTAGCGACACCTCCTTCCTACGGGCACTGCAGCTTGCAGCAAAAGTTTTCTTCATCGTACTCCTGTACCGTATGAGTCTCAGTTACGGTATAAGTACCCGTCGACTCGCGGCCGCTATGGATTGGTCGGTACGTGCTGCTCCACTGCTGTTGTACTGCTGTTGTACTACTGCTGTGATGGTGGGGTGCGACCGTCCAAGTGGCTCCGTACTGTCTTTTTGCCCGTAGACATGTGCCTTCATTTTTGTCCTACCGAGTTCGTGTCGTACTCATTGTCTTTCCGAGGTCGGGTCCAAGTCCAACCCCTCGCCTAGCGACACCTTCTTTTTTTCCAGTCAACAGGAGTTGCCTAGCGACACCTCCTTCTTACGGGCACTGCAGTTTGCAGCAAAAAAAGTTCTCTCCACCGTACTCCTATTACCGTAAGAGTCTCAGTTGCGTGCGGTAAAATAACCCATCGACTCGCGGCAGCTTCTCCTTTCGACTATGGTGTGCTTTTCTAATTTGGCAGTTTTGCGGTATACCCGTCGACTAGCGGCAGCTTCTTCTCCAGAGTGTTGGGCGGTTCTTCAATTTCGCACACCTCCTTCTCACGGGTACTGCAGTTTGCAGCAAAAGTTTTCTGCATCGTACTCGTGTACCGTATAAGTCTAAATGTCTACGGGCAAAAAGACAGTACGGAGCCACTTGGACGGTCGCACCCCACCATCACAGCAGTAGTACAACAGCAGTACAACAGCAGTGGAGCAGCACGTACCGACCAATCCATAGCGGCCGCGAGTCGACGGGTACTTATACCGTAACTGAGACTCACACGGTACAGGAGTACGATGAAGAAAACTTTTGCTGCAAGCTGCAGTGCCCGTAGGAAGGAGGTGTCGCTAGGCAACTCCTGTTGACTGAAAAAAAAAGAAGGTGTCGCTAGGCGACGGGTTGGACTCGGACCCGAACTCGGTAAGACAAAGAGTACGATTACACAAACTCGGTGAGATAAAAATGCAGGCACATGTCTATCGGAAAGAGACGGTACGGAGCGAATTGGACGGTCGCACCCCATCATCACAGCAGTACAACAGCAGTACAACAGCAGTGGAGCAGCACGTACAGACCAATCTATAACGGCAGCATACAGAGTATCAATACGACAGTGCAGCGGTACACCTGTGGTCCTGACGGAGAAAGGGAAGGGAGAGAGACGGAGGGGAGGGACAGACATCTTCTTTGTGTTGCGAAGTCAAACTTTCCCTGCTGTCAACTGCTGCAGTACCAGTTCCGTTCATTTTTTCGCGTCTGCTTGCCTTCGTCTTCAATGCGGTTAATGCAACAGAGTGCATTTATTTAATCAATGTTGTTGCCTACTAATATTTTTTTCTTTTTTCAGGAATCACACTAAATTCGGGCGTGATGACGTCCCTGTACGTCACCATCAACCACCACAGCGCCACCCTCTTGGTATCCCCCGATACTGTTCAATACCTTACTACAACCATCTCTACTTTCATATATCTCCCACCCTCGCCCTCAGACCAGGGCGCCTCTACTTCAGGACGGGGCCGCCCTCAGGCGGCCCCGTCCGATCCTTGTATATATATATGTATATCAAACCAGGTACGGTCGTACCTCGTATCATAGCTATACTATTAATAGCACTTGCCCAACTTTCCACTTTCCAACGCCGATCCCAAATTCCACGCGTCACGTGTGACGTGTTATGCGCCGCGTGTCACGATACTCGTATAATATGAATGACGCGTTACGTGTCACGTGTGACGTGTCACGTGTGACGTGTCACGTGTCTACTATTAACCCTGTTATAATATAACAGCTTGTCCCAAAAACGGCCCGAAATTTTGGACGCTAAAGTAAGTTTGAACGTTTAGCGTGAACCAGCGTGTACCTGGTAAGTGTCAACCCAACCAGGGGTCTCCAAAACCAAAATTTTAAACTTGGCCGATTGTCCAAACTAACTACTTGTACTTGTATTGTGCGGAAATGGATTCGTCAGAAATTCAATATTTTACAAAACAATTATGACGACGTCAGCTGTGAGTTCGACGAATTTAGGGTCGATACCTTTTTTTTTTTCGTTTTTTTCTTTTTTTTTTATCCTCCGGCGGATGGGGAAAAATAAAGCTTATACTCATCTACGAAATCGGCGTACTACATCGATCACCCGTTTGTAATAAGCTCCATGATAGTCAGTGCCTAATATAAGAGTGCATCGTAATACATTACCTCATCATGCGTGACCAAGTGTTAGATTGGTAATACATCAATTGTCCGTGTGTCTAGTAATAATAACAACAATAAAAAACAAGATTACATTTAATCTGTTGTTTTGGTGTTGTCGTTTAGGTCGAGGGTGAACGTAACAAATTAACAGAACATAAGTCGCATGTGTGTTTTCGGGCAGACGCTAAAAAAATAGCACATTGATCCACATACTCGAATAATGGACATTATTCTCTTAGGGCCCGAATTAACGAGGAACTTGCAAAATCGAATTTCGATTTTTTTTTTTTGATTTCATGAAAAATACACGTAAAATTCAACTTTGGTTCTTATCAAGGAACGGCGCAGTGCGTTCTAGGAAATAGAAAAATTCAAAAAACGCAAAAGGGTCAACGAACACCCGTGGGCAACGACCGAGGCGAGCGATGGCTCGCGTCCTCCCCGGAGCGCCGCGGCTAGCCGCAGATTCTTTTGGCCGGCAGCGGCTTGGAGGCTATGGCTCTAGGTGTCTCTTGGATGGGCTGGCGCCACCCCGCCGCCCGACACGCGCAGCAGCGACGGGGATACAGCGGTCGAACTTCTGAGCGAAGTCATCATGTGGTAGTTGGTCGTGTAACTTTCGAGGTGCAGGGCGACGAAAAACTGGGTTTGCGGCGGTCTCGGTTGCTTTCGAAGCGTCGCAGGCGGTCTACGCTGTGGTAAGGACCTTCGGAGGCCGCGCTGCGGCTGCTCCGGTGGTCCTACCTCTCGCAATGTTGGCTTCTCGCCTCTCAATCAGCCGACGACATGGCACCAATTCGCGTGGCCGGCTTCGGTTACACAGAACAAGCCATGGCTAGGTGGACAAACTCCCTAAATTCAATTTTGATTTTCGACTAAATTCGACCGAGAAAGTCTTTTTTTACTTCTTTGTTGAATTTGATTTTTCGTAATAATTCTGAGAATGCCTGCTTGGTGATTCATTTTTTGACCAATCAGATGCAAATTAAATTAAATTCTATAAAAAAAATCGAAATTCGATTTTGCAAGTTCCTCGTTAATACGGGCCCTTAGCGATCCTAATACATAAAAATTGAAAAACGTAAGCTGTGAGTACGACCCATTGAATGGTTGAAACTCAACTTAGCAAACTGGGTGGTACACGTATCTTTCACAAATAGACAGCAGTACGAAGTAGTTGCACAAAAATCACAGAAGGTCGTTCGCGCGTGTTATATGTTTGAGCCTCATGATGAACGATATAATTTTCTTTATATTAGGTCGGTGTCTCCCCTGGATGTTGCCAGGGTCAACAGGACGATTTTCCATAATAATCTAGTGTGATCCTGCATTTCTTGCCGGGGAGTTCTGACATTATGTTGCTCTTCGTATCGCGGTGTCACTCTTGCGGCCAATGGATTTTCCAACTCCGCCGCTGATTGGTGAAGCATACTCGTGGCAGTTTTTACTCCGTAACACGCATCCCTGCAAAGTGTGCTAATCTGGTTCCAGGCGTGTCGCCAACCTGTCGAAGCAAACTACTCTCTACATCGGTTTTCTTCAAGTTCAGATAAAAAAATAATAATCGATTGCCGTGTACGGTAGCGGCTGAATAAAAGATCTCGCGATATACTCGTGGTCTTGTGGTGACTGATGCCAGGAATATGGGCGTACAAAGAGTTACTGTAGCCGGTATACCTTTGAAGCTCGACACCCTCAAAACTACTTGTCTTTGTAATACGAAAGCGCTCTGTAAAATATCACACCTCGGACTGTACAGTGGGACAGCGGGTAACTTGCAATCTGATGCCGCTGTCATGACCACGAGCTAATGCCAGTTTCAGATTCACACCGCGCGCGAAAAATAGGGACCCCTTTCGAGCTGTCTGAAGCCGGGTTTTATTACATTTTAGAGTATGGTTACGACCGCCGAAATCGACGCCTGATCGAGATGTTCGGAAATAACGAAACCAGGATCGGCAACATTTTTTACTCGACCAATCTAAACACATGTAGGTGCTGGCAAGCAGAGTGCAGCGTACCATAGCAGAAGTAAGACGCACGACACAGGCGGCAACAATCAAAAGCGCGACACTGCACACGTATATGCATCCGCAAACCGCGAAGCAGTACGAGTAGCAGCATGCTGCAGTAGCACAAGGCGTAGAGTAGCAGCAGCACGGCACACGCAGCTGCTGCAAGGGCCGCGCAGACGTAAGAAGCATGCAGAATGCAGCCAAAGTAGCAATACGAAATCCACCCGCAAACCACAGCGAAAACAGAAAATAGTCGAGGTCCCGCGATAGCACGGTACCCTTTTAGTGCGGGGCCCACATAAGAACGGTGGAAGTCGCCTGTCACGACCTCGCCCTACAGCATACCGCATTATCCCGGGATGCATCAGGAGTCCACTGTAACGTACGTAGTAGTAGTAGTAGTAGTAGTAGTAGTAGCAGTAGCAGCAGCAGCAGCAGCAAGCACGCAGCAGCAGCAGCGAGCAGTACGCAGCACCAATGCGTACAACACCAGCAAATGCGGACCATGTCACACCCCTGGTGTGCTGGTGTGTGCCACAAACAGTCGGTATCACCCCCGCAAGACTGCCAACAGAAATCAACGAGAAAACCTGGAGGCGCCGTCCGCGCCGTCAGTAGATCGCGATCTACGGAGAGGCCTGCACCAGCCCAACTAACCGTTCGTTTGTCTAGCGTACGTATGACACGCCAGATAACATACCCCAACACCACAACGACAATTTTCGAATGCGATTTATTTCGATAACGAGGAGAGGTCAACCTCCGAGACGACATCTTGCCAAAGCCACAGACTCTCGTAGTGTGCGCCCCGCTTGGCTAGGAGATAAAGAACGGGTTCTAAAATGAACTTCGTCGCATGGGGTCAGTTATCTTGCGGTTTACGCGATATTTCGGGCGAAAGGCATTACATCGAGCCGATGCCACGTGTGCTTAGATAAGAGCAAGGATAGGGGCTACACACGGACGTGTCCACGTGTGCCCAGCAAAAGCGCCAGGAGACACATCAGGCAAGGAAAGACGTGCGCTGTCAAGGGTGTAGCGCCGAGTGTTCCACACTAAAACCTAGTAAAATTAAGGCAAAATTGCCGTCTGCCAACGTGTGTGTGGCACTGTTCTCACATTAACTCGCATAATCAAGTCCGTGGTCAATGTCTCTTCCCTGACATTTTTGGTGCACAGAGCAAGGGCATAATGATGGAACAGGTGAAGATAAAATATAGCGGACAGATAGCCTTGGACGTCCCGCAGGTCGAAAACGGCACAGCTACGGTAGCTGTACGCGGTACAGCAGTACACAAAAACGGACAAGAAACAGTGCAATAAGAAATCCAGGCTTGCATTTACAGTGAAATGACAAATTCGTGTGCCGTTATTTAAAAGTGTAGAACGCGGCCTATCCTAAGTAAGAAACCCGGCCTGGCCAAACACTTGTGGTTCTTTTTAGGTGTCCTGTGCTGCTGTTGTAGCACAGGACGGCCAGGGATGATCGCTCACCGGCTACTCGGGGGACGGGCAGTTCAATTCAAAGCGGTGGCCGGTAGGGTGGTGTGCGATTGGTGGAGTTTGGGTGCAAGATATCCCATCAAAATGCATTCAATCTCAGCCACCTTTTACTGCCTTTTACCGCTACCTTGCACCAAAGCACACAAGATTGATGACTGATACATACTGTAGATGTCCTGCTGCGTGTGTTTCCATCGACATTGATACAATATTACATGTCATACCAGGTGCCAGGTACCCGGTACTGGTACGGTATGTTAAACTACCCTTTCCGCTCATCAATATCCAGCACACCTGATATGTGGAGAGGCAACGCTATTGTAGTCAAGCTGGGGGTAATCGTGTAAGTGGCAACACGACCCTGTAGTCTTGGAGAAGCTGAGTTGGAGAGGTGAGACACAGCCTGAGTGCCACTCTAGCTAGGTAAACGGGTTCGTTTAGCGGGTGTGCCTTTTTCTGACGGCAGGTGGAGGCCCACCATCGAAGGAATAAAAAATGTATAGGCGCAGGCAAATGCCGCACTACCCAGGTCAAAGACAGAGCAAAAAGAGCTGTCGATTCCTGGGTGGCTATCTCACCTTCTTGGCCAAACTTTTGGAGTGTTCGGCCGAACAAGGCCGGCAAGTCCACGGTGTTGACTTAACCGAAGGCGCGAGGTTAACACCAAGTCTACGTTTTGCAGATGGACAAAAACTGGTAAACAAGCGAAAGTTTATGGAGCTCAAGCTTTTTTTACCCGGATCTCGAGGAGGATCTAAAAAAAAAAAACTAGTAAGTATCACCGTGCTGATTCTTCGTCCTAGAGACAAGCACACTGCTGTGGCGACAAGCTACTTAACAGAGATACGGTAACCGGTAACAACGGTAACACACCGCAAATCGCGAACATACCAGTAAGAGAGTTTGGTAAATGGCATGAACCGGCAACTGCAGCATGTAGCGTGTTGGACAACGGGATGATATTTTCCTGGTATGAAACAGAGTAACCGAAAAACCTCTCGAGACCCAACAGCAGTTCGTAGTGGGTTGCCCATCCCAAACCAAAGATGTCGGTTGACGGTCTAGTGTTGACCCGTCAAGGGGTGTTTGGATACTATTTTTAGCGTGTGGAGTTTCGTGATGGCTAACCGTCAAGGGGCAAGAGTGTCGTCAACCGACCAATTTATCCAAAAAGAAAACACCTTTAGAGCCTCAAAATCCCTCCCTGTACCAACTTCAAGTAAATATGTTCCCAAAAAGGGTTTCCAGCTGTAAACGCGTTAAGAGCGGTCAAATCAGAAAGTCACGCCTGGTGACGCCCACGCTGAAACCTGCAATATGATACCTAATCTGAGATAAGTACTGCAGATGAAGAGCGGTAGTACTAGAGAACGTGTAGGTATCAACCGTATCACATGATACCCGTATTGTCACTGCCCCCTTCGTCTCACATCAGCAGCATCGCGTACACGACACGTGCAGACAGTAGTTACGCACTACCTACGTTGACTAAGTGCTCCCGCCTGCGTGCGTACGCACGGTACTCCACGACAAACAGCAGTGTTAATAACATGATACGTCCAAACACACACCTTCGAAAGAGGTCGGCCAATGATCCCCAAATCCTTGACCACCGTGGTCGTGGCTCCTCGGCTCTTCCTCCTAACGTTGCCGTCGCCCTTTCTCGGTTGACTCCTCCCTCGAAAGCGGAACCGCCCGCTCTTCTTCCTGCTGCTTCCCCCATCCCCCCGTCCTCCTCCCCCTCCTCCACCCCCTCCTCCTCCACCACTATCGCCACCGCCACCATTGGCGCTGCTGCTGTTTCGCTGCAGCTTCAGGCGGGTGCAGCTCTCCCTTGACAAGACGTGGTCCACAAGCTCTCTCCCAGGGTCTATTTCGTCGAGCACTGCGCGCGCAAACTCCGCCCTTGCCGCTGTGAAGAGAACCACCTCGAACTGCTTCGATACCGCCTCTAGGAACTCCCGAAGATGCGGCCGCTTCCGGACGTAGATACGGCGCCCTACCTCGACCCCACCCCCTCCACGCCCCCCAGAGGAGCTAGGAGGGGCTTTGGCACTCGTGCTATTCCTGTCCGCGACGTTGCCGCTACCACCGGTGCTGCGGCTGCCGTTGCACCTGCAGCTGGTGCAGGCGCTGCTGGTGCTGCCGTTGCTGCTGCTGCTGCTGCCGCTGGTGCTGCTAGTGCTGATGTTGTGATTGATGTTTCTGATGTGGTTGCCGTTGTCGCTTATGGCGATATTCCCGTGTGCTTCGCAGAGCGGCAGCGGCTGCTCGCGCCGACGCGGAGGGAGCACCACCATGAAGTCGAACCTGTCATCCCCTGTTAGGTGCTCTCGCGCGTGGATTAGGGTCTCGTCGAGGTCGAGCACGAGCGTCTTGTCTGTAGCTCTCGGTCGAACGCACGTTGCCACCGGAGGAAGCAGGTGCTGCTGCTGATGCTGCTGCTCCCCCTGCTTCTCCTGGTGCTCCTTCTCCTGCTTCACTTGCGAGTGCTGCTGCTCCTGCTTCCCCTGCTCTTGCTGCTGATAATGGTGCAACTGCTCCTGCTGCTCCTGTTGCGGTTGCCGTTGCTGCTGGTACTGCTTGCTGATGCGCGCGCGAAGGCGTAGATACCAGGGTAGGCTTCGGGAAGAGGGGGTATGAGATGCGGGCGGCACCGTGCCGCTTCGGTGCACCATTGAGGGGGGAGCAGTAACCGCGGATGATCTGGTCTCTGTCGGGCTGCGGGGTTGGCTCTGTACCCCCCCGGAGGTGGAGCCTGCAGTCGAGATAAACGGATCGTACAGCTTCGAGCGGAGGAAGTCGCCCAGAGAAAATTCGAGCCTGTTGGGATTTCGCTTGCTGTTGTTGTGTTGCCTCTGCTGTTGCGGCGGCGTCGGCAGGTGGGGGTAATGGTGGTGAATACTTCGCTGGGCATCACTGGCATCGAAGCTTCGGCCGTCCTGGGCGCCTTCCGCCTTAGGGTGATGTCTACTGCTGCCTGTCTTGCTAATGTTGTTGCTCTTGCTGCCGCTGCTGCTGCTGCTGTTGCTGTTGCTGCTGGTCTCGGGGGGGGTGCTGGTAGCGCTCGGCCATGTTGCACAAGATGGCCTGGTCGAATTTCCGTACAAGCTGTCGTGCAACTTTTCTCCAAGGGCAACGAGGTACGCCCACGCCATAGCAAGCGGGAATATCATCGCGGCGGCTGCGGTCGCCTGGCTCTCGTACTTCGGGGCCTGGGTCTGGCGCACAGAAGCCATGCTATTGATAGCTCACCCGTTGCCTGGTCGTGATGAAACACTTGCCACTTGTGTTGCCTTCTCTGCTGTTACGTCACCCCGCCTGCGAGCTGCGAGCGGAAAGAGTTTCCAAGGGACGCTCTTGGCGAAGCAACGGCGGACACCTTGATTTCTGCAGTGGGCCGATCTAGAAAAGCAGATGCATCCTCCAGAAGATATTTTCCGTCCGGGTGTCCTTCCTCCGTGCTCGCGGAGACCAGACCTTGCAGTTGGGTTCGATCCGTATTCGATGTGATAATTCCTCTCTCATTCACACAAACCCCGAACAAAAAAGGTGTTCCAAATGGCGTTCGGTAGGTGGGGATTGGGATTAAGATACCTGAAGAAAACAAAATCGACAACAGGCACACGCAACACAAAGCACAGAAGAAGCGTTTTATGTTTTATAGTTTCCGCGTGCACACATCACCCAAGGTGCACCCTGGTACACGCTAGTTCTAAGGGGAGTCGCCGACCAATGTCCTTAATAACGAGGACACACACCCAGTAGTACGCAAGTAGTATTAAAAAAAATACCCTAGGAAGTACACTTGGAGAATCATCAGTGTATTTCAATTCTTCATGACAAAATGATGCCTGCTAGATTCGTCAAACTCACGGCTGTGACGTCCTTGAAATTTAGTTATAAAATGATGCCTGCTACGTGCTGGATGTCGACGAGTAGAAGAACGGTTTAATGTGAAGAACACACACACACACACGTACAGGTAGCAGCGCAGATACCTGGTAAATAAGATATTCCGAGATATAAATCGAAGAATACTTGTGCATATAGACTAGATTTAGACTATTATATCCTTTCATAAAAATCAGCAAGCAGCATAAAAATCTTGGGATGTACTCCGAGAATATGATCGTATCTCTCCTATGTGACCCTCCTCTCTCTCTGCCAACCATTTTTTCCCAATTCCCGTCTCGCCACTCCCCACATCTTATTATTTTCATTTTATTATTAATATAGTTGTGAGAGCTACTTCGTACCGCGTTATTCTCCAGGTACCTGGTCTATCCTACCTAATAATCCGCATCATCCACAGCAGCAATAATAATTTCAAAAAAACTACTGCAGCAGCTAGCTGCTGCAACCTTGCGTCAGGAATGTGGGGTTTGGTGGAGGCGTTTAGGGATTCGGAAAAAACGGGATGTTGTCGTATACAGAAGACGAGACGATAGCACATGGTCAGAGCGTCAAGCCGCGAGACCACCCGTTGCCCTGGTCATAGACGGTCTCGTGGTAGCACCGGCATGACCTCGTAGCACAGGGGCCGACAGCGTGCCCATCACAACTGATCGACTTTCCCACCCGCCCGCCCTGTCGCTCAAGAGAAGAGGGGAGGGATAAGGTTTTGTCATAAGGCTTAGTTTGGGTAAGCTATTGGTTAACCTTTTGCAAGTGGTCAAACGGACTAAAACCCCACTAATTCCCCAACAAATGGCGTCGTCGGCAGGACCATGGGTTGTCGGGTCGTGGGTTCGAGCCCCACATCTACCATACATAATAAACTTTTTCAGAGTTTCCCCATGTCGAACTTGAAAATCACTCTCCCTGGTATCCCCAGGGAATGAAACGGCTTGGATATTGACAGAGGTCCGCCGTAAATCCGGCCGACCTGCTATCCCACCGTTTCAGGGGGGGAGAGTGTTATTATGTAGTGGTACTCCGAGTAAGGCTTAGTTTGGGTAAGCTATTGGTTAACCTTTTGCAAGTGGTCAAACGGACTAATACCCCACTAATTCCTTAACAGTTTTGCAACAAGTCGGTGTGATTGTTGGGGGGGGGGTTAGTGTAAGATAACCCCGCTGAAGAATGGAGCGGGCCCAATCAGTGCGGGTTAGCCTGATGTAAGACGTGTGGGGGGGTTCTGTAAAGAGGTAGAAGGGGGGATAAGACAGGGTCCGCCCAGGTGCTGGCCGTTCGTGTCATACTTGGGTCTCATATTGCATATTTTATACGATAGGGGTGGTAGTCCATCGAGGGGTCTACGCGTGAAAAATTAATCCAGAATTCTTGAGCTATACGTAACCTGGTACTAAAATATTCATTCATTTTTCGCTGTTTTTTTTTAACAAAAAATCTCGAACACAACTATTAATAGAGAAAGGCCGGTCGGTGTAGTACGCAGCTTGCAAATATATGTGAGTATATATTATCTATATATCGGTAATTAATATAAATAACCAGGCCTGGTTGTTGGAATATACGGGAGATTCCTAAAAGGCCGTTGCCCCCCCCCACCCCTGACGCACGCGCAAAAAACAGCCCCCCCCCCCCCCCGTCCGCCGCCGCCCCACATAAAATCAAACCCGCTAGAGTAATAAACACTACCAAGCAGGTGATATCACCTCATTACCTATCCAATCAGCCATGCCGTAGCTCCATTTCATTCATTTCCGCCCCCCGCCCCCCCCGCCCGCCCGCCCCGCCCCCTCCTTCCCCACCACCCGCACCATCGCCTAGACCTACGTAGCACGTATAGTAAAGTTCCTCCCAGGTATACATTCATGCGACCTAAAGGGGTTCGCCCCCCCTCCCCCCCCCCCCCCCCCCTCGTTTGGTTCTCTCCCGCCGCCCAGCCTAAAATCAAAAGCTGCCAGAGTAATAAACACTGCCAGACAGTTGATATCACCTCATTATTACCTTTCTAGCCATCCATGCCGGCGCTCCAATTCATATCCCCGAACGCCACTAAAGCCCCCTCCTTCCCCACCACCCGCACCATCGCCTAGACCTAGCACCACGCGTATAGCAAGCCCCTGACAGATATACATTTATGCGACCTAAACCTGTTGGAAATCCCCCCTCCCTTCCCCCCCCCCCCGCCCCCCCTTCGAACACTCCGCCCTCTCCTCACCTGTTGTACGACTTACAGGATATGCATGATAAACTGATGCTTTCCTTGCGCAACCGTCAAATTTGTCCCCTTGAAGGATTTATAGTTTCCGCGCACAGATTGGTTCCCCCCCCCCCCCCCCTCCCGGTCCCTCTTGTTCAAACCCCGGCCTCCACGCCGTTAAAATCTCCGCCTTCCCCACACCGGTTATACGACTTACAGGACATACCTGGTACTTGATAAACTGATGCATTTCCTTCCACAGCTGTCAGATTTTGTCCCCCTTAAGAACGGGTTTTATAGTTTCCGCGCACAGACTGACTAACATCACCCTGTTGACCCTGGTACAAGCTACACTGTAGTTCCAAGGGGAGTCGCCGACCTATATCCTTAATATGAGGTCACACACCCAGTGATACGCGCGATCTGGGTATCACACACAGCTTGCACAGATGAGTTTCGACGAAATCATCTTCGACCTCACAGCTGGAGCGTACTTTTATTCTTATAATATATCGACCCTAAATTCGTCGAAGTCATCACAGCTGACTGACGACGTTGCCGTTGTTGAGTATTTTTTTCATCAAATAAAACGTTTCTCGTCACTTCTTCTTGTTTATTTTCTTACAACGCACCAGTGTTAAGGTACGGCCTTGAAAGGCCTGCAATTATCTTGTTTGACGGGTAATTGGCCGTTTTCGTATGATGGGTTGTTGGCTTTTTTTATTATTATTATTCTCCGGCGGATGGGGAAAAATAAAGCTTAAGCTCACCACACTTCCACGTATTTTCATACGCGTCGTGTGTCGATTTAACTCAGTTGCTTTCGCAACCCAACGCTAGCTGGCGCACCCTTCGGATCCCACTGTAGTGACAGCGTGAGCTGACCCTATCAGTGGTCCTCGTTACAACCCCGGCAGCGCAACCTGCCGTTGTATACGGATGCGTGTGTATGTCAGTTGGCGTTTTCTATTCGGGGTATAGTCAGGAAATTAAACCGAGGCATGCGCCTCTCGGCTCTCAGTTGCCATACGGGGTTCTGTGGAAATAATAAAGCTGCTTCTCTACTACCGTACGGCTAAGAAAGTGAGTACTCGCCGAGGACCTGCTCAATAGGCAGACCAGCAGGGGACACTCTGTGTCCCTACCCAAACAACCTAAGACCAGGTAGAAAATGAGTATGTTTTTAGCCACGTGTCCATCCATCCATCCCTTCCTGCGCATCCGAGACGCGTGCTACGACAGAGGCGCGCACCACTTTTTTTTCGGAGGTTCCTCACTTCGGTAGCTTATTAAGACATGTCGTTCTTAGCCCAAAAAAACTGATCTGAAGAAAAATGAAACTGCCAGCCGAATGACAAAAAAAATCCCGTAGTGTCACACACAACTCGCTGGATAGACTCAAAGCTTATACATTATTTCCTCTCCTCATGGCTCGCTGGATAGACTCAAAGCTTATACATTATTTCCTCTACATCGAACTCTAAAAGACAGACAAAACAGGCCCTTGGCACATGGTAGCGCAGGCCAAAGCAAGTAGAGCAGGTATAGAGCAGGTAGAGCAGGTAGTGGAGCACGAGGGGTGGGGTGAAGTTAACAGAGTTCGCTTCACCCCAGCATTGCTGCTGTGCTCTCTTCCGGACCTTTTCCTATGGAACGTACAAGGAACGTTCTCCTAGATGTCCTATATTCCAATGAGCGCCTAGCGCGCTTACTTCTACCAGGGTATCTATTTTGTCCAGAGGAGGAGCGTTCCATTTCCGAGAACGATCTTGTGGTACAAACTAGCTAGATTCTACGGGATATCCGCTTCACTCAGAATATTCCGTTTAAGAGAACCTTCTTGTGGCCAATAGACAATGACTCTGCGGACTATCCTACCGAATCGATTGCCAGCTATACTGACACTCTATAACAGTATATCAATGCAAGAAAAAAAATTGGCCATTTTTTTTTTCCCACCATTTTGGGTTAAGGAGCCCCGTCATTTTAGAAAAAAACGTTTCAGACGAAAAGTGCTGCTTCTACCGTAGCACGCGTCCGGAACACACAACAATCAATCTCGGTCAACTAACTATGAATAACCGAAATTCGTCGAACTCACGGCTGACGTCCTTGAAATATTTTTATAATATAATATAGCTGTGTCCTGTGTCAGCAGTACCGACCGGTAACTAACTGCTGTGTATGACATTTGTGTTGTGTATATGTGTATTGTGTATCGTGTGCCAGGTACGTATGTTCGTAATAGCACGATAATATCGATACTACCGTAGTTTTAACTATAAACCACGCGCCATGAAACACATGGTACAAGGAAGAGGACGGTCGCACAACAGTTTCCAGCATCATCATTACAAAACTATACTTCGAAGTATAAACTATAACTTTTTATTTATCAATACACAAAGATTCCCTTCTCACAATTTTACCAAGAAGTGAACACCGTAGTAGCACTTGCTAACTACAAGAAGTAGTGTTTCTTTCCTGAACTCGAACACAAATAAGTAAGATTTCCACATTTCGTCGTCACCCTACATATGATATGTTCCCGCACTCGCACTCGCGTACCAGAGCTTTTACGTGAGAGTACGCATCACACTTGATTATTATTGCTGCGTTTCCCGCGGCCCGTTTTCCGTCGGCTTTCCAGAGGAACCCGAGGGATCCCACGGGGTGTAACGGAACCCCACGGGTGCCCACGGGATATCATGGGTTCCCACAGGATCTCGTGGGATCCCGGCGAAAATCCGGTGGGATGCCATGGGATCCCATAGGAAACAAGGTGGATCCCATAGGAAACAAGGTGGATCCCATGAGGAAACGAAGAATCGAAGAGGAATCCTACACGGGACTGCCCACGTGATAAATCCCACGGTACGCCACGGGAATTCCCAAGGGACTTCCCATGGGAGTTTCCACGGAAACCCATGGGACTGGCCGACCAGTACCTTTAGTAAAAGGTGCTTGAGCAACCTCCACGCACTTGTCCACATGGATTCCTTGGACAACACGACTTTCCGTTCGTATCGCGGTCCAAAACGCGGGTGGCAGGAGGCGGAGGCGTCGTCGAAGCGTGGCATTTTTCGTGAGAGGATTTCATCATTCTTTTTCAAAAGCTCAAATTTCGAGCAACGTGCGCTTTCGAGACCCAGCAAGAGCGAAAAAAAGGTGAACCATCGGTTGGGACAGGCTAGGGAAAGCGTCACCTTCCATGAGTCACGACAGCTTCTCGTACTCGAAACGGTTCGGATTCCCAGCCGAGATCCTCCAACTCGAAGGTTGCAGCGGGCGGTAGGTAGGGGTGCTCGCTCGCTTGCAGCAACTCCTCGAAAACATGATAATTTGGTTTGTGGGACGTTTTTGAAACGGCGCCCTCGAAAATATTGGCTCATGTTCGCATTCACACGGCATCCACAAACCGCAAAAACACAAAAACACAACATTTGGCGGAGTGCAAAAAGGGTCATCGACAAGTCGGCCCATTTGCCTCATTCCAGGCGAACCCGGTACTATTACGTGTGGGTTTCTCACACCTCTAAGGGAGAAGAGCGCCGGCCGCAACGACGCTCTGTCTCAGCTATGTATGACGCGGCGAAAAAAACTATCAAGGGGGATGAAATTCAAGCTGCGGCGCAAAGCTATCGAAGATTTCGTGATATTGTATATTACGTGGAATTCTGCTAAATATAGGTCTTACGTGTGGGGACCTAGTTATTAATAGTAGAGTTCCACTGTAATATCAAACAAGTCATCGTCAATTCAAGCTACGGCGCAAAACTATCATTCAAGCGACCGCGGTGGCGGCGGCTTGGCAATGTGTAGACCGGCATCGAACCTGTCGCCCACAAAGCCCCCGAACAAGACCAGGGTGTCCCCACACCAGGTCAACGTGTGCCCGTTTCGACCCTCCACGATCGAGCACCCCGCAGATCCCATTTCCTCCTCATCTACCCACCTCGTGCTCACCGCACCACCACTGCTACCGCCACCGCCCGCTAAGTCCAACCTCCACAGGTCATCGATGTACGCCATGATAATATCAGCGCTTTCTTCCTCCCCACTGTCATCATCGGCGGCGTCGGACGCTACGCCGTCGCTGCTTCTGCAAGGCGGTGACGGCAGCTCCACCAAACCGTACCCGCCGAACAGAAACAGGTCACCACCTGACGGCCTCGGCGTCAAAGCAGCGAGGGATCGCGGGGACGGGCCTACCCCGTTCAGCATCACCATAGACCAAACGCCGGAGCAGACACCCCCACCTTCGCCAGCCGCCGCCGCTCCGTCTCCTCCGGTCGATCCCACCCTCGGACCTGAGGGGCTCCAAACCCATAGATCGTTCAGAAGCGCGACATCTTCAGCATCGCCATCCTCGCCGGCGTCATGCCCGAGCCCCCCAAAGAGCACCAGAGACCCAGCCGCCACCGTGGTCGTCGAAGAACCGTCCGCGGAACCGTTTGCAGAACCGTCCTGGGACCGTTCCGTTGGACTTTCTGAGTACGCTAGGCAGTGCGAAGACCGTGCGCAAGGGTGAGGTCCTGCCGTGGAATCGTGGTTCTGACTCCAAGATGCCGTGGTAGGATTAAAGAGCCACAGGTCGTCGAGAAACTGGCCGGAACCTGATTCTCCAGATTCTCCACCGTGTACAGCCTATGTCCGGAGGACGTGGGTAAAGAAGGCACGCGCGGGGGGCGGGGGGGGGGGGGGGGGGGGGGGGGGGGGGGGTCAATGTTGTGCTATGAATAGTTTTCATTCACAACTATCTACGGGACTCCAAAGTGACGGGGGGGGGGGGGGGGGGGGGTACTAATGTGTTGCCTGTCTTGCGTCATTGACCATGCATCCCTTTCGAGACGGGGTGGGGGTACGGGGAGGGGTGTACGCCTTTCGCGGCTGTCTACTAGTTTCCAAAGGATAAGGGGGGGGGGAAAGCGTGTGCGGGTTTGGGTGCCTTCTAAACCACCGTAAAAACTACGATGCAGAATAAAACCTTGTATGGGGATAGACAAATGAAACGAACGGGCGCCCTACAACACCCAACAAGCCTATAAAAGTTTTTTATCACCATAGCAACTGTAGCCTCCGCCGTCGAATTGATGTGCTACCGTCGATGTCATATTTCTTTGCGCAGCCCTTGCTGCATGACCCCGCTGACACTTGCTTTACGCCGAACGCTGAATTAGAGCCGGCGATATACCAAACCTCCCTCGAATTCACTATAAGCGCGGCCGAGGCAACATATACATAGCTGTTTAGGTCCGCGCCGGCAGTGGTCAACTTGTGCGCCTCCTATGCGTACGGTGGGCGCACTCGATGATAAAAACTCACGAACAGCGAAGGTCGGGCCAAAACAAGCCAGCTCGGCTTCTACGAAACCCCAGAAAAAAAAAACGCCGAGAGATCGACCCCAGGCTCGCGACACGACGTACACTCCCTCCCGCGAACTCCCTCCGGGCTAATGTCCCGGTGGGTCTTATAGAGCAAACGTGATACCTCCGCAACGCAGGGCATAATAGCTCTCGCCGAAAGTGGGGGGAGCACGTGTTTTAGCAGTATCTTGTGTACCGCGGGAATTGGCGGGAAACTGGTACAAGCACATGGACCCCAAACAAGCGCTGTTACCCCTTTTACTGCTGCACAAAAAAAAAAAATTACAAGTAGGTTGTCCCCCGCAAAGTACATGTAATTCTATATCGGGTACGAACGAGGCAAACTGCCGCCATCACGTTCCGCTTCGGTGCCGCGGGTTGGCCTCCAAGCGGCCTCCCCCCGGGTACACAACAAAGGACGCTAAAATTATACCGGCGAAAATAGCGTGTCTATCTTGTTCCTCCAGCCCCTACTGCCCCTCCACCTCCTCCCTCCTCTCTTCACCATGGCGCCGTCCAACCTGCACATGGAGTGGTTGATCTCCAAGCGCCCCCCACGCGGATCGACTACATAAGAACCTTCTAAAAATCGTACCAACTAAAACAGCGCCTCCATATTATTCCTCCCGCTCTTCGACCCGCTCTCCCCACCACCCCCCTCTCCCCCTCCCTTCCACTCCGCCCCCCCCCCCTCCTGGGTGCAAGCAATGTCTTCCTGGTCGGTGAAAACTTGACGTGCTCCGTTCCGGCATTGTTGGGATGCAAGGGTTTATGGTCTACGGCCATGCATCATACGGTTACCCCCCCGCCTCCTATGTACCTGGCCTATATTATATGTAGGTTGGGTTGGCGTCGGTTGGCAACGACACTGTGAAACATGCCGGCCACTAGCTAGACCACCAAGGCAACGTTTTATTTTTATTTTTTTTGGTGGTCGATCACAGCTGGCGATCGAGTTGGATCATTTGTGCGGGGTGGAAAACTTTTGCACTAGGGGAATGATTGTATCACGTAATATTCATAGTAAGGCACCCACGAGGCAGTTACATAGTACTCCCAATGCTGTCTCTGGAAGTGGCCACACCGGAAATTAAATTGACGCATTGAAGCTGTCATCCATATGCAAGTCCGCCCCTACAATCGGTTCTTACTAGGATGCCGCTCACCCTTCATGCAACTCGCCGAACACCTCACGGCGCTTCGCGCTTGGAGCAAGCAATGTCTGCCTGGTCGGTGAAAGCCCGACATGCTGCTTCCCGGCATTATAGGGATGCGAGGGTCATAACACTATGGCCATACGACCACGGCCATTCATGAACATCGAGTACCCCCCCACCCCCCCCTCCCCTCCACCCCTCCCTCTCTCCTCCTCCTCTTGTTTCTTACCAGAGCCCCCCCCATGCTGCACATGGAGTGGTTGGACCTCGGGCACGGCAGCGAGCCCTCCGCGCCTAGTGTCCTCCCTCCTCGGTGCACTTCGTGCCACGTCCGGTTCTCCACATCCAGGCACCAGATGTCATTCAACGCAACCCCTTCCTCGTCTGTCCCACCGAAAAGGTAGGCGAAGGCTTCCCCTGCCTGCCGCTCGTCGCCGCCCGATGGCGGTCCGGCGCAGCCTTTCAAAGGGCGGGGGGAGAGGGGGCAGGGGGATATGAGGGGGGGGAGGGGGGAGGGGGGAGCGGGGGCGGAGGGGGCAGGGTTATAAGGGCTTTGTACCAAGCGTATTTCAACCATTTGTCCAAGCCGGGTCAAGTGTTAAGGCATTAGAGCGCATCAGTCCATTGACCACACATGCACTGGTAAAGTATTACCAATTGCCTACCCAACTTTACCGAAAAACACCCTCCCCCCCTGAACCAGCGGGACAGAAGGTCGGCCGGATACACGGGCGGACGTGTCAGCATCCACGCGGTTCCATTTGCTGGGGGTACCGGGGAGACTATTTTTCAATCTCGTCATGGGGAAAGTCGTAGAAAAAAACATGGGTGGAAGGTGAGATTAGAGCCCACGACCAAACAAAAACATGGTCTGTCAAACGACACCATTTTTGGTAAGGTACTAGAGGGTATTACCACTGTAAGCCCGTTTGACCACTCACACCACTCACGCACTGGCAAAAGGTTAACCAATTGCATACCCAAACTAAGCCTTAGTACACAAGGTCTACGCAGCCCTCATGCACAGTATATACCCCAGGTACATCTGCGACTACAAGGGTGACTGAAATATTAGTAGACCAACAGTTTGTTCCTTGTAACGAGCCGTGTCATGCCAGGAGGTCACCTCGGAAGTAGGCTCGACCTGGCGGCGCCGGCCCGGCCGCGATGTCGACTCTCGCCCATTCCCTCGTCCCCAGGTCGAACTCCCACACGTCGCTTAAAAATCCCTCTGCGTTATAGCCCCCGAAGATCACCAGGCGCTGTCCTCCTTCTCCGCACGACACAGCCACTGCCACCAACAGATACAGGGACGCACCAGAGGCATGCAAGAGGCGTACCATTAGCTATAGTTTGTGTGTACCGGGAATTGTCTTGTTATATAACATCGCCTGGGCTAGGCCCACCCTCGATCTAAATCCCTCCTGTTTATCTCCCTGGGCAGTGTACTGGTCGCTGCGTTCTGGTGCTCTTGTGTGCTCGATGGATTGGTGAAACTCATCTCCCTGCCGTTTCTTGCGATGATTAACAGGTTGCCAAGTTCCGAGTCGATGGCATATCGAGTGTACGCCTGGCGCTCTCATTTCGACGTGAAAACAGAGGAATTTTCGTATGATACGACATGCACGCCTAAAAAAATGATCGGTTTCGCATGATACGCTACTTGTGACTGAAGCACGCCATGAGACCTCGCCGAGGGTGTACCGTCCGCATCGAGCTGCGCTTTGTCACGGCCCAGACCACACAGAGCACTAAGGACGAGGCCGTGTCGGGATCGCTGCCGCACGGGCAGAGTAGTCTCCTGCGATGATAACAATTGTCTAGTTTCGAGTCGATAGCATCTCGCGTGTAACAAACCTGTGTTGTGGAAAAATCGCTTTGGTCATTGATTATTTCGGCATTTCCTTGATGGATTACAGTAGTTGGTTATCATCAAGCAGCTGTTGATTGGCAACGGCTAGCTGCATATTCGCGTAAACAGAACGCAATGCCTCGGTGATTGCAGTACGAGTACAAACAATCGCATAAACTAATCAACGTCTTACTTTTTATTGATTTTGTGTGTTGATTGCCATCACTAGTGTTATGTTGATTCTTTTAGAATTGAAATTAGAGACTTAGTCGAGCCGTCAGTATACTGGTTTGATCAGTATATCTTTGACTTGACATTAGTCAGCAGCCACCACAATATACTGGGCGCTTTTGTCTCGAATACAAGGACTTCAGGCTTAGAGAAAGTGACGTCAACGTTTTGGAACTTTTTCCAGGATTGCTCGCCGAACTCAGCGAGCAGGACCGCGAGACTTCCGACATAGTGGCGGGTGACATGTACGGAGGGACCGCCGCGAGTGCGTGGCCTTCGGGGTCCTGAGGCGGAAGTTACAAGCCGCGAAAAAATGAAAAAAAAAAAAAAAAATGCGCACAAAAAACTGCGGTCAATCCACTGGGGTCAGGAAAAAATAGCCGTCTGAGGAATAGCCACCACAGATAATAAACCCCACAAGGATACAAGGATGTAGAACTTTTCCTGAGGCGTTATTTTACTCAATTGTTGGGGCCTGTCCTGTGACCACGGACCATGGACTAGACTATCGCGAGGAGTTCATGAGATACCCGCAGCAACAGCAACCGGTGATGATCATGACGATGTTCTCACATGCATTATGTGGCCCGTGCTCACAAAAAACAGGAAAATATCAATTGGCAGATATAAGGGTCCCGTCGGGAAAAAAAAACAAAACAAAACAACACGTACACCGCAGTACCAGCGTGCACGGGGACGGACGGTACTATGGGATGTGTATAACGGCAACCCAGAAAGAAACGGAAAGCACCACGAGCAAGTAGGGCAGACAACGTACACCGGGACGACACCCAATAGCAAACCGGGTATGCAAATAACACCTGGCACACCTCCACCCTGTTTCCGCTCGGAGCCGCCTACGCAGACCGTGCAAAGAGACATATCGGACACAGCAAGAAAAAAATGAAATAACGTGCGTACGGCGTGTGGTTTTAGTGCCGCAAGGAGGGATTTTGAATAAAACGCCCTAAAACCCAACCCTAACCCTAACCCTAACCCCAAACCCAACCCCGGGCCGACCTGTATGGAAGTTGTCCGGGGTAAATAACGTCAAAAAAACTTTTTTCGGGAAAAATATCGGGTCATACAATAATTAATGGTACGTACCCTGGTGTTTTTAGGGACATGTCCTGCTAAAGACAATACACAAATTTTACGGGCCACGCAAACACTGCTGCCTACTACTGTCCGCTTGACAACCTGACCTCGCCCGGACCCGATCCCACTCAGACTTGAGCCCTCTAAACTGACCCTGGGCATATAGTAAGCCGCCGGCAGGGCTCACCAAGCGACCTAATCTCACCCTGACCTCTAGTCCACTAAAATCGAGGGACTCTTACCAAATGGCCACAGCAAAAAAGAAAAAACAATAACATATACAACTCAACATAAACTATTAATAGAGGGTGTGCGGAGTTACACTTCTACACCCAGGTGTGCAATTGGCGCTACCCGTACACCGGGGAAATTGAGGGCAGCAGGGAGGCGTTTTGATACGAGTCCGTTAGTGACGTACTCGTATGTGGCGGCGCGAAAAACGGAAACTCTTGGACTGCGCGAAAAATTCGAAAACTCTTCGACGGCGAACGAATGAAGCCCGGTGGGGCAGGCGGCGGGGTGCGTTTCGCGGGGGGGGGGGGGGGGGGGAACGGCCGTCAAAGCACACCTATCCTTGTCATTGTGGCGGGCGAGATCAGCGCGCGGGCGTGTGGTCAGTTAATATTTTGATTAATACGATGCGTCACGCATTTTTCTGGTATTCATAGTCGTCGTCGAGAGGAATTCGAGAAAATCAAACCTCCTCCTATCGATACTGCCATAGATATATATGTGCGGGAATGCAAAACCCTCTTCACTGACTGCGGGACAAACGTGCAAGAGGCGGCGAAAGTGGCGACGACTGATGATGGCTCGACGGCTTGCTGCTTGTTTTTGGCTTGTTTTGCCTTTTGTTCTTTCTGCTGCTTTCTGCTGTTGTTGCCCTTTTCGGAACTGAACATGCCCGCAAAAACGCCGAATACGTCGTATCTTACGATCGTACATATGATGCATACGAAAGGCAAAGCACGGGGCGAGGGGGAAGAGAGGTCGTAAAATGCAGTATCAGGCTGCAGGGATGTTCACGGGCATCTACGCTGCGCGAGCTGTACGGACTGCGGTACTCGTAGGTCAACGCCATAGGCCTCGTCGTCGTGCAACACAAAAAAAGCTTAACCAAAAAGATCTACACGCTTAGAGAAAAAGCGGCCGGTTTGTCCGCCGCGATGATGTAGTGCCGCGAAGATGTAGTGCCGCGATGCTGTAGTGGCCTTGCCAGTGGAATTCCGCGACTCAGACTATGAATACACGTATTCGACGTATAGGATGATTCAAACTGGCAGATTTTTTCCCGAAGCGCCACACATCCATGAACCAAAGCCTTCTGCGCTGCTGGTACGCGTGTATGCTAACGTGTACTCCATCTCAAGATCACTTCAGAGGTCTGGACCTTTGAAGTTATCTTGCGGCATGTACCTGTACTGCTGTCTTGCTGCTGCTGTGCTTGCTATAATATTAGTACATAACATAGTCGCATGATGATGAAACCCTTTTACTACACTTGGATACTGTAATCTGGATTCCGGGGCTCACACCCACCGACCAACATCACAACGAGCACGATCTTACCAACCGTCTATAATACGAAGTATCAGGTACCAGGTATTGTATACCAGTACAAAACAGTAGTATACCTACTACGAGTACCTGGTATGGGAAAAGCGTGCGTCGGTACGAACATCAACATATCGGCAATCAGCGTGCTCTGAGCGTGTCGTGTACCAGGTGCATACATAGCCCCTGACTCATAACGTTGCATCCGGCCTGCTTCGTGTGGCCGATTCTTTAAAACCGTCACTGCTGTTCTTCGTAATTTTTTCCCCTGAGGCTGGCTCTTATTTGGTGACTGTCCCAAAGAGAAAACCACCGAAACACTGCGTATAAGCGATATGATAGCAGTAAAAAGTACCATCTACCCAAGTTCTAGAAAAAAAGTACTACTGTACCTGGTATGAGGTACCGGCATCGTATGGTAACCTAACACTGCCGATAGCTGCATTATACTTTCTGTATGTGTGTAAGTACACATGATATGGTGAGGTGTGTACTCCGTACGGGGTACACAGCAAGCAAGTAAAGTTGTCGAGGGCAGTCGGCTCGGGTATCGGGGCCGGGGCATCTGTGATCTGAGATTTGATATCCTTTCGTTCCAAAATAAAGAGAATACTAAAATCGAACATGTTCCAGATGTATTTCCAGCAGGCATCGCACGACAAAATCGAGGCGGTGTTCAAGTAAAAGAGACAGCCAGACCGGAAGACAAGCGATCCTATACGTAGCTTGTTTGGCCCCTACCTGATCGGTGGCAAGTAGCAAACCTTCGTACGACAGCGTGGTTTGTGCTGCTGCAAAGTACAGCTACATGTAGTCCATACACTCAAAGTCAAGTCAAGCCAAGTCAAGTAGCAGTACGGGATCTTACCATGACCGCAACGCCCAGCCGGCTCCGAGTCGGGGAGGCTCGAGCTAGATGGCTGAAGGGCTTGCCATATCGAGGACCCAGCCTCCTCCGGCGTGCCCGTCGAAAAACGTTCGTCGCTCATCAGCGCCTGCGTCAACGAATTTTAGGTGTTTCTGGTGCTGCTGCTGTGAACTGGTATTCGGTGGTGGCTCCTTACGGTGGAAATCGAGCCTAAAAAAATCCCCATAATTCCCGTTTTGACGATGCCTGCCAAAACTTTGAAAATTGAAAATTGATAAAGTTAATTGCGCCGCGTATTCCCACCGAGCATCCACCGACTTCCACTGGTTCACAACCTCTGGCCGTGCGACGCTAGAAGCCGTGTGCACGCGCGGCGTTACTGGAGGGGAGAGGTGGCTGCGGGGTGGAGAAGAGTTTCTCTCGATCGATGCCTCTCAACCTGAAAATCACATGGGGAGAGGGCGCTTCCTCGGCGAGGCTGTTGGGGTTGGATGACGCCACCACGCTCGGAGAGCTCAAGGCACTCGCCTCGACGAAGACTGGCATCGACACCGGCATGTGAGGACCTCTCATGGGTTGCCGTTGCAACGCAGCCTCGGTGCAGAGCGACAGTGGGAGAAGGTGGTCTGGTGCAGTAGCTGTCGTCAGCGTTTGGCGGTTTTGTGTCTCAGCTGGATATGTTCTCTCTCTTTACACGTTTCAAACCGTCTTCGGTGGTGGTGTTGTGGTACACGAGTATGGTCGGCGTGCCGGTACGCCGGTACACGGACGGTACACGCTCGACTGTAAAACTTACTCCGATCCTTTTCTTCACAGCTTGTCCTCAAAACATCGGTGCAGTTCTACAGGTAGTTCTACAGCAGTACGCGACAGCCCTAAACGATCTGGCAGTTGAGAATTGCAGGCTCGAATTTCAAACGATAATAACAAAACGTGGCCTATTTCGTACTCAAAACAGTGCACCTTCTACCAGGTAGGATTCACCATGCTTCACACAAGAACTCCAGGCCTCTGGCCAGACTACGCGAGAGATTCTCACCATTGATATCGCATACTGCTGTATTGAAGTTGTACGAAGTTCTCGAAGAGTGGGCCCAAAAGGAGCTGCGACTACCCGTGGGGATCATACCGGTCTGCCGATCTTGATAAGGAGCATCACAACCTTTTGTGCTCGTATACGTGCTGTCACGAAACCACTGCCCCTGGTGCAGAACCCCCGCTGTAAACGCCCACCTCAAAGCAAATCGTCTGCCATGAAGCACCATACACGTCGCAGTCGGTGCTCAGGCCGGCGTCTGTTTGCAGCCCCAGTCCCCACCAAACCAACACAGCTACCTGGGTGCTGCGATCTACTGGTATACGGCACTAGCAGCATAAGGTGTATCCGTCGCAAACCCCGAAGCAGTTGCACGAATCTCCTATCCCTCAGTGCAGTCGCAACGTCGTTACAAGCAGCAGCAGCAGCTGCTGCAGTATCGCACGAATGAAGCAGCGAGACGCCCAAACCATATCACCCTCGTGGCACCAGCGAGGAAAACGCACCGCACCCCAAGCGTTCGATCTCGTTTGCGATACCGCGGAACACGCAACCACAGCATCCCGAAACCGGATCAAACCGGACCCGTGCCACGACTGATTATTTCCCGAGTCTGGCTACTGATTATTTTATCGGGGCTCACTCCGCCCGCTTCCTATCGCACGATGCCTTCCTACGCCCGCGGAAACCTTTTCAGGATGCAGTTCAAGGCAGGGTTTCCCCCCAAGGGCGTCTCCGGATCGGAAACCGACTCGGTGGTGCAGCTCGGCATCACCTCAGGGAGCGCTGTGACGGTCCTCGAGCGGAAGGGGTCGCCAGCCCCGACGTCGTCAGCAGTAGCGGCGGCATCAGCAACAGTGGAAACATCGGTAGCGGCGGCAGAACGATTGACTTCACGCTTGCCCCCTCCCCCCCCAGCGTCAGCAACTCCGCCGCCGGCCTCTGGAACTCCCGCCGCCCCCCCTCCAGCGTCTACGCCGAGCCCCAATCCGCCGTCACAGTCGCCCGCTCAGTCGTCCGCGATGGTTCAGTCCCTCGTAGACATGGGCTTCCCTGAAGGGTTCGCCGCGAGAGCCCTGGAAGCCGCCGGAGGAGACATTAACACCGCGTTGGAGATGTGCATGGGTGGAGATCCTGCAGCGTTCTTCAGCGACGGGGCAGGGGGTGTGGGTGAGGAACGAGCACTGCGTCGGTCTTGGTGTTGGTGGTCGGGCTCGGGGTTCTGTAATATGCAGGCCTTTTGGGTGAAGATTTTGGTGCATTCGTGACGTTTTGTTGTCTTCGTTATTTCTGTTCTAAAACTCGGTGTGGGTTTTCCTGTCGTTTCGGAGGCTTTTCCGGGGTCGCGACTGTGTATTCAAGGAACCTGAAGGGAAACCTGTGTTCTCCGACACGCGTAACATGCTGCGGGTGCGCTTATCGCCAGACTTGCTGTGCAAAAGAAACATGCCGTCTTCATTGGTTTGTCTCATTTTCTCCCTGCCGCCAAAGCTAAAGGTACATAGGCGTTCGCCGTATGGCTCGTGTCAGCAGTCATTTGTAAGAACGGAGGGTAGTTTTTTTTTGCTTCGTTTGTCTTGTTTACACAGCTGTGTAGGCTTGGGAATCCTGGCCGCAACAGTCGTCCCACTTGTTCATGGACGTTGTAGTATGCCGTCGTTGCGGAGGCAGACAAGAAAAGCGAGCCGCAGGCGACCGAGGCTGTCCTTCCTCTGCCCTCGACACGCTGCTTACTCTTGGTGCACCCTCCCTACCTGGGCTGGCATCTTCCCCCCTCCCTCCCCCTCCCTCCCTTCCTCGCTCCCTTCCTCCCTCCGTCCCTCCCTCCCACCCTTCCTCCCTTCCCCCCTCTATTCCTCCCTCTGCCCTCTTCCTCCTTCCCTTTCTCCCCCCCCCCTCCCTCTCTCCCTCCCCCCCTCTTTTCGTCCCCTTTCTGCCCTCTCCCTCCTTCCCCACCCCTCCCCCCATTCCCCTCCCTTCCGTGTGCATGCGCAACACACCCCTTCCTGCTACAGCTCCTCCAGCCCCAAGAAAGCAGATGGTTCGGCGTATTATCGACGCGGACAACTCTTGCCTGTTTAACGCGGTGGGCTACGCTCTCCGCCGCAAGCGGAAGGTGGGGTCGGAGCTTCGACAGATGATCACGGAGGCCGTGAGGGGGAGCCCCGAGGTTTACAATGAGGTGAGAACCCGGTGTTTTTTACCGGGTGCTGCTGCTGCTGTGGCGCGACGAAGCGTTTTCGTTTCTGCCGCACCCCGCCGTAGCTGCTCCGCCTCCTCTTGTCGCACCATGGCTGAGGACCAAACCTGTGTGCACAACATCGTACAACAACCGCACAACAATCGCTCATACTTCGTACAGTATTTGTGGGAGTTTGCGGCTGTCGCGTGAGATACCCCGGATGAGATGAGACAGGGGTCGGGGGGGGAGGGGAAGGGGAGCGGTGGCGCGCGCGCGCCCGGGGCGGGGATGGGGGAGGGTACTCGTTTGTTGCTTGCCTTGGTCATTTTACCATTGACCACACATCCTTTTCGAGACGGAGCACCGTTCCTACTCCTAATAGAGACGTCTCCAACATGTGGGTGCTCAGTACGTTTCTTCCATGTACTAGCAAAAAAGTACAGCAAAGAAACTAACGCTCGAGAGTATGCCACCGCAAAATTCCAAACATTATCACGTACCGTTTGAAAATGATGCCAATTTTGTAAATCATTCAGGCGTTGCAGCCATTAAGATTCAACAATTTTTCCAAAACTCCTCCTCGACACTCGCTCGTCTCGCTCGGCACCCGTCCGCGTTCACGTCGATGTGCGGAACGGACACGGCAGGGCGAGGGGCGTTGGAGCCGCCCCCCGAAGGCGGCGCTCGAACCAAGCCATATTCGACCGAGAATTCCAGTTCCGCGAATCGCATACTTAAGCCGCGACAAAAAACTCCTGACCAAAGTCCATGACACCAAGGAAGTGGTACTCCCGAAATATACCAGTTGCCGGTCGGCATGGCGGACAAAAACAAATTGGTGCTGTATCCTCTGTATTAAGTACTAAAATAACAAAATAATATCAGGGCAGTACGACAATGCCGCCGTACGTAGGGTAGTAAAGGTATCATCCTCTGTATGTAAGTACTGCAAAACAAAAATGATGACAGGGCAGCAGTACGGCAGTGCAGCAGTAGTACGTACGGTAGTAAAGGACAAAGGAGTGCAGCAGTGGGGACGGTGGTACTCCCAAGCACCAGTGGGAGGCCGGTACTGTAGAAACAAGGAAAGGGTTCATCTCCCACAGGACGCAAAAAGACTCCCACGTACAGAACGGCCCACCCACCCACCACGGACGACGCAGTGCACCCTCCACCCACCCACCGACCAAATATTTACTACATACAGCAGAACAGCAGTGCAGCAGTACGTACATCAGAACAGCCGTGCAACAGTACGTACAGCAGTACACACCTGGTACGCGGGGCGCAGTTAGTTGGTTGGTTCTTGTGCAACAGGAAACAGCAAAAAAAAGACTCCCACGTACAGAACGGCCCACCCACCCACCACGGACGACGCAGTGCACCCTCCACCCACCCATCGACCAAACCTTTACTATCATACAGCAGAACAGCAGTGCAGCAGTACGTACATCAGAACAGCAGTGGAGCAGTACGTACAGCACAGCAGAACAGCAGTGCAGCAGGACGTACATCAGAACAGGCGTGCAGCAGTACGCACAGCAGTACAGCAATGCAGCAGTACCTAGAGCAATACACCTGACAGGCGAGCAGCAGCCGATTTGTTGGTTACAATGCTCTCGGGCTGGGCGGGATTCGCCATTGTTAGGTCAAGCGAAAAGCGCTCGCGTTACCGATTCTGCGCACGGCGAGCGGCGTCGGCTGGGCGCTGCTGTGTCTGGTCCTCGTGTTGTGAGCTTGCTGTTGACGCAGGCGCGCTTATTTGTCCATGGCTGTGTCCATGGCTCAAGTGGCCAAAAAGCAATTCGAAAGTTCAATATAGTTGGAGTTCGAAAAAAAAAAATTAGCAGGCAGCGACGAAGGAAAAGCGGGGGGGGGGCAAGCGAGCCGTCCCCGGGAGGGCGATTTCCACGCTCCCCCCTCGCCGAGGTGGGGCACCGACGCCCGTTCTTTCGCCGGCATGTCGTAGTGCTGCTGTGCGGATGGGACGTGGCGGCACCGCGAGGCCGCCTGAGGCCGAGTGGAGCTCGGGAGTCGCCGCTTTTTTGGGGGGGGTGTTTTAACCAAGATATTTTTCAAAGATCCAAAACGTCACGACCACCTTCACGACCACCTTAGCGTATTATATAATAAGGATTACGTAAAAACAGTTGTTTTATCTTATCCCCTTCCCCTTTGGCCAGGGCGGCGGGGGGGGGGAGTCTTCGCGACCGTTTGTTCGAACGATACCGTGCAATCCTCCACGCCTTAATGTTGCCTGCAGATTCGTTTGTTGCTCCATGTACTTGCGATACGGCGGCTGTTGGGTAAAGAAGAGCGCGGCCGCTTTGTGTATTTCCCGCTGTTGTTGTTGTTTGTTTGTCAACCAGGGCATCCTTGGCAAAACACCCGAGGAGTATTGCGCGTGGATCTCGGATTCCAAGAGCTGGGGAGGGGAGATCGAGCTTTCCATTCTTTCCCAAAAGGTGAAGAGGGGGAGAGGGGGGGAGGTTGCTGCCTGTTCGGCTGCCGTGCTTCTACGTTGGCGTGCTGTGCCTTGTCGGTGGAGGGGGGTCGAGAAGGGGAAGGGGGGGGGGGTGGAGAGGGGCGAGGGGGGGGGGGGAGGGCGTCGGTTTCTGCCCAACCACCTTGCGTTCGCGCTGTCTTGCCTTGTCCCCGTTCGGGCGCCGAAGGAGCGCGCCCAAAACGCTGACGCGCTTATCGACTTTCCGGAGGAGCTGTGCATTTGTGCCGGTGGGGGTGAACAGCTCACTTGTTTTTACGGAAGGCTTGGCCTCGTCTTTTGTATTTCTTGCGCCGGATTGCCGCAAGCTACAGTTGCGGTGCACTCTAAAGTTGAGGTGCACCTCCCTTGAGGAATTCCACGCCTTCGCCCAAAGACTGACTAGGGAAACAATGAAAATGCTAACCGATAAAGACTAGCATGGCCTAGTAACACAACGAATAATACTGTAATAAGACGCATGCCACCGTAGAGGTTCGCCAATTTATTTTTCTGAGACTCCTCAATTTTTGAGGAGCTCTATTGTACCCCTACCCCACCTTGAAGCAAATTTTGAGAGAAAAAATTGAAAACGAAACCCGATGAACAATCCCATGGTCGAGGTGCACCAAGAAAAAAAAAACGAAACAAGAACTACGACACTCCGGCGATATTGGGTTAACCCTTTTACAACTGGAAACCCGTTTTGGGGGGACATTACTTGGATTTAGTACAGGGAGGGGTTCGGGGGCTCTAGAGGGGTTAAAGAGCCGCGCGTTCAGAAAATATTCCGGCCAAAAAAGAGGTATACCTTGATAGATACCTCTAGCGTAGCACGCGTCTGAAACACAAATGGCAGTCCAACCATATCATATTTTTTTGGTAGGTCCTTAGATGAGGACCCCCGATAGTCGGAAATATTTTGACGGATTTTTTTTTTTTCATCCCTATGGTGGAAATGGGTCGGCGTCACCGGTTTAACCCATTTCCAACTCCTAAAATTTTCGTACTCTATAAGACCGGTGACAATGGACGTCCAAAATCTTTAAATTCCCAAAGATCCCCAGCCAAAAAATTGCCTGGACGGTCGTCTATGGGCTCAATTTTTTTGGAGATTTTATTTTTCAACTTTTCAGAATTCCGGAAAGAATCGATTGCTCATGGCGATCTTGGCCAACATCTGCTTGAGAAATATCTTGGATTAGACGCGGCGTATATTCGTGTTTTTCACACAGTTCGTTCGACGAAATCGACGACAGCGTCGTAAACCCTGAGCATGGCGAGCTCGTTAAGGGCTCCGGCCCCCCTTGGTGTACAGCGCTCACTCTACGGCCGGTGATTTGTGGCGGGCACCGATCAGGCTTCTGTTTAAAACACATGTGGAGGCTGGTGTGTAGAAAACTGAAACAAAAACTCGCTATCATCTCCCAACGGACGAAAAACAGAATTTTGAGAGGATGTGACGGAAGACCACAGGACAACACAAGCAACCTCTCACGCCCTAGGGCATGGATCGAGATGAACTCTATAGCACTGTCACCTGCACTCATGTGACCTTATCCGGAGCGAAGAGCAGTGATCATGGGTTGTCTCTATCCCGAGATCGAAGGTCAATCGTGTTTGTTGGACAATGTTGATCAAGGCTTGATGAAAAATAGACAAATTGACCTGTTGGACCGCATGCCCAAAAAAGAGCCGCCAAAAAAAAACAAAAAACGCTTTTCTTCCGTATTGACGTTACCCGAAAAAACGTTTGGAAACTTTTTGGCCAAATATCGGCTTTCCATTGTGATTGGTCTAACTCCCAAATGTTTGTACCATGTCGGGAGCGCGGTGCTAAAAGGGTTGATAACGTGGCCATCCACCCGAGCCCAAAACCGGCTGTTGGTTTGAAGAAAATACTTAGTCAGCGGGCAACCCTTTTCAAGGCTAATCCCCGTCGCCGCCGCCTCCTGTGTACCCGCCCCCCCCCCCAACCCTCCGTTCGTCTGTCTGCCCGTTGCTTGGCGCGTTGTTTGTTTTCGCGTTGTGTTTTGCGTGTCCCCATTGACATCACTACCACTACCACCGCCACCGCCATCACCACCAACAACAACAAACAACACGAACACCGCTACGACCATCACCAATATCACCACCGCCACCAACACCCACCACCACCACCACCCACCACCACCAACACCAACACCCACCACCACCACCACCAACACCAACACCAACACCACCACGATTATCACCACCACCACCACCACCACCACCACCGCCACCAACGCCCACCAACACCAACACCAACACCAACACCAACACCAACGCCACCACGATCATCACCACCACCACCACCACCACCACCACCACCACCACCACCACCACCACCACCACCATGACGAAAAGCTGGTGGTGATGATTACGGTGGTGGACATTCAGACGAACAACGCCTACTCCTACGGACAGGAGCGGGGGCTGGACCGACGCGTGTTCCTGATATATGATGGCATACACTACGACGGTGAGCAAAAAATCAGCGGCGCCCGGCTTGTGTGACGTACGTGTACGTTTGGCCGCTCCGCGTGAGGGGTGGAGGGAAGGGGGGGGGGGGGGGGTTAGACGGCATGTCTTTGCTGGACCCGTCGCCCGGCACCTTCTGATCATGTCAATTCCGCGATTCGTCCACAGTGTTCGTAAGCTATCCCCGGTCGTCCGCTACGGTGGGACTGCAGCGCGCAAGTCCTCACATACATCGCTTGAGACAGACGGCCGCAGCCATTCGCACTCATTTCCTCGCCCCCCCCCCACCCCCCCCACCCCATCCCTGCCTCCCTCCCTCCCTCCCTCCCTCCCTCCCTCCCTCCCTCCCTCCCCCCCACCCCATCCCTCCCTCCCTCCCTCCCTCCCTCCCTCCCTCCCTCCTCCCTCCCTCCCTCCCTCCTACCTCCCTCCCTCCCTCGCTCCCTCCGTCCCTCGCTCCCTCCTTCCCTCCTTCCCTCCCTTCCTCTTTCTATCCCTTTCCCGTCTTCTTGTTTGTTTATCTTGGCGCCGTCCAGCGCTTGCGGAGGCAAGCAGTGAGACTGCACCGGAAGAGGACGACATAACTGTTTTCGACCCGAAAGCAGCGGATAAGGAGGACATGGCCAAGGCGGTGGCGGCTGACCTTAAGTCGGTGAGGATGGTCGTCTTCTCCTGCAGGAGGTTCGGGGGCGGAAAAGGGGGGGGGGGGGGGAGGAGGGAGGAGGGGGAGGAGGGGGGGGGAGAAGGGCTCTCCATCAGTAAAATGCCGTGAACGGTCAACGAATGGTTTTCTTTAAGATGGGCGGTAGGCGACGGGTGATGCGCGAGACGGTGCCACGCGTGCCCGAGACAACGTTTCTGGCTGGTTGTCGTGATTCATGACTGCTTCGCCTTTGGACCCCCGCACCCTCTTGAAATGAGTATAGCTAATGCTTGGTGATTGTTGGGTTGGGTTGGGTTGGGTTGGGTTGGGTTGGGTTGGGTAGGGTTGGGTTGGGTTGGGTTGGGTTGGGCTGGGGTGGGGTGGGGTGGGGTGGGGTGAGGTGGGTTGGGTTGGGTTAGGCTGGGCTGGGCTGGGTCGGAATGGATTGGGTTGGATTAGGCTGGGTCGGAATGGGTTGGGTTGGGTTGATGTGCGACAGCACGTGGGTGGGTGGGTGGGGGGTAGTGGGAGGGGGGGGCGGGTCCACTCATGATACGACAAATACAACTGCTTTCGTGGTTGACTTGCCCCTCTTCGCTAAACCTTGCACCCCTCTCTCGCCCCCCGTATTTTCCACCATCCACTCCCCGTACGCGCAGCGGAATCAATTCACCGACATGGGAAACGCAGACCTGAAGTGCATGGTCTGCCTCAAGCTGTTGGCGGGCGAGAAGGGTGCACTCGAGCATGCCCGAGCGACAAGCCACCAAAATTTTGGGCAGATTTGATCAGGCCTCGAAAAGTCTGGACAGATTCGATCAGGCCATCAAAATCTTGGATAGATTTGGTCAGGCCACCGGAAGTCCGGACATATTTTGATCAGGCCACGGAATGTATGAACGTATTGTGATTAGGCCACCACAAGTTTGGACAGATTTGATCAGGCCTCCAAAAGCGTGAACATATTTGATCAGGCCACCAAAAGTCTTGACACATTTGATCAGGCCACCAAAAGGGTGAACAGATTTGGTCAAGCCTCCAAAGCTCTTGACATATTTGATCAGGCCTACCAAAGTTTGTACAGATTTAATCAGGCCTCCAAAAGTATAGACAGATTTGATCAGGCCTCCAAAAGTCTTCACAAATTTGATCAGCCCAATCAAAATTTGGACAGATTTCATCAGGCCTCCGAAAATATGGACAAATTCGATCAGGCCATCGAAATATAGATTTGATCAGGCCGCCAAATTTCTGGCAGATTTGGTCAGGCCACGAAAAGTGTTGAACATATTTTGATCAGGCCACCACACCTTTGGACATGTTTTGATCAAACCACCAAAAGTTTGGACAGACTTGATCAGGCCGCCAAAAGGCTGGACAGATTTGATCAGGCCTCCAAAAGTCTGACAGATGTGATAAGGCCAATCAAAATGTTTGGACAGGTTTGATCAGGCCACCAAAAGTCTGGACATATTTGATCAGGCCACGAAAAGTTTTGACATATTTTGATCAGGCCACCACAGCTTTGGACAGATTTTGATCAAGCCACCAAGATATTGTACTGACGTGATCAGGCCACCAAAAGTCTGGACATATTTGATCAGGCCACGGAATATGTGAGCATATTTTGACCAGGCCACCACAACTTTGGACATATTTGATCAGGGCACCAAAAAATTGGACAGATTTCGATAAGGCCGCCGAAATTTGGGCACGTTAGCGTTTGCTGCAGTATTTATGTAAGGCGAAAACTGCTTGGTTGCGGTGACGACGTGAAAGCAGAGAGATACACCGGATTGAACGGGCAGCATCCAAGGCGCACAATAAGGCGCGGGGGGGGAAGAAGGAGGGGGGTTAGTTGTTGTCACAGGAAGGATAAGGAGGCGGGGGGCGGGAGGGGGGGGGTCTAGGCGTGCTACTGCTGGCGGTGGGGTCTGACGGGGAGAGGACTGTAGCTCAGCGTCAGGTCGGTTCATTAGTGGACGGAAAAAAAATGCGTGTCTTCGGCTCTTTGAACGCTTTAAGAACTGCCCCCCTGTATTTGGGGACAATCTAATTGGAATTAGTGTGGGATGCGTTTTGCAGGAGAGTAAAAGGTTTTCTTACGCTCTCCGCCCGTAAACTCGTGCGGTGCCGAGAAAAGAAACGCTGAATGATTTTTTGTCTCGTGACCTTGAAACGATCCTTTTCGTGACGCACACTTCGAGTTGCGTGGTTTTTGATTGGCGAAGCCTAGATTCTCAGGGGGTGGGGGTGTGGGGATGGCGATGGCGATGGCGACATATGAGTTGTATTTCCGCCTCTAGCAAATGCAAATGTGCAAGTATGTTTTTTGTAATGGGTATATCCATTTTGCCTGTTATAGTTAACGCCTTTTCAGCTGGAAACCCGTGTTTGGGACAAAATTACTTGGACTTAGTATATGGAGGGGCTTTAGAGCTCTTAGGGGGGTTAACCCCTAACCCTACCCCTGGGGGATGGCGATGACGATGGCGGCATGTTCTAGTTGTATTTCCGCCTCTAGAAAATGAAAATATGCTTCAAAGTATTGTTTTTTAATTGGTCTGTTTTTTTTTGTCGTCTGCCTGCTGCGTCGGTCGCACGCGGTGTGCGATAGGGCACACGGCAGACTTTTACCTTTTTTTATTTCGATACCCATAATATAACGGTTTCTGAACAACGGCGAGGCTCCTTGACCCGAAATCGATGGAAATTATTGTTGCTCGCGAAAAAAATCCCAGAAGCATATTGGAAAACAGACATATTGGGTAATTCCTAGAGAGCTGTGAGTCGGCGGGATTTCACGACTAAACCTAATTGGTAGGTACTGGTATCCATGCGACTTTCGTCGGCAAGTCGGCTGCGAAACCAGCAGATGGTCAGCCGACTTGCCGACTAACGTCAGGCGAGTGAAGCCAGCCAAATCAGCTTCCCCGGCCGAGGGAGTCCCTCCCAAGAAATAAAATGATGAAACGATTAAAACGCACTCCGCATTAAACAATCCTTCCTATACGTGTGGAAACCTAGTAAGTCGGATATATAGTCGGCACCTCCGGAAAACCACTCACGCCCGTACGATAGCAATTGGACAGCGTCACGCCCGTAGGTGCCGGGAAAAAACGCTGATTTGTGTTTTGCCTCGTGATCGCGAAACGATCCTTTTTTTAGCGCGCACTGCGAGTTGCGCGGTCTTGATTGGCGAAGCCGTGATCCTCAGGGAATGGGGGTGGGGATGGCTTTGGCGATGGCGACATATGAGCTGTATTTCCGCCTCTAGCAAATGCAAATGTATGACAAATGCGATTGTATGTGCTTCTGATGGGTCTCCATTTTTGGGGTTAGAGTTGACGCTTTTTCAGCCGAAGTCCGTTTTTGGGACAAAATGACTTGTAATAGGTAAGGGAGAGGTTTTAGGGCTCTGAAGGGGTTAACCATAACCCTAGCCCCATCCCGAGGGGGTGGCGATGACGATGGCGACATGTTAGTTGTATTTCCGCCTCTAGAAAATGAAAATGTATTATTTGTTGAAGGTTTCTCCGTTCTTTCGTCGTCCGCTAACGGCAGCTACCGATTCGTTACTATTAATAGTCGTGAAATTACTATCAAGTACAAGACTAGGGGCTGTTACAGACACAGGCCACCCTTGGCAGGTCTCTCTACTAGGAATGTTCCACGCTAGTCACTCACTTGTACTAGATAAGCCTTGTACTACTGTAGTTCAACTCAAGCCACGCGGACGAACTGGACGCGTTGCTAATCCACGAAGCAATAGCATCATCCCCTTTTTCCTATACGCACATGCATCCAAAGGCATGTGGAACCCCTTTATATCAATTCCATATATCTATATTACGCCTTGTTAGGATTCCAGGTCAATACCATAACACTGGCCCACCCTGATGAGCCGTACATTCAGAAATATGGAAGATTCGGGGAAGCACCGGTTCTACGGTCTGGAACATGACTCGAGGATGCGGCTCTTCAAAACCTACTCCCACACCTCTGCCCTGCGAGGTAACAAAGCCTCAGGAAATTGCTAAAGCAGAAAACCACAGACCAAGAACGGAAGACAGGAAAAGGGGTACAGGACACTCCAGCGAATGATGGGATCGACAGGCGCGCGACGGCACTTGACGCCCGCCGGGGGGGGGGGTCTGCCCTGTACCCGCGCGTGAGGGTGTGGGCGGGGTAGGTAAGCTCGCCGAATCCTCTTCGATAGGAAACAGACCAGAATTTCCGCCGTTTATGCGAGGGAATGCCGAGTCGAGCGCTAAAGACGGGCTCGGGGTTCCGGCGCCGGCCTTACCGCACCTCAAACCAACTGTTCCCGTACGGACGGAACCAGGAGGACGGGGTGTGTAGGAGCGAGGCGGGGGGCGACGCCCTCGCGAAGAGTCGATGTGGCGCGGTGGGTCTAAACCGGGGGCGTGCGTTGCGCGATGGGGAGTGTTGCTCGAAACGAGAGCTCCCGGCGCGGCAGTAGTACCAAAAAGAATTGCCAGCAGACGTTGCAACACGCGTGGGCGAGACGCGGGGTATGGGCGCAGCCAGGCTTAATCCCGAACGGCGGCCGGTACATGGTTTTTAAGTCGGTGGTGCAGGAAAAATGCCAGATGCGCGGCGTTTTTCGGCGGCGGTTGGTAGCGAAGGAGTGCGAGAGCTTGTTGCGGTAGCAAGATATGCTGTGTCACAAATCCTAGGACGGTTGCCGGTACCCATGGTCAACGTTTGGGGTTCGGGGGCAGCGGTCGAGGCTGGTCGGCGCTGGGCGCTTGACGAGCGTGGGACACGAACATCTTGTGAAATATATCGTTGTTGCCCTGTCAATGCTGAAGGTGGACGAGCGAGGGGTGCCGTACCACCGCCGGGGCGTCAGTTACCAGTGCGGAGAATGCCGGGTTGACGCGCATTGGGATTATTATTGTGCGCAAGGTGCATGTTATGGGCGTCATTCGTTCAAGCGGGCGAGGGCGGGCATGATTGGTGTACATTTATGCCTGAGCTATCGGTGCTCTGACCGTAGCCGCCGTCAGACCCCTGCTGGGAGTATCCGGAACGCGTGTCTTGTGAATTGTGACCGTAGTTATATGACTGACCCTGGCCGTGTTGCCGCTCTGACCCGTGGCAGCGGCCCTTGCGAGAGCTGGTTCCGGGCCCTCCTGTTTTGTTGCCGCGGCGGTAGCGCATCATGCGTTCCTGCCAACGGCGGTACGCGTCGCCGTTGTCGCCGAGCTGACCAAGCTAGGGGTTGATGCACCCTCTGGCATTAGTAAAAGGGCGCGCGCACTGTTAAAGAATGCGACGTCTCATGGCAATTTAGGCAGTGTCCTTGGTTATCACGGAGGGCTGCCGCGCGTGCGGTCGGTGAAAGGAGACCGCTCCATAGAGGAGGTTCGTCGGTCGGAAAGGTGCCACTAACAGTGCAGACTTCATCACAATGCGCAAGCGGCCAGTGTGAGTACGACGTGGATGAGACCCAGGACTCAATGGAGTCTTGTGAGACATTACAGCCGGGTTGCGTTGCGAACCTGTCGCCCAAGAAGAAGTCTGCGATGTCGCGCGTCCCTGTCCGCGGCCTTGGGCGGCAGGCGGGGGACCCGACGCGGCGGAAACACGTCCCCCCGATACCGCAGGTAGTGAAAAGAATCGCCATTTATGGCAGGTGTCTTATTGTTCACAAGGGTACCCAAAGCTAACCACATAGCATAACAGAAGGCTGAGGACGAGCTGCCAGCTCCCCAGGACATAAACTAGGCATGAGCTGCGGAAACTGCTCATTTACGCTGAGAGGCACATTTTTTTTTTCCAGTACCAGTCCCACCCATGGCGCCAACGCGCGCTCACTGCCCGTCACCCCCGAAGCTACCATCCCAAAAGCGCTGTGGTAAGCCGCGTAAGGGGTACCTTTGGGTACGCCCAAATTCTGCAGTTCACTAAGAGCAGATGCCGCGTCTCCGTGGTCAAATTGCCGGCTCAGCACTTGAAGGAGAAGGTTAAAAGCCGCCGGACCGGAAGGCTGCTCGGCCAATAGCTCTCGAGACCTGCCAAAAATGTAATCAATGACGGTGTTTCGGGTGGGGGCGGACGGTTTGAGGTTGTTGATAGCACGCCCGAAAGCTCTGTGGAGGGTGCGTTCCCACCTGGGGATCCAAACTGGGAATCACAGCGCGAATCGCAAATCACGAGGATGTCGGTTTGGGCTTGTTTGGTCGAGCGCATCAGTTGTTGGGCGGCGAAAACCTGGTTGGGGTTTGTGGGGGGCAGCGATGTGATGCGCGCCATCTTGCGCGTGTCAACACTGACGTACTTCGACATTACGGTATCTACGTCTTGGGCTGCTGCGCGGACGGCGGCCTCGTCTATGGAGGCCTGCCGCTCGCGGGCGAGAGCGGATGATAACGGATGTGCGCTTTCGGCAAAAATGGTCATTATCTTCAACCTCTCCGTAGAGGAGGCTACATCTATCAGGGACGGGACTTGCCTCTTTAGTGGTTGTATCACCTTGACGTCAGGGGGAGGTGCCCCAACTTCCCCCCCCCCGCCAAAGAGTCGGAGGGTGGGCCCGAGGTGTAGTAATTAGCCCCCCCACCAGAGTTCTAGCGCCTCGATTTTTCGTCCAGAAGACCTCCTGTGGCCTCCTCCCTTGCTACGGTGCGCCGAGCCCATGCGGCGGCCCTTCCCATCACCCCCGCTGCTGTGGTCTGAGCCTCCGGGGTGGCTCCTGCCGAAACCTTCTCCCCAACGGTCGCGGTCATGGCCCCCGCCACCCCCCACGACGGTCGCGGCCACCACAGTCTCCGCCACCACCGTCGCGTGAGCCGTTGGTGTTGGGGGCTTGGTTGGCCAAACTGTAGGCGTACTCCGAACGGGTCGGCCAGAGGACACGCTCGGATGCGGACGCGTGGGCGCTCCTGGGAGCGTCACAGAGGGCGCGCGCGATGACGGTGAGGTGCTGGATAAAAAACGAAACCGGGCCTGTCTTGCCTTTCGCGTCGCGCACCGATGACCGCTGACCCGGAAGCTAGGACAGCACTATCGATGCTGCTGCCACAACTTGGGCCGCCAGGTCCGAGCCGAAATGCGTACTCCTGTCCACCGCCGCCATGCAGTGGACACTGCCGTCCAGGAAGGCCCCGTCCTTCGAGATGGTCGATGTCGCCGCGGCGGAACGGGCCACAGCCGCCGCGGGAGGGGCTCCCACAGCATCGTCGGGCGGCGCGCCCAGGAACTTGCTGGCCGCCGCAGCGGGGTGGACCCCAGTGTCCGTGGCAGGGGATCCCTCAGCAGTAGATGCGCCTGAGAAAGAGGCGGTCCCGAACCCGTAGGGAGGGGAAGGCGCGGTGTTGGTTTTGCGACAGGGTAGGGCCCAGATGCCTGAGTTGGGGTTTCCGCGGAAACAGCGGCGGGGTAAGGCCCTAGGGCCTTGTGCAGGATTTCCGGGGCCACAACGGCAGGAACGCCCAAAGGAGAGGGCGCCACCGCAGCTGTACCGGCGGGAACACGACCACTTCGTCGGTGCTAGTCGCCGGGCTCGGCGAGAACCTTTTCAGCTCGCATGATCGCCGCATATGCCTCCTGCGACTCTCGGGCCGCCACCGCCGCCTCTGCCGCCCTAGCGCGATCCGCTTCCTCCCATTGCTGCATGACGCTGGCCCTCTCCTCGGCTGCTGCTCGCCACCGCCGCTCTGTTGCCGCGCAGGAGGAGATGGCTCTGGATCTTGCCGCCTCCGCGGTGGCCAGCGCCTCGTTGTTAGCACGGTCCGCATATTCTTGTCTCAGAGAGGACTCTCGGGCGACGTCGGAGACCACCCTGTCCCGGATAGAACCTGCTCCGAGAGGGAGGCCGAGGCAATTTCGAACGTCGGCTGGGATCTTCTGCCAGTGGGCCTCAGTACGGGCACCCTGGAACATAGGGGGCAGGGCCGGGGGGGGTGGGGGCCCCGGTTGGAGCGTCGACCCATCGTCATGGCCCCGGTGGGCCGGTCCAGAGGGCTTCAGCTCCTCGAGCCGCAGGGAACCCGTCCCCGGGGGGGGTGGTCGGCGGGGACGCCACCCCGTCCCCCCTTTGCGAAGGGGGAGCGCGTCGTTGTCCGTGCCGTCATGCCGGGCCAGTGTGTCGTCGACCATGCCCTCCGAGAGGTCAGATGAGGCGCTCCCCTCGTCCTCGGAGAGCTGATAGCGGCTGCCGCGGCGCCGGCCGTACCTGTCCCTTCCCCGGGCCTCGTCCGATCCCATAGACATCTGGGGAGGGGGGGGGGCGTACTCATTTTTCGCTTGCCTTAGTCATTTGGCCATCGACCACGCATCCCTTTCGAGGCGGAGCACCCTTCCTACTCCTAATAAACGCCTCTAACATTTGGGCGCTCACTACGCTTCTTCCATATACTACATAGAAACTGTTTGCTTATTCTGTCCCGTCCTGTTTCGCCGTCTGCGGCCACCATCTATCTCCTAGGATAGCGATCGTTTTCTCGCTAATCTCTAGCCCACCAAACTTTTCCATGTCATTATGTCTAATCTCCTCATCCCCTCCTCTTACGCATCCCGTTCCTCCTTGTATACTTCACATTCTCTTACTATGTGGGTCCTACTCTCTATTGTTGTGCCACACGGGCACATATGTGTAGCCACGTCCTCCTCCCGACTATTGGAATATCTCTTCCTTCTTTCTGGTAGGTCCAGGTCCCCTACACGGAATCGCAGTTTCGCTTTTTCGCGTAGTGCATTGGGCTGCGCAGATACGTTTCCATACCAGCATATTCCCTCAACCCGACGTGTATCTCTAAGTGCTTCTCCTCTTTCACCTTATTTCTTAGCGCTAGCCTTTCCCTTTCTTCTACGTACTCTTTCTTTTACCTCTGTCTTGTACCCGCCAAACTTCTCTATAGACAGTACCTCTTCTTGGTCTCCCCCGAAATCCTTCCATATTTTCTCGACTACGTTATCCCATCTTATTCCAGTTCGCCCTTTTGTAGACATCTGGGGAGGGGGGGCGGGGCGTTGTTGGTTGTACTAGATAAACTATGTCCTGCCGTCGACGCCATTAATTATAAGACTAGGGGCTGTTACAGACACAGGCCACCCTTGCAGATCTCTCTACGAGTACTGACTAGGCATTTATTTGCACGTAAACTCAATAACGCCCCTGCCGACCACGAGAGCAGACCTCGAGCTCTCCAAACGGTTGGGGTTAGGGATAGGGTTAGGGTTAGGGTTAGGGTTAGGGTTAGGGTCAGGGTCAGGTCTCGGGTCGGGTTGGTCTAGGCACCTCAACCGTCGTTTTGTGAGGACCTGCACATAGGAAGCCGCCATACATAAATCGCTGTTAAATTTACGTGCAAATCCGAGTAGCCTGGCACGTACGTGTAACTTCGCGTGGGCTGCTCTCTACTAGGCAGGTTCCACGTTGGTCACTCACTTGTACTAGATAAACTCTTGTATTAGTTCCACTCACGCCACGGACGAACTGAACGCGTTGCTAATCCGCGAAGCGAAAGCATCACCTCCTTTTTCCTATACGTACATGCCTTCAAAGGCATGTGAAACCCCTTTTTATACCATTTCCAGCTCCAGATCTTACGCCTCGTTAGGCTTCCAGGGCAATACACCATAACAAAATCCTGCCGACGCACATAGCTCCACCAAAACTTAATTTTACTACGCTGTCGCCGTCGGCAGGACTACATACAGTAAGGAATGTTTCCCACCTGACGCATGCTGTACGGTAGGAACAAAAATGACGGGAGACGGTCAGGTCAGTCAAGGGAAAACGTCCAGCGGTCAGTCAAGGGTGTCAAACCGATTGTTCCGTACTAAAACCTAGTATTTTGGCGTCAGTCAAGGTAAACTATTGGAAAATTGCCGTCGGTCAAGGGGTCAAAGTGCCGTCAACCTGACATGTTTGGGTAGAAGGGGTGCAAGTAATTTTTCTGGGGGATCCTGTGGCCTGAGGAGCTCTATGAAGAAAGTGTGCGGCACGATTAACCCCTTTCCAACTCCTAAAAGTATCCTACAAATGAGTCCAACTCCAAGTGTTTTTCCCGCATGTCGGAAGTGCGGCGCTAAAAGGGTTAATTATCAACGCCCACACGGCCTGTTGCAGGTGTGTCAGGAATTTGCCTGTGAAGTACGGCATAAAAACGGATGGATGACGTTTGAAAAAAAAAAAATGCAGGTGTCAGGAACATGCCTGTAAAGTATGGTATAAAAACGGATGGATGAGGTTTTCCGGGTGGCTATCTCCACCGCATCTGACCCTCAGGGAGCAGGCCGGGTCGACATACTCACGCATCCGTATACAACTATAGCTTGCGCTGCCGGGGCAGTAACGAGGATCGCTGATAGGCACAGCTCGCGGTATCGCTATAGTGGGAGCCGAAGGACACACCAGCTAGCGCTGGATTGCGAAGGCAATCGAGTTAAATCGTCACGTCACACGACGTGTACGTATGAAAATACGTGGAAGTGTGGTGAGCTTATTACCAGGTAAAACCTTTATTTTTCCCCCATCCGCCGGAGGATAACAAAAGAAAAAAAGAAAAAAAATGACGTTTGTTTGGAAAAAAAAAGTGATGTTCCAATGATGCATGGGTTACTTTTCCTGAGCAGTTGGGGAGACCCGTGAGTCAGAATGATAACCCTCGAGGGCTACGTACCCCTAGCTGTCCTGGCATGCGTTGACCAACCGCAACGGAAGGAGATTATTTTGTTGGGCCCCTAGAAGGTCTCCCTCTAATAGCTGACGTCGCTTTTCCCTCTTAGGGGACCCGTTCTCAACGAACACCAAAAGTAAATGCCAGGAATCATGACAAAAAAACGTGACACTTTCGCGAAATCGGGATCATTTTTTGGGCAGGAATCCGGGCTTCGATGCCGTTTTTGAACATCTTCTATGAAAATTGATGTCAGGCAAGATTCCTGACAAAAAGAAGCGAGTTTTATACCCCTATCTTATACAGCATGCGTTGACCAACCGCAACCGAAGGCGATTATTTCGTTGAGCCCCTAGAAGGTTTCCCTCTATTAGATGACGTCGCTTTTCCCTCTTAGGGAGCCCGTTCTTAACAAACACAAAAATGAAACGTCAGGAATCGTGACAAAAAAACGTGACACTTTCGCGAAATTGGGATCCTTTTTTGGTCAGGAATCCGGGGTTCGATGTCATTTTTGAACGTTTTCCATGAGAATTGATGTCAACCAGGATTTCTGAAAAAAAAGTGAGTTTTATACCCCTATATAGCATGCGTTGACCAACCGCAACGGGAGGAGATATACGACGTTGAGCCGCCCAGAAGGTCTCTCCATATGGATCAAATCCGCATTCATAAGATGATAATTTTTCATTATCTGATTCTGAAAAAGCTAAAATGTAGGAAGCACCAAAAATAATAGAAGCCAAAAACAAGACTAGGCCTAAAACAAATAGTACTGGGCAACATTATTATTATTGTGTTTGCCCTCCGACAACATAGCGTATACACCTTTCTGGTGTAATATTCTTTTAAAAAAAACATAATGTTATAGAGTTATACGTGGGTTATACCAACAAACAGGACATAATTCAATAACTCCACCTGAAATATCTCCCTTATAGAAAACGTCCTTCATCCCAATTAGGGTCCCGCTCTTAACGAACATAAAAAAGAACGTCAGGAATCGTGACAAAAAAGCACGACGTCTTCGCCAATCGTGATTTTTTTTGTCAGGAATCCGGACTTCGATGTCGTGTTTGGACGTTTTCCATAAAACCTGATGTCAGGATTCCTGACCAGAATGAAAACGTGATTTGTTTTTTTGAAAACGTGACGTTTCAGAATTTCAAAATGCCAAGAATCGTGACATTTTGTCAGGATTCATTCGCTTTTTTTTTTGCCTTCCCTAGGAACGGCCCTCACAGAAAGGTTGGCGATAAAGACCGTGCTGTTCGAATTTAGGTCGCTGCACCGTAATCAAGTCACAAAAAAGGTTAAACAAACATGGGTGCGGGGAGGGGTCCACTAGCGAATCATTTCCGTCGGCGAAAAGCCACCCCTATTGCTAATAATATGGTCAAGATCGGTTGTTTGCAGGCCGATCGTATTAGGCGAGGCGTAATCGTGGGCGGGGTGAGGGGGCGAAGCAACCCCTCCCCCCCCCCCTCTGCTGTGCTATTTAGCTGCACGGGAAGCGCGTACCTCGAAATATGCACGTGGAGAACAAGACAGAGCCGCCCCCGCCTCCCTCCCGCTGCTATGCATGTCATGTGGCTGAAGCATGTTTCGCGCGGAAACGTCTATGTCTCGGTCTGTCGTCGTCTGCTGCAGTATTACTCCTGGTACGGGTTAGGCACACAACAGGGTAACAGACAACAGATAACAGACGATACAAACGGTAAACATGATGTTAAAAAAAAGGATACCAGGTGCCTGGTATATTTTAAGGGCCGGTCGTTCCGGTGGCGTATCAGGTTATCCTCGAGCCTGGTATAGGTCAGTCTGGTGAGTTCGAGCCCCGCCGAGTGCATACTCGTATAAATTCGTTGGGACTTTTTCTTGTGCACAAATTGACTTGCGGAAAGCGCGAGAGTGTAAGTTAGCAACACTCGTTAAAAAATGACGAGCAGTGGGAGTGCTGAACCCTATGCGCGATAAAAAATGAAGACAAGAACCGGGGAGGAAAAGGGACGACACCTGTGACCACGGCTTGTCCAGAAGCTGGAAAGTAAAAGTGAGCGACAAGAAAAAAAACAGGTAAGATACTGTAGAAGATGGATGCATGGGACACGAATCCAAACGGTTAAAACGCACGCAAACATGCAACACATGCAACACATGCAACTCTAATATTGAGAAAGGGGGGGGAGCGCAACAAGACACGGGCCAGCCAAGTCGACGGGGAGGAGGAGGAGGAGGAGGAGGAGGAGGAGGAGGAGGAGGAGGAGGGGGCTCGGACGCTGTGAGGAATGCCGTACGCTGACGACGCAGCTATTTTTTCCCGATCACCAGGAGAATCGCAGAGCAAGAGGTGATTGATCACGATTGCCGTGACTGCGTGCACGGCGTTCGGGCTTAGGGTCTCGGAGGCCAATACAGAGATTGTGTGCCTGCAGAAACGAAGGGCGCGGGCCAAAATAGACGTGCTGTGATTGCAAAGTAGGGGTGGGGGGGGAGAGTGTCGTTCACTGTCACGGCAGTCGGCACAATCGGTGGTACAACCTTCAGGTAGATGACTGTTCGTCGGCAGCTGTCGTTATTTTTTGCCTCACAACAAGCCAACATTCAATAGAGAGGCCGACCGCAGAGGGTCTGTGATCATGCTTCCGGCGATGTAAAGAAGCACGGAAGCTCATTACCGCCAGGGCGAGGGCTTGGGGCTGAAGGTGTGGATGCTAGCGGCCGAGGTAGTCCACACTATGCTAGGCGCGTGCTACCGTAGAGATACACAATAATAACCGCCGAGCTAGTAGAGGTCGGCGCTGACTGTTAGCTCGATGGTTGTGGCGTATCGCACCCAGACGGTGCTTTTGAGAGAAACATACTTCGAAGAAACCGCTAGGCTGGCAGTCAGCGCTGATAGCTAGCTCAGTGGTTATGGCATGGCTCCATCGACGGGTGCAACCACGTTGATCCCGAGCATGGCTCGCTGCGACAAGCTACTCCGAAATGTCCACCACTCCTCGGTCCTTCATGTCGCGGCTGGTGGAAAAGGAAGCACGACGATCACACCGCTGACCTGCTAAAATAGCCAATCCTGGCGGGGAATACTCGGTGTCCCCGTAATAACGCCTTAACACCAACCTATCCTACGCCGGTGTAGACGCGCTTGTCAAGCTAGGAGCCGAGAGCGCTCTGAGGTGATGGCACGCAGGCGGTGGACACTGTGCGCGGTTTTGTTGCGCTTATGGGAAGGGAGTGCTTGTCGACGAGGGTATTTAGTGATATTTTGGGCAGTCGGTTGGAGGTAACGGCTATGCTTCGTCAAGCTTGGCCCCGAGAGCACGAGAGCAATAAAGTGATGGTGCGCAGACGGTGGGCACTGCTGTGCGCGGTTTCGTTGCGCGTATGGGAGAGGGTCGCTTTATTGACGAGAGTACTTAATGTTTGGGCAGTTGGTCGCAGGTAAGGGCTACTCGGGGGAGCAGAAGAACCAACAAAGGAATACACAGCCGGAAGCCGGCAAACCTGGACCTACAACAGTAGTGCTTGATATCACCCCCCAACGGTGTTTTCTCTCCCATTTTTGTGGTTTGATGCAAATTCGGGAATGCCAAGGACACGGTATGTAGTATCATGCCCCTTTTTTTCATCTACCGGATCTGAGCCACTCGTGCGAGTTAACTCTACACCTCACTTGAACGTCGAAATGGACTTCCTACGCAACTAGCTTGACGCAACGTAGCTAAACATTCCAGTGCGGATTGATATCTCTCCAAAACTGACACAGCACGGGAGCTTGAGGCCGCATTATGAACATAAAGGGGGGGTCACTCGCGCGATTGACCCCGAGCAACACTGATAAAAAAAACAAAGGTCCCCCCCCCCCCCCCTATCGCGGCTTTGGTCGGAAGTACACTAAGACTTGCAGGGGAACCATCCCACGACAGGGGTGCACAGCATCAGTCCCATCACTCCTCACATGAGGAACTCAATATATCACCCCCAAAAGTGACTCCGAAGGCATTCGCTCGCACAATCCGACCAAGCTTATACATGCCTTAAGTCCTAAAATAACGTGCACTCGCTCGTGAAATTGCTTCACTAACCGGTAGTTCCTCACATACATGAGGAGCTCAATTGGCCAAGGACTTTTGGCGCGAAAAGTGCAGTCCCTACCGCGGGATGACTCAGGGAAGAAAAAGCGCCAAACTCCCGCGTGTTTGGGTCAATGCTGGCTAGAGGGATTACAACCCTTGAGTAAATTTGACGCCCCCTTTTAGAGCCGTAAAATATCCCCCTGTGCTGAGCTCAAGTAACTTGTATCCATTAACGGGTTTTTTTCCAGTTGTGATGGCATTAACTGCCAGATGGACCCCGAATGGCGCTTTTAGTGTAGATACGCCATACACCATAACCACTGCTCTAGCTAATAACGCAGTCAGCGCTGACTAAATACTATTATATAGCTCAGTTAGTTGGTTAAGATGCATCTCCAATAAATTGGGTGCTGCCTAAAGAAAGTTCTGCAGGAGGACACGAGATCGGCGTCAAGTTGGAAGGACGCTGCGAAGCAGCGCCGAAGACTAACATCCTACCTGCAGATGGCGCAGACGAATCGAGAACGGAGCGAGGGCCTCCATGCGGAGACGACATGACGAGGAGTAGAGCGGCCCCGTGCGACATGCAAAGGTTGAAACCGCGACACGGACCATCGACACTATAATAATCAATGCGCGAGGGGAGTGGAGGGGGGGTCGGGAGGGGGAATGGAGGAGGGGCCGGGGTCCGCCAACAGAGCGACTGAAACTCGCGACCCTGGCCATTATCGTCGTGGTGTGGCCTATAACCCATGAAAGCAACGCAAACATGCTGTATCATGTAGTAGGTAGTATGTGTGTACTGTTGATTAACATCCCCTTCACCTATACACCAGGTATATACTACTATATAATATGATTTTTTTTAGAAACTACTTGGGACGCGTGCAAGTATAGACTATAATAATAGCAGCAGCAGCAGGCATATACCAGGTACGTACTATAATAGTCTACCTGGTATATACTAAGTATACAACAAGCGCACTATTAATCAGTAATATTATTCTGGGTCTAAATAAGGCAACACGCAAACACAAACGCTTGATTGATGTTGATGTTGACGTTTTGTGATGTTGTTGGCGTTCTAAAGTTACCACCAGTCTGTTTGTTGTAGTTCTGAATGGTTGTTATATGGCGTCTTTTACAGCATTCAGCAAGCGACTAATAATACGAGTACTTGTATTTTGTGCGTGCGTGCGTGCGTGCGTGCCTGCGCATAAAATAACATGAAGCAGCCAGTGGGAAAACGCCGCGACAACACCACCAGATAGATCCAATTCTTCTTCCCCTGTCGTTTGTCATCAAACCGCCGTTGCTAATGCAACCGCACACAGAGCAGCAGCAGCACAGAAGAAGCAGTCCCGAGACCATATATATAGTAATAACAGTCTCATACACATATAATTTCTACCGGTAGATGTTATTATGCAGGACTCTATAATTTCAAGGTGGTACGAGTATGTATGTATAGTGGGTGGGATGTGGGGCTCTCTGTTTTCAAGATACTGCTGTACTTTCCCGCGGGGCAACGGGGTCCCCCCTCTGCATGAGTCCCGTCTTCCCACTTCCCAAAATCCAAAACGCATTTTACGGACTTTTGAACAGGAACAGTCTAGATTAAGATTAGACATATTCACAGTACACAGCAGCAGCAGCAGCTTAGCAGTTAATTACGGGATGCAGAACCACACAAAAATAACCAAATAGCCATCTGAAAATAACCATAATCATAACCATGACTTTGTATTTTTTGAGTTTTGAACTTGTTTTTAGTGCGCTGGGAAATCCAGTTCGACGGAATACAGTTAAGGTCTCCATATAGTGCCGATTTAATAGTGCTTACTTCCTATATAATGCTGGTGTTGTTTTTTGGCAAGACTTGATATACAGTATCTATATTAGCACGAATGTGGCTCCAGTATCCAATAGTGCTGGTTACCTTTGTAATGCCGGTACTGTTAGCTGGCACATACCAGCTCTATAGGGAGACCACCAGTGTACGTTACATGCTAGGGCGGAGGCGGTGTGTGTTGTGATCTCGCACTTGCCCTCATTCCTGGTGTGCGCCACTTCAATCTAACCCCTCTTCTCGCCACCAAGCGCGAGAGAGGTTCCCCACGCCACAGCGGCGCAAATAGTCGCCGAGGAGGGGTCCCTGGAGCGGGGCTTCGTGAGCGCCGGCGCGCGAGAGGCGAGAAGGATGGGGCTGCCCTTCGTGAAGAAGAAGGCCAAGGACACGGGAGAGAAAAAGGACCTCAAGCAAAACTACACGACCGAAGACCACAAGACGGACTTGGGCGATCTTCTGCGCTCTCTCAACTCGGATGCAACTCAGGTCAGCATCCCTCGTAGAGCAGAGGGGGCGGTGTTGCTGGGGAGAGGCAGACAGGCAGGCATAATCCTTGGATATTACGGCCGTGTTGTTGGTGTCGGTTGTGCTGCAATTTTTGAGAGTGTAAGCACGTCAGCAAAGAGTATCGGGCGCGTGTGGAAGCAACCGCCAACCGCTCGTTCAGTCGCCGAGTTATTAGTGCACTCGTACGCGAGTATTGGCGTTACCCCTCGGCCCCCTGCATTGCGATGCAATCCTTCTCGAGTCGTTACACTGCTGTTGGCCCGAGAGAGAAGGACGGCCCACCCAAGTGCCGGCCACGAATCCGAATCTATCTGTACTCCGTGTCGTCCCCGTCTCCCAACCTTCGTGTCGTCAGAAAATTTCTGTTCTCTTGGGTAGGAGGCAGAGGGCCGAAAAGAAAAAGAAAACTAGTAGTTTCGCCTGTACTGCATTTGTTTTGTTCCTTCGCGAACCAGCACCGCAGCTGCGAACAGTGACGGCGTTGCCCTCTCCCCGACAGCTTGCCATGCTTTGCCCGGCCACGACGACTGAGTCGGTTGAGCCTAGGTCGGATGCGTCGCAGTGCGCAGCCTCGCGCGGAGCGTGCGATGGCGGCGGGAGCTCCATTCCTACGAAAGCACTCTATTTGGTTGCGTTGTGTCAACCACTTCCCTTCTGCTTCTCTGCTGCTGCTTTTTTATGTGTGCCTTTTCGCGCGCCACCACGAACAATATTTTTTTTGTATGCAATGTAATTATTGGACGGAACAGGGTATGACCAAGGCGGCTGCCGAGGAGCGTCTTGCTACGGAGGGCAAGAACCAGCTCACCCCTCCCCAGGAGACCGCATGGTGAGCTCGAGGGACGGGCAGGCAGACATAGGAGAGGGGGGGAAGCAAGCAGCTAATAATTGTTGTCGAGGGCAAGGGGCAAGCACCGCACCTGGCACTTTAGTTTGCTGCTGCTGCCTGTGTGCTCTCCTCGTGTGCGCGTGCATGCTGGGCGTGATGATTCCATGCTAAAAATCAGTCGTCGTCACTTCTATAATATGATATTTTTGGACTACTTCTGACGAAACGCCGGTTCTTCTTCTTGTTCGGTGTGCATGAATGCAAAATGCAACCAAGCAAATCACGTGCACCTACCTCCACCACTCCTCCCCCTCTTGTTATGCTATCGAGGCATCGCACACACGTGCTTCGATAAGGAAGACGAGCGGCATGCCCTCACGGGGATTGGCGGGTGTTTTCGTGCCTTCGCCGCCTTTTTTTTTGCATCTCGCCGTCCCTGTACTCGATCTCAGTCAAATGTCGGCGTGTCGGGATGGAAGCGGTGAGACCCGATGGGGCCGAACGTGTGTTGTGAACATGAATCTCGAATCCCGAATCTCACTACTGCTGCTGCGGTCTGTGTGTGCGGCGGTGCTTTTTTCAACCCGGTGCATTATTCCTGTACTGCTGTACAGTATCATGCCCCACGACGTATAGCCTCTGCTACTCCTGTTATTGCTGCTGCTGTATGGTGTTACGTGACAAACAAATGTACAAAGTGCCGTATCATATGCCAGGTACAGGTCACGAAGCCAGTCTTGGTGTCTGATTTTATAAAAATTGTTGGAAATATGATATCGAGAATCATCAAAAAAATGATTCTGATGATGGTCTGTCGAAAGCTGCCGTGTTTTTTTCCCCGGTGTCTTATGAGTTGTTGTTGCGCTGTTGTTATTGATTGGCGTTGGTGTTGGTGTTGGTGCTGTTGTTGTTGTGCTGCTTGTTGTTGGCGTTGGTGTTGTTGCTGGGTTGGAGAACAGAGCAGAATAATGAGATGCAAAAAGAGAAACAGATAACCGACAAGGCTCGTCCGAAAAGCTTGATCAGTTTCAATTTCAGTTTGCTGTAGCACAGACACAGCTAGCAGTGCCAGGCTGTGAAGTCGGCAGACAGAGCTCATATCCCCATGAGGTGCTACGACTCGTCGCTATCACGACCTTCTCTCGAAACGTTGGCAATCACCACAAGACAGGTGTTTTAGTGTTTGTTTCGTTGAAGAGACATCATTGCCTCGTGGCCATGAGCAAACAGCAGGTTGCCGTGCCTGCCAGTATATACATAAAACACGGCGCTTTTGTCTGTTTTCCGGCGCTTGAGTCATTGAAGTTTGCAATAAGTTGCTTTTGCGACAACCCCTCCATAAATGCTTCTTCTACAGAGAGTGGCAGGCACCTCGTATCTGTTTTTTCAGTTCCACATACGTGTGGTACAGGCGTACGCTTTTGTGTTCTCTATACAATGGTTGAATCATTTATTATTCCACCGGTACATGGTTCAGTCCAGCTTAGCATGCTGTTGGCGATGTATACTGGGCTCAAGTTACTCCTTCGCTCGAAGGAAGATGCGTCATCGTTTCTTTTCAGGTCTGATTCTCGAATTTACCATCGTCATTTTTATCATCGCTGTTTTTGTAGTATAATAGATCATCACACAGAAAAAGTTGGCGCGTTGGTTCTGCTTCCGTGGCCGTACGCTTCGTCTGTCGTATCATAGCTGCTGCTTCGCTCCTTTTTTATGCGAGAGGGACACGGACTGCCGCCGCTGCCGCGTTTTGTACCAGTTGTACTTCTGCCTGCTGTTTTTTTCCCTAATGGACGGGAATGTGAGGGTCGTCGATGTATACACGTGAAGTATCAAAACCGTCCTTACTTTTCGATCCAGAGTGGTTTGGTGTTGTAATTGACTCTTAAGTACCCACTCGTGTTGATCTTAAAACACTGCTCGATAGGTACCGCCCCTCACGACAACCCCCCTCACGATAAGAAACCGATACCACCCTGTCCGGAAATATAAGCAATATTTTATTTCAATGTTAATATCCAAAGGTTTCTTATATTTCCGGTCAGAGTGGTATGTTGGTTTTATGCCCCAAAACCCCTCCTTATACTAGTTCCAAGTAATTTGTCCCCAAAAACGGCTTCCCAGTTGTGCAGGCGTTAAGCTATCTATTCTTACTGGAGAATGGGCTTATTTGTACGTCTGCTGCTGTTTTCAGTATAAGAAAAAGCTGTCGAATTTCTTATTTCCCCGTTTTTTTGTTGGCTAGGTTTCTTGAGGGGCGTTTTCTTGGGAGAGGGCCGGTAGTGTAGAGATCAATAATAATAGCGGCCATCATGTGTTGTCGGAACTGTAACAAGCCCGAGGTACGACGAGTTCGAGGTCGGCCCTGCTCGCCGCCCGAAAGTAGGATATGGCGCGTACTTGTTTCATCAATCGTCAACGCACGGATAGTCAACTACAGAGCGAGGGGTCCCGCTCTAAGGCGGTGTGAGCAAGGCGGTATCCCGATGTAAGGCGTTCAAAATCGCTTGGCCTGCTTGGCACCACTGGGGACTTGGCACTCACAACTGATACCTGGCAGCCCTGAATGAATACAGCGAGTTCCCCCCAAGAAGGCGGTCATATTGCTCTGGCACACTACCCCCGCCTTATGTTGCCTGGCTACAATGGTGCCCTCTCTGATCTTGAGAGTCGAGGGAAGTTTCAGCCCAAAGATTAAAATTAAAAACCGAAAAGGTTATCCTGCTATCCATCCTGCATGTTGCATCTCGATCGGATCGGACGCGCGCGGTGTCATTCTTCGGCTCTCCTCTCCTTCCGGTTTTTCGCTCACTCACTCGCTTGTAAGTTAACTGTCACTTTGCATTTTCTATTGTTCTCGTTTTGCTTCAAAATCTTCGTTTTGGTTTTTTCGAACTCGTTGTCTCGGTGTTTCCGGGGTTGTCCAATCAATGTGTTCGTGGTGTTGCCGCTGCTGTTGTGTTGGTGTGGTTGCTGATGATGCGATGTCATTTTTGATACGATGCCTGGTGGTATGATGCTAGGTGGATAGAGTTGCTTGAATGCCTCTCTGCGACCTGCGTGCTCATCAGTCAGTCGCCATGATTATTAGTTGATTCAACTGTACATAGGCACGGCCGCACCGCCAGATGGTCCGCCAGCAGCAACAGCAGTTAGCACAGCAGCAGTTTATCTTATTTATTGTAGACACTCGTATCTGGCCTTCCTTCTTCCTGCTGCTGCCTGTGTGCGCGCACTTTACTCTGGTGTTTTTGTTTGGAACCACAGCACGTGGAAACGAACGTTCTATTTTCCAGCCATTTTCAAGCAAGTAGTAAGTGTGTTATACCTGCTACTCGTAGATGAAACAAGCGTTCGAATTGCGTTCAAGTTGGTCGTTGTCGCCATGGGCAAAGACGTCAGAAGATGGTCATTCAGGGACAAACGTCCGACGGTCAAGGGTGTCAAACATATCGTTCATCACTAAAACATAGTATTTTGGCGTCAGTCAACGTAAAATATTGGAAAGTTGACGTCTGTCAAGGGCCCAAAGTGCCGTCTCCTGACATCTATACTATTGTATTTGCGCATGGGCAACGACGCAGCAGCAGTAACGGAGCCTATGCATGTGCGTCATGCAGCCCGTTGTACTTGTCGCCGTCAGGAAAAACGTATGTTTGATCGTTCGACGTGGTGCTTCGATATTACGATTCCAGAATCTAGGAACAGCGTGGTAGCAATAGCAACGGACAAGCTCTTCTGTGTTATATCCCTTGTTTTGTGTTTGAAGACGGCCTTTAACCTTACCCTTGACACAGCAGTAGCGGCGGTGGTGGTTGGTGGTTGGTGGTTGGTGGTGGTGTCCGTTTTGGCTTTCTTTCGCTGTCTTTTCTCGTGGTAATTAATCTGTCGGGTAGTAAAATTCCCCCTGTGTCCGTGCTCATGCCTCAATAGAGAAACGAGCTCTGTGGTCGCGAACTACGAGACAGAGATGCTACTACTATTAAATGCTGCAAATGCAGCGAGGTGATTTGGCCAGATGCAGTGTCAACCACAATTGACAATGAGCACGCGGGCGAAAAACAACAATTATATCCAAGCGAGCACACCAGACTAATTGCAGTAAACCTGGCTCTTCGTGTTGAATTCCATAAAGAACAATAATATTTGGATAGTGGGACCCCAAAAGTGCCGAATGTTTCGCTTTTCCTTTCAGGCGGCAGACGTATTTGGTTTTGGTGTTTTATCCCATCTCCACCTCCTCCACAAAGCGACATACGCACGAGTATCACGAGCTGATAACGAGTATCACCAGTATCACCACCATATCATATCACACGTATGATCTTTATATGTATTAAAAATTAGAAAAAAAAACACTTGAGCATAGTATAGGCCGACCGAAAAGGATTTTGATCAAAACTCAGCTTTGCAAGCTGCGTATCATATGATACTTCGATCGCGCGTGGGTGTTACGGGATACAGCAGTGCCTGGTATGTACGATACCTTCGTGGAGGATACAGGTCGGTGACGCCCCTTCTAATGCCAGGGTCAAGGACTATTGATGACTACAACTAAGACGTTCAGCCTTGTTCTGCACACGGAAACTGTATAACCCGCGTTGAGGCGGACAAAACGAGATTTCTGGGGAATCCAGTATGCATAGTAACACAAGTAATTATATCGTAGTGTGAGTTGACTTTAAGAATGGGCTACTTGCGTCTACCGCGGGTTTGTACGCAAATTACTCTGTGTACTCCCTGTATATGTGGCAGGCCAGCGGAGGTCCAGCCCAGGCCTGATGCTCGGGTTCTTCGGGCTGTCGAGTCATGATGCATCATGCGGTAGTTTACCTGGTACATATACAGGTATATATGTTTTGTTTTAATTCTAGTCTAGACTATACATAACTTGTACTTTCTTAATAAATACTGCTGTTGTATTAGTCTACTAGTTTCTTCTTTGGGTTGGTGATGGTGCTGTTTTACTCGTACTTGGCACACCTGATATTTCGCTTGCTTTCCTCTGTTCGTTTGAGCGTATTGTTTTGTTTTGATTTCTTTGTTTCACAGCAGTGTGTGGCAACATGATTTTGTATCTTCATTAACCCGTTTGGGTCTTGGTTATATCTTGGTTATATCTTGGTTATATCTTGGTTATATCTTGGTTATATCTTGGTTATATCTTGGTTATATGTAGTAGAGGAAAGAATTTGATGAATATAACCGACGATTGCAGCATCCTTGACACGAAGCAACCCGCAGCATCCTTGACACGAAGCTACCCGCAGCATCCTTGACACGAAGCAATAACACGAAGCAACCCGGACTACTAGACTAGGTGACGACGCTTTTTATGTCGAACTTCAACGCAAGCACTTCGTAAGAATCGCGCACAGCTCGCACTGTCGTGTGCTGCATGCTCGAAACATGATACGAACGCGTTTACGCTTTATTTTATCACTGTACACGAGCCCCAAGGGTTAACAGCAGTATGAAGAATCGGGATGGACACTACTGGGTGCTCCGGTGTTGTACTGATCAGATGGCATTGGGTAGAAATAACCGAATTAATGGCGCCGCTGGCCCCGTGCTGTGTTAATAGTGGTTAGAAGTACGTGGTTACCCTCGAATGCTTCTAGAGCTGGTTACAGGGATCGAACCCTATGTGGACTTTTGAGTATATTAGCGAAAAAAAATAGAAAAGAAAAGGAATCAACTGGTGAGAGAGCCTGGCAACGTGGGTAGGCGCGATTCGATGTGCGTCGACGAGGGAAGAAAAGACTGAAGTCTTGTCGCAATAAAAACGAAGGCACGTACGTGGGGAGGGGGGAGAAGATCCTGCTTAGTGGCACCGATGTGAGTTGCATCGGTCTATAATAAGAACGGTCTATAATATGAACGGAGAAAGAGAAATACACGAAGTATATATGTATATATATGTATTTGCTCATCCCATCTACGAGTATTATCTTCGACTAGCATCGTTGCCTCGGGTACGAAGTTGGTCGATTTGGTCGAAGTTAGTAGATTGCATGAGCCAAAAAAAAAAAGCGAAGGCAACACAAACGTACCAGAAGACCTGGTAAATCTTGACGGTATCTTGTTTTTATTTAAGGTATATTTTCGGCAGTACCCGTATCTACTTAGTGCTCCTCCTAGGTATAATGTGACGATAACACAAACAAACGCACCACAAGACCTGGTATTTATTTGAGGTTTATTCCGGCAGTACCCGCATCTACTTATTTATAGTGTGTTGAGGTACGGCCTTGGAAGGGCGGGATGCCACCATAGTGGTCCGAGGTGTATGTGTTACCGTTGTGACAGTTTTTCCTGGCCCTGATCGTGGTGATACCCTCGCAATTGACATCAATGATGGCGACGATTTTTCTTGTGGTTGCTCGGGCGAGAATATTCGCCGTCGAGGTGATAGATGGTCATGCGTGCTTGCCAACGTCGATACGCGTCATCGTCGCCAAGTTGGCCAAGTGCAGGGTTCACACAGCCGCTCGCACTAATGAGTGAATGCCTACAATGTTTGAAGGAGTGGTTGTCTTCGTGGCAGTTGAGGCAACGCCCCCGGTTTTCTGGGAGAGCAGCAGCGCGAGCGGAGGGTGAAAGAAGCCTGCTCCAAAGGGAAGCGGTCGTCGGTCTTGAACGAGGTACTAGCGGCGAAAACCTGATGTTCTTCTAGTGGCCAGCAGTTGGATGCCCTGTCAAGCCAAGGGTCAGATGAACCATTGGTGGGTGTATCCCTCTCCCGTGTCTACCCGGTCGCAGTGCGTCATCAGCAGGCGCAACAGGAGGGTGAAGGAGGGTGAAGGCCTCAGGTCCAGACGCACCCCCTTCCGTAGCTCGCGACACCTGCCCGAAGATTTTTTGAACGGGTGTCACGCGCCATGGAAGAGGGTGCGTCTGAGACTGAAGCCTTCACCCTCCTGTTGCGCCTGCTTATGACGCACTGTGACCGGGTAGACATGGGAGAGGGATGCACCGAGTTGTATACTTTTGGAGAGTACAATGGCACACCCTTTTGCGATTTCAGTCGGGAGTTTCGCGTGCTACTTTATAGTGCCGACAGATACGGGGAGCGAGCGTGTTTTTCTCCGGGGACGGATGTTGTGTTGGAGGTGGTTCGGAAGGAAGCGAATGAGCAATTTCCGACTCTTCTGCCTACGTTGTACCCTGGTTCGAAAGCGACGAACCCGGGGCCGTACGTATCGTTGGATGCGATGTGGAGGGCTTGTAGCGACTTGGCTCATAATAAAACACCTGCCGTCAACGCGAAACACGTGTTTCTCTGCCTGTTTCTTCGACGGGAGCGCGGTCATCCGCCCCGTCGGGGCGCCGACCCGCCGGTCATGGGCGCAGCCAGGGCCGAGTGCCGTCCCAGTCGCTTTCGTGGCAGCTTGTCAGGCGTTATAGCACGTGTGAACGTCTTGTGGAGTGGGTGGTCCCAACCGGGTACCCACGTGGGTGATCGTAGGCCATCTGTACAATGGTTGTCGCAGCGCATGAGAATGTCGGGCATCGCAGATTTAACCGAGCGTGTGAGTTGTCGCGCGTCGTCAGACTTGGTATACCCCCTTTAGAAACCCCAACCCCCTACCTATACTAATTCCACGTAATTTTTCCCCAAACGGGTTTCCAGTTGTAAAAGCGTTCAAGATGCAGGGAACGGCAGCACAGTATTGCGAGCTACGTCTCTGAGGGGAAGCTTGACATAAGCACGCCTGGCCGAGGCCATCAAGCGCGGTCTTGGCTGTGGAAGCGGCAGTGGTAATCGCGGAGGTACGAGCACGGGCCAAATCCGAAGAAACAGGTTTAGTGCGATCATCCGTCACAGTCAATTTGGTCAGGCGCTCGGCGGAGGAAGCAATATCCACCGGGAAAGGAGTCGCTTGCCTTTTTACCGCCACCACCTTGACCTCGCCCTGGTCGGCGCTCGAATCCGCGGTCGAGCTGGAGTAGCTTGAGTAGCTGTCTTGAGGACAGCCTCTTGCGCCATCCCTACGTCCACCTTGACCGCCCCCCGAACTGCGGCCACGATTCCCCCGGTTGAGTCTCACAAAACCACCGCCCTCACGGCGTCCGGGAGCTCCACCACCTACCTGCCTTAGACCCTGACGTGTCGCCGCCGCCTCCGTTTCCGCCGCCCCCTCCACGGCTGTGGTGAGAGCTGTTGCACCCGCCATGTCGGCCGCGAACCGCCACTCTTTCCGCCGCCTCCACCACAGCGATGGCGGGAACTGCTACCCCCTCCGTGGCTGCTGCTACTGCCACTCTTTCCGCTTCCTTTTCCACTTCCTCCGCCAGAACCTCCACCCCCGCGCGCGATGGTCTTGCCCCCGGTCCCTGATTCCGTTGTTCCTACGGCGGAGCTCGTGCTGAGCCTTCTCCTGATTCGGCCACGGAACGTTGATACGTCGTCGTGGGCTTTGCGAACAGCTTTCACGAGGGCTAAAGTCGGGTCGGCCCTGGTCTGGCCCTGCCACGTCCTGTGGTCCATGCTGGACCACGCCATTCTCACCGAGAGGGACTACGCTTGACGCATGGACTTCTGGCGGAGGGACTTGATTGAGGAGCGCAGAAGCCGTGGTCATCACCGCTTCCCCCAAGTCAGCCGCGAACTCTTCTCTCTTCGCGGCGGCTACATACAGGACACTGCGTGCGTGCCGTGCACCTTACCTCCTCACCTTGCGGTTCGGAAACGCCACTTGCCTCAGCGGCCCGGGCCCTGGTTCGTTTGGCCCGTTCTGAAACCGTCATTTTTTTCAAGTGTTTTTTGTGCGTCTGAAGTCTTGAATTCCCAAAGGGATAATAGATTGTGTACGCTGTTGTAGCAGCAGTAATAGCAGCAGCAGGCTTTTTGCATAGTAATCGTGCAGTTTTTTGTGTTTTGCAACGATGCAGGAAAGGTGTGTGTGTTGGCGTGTACGTCAGTTGGTGTGCGTTTTGTTGTATTGGTTATGAGGGCCCCTCTCCGCGGGCGGCAGACGCCGCCCTTCTACGCTCGCGCAAGGAAGAATACAACGTATTATGTGAAGGGGGCAGAAATAAGAGGCTCATGAATTGGTGTAACTAGCGGCTTGATAATGCCAAGAGTTTTTCTGCTGGTTGCCCTCTGCTGTGCTGCGTGTTTGCTGGTGATGCCACGTTCTGGTCGGCAGTACGGGTGTAATTTGCGATACAAAAGAAAAAGGGAAAAAGCTTCGAAGAGGACAATCAATGACATTAAGAAAGTAACAACAACAACAACAACAACAACAACAACAACAACAACAACAACAACAACAACAACAACAACAACATCAACAACAACAACAACAACAACAACAACAACAACAACAACAACAACAACAACAACAACAACAACAACAACAACAACAACAACAACAACAACAACAACAACAACAACAACAACAAGTACACTTATCATAACAATAACAACGGTTACATCACGACGCCGACAACAAAATGACTACAACAGGTGGATCAAGTTCTTGGAGGAGCTGTTCGGCAACAAGTTCTCCCTGCTGCTCTGGGCCGGTGCCGTTCTCTGCTTCGTCGGCTTCGCGCTCCAACAGGCAAGAAAAGACCAAAAGTCCAAGAACGCAAGATGGCAAGATCCGAAAAAATATGCGCGCTTGACTTTGACTTAATTGTTTACCCGTACACCCCCTTAGCAGCCGTCCCTCCCATCGCAGAAGCTACGTCCGTAGTCTCGACGCATGCATGCTGCAGTGGACAACCTGTCCGTTATCCATGAGAACTAGTACTTGCTGTAGTTGCGATGTACGAGGTATCTCTTGGTCGCGTTGTGTGTGACCACGGAGCTTGTTGTCCCTCTCTGGGATGAGGCGTCGGTTCGGACGCTGGGTGTGCTGGACGTTGATGAGAGTGGAAGAATACTTTTGTGAAAACACAGACAAAACGCACGACTCTCGACTCGGTACAGTACGCGGCAGCACTTGAGGATTTTGGCAGTTGAGATTTTCAGGCTGGAGTTTTAGACGATAATAAGAACATGGCCTCATTTGTACCAAAGGTAGTGAAGGACACACCATGCCTTACGTAAATTTCCAGTTTGGACAGAAATTATATATTCTTATCTGGTGTTGCATGCTGTATACCAGGCACATTGTATGATTTGTATGATTCGTCGTAGGTATCCCCGAACAAACGTGATCAGAGCCAGAATTTTATCAAGTTGTTTTAACGACGTCAGCTGTGAGTTATTTTTTCCCCGTTAGCTTTGGACTGCAGAAATGGGAGGCGAGAAAGGACGAAAGGAATGGTCTTTGCGGCATCGAACACGCGAACACAGCGTCCGAACAAGGGGATGGCAACGTTTTCCGGAACTATATATACGTTGGGAGGAATTGTACCTCTCGATCGACACGTTACACTACTACCCTTGCTGCAGATCGGTCACATTCTATTGTAGAGGACACCGTGATTAATAAGACACAGGAAAGCTGGCCCGGGCTGGATTTCATTTTTTTCTCTTTGGACGATGGGTTCGTGTTACAGCAGTAGTTACTTGAGACTAACCAAAATTAATCCCCCGAGTTTTCTTGGTTTCCGGCAACAATCTCAGCCTGGCTTTCGTATCGCGCGTTTTGTAAGTGTTGTCACCCTTTTGCACCTCGGACAGATGACGATTTACTGTAGTGGATAATATATCAGCCCCTACTCTAATTCCAAGTGTTTTGTCCCCAAGGTCGGAAAAGTGCGGCGCTAAATGGGTTAATACAGTATATGAGTCTTGCTACGGTAGCCCCCCCCCAACTTTTCTTCAACGAAATCGCCGGTTTCAAAACCAGCTCCCGGTCGTATCTCCTCAAATACGGTGCGCCCTGGACACCCCGACGTAATCGATCGATAGACCCTTGCACTCGAGAAAATGTCGAGAAAGTGTCGAGCAGCCGTGAAACGTTTGTTTAACCCCTTTAGAGCCCCCGAATCCCTCCCCATACTATATCCAACCAATATTGTCCCCAAAACGGGTTTCCAGTTGTAAAGGGGTTAAGAAAGTCGCTGGTTGCGGGGGGGGGGCTATCGTAGAGTCAGTCATTAATAGTAGATCCTGCATTTGTTGTCGTGATATATTGTGTGGAATCTATACGTACAGAGTACAGATATAGTACCAGGACACGTTCGCTAGACGTTACAGATCGTACGGCGCCCCCCCGGTAACATGAGCTTTACCGTACAGATCTTTCCGTTAATAAGGATCTATTAATAGATCATCATGCAGGGACCGGTGATCTGTCTCACCACTGCGTACCCTTTTGGGTGTCCAGGTACATACAGCGACCTAAACCGCGATGAGTCAGTGCGGTCTGGTCAATCTTCTGCGAAGCGCGTGCAACGGTACGAGTATCGTGATGTTGCGCGCGCACGCTGCATCTCCTTCCGTTGCGCTTTAGACAAGCGCCTGCTGTGCCTCCGCATGACCGCGGGTGCTTGCGTGTGTCCCACGCGGTAGTCAATCCTGTAGTTTGGACACTTACTCATAGCTGATTAGTAGTCCCCTCTCGACTTCCAGGGTTCGTAAGTGCGTTTTGGCTTGTGTTTTGTGCTGCATACATACGATGTGTCATACCTGGCAAAGGCGATTGGTGGTTGTACGTACCCCGCAGAATGGGCTACGAGGTACGAGAAAGCGGCGCATAAAATTGTTGGAGGGTCTACCAAACGCCCTTCTCTCGCCGGAAGACCCCCCCCCCTCCTTACGCGTTGCCGGGCCGGCTGTCGCTGTGCCTTGCCGAAGCTAATTTCGGGCACGGATAAGACTACTGCTGCTGTAGTCAGTGGTGGTTTTATTGCCCCGTCAAAAAGATTTTTCGGATTAATCTCGCATACCAGGCATTCGTATGTTATTCCTGGTGTGTTTTTTCACTCAAAAATGAAAGATATGTGTTTCCTCGAAAGTCAATTGTGCATGTTTTGCTTAGAAGTTCATTGTTAGTGCGTGTTTCGGGGTGTGCTTGTTTGTGCTGACGTTGATACCGGGTTACGCAACCGATGCGACGTTGTTAGTTACATGACAGACTATGTGTGAATAGTCTATGAAGCAAATAAATGTGCATGTTGTTTGCCCTTGTTGTACATGCAAATAACAAATTAACACATACCAGGTATCTACAACTGAGTAGCTCCTCCGTTTGTTGTGTCCCCTGGTCGCGTTTTTTACCTCAAATTTACTTTCAACTATTGGACACCGACCCTGTTACCGTGCCCCCCCCCCCCCGCCCCCCCCCTCGCCCCGCCCCCTCGCTGCTACTTTCTTTTCGGTTTGTTTCCGTTTCGCTGTTATTACAGGACTTGGAAAACTTGTACCTCGGCATCGTGCTGGCTGTGGTGGTGTTCGTGACAGGCTGCTTCTCGTACTTCCAGAACGCGAAATCCGATGACCTCATGCGGTCCTTCGCGAGCATGTCGCCCCCTAAGGTGATGGAAACCTCTGCATAACAGTATGTGTGCTGGCATTGGTTTAGAGGGCTAAGTAGTTCGGGCGTAGCTTTTGTTGTCCGACGCTTGCAGGATGCGATTTAGGCTGGATTTTCGGCCATGGCATTTGTTGTGCAACGTTTTCAGTCTGTTATGATCTTCCCGTGCCATGTGGTGTTGTTCTCGAGACATTGGAACACGTCCTCCTGCTGGTTTGCTCGTTAGAAGGTCGTCGTTTTCGCGTTGTGGGAGTTATCCTCGTTGTTCTTTCGTTTTTTGTTCCTTTTTTTAGTTCGTGGGGCTCCTCGCCCCTGGATCATGTGCGTTGGTGGCCAAAGATGTCGGGAGACGGCACCTTGACCTCTTGACGGACGGCAATTTTCCATCAGTTTACCTTGACTGACGCCAAACTACTGTGTTTTAGTGTGAAACAATCGATTTGACACCCTTGACTGACCGCTTGGCGTTTTCCCTTGACTTACCTGACCGTCTCCTGACATCGAGGTGGTTGGTGACATGTGCCATGTAGGTGCAGACGAATGCGAGTATTATTATAACTACGGTATTGTATAGTAACAATATGTTGGTGGATTTATGTGATAATTTTTGTTCGTTTTTTTTCCCCACATGCCTGGTGTATAGTATGTGTCGTATGACTTTTGATGTCGATGAGCTATTAATAGTGGCTCATGTGGCTGATTACGCATGATTCACAACAAATTCGTTCATGCTCGTTTCACGACTTTTCGTTTTTATTATTTTCTGTGCTTGCATTTTCAAAATGTTCTCTTCGGCGGTCGCTATTAATAGTTGTGGCATTTTTTAACCTGTTATATAGCCGTTGTTTACTTTTTCCTTGTACTTGGTACGTTTTAGCCGCCAACTTTTTGTTTTCGAACTTGTGTTCAACTTTTTTTTAACTCTTTCGACCGTTTGTTATCATGGAGTTTGTTAGCCCTTTTGTCGTGTCTGCGAAACGCGAAACAAACAATGAAACCCGGCGTATCTGCTACGTACCCATTTGCTTGTTTCCCAGGAACCAACGATGTCTTATTTTTATTATTTTTTAATTTGTTTTGGCCCCCCGAAACCAACCATTAATAAGTGCCAGGGTTTTTGTTGCCCCTCTGTTCGTCTCCCCGAAACCAACTAATTATTCATGTATGTTGTTTATTTATTTGTTGTCATGTTTGCAGGTGAACGTCATCCGCGACGGCAAGCTGTTCACCGTGGAGTCCATGGACATCTGCCGAGGCGACGTCATCAAGGTCGAGGGCGGTGACTTGGTAAGTAGGGAGGTGTGGTACGTTGTAGGCATGTCGTTGGAGTGGCATTTTGGTTTTGGTTTGCTTTTCGTTAGTTACCTCGTAGGTACATGAGATTGTTCACCCGGTTGCCCTTTCGATTTTTCTCGCCTTCCCTCCTCCCCGATGCTCCGTCTCGAAAGGGATGCGTGGTCTATGGTCAAATGACTTGAGGCAAGCAACAAATGAGTACGCCCCCCCCCCCCCCCCCCCCCCCCCCCCCCCCCCCCCCCCCGTCCAAGGAGCACCACGTACTCCACCCACTTCTAATATTGCAGTTTGTTGTTGTGTCTTAAGGCTTAGTTTGGGTAGGCAATTAATTAACCTATATATATTCCGGTGGTCAAATGGACTATTCATATTAACAAAGCCTCTCACACCTCAACAAATGGCGTCGTCGACAGACCATGGATTTTCGGGTCGTGAGTTCGAATCTCACCATCCACCAATACTTAGCTTTTACGACTTTTCCCACCTCACACTTGAAGAATACTCTCCTTCTCGCTATGCCCAGGAAACGGAACCGTATTTCTTAACAATGTACCCCCCCTCACCCCCCCCCCCCGCTCCGTTACGGCCTCCTTAATGTTGGGATGGACGACGCGTTTTTACGGCTTCCCTCGCGGCCTTTTTGCTGGACTATCAAAATAGATCCCTGCGGACGTTCGCATCATCGAGTGCTCTGACAACATGGTTGTCGACAACGCCCCCCTCACGGGCGAGTCCGAGCCTCAGAAGCGCAAGAACTTCTGCACCAACGATGAGCCCATGGAAACCCAGGTGGGGGAACTTGCTTTTTTTGAGTCGTCCTACGGTAGCCCCCCCAACTTCTCTTTCACGAAATCGCCGGTGTTGAAACCAGCTCCCGGTCGTATCTCCTGATATGCAATGTCCCTCGACACCCCGACGTCATCGATCGATAGACACTTTGCACACAAGAATATATGTGGATACTTTTATTTCAACGGTATCCTTGCTTGTGTCGAGCAGCCCTGAAATGTTCGTTAAACAAAATCGCTGGTTTTGGGGGGGACTATCGTGGAATCAGTCTTTGTTGATGTAGATTGCGCATGGCACGGTAGAAGTATACCTTTTTTGTTTTGACGGCTGGTTGATCACTTGTGCCTGTTTTTTAGGGTGGTCACTTGTACGTTTTGTTTCTGAGGGTGTGGTCGCTTGCACGTTGTTTTCCTGAGGGTGGTGGCTTGTACTCTTTTTTTTTCAGAGTGGTCACTAGTTACCTTTTTTTCTAAGGGTGGTCGCTTGTACCTTTTTTTTCTAGCGGTGGCCACATGTACCTTTTTGTTATTTCGATGGTCACCTGCATCTTCTTGTATGAAGGTGTGGTCGCCTGCACCTTTTATTTCTTCCGGTGGTCGCTTGTACCTCTTTTACTGAGAGTGTGGTCGCGTGCGTCTTTTTTTTCTGAGGGTGGTCGCTTGTACCTTTTTTTTGTTTTTTCGGTGGTCACTTGCACCTTTCTTTGCTGAGGGTATGGTCGCTTGTACCTTTTTATTTACTGAGGGTGGTCGCTTTTTTCCTTTTTTTTTGCTGAGGGAGGAGCTCTATCATATACCTCTCCCAAAAACTGATTCGAGGAAAACGAAAGGAGCTACCCGAAGAGCAATCCCATGACTGACGTAGGAATACAACGAAAAATATCCGGGCTTTTCGCCGGTCAGATCTTTTCTCACGGGTCGGATCGGGACAGGGCAACCCGACCCCGACCCGTGAGATTAAAAAAACCTGCTGAACTGACGCGATCCGACCCGCGAGATTGGAACACCTCCCACCCATGGGACAGGCCGTGACCCGTGAAAAGCCCTGAAAAATATTGCAACAAGATAAGGTAGTTCCACAGATTTTGGCTATTTTCTATCAGGAAACGTTTGAGCGATGAGGTAGTGGTACATTTTTTTTTTCTTTTCTTTTCTGAGGGTGTGGTCACTTGAGAAGCTCTATATATACGACCTCTCCCAAAAACCGGTTCGAGGATTAACGAAAAGGGCTCGTTCGCGAAGAACATTTCTATGACTGACGTAGGAATGCAGTGAAAAAACAGTGCCAAAAAAAAGAGAAGGAAATTCCGACGAGTTTGGGTTATTAATGCCTTTGCATCTGGAAAACCTTTCTTTTTACGAATTTACTTGAAGTTTACTTGAAGTTAGTATAGGGAGGGATTTGGGGGGATCCAAAGGGCTTAAGGAGCCCCGTCGTTCCGAAAACGTTTTACGACAAACAGTGTTGCCTCTATCTTAGTACGCGACAGATTTTGGATGCATTCGGTATGATTCGGTGCGTTGGTGGAGCGAGAGGAACCGAATACTTGTAGAACCGATATGGGTGGGCTCGTATTTGCTTTGGTGTCGCTGGTTTGATCACGGTGCGGGATGTACTACTGGTGGTGTTTATGTAGTCAAATGGTTGTTGTGTTCTGTTGATGCATTGTTGTGATGACGATCGCGGTGGTCCTCTGTTTCTGTTCCAGGGCCAAGCGACGTCCTGCGCAATAGCTGCCTCACGTATATTGTAAAAACAGAAATACATTCCAGCTGTGAGATCGAAGATTTTGTCGAAACTCGTCTTTGCAACCTGTGTGTGATATTGCGATCGCGCGCATTGCTGGGTGTATATCACACTTCACTCCCTCCGTCCCTCCCTCCCTCAGTTACACGCACTAAGCTTTTTTTGCTTTTCGGTACCATGTTTCTCCCTTTTATTTTTGTTGCTTTTTTTTTTTGCTCCTTCTTTCCCTTTTTCTTTTTTCTTCCCTCCCTTTTGGTCGTTTGTTTCTTAAGCCCTCTACAACTGAAAACTCGTTTTTGGGGACAGTTTACCTGAAAGTGGTGTCGGGAGGGGTTTCGGGGCTCTAATGCGGTTAATTACCGCCCATGTTTTCGTCGTTTTCTACTTGTTTTTTACCTGGTACTTGTTTTCATCACTTATTTGCTTTCATTTTTTACGTGTTTTCGTCTCTTCTCGTGTGCTGTTGTCAGAACTTGGCCTTTTTCGGCACGAGCTGCCCCGAGGGATCCGCTACTGCCGTCGTGTGCCGTATCGCCGACCACACCCTGATGGGACAGATCGCCGGGCTTGCCATGAGCACCGACAACGACCAGACCCCCATCAACAAGGAGATCCAGCACTTCATCAAGGTATCTGTCTTATATGCAATTGAAATACACCCCATTCGGCTCTGAGGTCGAAGATGTCGTCGAAACTCATATTTGCAAGCTATCCAGCTGTGAGATCGAAGATTTCGTCGAAACTCATATTTGCAAGCTGTGTGTGATACTCTGTCCGATCGCGTGCGTTGCTAGGTGTGTGTCCTCATTAAGGATATAGGTCGGCGACTCCTCTTACCTATCTTATGACATCACAAATGCCCGTGTGCTTATTTGGCACACATGCTCATTCAACACATGTCATGCTTATTCAATTGTCATTTTTACCCGGATTCGATGCGAGTCGACAGGGGGAAGAAATAGCTGGCCCTGTCTTATGGCAGTGAAAAAGAAGGCGTGTACCGTAGGGGGGAGGGGGGAGAAGAGCCGGCTTAGTGACCCCGGATCTGAGTTACCTCTAGGGAAGATAATATAAGAAAGTGCGAAGATAATAGAAGAGATGAGCAAAAAACAAGAAAATTACTTCGCCAGCTAGCGTTGGGCTGCGAAAGCAACTGAGGTAAATCGGCACGACGCGCATGAAAATACGTGGAAGTGTGTTGAAATACGTGGAAGTGTGTTGAGCTAAAGCTTTGTTTTTCCCCATCCGCCGGAGGATTAAGAAAAAATAAAAGAAAAATTACTTTCGAATTCCCATCAACAAGCAGATCCAACGCTTCACCAAGGGGTATACTTGTGAAAAATGTAAACGGCAGCTCCCGACGGACAGTCAACGAACTGAAGGTTGTTTTGTATGATACCGTACCACCGATTGCCGGCACTAAAAGCGCCACCATCTCTGGATACCAAAAACAGCATGAAAACCAGTGCAAAAAGACATGGACGTACGAAAACGGTACACATGGGCTTGACTCGTAGGAGTATACTGCTGTGGTGGTCTGATCTTGACGAAAGCCCGCGTTCGCAAGTACCAGGTAAATATCTACCTGGTAGTACCTGGTATATGTTTTCATTTTCAGTCAGGTATCATCTCGCCCATTGCCGCCAATTTGGGTTTAATTTTGCAAAATTATTCTAAATATACGTCAGCTGTGAGTTCGATAAATTTGGGGTCCGTGCTCATCTTTGCAAGCTGCGTTATACACCGGCTGCTCGGTTCTACCGATGTGTTTTTTGTACACCCTCGGTTTCGTGGTGAAAACCAAGCTGATTGCAACCTTACCGCCCCCTCCACTCCCCCGCCTCCTTCCCGCTTCCCCGGCCCCCCGTCCCCCGCCCCCCCCCCCTCCCCCCCCACACTATTTGTTGATGTTTTTTCGATCAGATCATCTCGTCCATCGCCATCACGTTGGGTGTCATTTTCTTCATCCTTGGTTTCGTGGTGAAGACCAAGCTGATTGCCAACCTGGTGTTCATGATTGGTATCATCGTCGCCAACGTGCCCGAGGGGCTGCTGGCCACCGTGACCGTGTGTTTGACTCTTACTGCCAAACGCATGCACAAGAAGCAGGTAAGATGGGGGGAGGGGGGGGGGGGGTGGAGGGGGGGAGGGGAGGGGTGCGAGGGGGAGGGGGAGGGCGTTTTGGTGTGTTTTTACGAGTCGTAGTGCCTGCAGAGTTGTACCAGTGTATTGCGTCTTTGGTGATGCTGTTGTTCTGTTGTTTTCCTGATATTGTGTGAAATTATTCTAACGACGTCAGCTGCGAGTTCGACGAATTTAGGGTCTATACTCATATTTGCAAGCTGCGTTGTTGGTACTTGTAACATACTACAGTATGTAGGTGAGTTTTTTCACTTATGGGAGTGGTTCTGTTATTTATTTTTTCAGTTTTTCTACATGCAGAATTCAAAATATTATTATTTTCACCACTAAAATGGCTGTTTTTATTGTTGTATTGCTGTTTTACTTCTTTTGGGTTTCTATGTGGCGATCGTCGGTGCTTGCTTTGCTTTTTATTTTTATCTTGGTATTGGGTTGTGTTTTGTTTTATTTGTGGTATGCCTTCAGCTGGGTAAAGGGGCTTGTGTTTTCGTCATCCCATCGCTGACGTTCGTCTTTATCGCTATTGCCATCGCCGCCGTTATCGCCGCCGTTATCCCTGCTTCAGGTTCTGGTGAAGAACCTCGAGGGTGTGGAAACTCTGGGGTCGACGTCTTGCATCTGCTCCGACAAGACCGGAACCTTAACGCAGAACATCATGACCGTCGCACAAATCGTATATGGACAGGAAGACGGAACACACATCGAGGTTTGTACACTGTAACGAGAAAAATCGCAGTTCAAGTGGGGATTAGAGGGCGGAGACGAAGAGATGGATTTTTGTATTTTATAAAATTGTTCTACCTACGTATGTCATTTTGTGTTTGTTGTGTTTGTTGTTTGTTTTTTTCGATCGGTCCGTGTGATAGTCGGGTTCCGACGTTTTTTTGTTGTTGTCTATTATTTAATAATAGTTGCCTTTCTTTGCTGTCCTTCCGATGTATGGCGAACTCTTGTTGTTGTTTGTTTGTTTGTTTGTTTGTTTGTTTGTTTGTTGGTTTGTTTGTTTGTTTGTTTTTTGGTCATACAGCAGTGTTGTACCAGGTATCATAGATGCGATTGACGTCTGCACACAGACCCAAGGCGTGCTATGACCCATCCACCCCCTCCCTTCTCCCCCTCCCTTCTCCCCCTCCCCCCCCCTCCCTCCCCCTCCCTCTCCCTTTCCCCTCTCCCCCGTTTTTCTCCCCCCCTCCTCCTTCTCCCCCCATCCTCATTCCTTCCCCCCCCCCCCCCGCCGTTCTCGCCTGCTCCTCATTTCCTCCCGCCCTCCCCCACTCCCCGCACAAAATACGCCGCTTTTTGTGATTTTCTCAGGACTGCGCGTCGTCGTTCACGAAGGGAAACTTCACCTACGACGAGAATGACCCCGGGTTCAAGGGCCTTACGCGGTGCGCTACCTTGTGCAACGTATCTCTCTTCCAGGAGGATTCAAAGACGGACAAGAACGGTCCCGTTCCTTTCAAGAAGATGAAGGTTCAGGGTGACGGCTCCACTATCGAGGTTGGTATAGAGGAACAGCGGCATTGTAGGATTGTTGGGCGTGTACGATACAGCGGTACGTGTACGATACGAGCTGGGCCAGCCAAGACCCGGTCGCGACGGGAGATCGGCCCCGCAGCGCCCAATTTAGCGCAGTTGGACTGGGGGAATGTTGCCACGGTGTTCGTGTTGTTCATGCGCGGACCGAAACGTGTCCTTTCTTTGTGTGTTTGTGTTTTGTTTTGTTTTCGAGAGGTGAGATACCGGAGGGTGTCTTGGTACGAGTTGGTAAAAATAAAATTGAGGTTTGTTGTCACTTTTACTGTACTTGAAATGGGAGAGTGATGATTTCGCTATTTAATCTCTTGGAGCGTTTTTGTTGACGTCGGTACTCGTCTCTCCCTCCCTCCCTCCCTCCCTCCCTCCCTCCCTCCCTCTCCCCCCCCCCTGCCAATAGGTTGTCGCGTGGAAGGCTGTCGGAAACGCGTCGGAGATCGCAATGATCAAGTTCTGCCAGCCCTTCCGCGACGTGGACGAGTACCGTGCGGCCAACCCCAACCTGTTCAAGATCCCTTTCAACTCCAAGAACAAGTACCAGGTGGGTGGGTGGGTGGGTGTGTGGCGGGCACGCGAGGCGGGGGGGTTGGCCGGCACTAAAACACTCTAGTATTGATTATTTCTCCCAATGGTATCGCTTCGACTTTTGGCTTACGCTTCTAGTTTATTTTTTTGTCGTACCAAACTCGATCATAACTATCTAGCGGTTGGTGCCTCCGACCAACCGAAGACACCTCAGCCAATTTAGGGCATGTTATGTATTGCTAGCGCTGCCCTTCTTCGCTTTTTATCTGACCCCCCCCTCCCCCCCCCTGTCCCTCATCCCCGATTCCGCATCCCCTTTCCCGTTTTGTATCCCCCGTCTGCCATCCTTTGTCCCCTATCCCCTGCCATCCGTTCCCTGTCCCCTATCCCCTGTCTTCTGTCCTCTGTCCCCTACCCCCTGTATTCCGACCTCTGTCCCCTATCCTCTGTCTTCCATCCCCTCTCCCCTATCCCGTGTTTTCCGTCTCTTGTCCCCGGTCGCCTGTCTTCCGTTTTTTTGTCTTCTATCCCCTGTCCCCTTTCCCCTATCCAATGTCTTCCGTCCTCCTCCTTCTGTCCACTATCCCTTGTCTTCCGTCGTCTGTCCTCTATCCCCTATCCCCCGTTCCCTGTCCCCTCAACGGCAACATCCCAACCACTGCCTTACCAAAATCGATGGATGGTGGACTCATGAAAAATTATGAGTCCAGGTGCACGTTGTGAAGCAGGAGGACAAGCCCGAGGGAGAGAGATTAGTTGTCATGAAGGGTGCTCCCGAGCGCATCATCGACCGCTGCTCGGAGGTGCAGCTGGGTAGCCGCGTGGTGCCCATGACGCCCGAGCTGAAGGCGGAGATCGAGGCCCACCAGGAGACCCTTTCGCGCAACGGTCTTCGCGTTCTCGGGTACGTTTTTTTTGTGTGTGTCTTGAGCCTTTTTGGAGATGATGTTTTGTTTTTCAACACTTTTCCAACTCGTACAGTTATTGTAGTCTAGTTCGATCTGTTTTTGTGCCCAACACGGGAGTGCGGTTCTACGTGAACTAGTTGAATGATCTTTTTTGTTTTTCTTGTCTCGTTTGTTTTGTCGTTGTTTCAGTCTCAGTAGTTTTTGTTTGTCCTTTTTTCCCCTCCCCCCCTCCCCGCCCCCTCTTTTTTCCCCCTTTTTTTCTGCTCATTTTCTTTTTTCCTTTTTTGTTCTATTTTTTCTCTTCGTTTTTTTTTTCATCTTCGTTTTGTGTTTCGACGAAACTTGCGTGTTTGTCCGGTCAAAGCCTACTCCGAACCCCGAAAACACCCCCCCCCGGTCTATGGTCATACGTCTACGGCCATGCTTGAAAAAAACGAGTACACCCCCCTCCCCCCCCCAGAAGTACGAACGGTGCTCCGTCTCAAAGGGGATGCGTGGTCAACGGTCAAATCACTACTGTCAGGCAAGCAACCAGTGTGTACCCCCCCCCCCCCCCCCCTTCCCTCCCGGTTCCATTCCCCGCTGCCGTTGCGATCGTTGTTGGGTGCCAGGTTTGCCGAGCGCGAGCTGAACAGCACCGACTTCCCCACTAACTATGACTTCGGAGACGGAAAGGACGAAGGCTACTCCACGCCCAACTTCCCTCTCGGAGAGTTCGCCAACGCGGAGAGGCGCGAGCAGGCTGAGAAGGCCGACGGGTCTTCCAGCGAGGTGCGGTGCTTGCTCCGGCGTGGTGTGGTAGAGTCCATGTGGCGGTATGCCGGGGGGGTGCGGTGTGGATATGGTAAAGTCGTCCTGTTCGCCCTTTGGCAACATCTAGGGCGGTTGTGTGCCTTCAAAGAGTAATGTGCATGTGTTGAAAAAACGCACGGCCAGAGTATCGCGCAGCGTGCAAAGATGAGTATCGACCCTTGAATTGATCGAACTCGCAGCTGACGTGTTTGAAGCATTTTTTTCAAGATGTGTATGTACTAGGTATAGCTAGCAGATTACGTGGTGTTTGTCGTGTAGTGTGTGGTGGTGGTTGTGTGGTGTGGTGCGAGCACGCATGAGAAGACCCGGCGTTCCTCTAAGCGAGGTTCGGTGCTAGGTGGGGCGTGATGTTAGGTGGTAATGAATTTGATCATGCGTCCCACGGCGGGGGGCAGTACTTTTTGACCAAAGCGTTTGAGTTGAAGTACAGTGGGTGCCCCACGTAGGAGCGCCCTGGATAAGAGCATTCGGGACGTAAGAACGCTTGTCTCGGCATTTCCCGCCTATACCGAAAGCTACTGGTATGTGTTTCCCACTACAGATAAGAGCATTGTATAGTTAAGAGCGCCTGTTTCGGCTTGTCACGGGGCACTCTTGAATCGGTGTACCCACTGTAGCCCGATAAGATTACCGTTCATGTTTAATCAACCCCCGCTGTTGTTTTTCTTCTCCCACCGATGTATCCCAGCCCGACTTTTCTCCTCCGTTTATAAATACTGTTGCTCGATAGCCTCACGTTTACCGTCGCCGCTCCCCGTGCTGTCCTTATCTGCTGCCACGCGTCCAGGCACCCATCCACCCCAAGTCGAAGGAGGGTCTCGTGTTCCTCGGGCTCATGGCCCTCATCGACCCCCCGCGTGAGGCCGTGCCCGGTGCCGTGAACAAGTGCAAGACCGCCGGTATCAAGGTAAGAGGGGATGGACTTTGATGTCTTAACCGAGGATTGTGTTTCGACGTGGCCCAGCCTCTAGAACGAAAAGATTGAATCATGCTTACCTTCTAGTCTTGACCTCGAAAACCCAGCTGCGTAACGCCCCAGGGCATGAATTGTCGCTCCCTTTAAAGCATGTGGTTTGAGTCTGCTCGCTTGCTTGTGCATGTAGTATCATACCGTGATGTGCTTTCGAGCTGAACCTCGTACGGACCGCCCCCCCCCCGCCCTTCCCCCTCCCGCCCTCGCCCATGTACTTGGCTGCGTGTGCCGATGGCATGACAGGTTATCATGGTGACGGGTGACCACCCCATCACTGCCCAAGCTATCGCTTACAAGGTCGGCATCCTTTGGTCCAAGACTCGCGGAGAGATCGAGGCTTCCAACAAGCGCTTTGGACTCGAGCCCGGTCAGTGGTTGTTGCTGTATTGTTTTTGTTTTTTGTTGCGATATATATGTGGCGTTTTTCATGCGGACGAGCGGGGGGGCGGCGGGGCGTTGACGGAGGCTTTTAACAAGCGCTTCGGACTCGAGCCCGGTCAGTGCTTGTTTATTGTATTGTTGGTTTTTGTTGCGGTATATGTATGTGGCGTTTTTTATGTGGACAGGGGGGGGTTGATGGAGGCTTCCAACAAGCGCGACTCGAGCCCGGTCAGTGCTTGTTACTGTATTGTTCTTGGTTTTATTGCGGTATATGTGGCGTTTTTTATGCGGACGGGGGTGGGGCCGCGAACGAGGGGGCGTGTTTGTTTTCGTTTTTTTTTTGCGTGCTTGTAGGAATTCGTAGACGAAGAAAACTTCCGATTTTGCAGAACCGCGTTCGGGGTGCATGCCTGAGTGTGCTTGTGTGTGTCCGCGCCCAGGTTGTGAGGGTGTACGTGCGAGTACCTTTTTCGTTTGTCGGTTGTGTTTGTGCCCTCGTGCGTGTGTCGAGAGCAGCCGTCTTGTTTTTGTGCAGTGTATCGATCAGGTGAGCGTGTCTGACCCCTCCCCCCTTCCCGCCAACGCCAAGAACACCACCAACATTTGAGGAAAGCGTAGATCTTGCACGGCAAATTCCACTGTCGAATTTCGCCTTCTAAACCTGATTATTTCGCCCCACCCAAACCCCGCTCACAGGAGACGCCAACTTCGAAGACCCCGAGAACGCTCAGGCCATCGTCGTGCCCGGATGGGAAATCTCGGCGGACATGGAAGAGGAGAAGTGGGACGCCATCCTGGAGCACCCGCAGATCGTATTCGCCCGTACGTCTCCCCAGCAGAAGCTCGTGATTGTAGAGAACAACCAGGTGTGTAGATGTGATGTGATGAGAAGTTTGGGAAGTTCTGCTGTTTTGGCTACGTTTTGGTAGCGATTCGGCGGCATTTCTTGTGTTTCTTTTTCGTTCCATCGGTCGGACTCGCAGCTGACGTGCCAGGTGCTTGAACCACTGGAAAAAAAGTTATACCTGTGCTTGGTATACGGGTATGTGAGAGCATCAAAATCCCGCTGTATAGCGCCGAAAACCGCATGCCCTTAGCGTTAGCCTTAGCCTTATGTTAACCCTGGCTTCTGCCTTTGCTTTTGCTTAGTTGTGGGCTTGACCGTAGCTCACCTTTGAGGTTTTTCGGCGTTTTCGTTCCTCTTTTATCTATTTTTTTCGTTTTTTTAATGTCTCCCTTCCTCCCTTCCCCCCCTCCGTCCTGGCCTCTTCGCCCTCTCTACGCACAAAACACAAACTCACAAAAATCATCCCAACCCCCCCCCAAAAAAAAAACAGCGAGGCGGCCACATCGTGGCTGTTACCGGCGACGGCGTGAACGACTCGCCCGCCCTGAAGAAGGCGGACATCGGTATCGCCATGGGTATCATGGGCAGCGCCGTTTCCAAGCAGGCGGCCGACATGATCCTGCTTGACGACAACTTCGCGTCGATCGTTAGCGGCGTCGAGGAAGGACGTCTTATCTTCGACAACTTGAAGAAGAGTATCGCCTACACGCTCACGTCGAACATCCCCGGTGCGCGATTATGATGTTATGAAAATGTTATGAATGTGTTGGTCAGCTGTGAATTTGTTCGACCGATTTTTGAGCTTTTGTGGATGCGTGCTTGTGCGGTGGTTTTGTTGTTGCTGGGTAGGCATGATAGGTGGATGGATAAATGGGTTAAAGGACTACTTTGTTATTTTGTCGTTTTTTTTGTTTTGTGCTTTGTGTTCAGTGTGTTGTGTTTCTTGCTACCGTCGCGACTTCCCCCACCCCACCCCAACCCACCCCACCCCACCCCACCCTATACCCCGCCCCCGGCCTGCCCCCACCACGCCCCACCCGCCCCCCTCCCGTCCGCCCTTACCTTACCCCTCTTCTCGCCACCCCCTACCCAACCCTCATCCCTCTTTCCACCCGGCCCCACTCCTTACCCCCCCCCTCGCCACTCCTCTCCCAACGCCACCCCCCTCCACACCCCTCTTCCCAACCCTCCCAACTCCTCCCTCCACCCCTCTCTCCAAATTGTCCTTCTCACGTCTTATTCCCACACGTCTCCCCCCCCCCCACCCTGTCCCAACAGAAATCTCGCCGTTCATCTGCTTCATTACGCTGGGTACCCCGCTCCCCCTCTCCACCGTGCTCATCCTGGCTATCGACCTCGGAACCGACATGGTGCCTGCTATTTCCATGTCCTACGAGCAAGCCGAAGCGGACATCATGCGTCGGCCGCCTAGGAACTCCGCTATCGACCGCCTCGTGACCAAGAAGCTCATCATCTACGCCTACCTTCAGATTGGTGTGATTCAGGCTGCGGCTGGTTTCTACACGTGGCTGGTCGTGCTGAATGATTACGGGTTCCCTCCTCATATTTTGCTTGGACTTGGCCGCGGGGAGTACTTTGGACAACAGCCCATCATGTAAGTGTTTTGTGCTTTGTTTTGTTTTGTTTTGTTTTGTTTGGGTTTGTTTGTTTTGTTTTGTTGTGTTTTTTTTCGTGCCGTTTTTTTTATTTGTGTTTTTGGTGTTGTGTTTTGTTTTGTGTTTTGTGATTTTTTTTTGTGTTTTTAGCGCTTGCTTTGGGTGCTTTTCGTTTTTTTTATTTGGTTTTTATGTTTTATAGCTGTGTTTTCATGTATGTTTTTTGTGTGTGTGTTTGTGTGTATTTTTTGTGTACTTTCTCGCGTAAAGATGATAAATTCGTCGGAACCCCCCCCCAAGGTACTTACTCGTGAAACGCTACGCGCCGTAGCCCTCCCCCCCTTGCTCCGTCTCGAAAGGGATGCGTGGTCAACGGCCGAATGACCAAGGCAAGCAACAAAGAATCCCCCCCCCCCCTCCTTCTTGACATGGCTCCCTTCTCCTTGGTTTGATTACCAGGTGTAAGTTCAGCGGTGGTCAGTACGCTAACGCCTTCGGCACCATCGGTGGAGGTAACCCCATTGACACGCCTCCGACCAGGGAATTCCCGCTGTGGGACACCGGATCGGGCGGTTACGTTATCAACTGCGAGTTCCCCCTGGCACTCGCGGACGGGAACGGTGGGACTGCGGTGAGTGCCGCTAGCGGTGGTGGTGGTAGTCGTGGTGGTGGTGGTGGTGGTGGTGGTGGTGGTGGTGGTGGTGGTGGTGGTGGCGGCTGATGTGGTGGTAGTGGTAATGGTGGTGGTGGTGGTGGTAGTGGTGGTGGTGGTAGTGGTGGTGGTGGTTGTGGTGGTGATGGTGTTGGTGTTGGTGGTGGTGGCGGTGGTGGTGGTGGTGGTGGTGGTGGTGGTGGTGGTGATAGTGGTGGTGATAGTGGTGGTGTTGGTGGTGGTGGTGTTGGTGTTGGTGGTGGTGGTGGTGGTGGTGGTGGTGGTGGTGGTGGTGGTGGTGGTGGTGGTGGTGGTGGTGGAATACGTTATCAACTGCGAGTTCCCCCTGGCAATCACGGACGGGAACGGTGGGACTGGGGTTAGTGGCGCTAGTGCAACTGCTGCTGCTGCTGGTAGTCGTCGTCGTAGTCGAGGTGGTGGTTGGTGGTAATGGTGGTGGGCTACGCGATCGAATGGTTTTTTATTTGAGGAAGCGTGTGTCCTACATGTAGCACCTGTAAAAATTCTCGTTTCCTGGTGATGTTTCGACTAAGTTCCTTGTGGGACTCTTTCTTATGAGCGGGCAGGTAGTGTGGTGAGGATGGCGGTGATATTCGTGGAGGTGGTGGTGGTGGTAGTAGTCAGTGGGGGAGGTGGGTAGCGGTAGTGGTAATGATTTGTAGTGATCACTCCTACCTCGCTTTTCTTACCAGACGAGACTAAAAAACACACACTGGCCGTGCGTGGGCCCGGTGCTGCTAATGATACTCCCTCCCCCACCTGCGCGCTCGAAGTGCGCCCGTGGTTTTCATGCTGGCTTACGCGCTCCCCCTCCCCGCCCTTCCCCTCGCTTCGCTACCCTCCCCTCCTCTCCCGCCCCCCCCGTCCCTCTCCACCCCTTTCCCCTTCCCCCTCGCCCTCGCCCTCCCCTCCCCTCGTCCCGTTTTCCTTTTCCCCTCTTCCCTTCCTTCGTCCCTCTTTTTTTATCGTCCCCTTTGTTTGTCCTGCATTTTGTTTTTGTCGTCCGTTTCCCCCCCCCCCTCCCCCTTTTTTTTTTCAGGACGGGTTTGACCGTTTCAAGGCTTCCACGTACATTACGGAGGATGCCACCAACGAAGACCCGATTAATTCGAAGCTGAAGAGCAAGGGTGCTTCCGGTGTCTCGATCGAGGCCATGCAGGTAAGTCGCTTTTTTATGTTTTGCGTGGCGAAAGTTGTGTGTGGGTAGGCTGGAGGGGCGGGGGGGGTGGCGTATTTATGATACCTCGACGTATGTGTTCTAAATGTGATCTAGCGCGGGGGGGGGGGGGGCGGGGGGGCTTTTTTGTTGCATTTTCTACTACCTGGTGTGTAATTTTTTTTCGTGCTTTTCTGCTACCAGATATGTCCTAATATGCCATCGATTGTGTTAGTAGCTGTTAGGTTAGTAGCTGTTAGGTTGATCTACTTTAGCGCGGCATCAACTCTGCAAGTTGAGTGAGTTTGTTATTTTGTTTTTTTTGCAATACTCTTGGTATATTAACTGGTCGGCCAGATCGCCGATCCCCACTTGATGATCTAGATCTCCCAGGGAAGATCTGTATGATCTGTATGGTCTAGCTCATATTACCAGGTGGGCGCCGTACGACCTGCATGATCTATCAATAGCAAACGTTTCGTGGTACAATATCTGTACTCCACATATACAGGTCCTATACAACATCCACCTATTTTCCTGCACATCTCGTGTCAATTTAACTCATTTATTGTATTATCAAAATTTTCTTGTTACAATTGGCTGTTAGTGTTCACCCTGACAAAATCCGTACGACAAACGAGCGGCAGGTGTATAACGCAGCTTGCAAAGAGGAGTATCGACCCTAAAATTATCGAACGCACAGCTGACGTGTATAGAGGAATTTTTTTAGAACATGTCATAACGGCAGTGCTATTGGATCCATTGTAGATGGTCTATAATCGCGATCTCTGTCCGACCTTTGACTGTGGTATGATATATCGGCTGTTGGTTGTAAGCTTGATGTACTTGAACGCGGGCAGTATCAACTCTTCAACTTTTTTGTTTGTTTGTTTGTTATCCTCCGGCGGATGGGGTAAAAAACAAATAAAACTTAATAAGCTCACCACACTTGCACCGATTGTCATACACGTCGTGTGTCGATTTAACTCAATTGCATATTCGCAATCCAGCGCTAGCTGGCGTGTTCTTCCGCCTATGTTGTTGTTTTGTGTTGTATGTTGAATAGGTCAGCTATCGTAGCTAGGGACTCCCACAAATTTGGTTGGTTGATGCACACCTCAAGCTCCGCAAGTTGAACCAATGATACGTTAGTCGGTCGTGCTGCTATCAGTGCCGTACCTCAGTTATTCATGGTGCACCTGGTATGCAGGTTTCTGTTTTGATTGGCATGGCTTGGTTTTGGTTTTTCGTTGCGTTTGGTCGTTCTCTCTCCCGCTGTCCCTCCATTGTTGTACCCCCTTTAGAATTCCAGGACCCCTCCCTATACTAATTCTAAGTAATTTTCCCAAAAACGGGTTTCCAGTAGTACAGGCGTTAACCCTTTTGAGACTTGAGAGGGGAAAATTGGCGACGAAACTTGACGATTACGGCACCGGTCACTGCTGACTGGCGATTATAAAAATGGTGTCCAAACTATAAGAAATGCATAAACTTGGTACTTCCTTCGTACGGGATGGATGCAGCACAAGCCCTACTCGCACTGCTGCGCGCTCACGCTACTCGGAGACCCTTTGGTAACGTTGCACTCGTCGTTCTTTGGTCGCTATACTACAATCAATATATACTCAAGTCGCGAAAGAGGTAATTTTTTTATTATTTTTTATTTTCAATCCTTCGGCGGATCGGGAAAATATAGCTTGAGCTCACCAAAGGGTAAGACTGGCTGTGCAAAATACACGAGTGTTACCCTCCACCCCCCCCCTCCCCCCGACCCGCCCCTCTCTAATGACCGGGCCTATGAGCTTTTTCTCTGCACGGCTTGTTATTAGTTGGGTGACAGGGCAAACAGGCAGATCTCCGCAAATTCCTGCACTCAACTAGCTGTAATACACTGCATGTAATACGTTGTATGTAATGAACTGTATGTAATCCAGTGTATTATACTCAGTATGTAATACACTGTATGTAATACACTGTATGTAATACACTGTATGTAATACACTGTATGTAATACACTGTATGTGATACACTGTATGTGATACACTGTATGTGATACACTGTATGTAATACACTGTATGTGATACACTGTATGTAATACACTGTATGTAATACACTAACTGTATGTAATACATTGTGATGCCTAATAACTAATAACTCGTCGGCGACTTTTTTTTTAATATTAGTACTATTGTTGTAAAGTCAGACGACTCCGATCCTTACTATGAATGTTATTGCTATTGGTATAGTCCGACGGCTCACAGCCGTACTTATGACCCGCAGCAGGGGTCCCCCATTAAGGCGATCGCAATATGGCGGTATCCCGATATAGGGCGGTCGACATCGCCTGGCTTGACGGGAAAGGAAGATGCGCTCATACATAACCTGAAGTTAATATGGCGGCTTTCCCCTATATGGCGGTCTGAGTAAAGTGGTATCCCGATATAGGGCGGTCAAAATCGCGTGGCGCGACTGGGGAATTGCGCTAAAGTACTCACATCCTGGAGTGAATTAAGGCGACGCCCCACATAAGGCGGTCATGTTGCTCTCTATAGCACACTACCGCCTTATTGCCCCCCCCCCCCCCCCCTCCTACTGCACCCCCTTTTTAACCCCTTTAGAGACCCCAAATCCCTCCCTATACTAACTTGAAGTAAACTTGTCCCCCAAAAAGGATTTCCAGTAGTGAAGGCGTTGACCCCTTTAGAGGCCCCAAATCCCTGCCTCTCCATGTTGAAGTAATTGTGTCCCCAAAAAAGGGTTTCCATTTTAAAGGCGTTAAACTCCTAAACCCGTCCCGTGCGAAACTCCCCAGGGCCTGATGGTGGGCAACTACTACCACTACATCCCCTGGAAAGCGCGCATGTCTCCGTTCTGGGACAACGATTGGCTGGCCTGGGACATCACCGACACAGAGGATGCAACCGGGTCGCTCGGCGATTCCTCTAACCTGCTCTACTTCGGCAGCTATCCCGCAGGTGATTGCAACATACATGCATACATAGTAGTAGGAGTAGTAGCAGTAGTAGTAGTAGTAGCAGTAGTAGCAGCAGCAGCAGCAGTAGTAGTAGTAGTAGCAGCAGCAGTAGCAGTAGCAGTAGCAGTAGCAGTAGCAGTAGCAGTAGTAGTAGCAGTAGTAGTAGTAGTAGTAGTAGTAGTAGCAGTAGTAGTAGTAGTAGTAGTAGTAGTAGTAGTAGTAGACGTAGAAGTAGAAGTAAGAATGAGCTATGTGTGTTTATGACTGAACCGACGACTTTGGAGCTCATCTTGTACCATATATTGGTGTGTGTTATTGTCGTCTTCACTTTGAACCGTTTGTTTGTAACCCGACGACGTCGCTGGCGCGCCCGTAGTCCGTCCGAATTTTTCATCCCAGAGATATATTTTTCATTCTCGAGAGATATACCACTCTGGACCGAAATGCAAGGACCGTTTAGTACTATGTTTTAGTATAACAAGGGTACCTATATTTCAGTCCAGAGTCGTGACATGGCGGAAGTTAATATTTGGTCACAAAATGTGAAAACGAGAAACCAAAGTGGTCCTCGCAGGCAATTAAATCGAGGAAAGAAAATTGAGTAAAAAGCAGAAACACACACACTCTTGAAAAAGTATCTGCTGGCTGAACATGTTTGTCGGTGACGTTGAAGTTCTTGCTGCACACTTTTTTTTCTCTTTTTTTTCTCGTCCCAATTCTTATCCTCGCACTACTCTGGCGCCCCCTCCCAGAAGTAAGTCAAATCCGGAGGCACATATCGGGCCCTCCTCCCCCCTCCTCACTACGGTACGTGCCTTCATTTTTTTTCGCGAGAAGAATGCAACAGTTTCTTCCTTCTTCGTCGACTCGAGTCGAATGGCACCTTAAGACGCTGCTAGGCGCTCTCAGCGGTTAATCCTTCTCTTTGCATTTTTGCAACTAAACCTTGTACGGTGTAAACCTCAAGCCATTTCATTGTTGACTGCCGGTATACGTCCACGGCTGACACTCTACCTCTTCAATAATGATATAACAGCAGCAGTACCTGATAGTTCGATGCAAGTCGACGAGGGAAGAAAGGGCTCAAGCAAGTATTTCTTTTGATAAAAACGACGGCACGTACGGTAGTTGGGAGGGGGGGGAAGAGCCTTCGTAGTGACCACCGGATCTGAGTTGCGACTAGGGAGGGAGATCTGAAGGAGAAAGAAAAAGTTCGAAGAAAATGGATGGGATGAAAAAAAGAAAAGAAAAGTAGTAGTAGTAGTAGTAGTACCAGTAGGAGTAGTAGTACATAAGTAAGATTGTGTAGTGGACGCAGTAGGTAAGATCAGCTGTAAGAACAGACTCGACGCCTTCGCCACTGGAAACCTTTTTTGGGGACAAATTTACTTAAAGTTAGTACAGGGAGGGATTTTGGGGCTCTGAAGGGGATTATAACTCCTCCACGACTGGACGCCCGTTTTTGGGTAAAAATTACTCGGAATTAGTATACGGACGTGTTATGGGGCTCGAAAGGGATGATAACTCTTTTAGCACCGCACTCCCGAGATCGGGACAAAACGCTTGGAGTTAGACTATTAATATTAGACTATTTATATTACTAGGATAATTAGAGTAGTCGGAAATGGGTTAAATCTGGGCCGGGGATGTATGTGGATGGTCGACGTTTAACCTCATGCGGCACATTGTCGGACGGCAACTATTCACAGCACGGTCAGATCATTATCTATACAAGCGCAAAAATCGGCGAGCTTCGCGCGCCTCGTTTTTTCCTTTTTTCTTATTGGGCTGCGCCAAGCGAAGGTCGTGGATGGTATTCACGGAAACCGTTGCATTCATGGTGGTTTTGTATAAAAAAATAGCTGCTTCCGTCCCAGACTCGTTGGAGCACGACTAGAGGTACCTGGTACCTGGTAGGTGTGAAAGGCGTTCTGTCGCTGTGGTGCCTGTCTGCTCTGCTGCTGTTTGGGCTGTTTGCCTATCAACGGAAGCGCGGGCTTCGTGCTGGGGTGTGTTGTTGTCCCCGGTGGCGTATCAGGTTATCCTCGAGCCTGGTATAGGTCAGTTTCGTGAGTTCGAACCCCCCCGAGTGCATCTTCGTATAAATTCGCGGAGACTTTTCCTGTGCACAAATTGACTTGCGGAAAGCGTGAGAGCGTGAGTTAGCAACACTCGATGAAAAATCGACGAGCAATGGGATTGCTGAACCCTGTGCGCGATAAAAATTGAAGGCAAGAACCGGGGGGGAGAAGGGACGACACCTGTGACCACGGCTTGTCCAGAAGCTGGAAAGTAGACGAGTGTGAAGAAGAAAAATAAAATGGAACAGAGTAGACACGTCCGACGATCAAGCAGCATCCTTTTCAACTGGGCTGGTAAAAATGATGACGGCTTGGCTTGAACATCGTAGCATTAGTTGTGGAGTAGCGGCCTTTTCTTTTTTTTCAACACCCCGGAGAATGGTGTGGGCGAAGAATTAACTGAAACTCACCTCCACGTCGTAGTAACACTTCACCGAGGGTGGTTTGCTTTGGTCTTGGGCATTATAATCGCAGGTACGCGTGTATCTTCAGCATGCAGCAGTTGGTATGTACCTGTACCGGTTCATGGGTGTGTTGTGGGTCGGTGGATGGGTGAGAATGGGTGGGTGGGTGGGTGGGTAACACGTTATTGTACTCCGGTGGTGGTGCAAAGTACCCACGATTGTGTTTTCCGATGAAAAACCGAGTACGGACCAATCGCCTCTGTTTGCTGGTGTACGCACCAGCTCGTACGTGCTGCTGTACTGCTGTGCTGTGCTGCTGTACTGCTGTAGCACATATTGGTTGGAGTTCTTGATTGTAGGATGGGTTGGTGCGCTGGCGGGCGGTTGATTGGGTGGGTGGGTGGCGGTCGTTTCGTGCTTGGGTGAGTGCTTTCGTGCCTGTGGGAGGTGGAACTCTGTTATTGTATTTGGTACCACAGCAGTATTTGTTCTCTCCGCTGTATAACCGGCCTGCTCTGGCGAAGTTCGAGTACGAAACAAAGCGTCCGTTTGCTGCTGTACTGCTGCAGCATGGTGGGTGGGTTGGTGGGTGGATGGCTTGGTCGGTGGGTGGGTGTGTCGTGCGATACCTGGGTGGTGTTTTGTCGGCGACCTGAAAGCTGATGTCGTGTTGGTGCGCTTGTCGTGTTGTGTGTTGCTTCCTTTCCTTGCTGCCGAACGCGATGTTGTGCTGTAGGTTTGTGCTGTTCGAGAATCAAGTTGCGCTGAATTCAGCAAGTAGTTTGGTTTGCATCCGCTCTATTAATGAGTATGATGAGATGGTAAGTCACTGAACTTGCTGAACCGGTGCGGCGGGACTGGGGGGTATCCCCGAGGGAAATCTCCCGCCGCGCGCGCTTCGCCCCCTGGTTGGCCGAGGAGGGGCGAGGGGGGGTCCCTCGGCCAATGGGGTTGGGGCTCGGAAATCGCAGGGATGAAAGCCATGTGCCTATTGTATTATATGACACCCAGTAATACGCGCGATCGGAGTAAAACGCACAGCTTGCAAAAATGAGTTTTCGACGAAATCCTATCTTCGATCTCACAGCTGGAGTGTATTTTAATTTTCATGATATATCTATGATAGATCATCTACAAATACTACATCCCGTACCTGCCGTTGGGAGATGTTGTGATTGATCTGTATCTATAGAACACAGATCTGACCCAAGAAATGTGTACTAGATCATGCGAATCGTACGCGCTCTCACCGCGAATCATGAGCTATTATTAGACCGTTCAGGTCTTTCCTGAAGGTCGTAGTTGATCAAGTAGGGGTCGATGACCTGTCGGAGGAGGCTTGCAAGCAGCAAAAACAAAAATGGTATTGAAGTCAGTACATTACGCAACACTACTTGTGGCACTCTCATTTGGGCCGGAGGCTCAGGTTGTTATGGAGAGAGGTTGTGTCCGACAGATTTCATAAGAGTAGATGGAGTTTTTCACTCTTGGTATGTTCGTTGTGATGACATTGTCACATAGCTGCCGTCGTCGCGCTGCCCCCCCCCCCCCGCGTTCCCCCTCTACCGCCTCGCCGCCGCTCGTGCAGCAATTTACTGGAACTGACCCAACTTTGCATTCAAACATCCCCCCCCCCCCCCCCCCCCCCCCCCCCCCCCGCCCCACCCAACACGCTATCTCTCACCGCCGCGCGTGATGTGCAGGTATCTACTCTAACTGCCTCGCGGATCCCGACCTCTCTTCGAAGAGCGGCGAGGTGTTCACGTCGCCTGGTGGGTTGGACGCGCTCAAGACGGCTAACAATGGGGAGCTGCCTGACGGGGCGTCCATCGCCGGACTCCCCGCTCCTTACGGCAACACCACGTGTGAGACTGACGCGGTTGTCACCACCAAGCCAAACACCTTCACTGCCTTCTGTAACGGGGACGGGACTGTGGCGGTGAGGACTCAGATGGGTTGTTGATTTTGGTTGTTGATTTTGGTTGTCGGTTTTGAGTTGTGGCTTTGTTACTTTTGGTTTTGGCTTTGGTGTTGGTTTTGATATGTGGTTGGATTCGTGGTTTTGGTTTTGGTTGATTTGGGGTTAGTTTTTTTTCTTGTGTGTGTGTCAGGCTGACGCGATTTTCGCTGCCAAGCCCAACCCGTACACTCCCTTCTGTAACGGCGACGGAACTGTCGCGCTGAGGCATCATGACTCGGACAGGGGGGCGACGCTTTGGTTTTGGATTTTGATTTTGGGATGGTTTTGGTTTCTGGGGGTTGGTTTTGTGGTTTGGTTGGTTGGATTTGGTTGTACAGCAGGTTACTGGGTGTGGTTTGGTTCGGCTACAACGATGGAACTGCCGGGTTGGGAGGGGCGCCAAGCTTGATTTCGCCTGTATGTTTTGGTTTTGATTTTGTGGGTTGGTTTGCGGTTTTGATTTTGGTTGGTTGCTGTTTCGGTGAGGTTTTAGCTTGGTTTGGTTAGGTTTTGTTTTGTTTGGTTTGGTTTGTTTGTTTGCTTGTCTGTTTGTTTGCTTGTCTGTTTGTTTTTTTACTTGCTTTTGTTATTGTCTGGTTTGGTTTGGTTTACGGATTAGGTTCTTTTTTTGCGCGCTGTAGGTTCGTTGTTGTTGTTGTTGTTGTGAACCTGAAAAATGTCGCCGTCGACGCCAATTTTCGTTATTAACACAGGGCTGCGAGATTTTCGACGACTTCTCCGTGGAGAACGTGGTGTACTGCCAAGACAGCTGCTCTTACGACTGCGATCACATCAGCTCCACAGCCCGTAAGATTGCAAACGAAAACGAACCTGCCGACTATGACGAAGAAGCTCCGTGGAACGAAGGCTACGCACAATGCCAAAACATCGCCAGCCGTATGGTGCAGAAGGAAGCCCTCGCTCACGCTCAGGCTTCGTTCTTCGTTGCGATTGTTGTTGTACAGTGGGCCGATTTAATCATCTGTAAGACTAGGTGGTTGTCGATCCGCACTCAGGGTATGGTCAACACGGCCATGAACTTCGGGCTCTTCTTCGAGACCTTGCTAGCGGCGTGGTTGTGCTACTGCCCTCCCATCAATGTTGGGCTCGGAACTCGGAACCTGAGGCTGGTCCACTGGTTCCCCGCGATGCCGTTTTCGGTGAGCATTTTTTGGTTTTGGTTTTTGGTTTAGTTTGGTTTAGTTGGGTAGGGTTGGGTTGGGTTGGATTGGGTTGCGTTGGTTCGATGATCGTCGCCCTGGGCTTGGACTGACAGAAGCTTAACATCAACCGCCATCTTACAGCTAAGTCACCTGATTTTTTTCCCCGGGATTCCCGCAATACCACCACGCCAGGCCCCGTTTTTTTTCGTCTTGTTCGGTTCGGTTTGATTTAACGTTGTTTGGGGTTGGTTCGGGGTTGTGGGAGGCTCTTCGTGTTGTACATACCGTAGGCATTGTGACTTTCCCTCTGTTGCCCCTTGGTACTGTTTTTTTTTTTGTTTAGACAAGAAAAAAAGTGCTCATTATCTGGTACCAGGTCGTACCTGGTAGGTATCATCTTGTTGTGGTTGTTGTGTCTTCCTCTCGTGAAGCTCCACGTCGGCAACATCTTTTATTAAAAAAATGGTATACTTCGAAGTACATCATCAGCCGTCGAGGCATGGTCGAGTGTAAGTGAGGGTTTGTGTTCGGATGCATATGATGTTACGGCGATGCGTGCTACGACAGAGGCAGCAGTTTTGGCAAAAATATGTTCGTCATGGCGGGGCTTCTTAACCCAGAATCGTCAGAAAGAGATCATATCTTGAAAACATGATTCTCGTCGTGTACACGTAGGCCATGGGATTTGTTCATCCGGCCTAGTAGTTTTTATTTTCCTCCAGATCGGTTTTTGGGAGAGGTTTTATATTTATAGCTCCCCAGATTGAGAAATCTCAGAAAAAAGGTGGTGCACCTCAATCGTACATAGCTCGCGTCTTTTTTCACCCTGAGTAAAATCGCCATCACGTGTCTAGGTAGTGGGTAGGTAGGGTTGCTGGGGGTTATACGTAAGTTGTGGTGTCGATGTAGAGATTTTGTCGCAGGCTAAAAAGTGATCAGGTCTGCCTGCGAACTATGATGGGGTGCTACACATATACCGGTACCTGGTGTCCGGTTTTTCCCTCCCTTGCCTCCCTCTCGCCCTCCTGCTTATTCGCCTCCATCCCGCCCCCCCCCCCCCGCCCCTCGTCTTCATCCCCCGTTTTCTCCTTCCAGATGTTGATCTTCGTATACGACGAGGTGCGCAAGTACCTCATGCGTACCACGTCGCCAGAGGTGATGGACAAAGCCACTGGCCAGGTGAAGCGCGTTGCCGGGTGGCTCGAGCGCAACACGTACTACTAAAAGCAGAACCAGAGAAGAGAGAAAACGCCATGATACGTTATTTTCCGAGCGATTCCCGGGTCATTTTTGTTTTTCTCGGGGAAGCGAGCCGATCGATCAAACAAGATTGTGTGCTTCGCACGCGTGGTCAGAGAGAGGGGGGAGGGGAGGAGGCTAGGGAGAGAGAAAGTGAGCGAGAGAGCCCTAGAGGCGCGTGTTTCGCATCGTACGCTCGTGAGCTGTACGAAGGATGGGTAGAGTCATGCGCTGGGCGTGGCTAGGATGCATGTGCAGCTTCCACCCCCCTCCCATCCCCCCCAACCATTGGGCGGGTTGATGGAAGCGGGAGGGGCGGGGAGGCGCCGGGGGGTCGGGGGGGGAGGTAATGGTGAAATTCGCGAAGGCTAATTGTCTAAGGTTTTTGCTCTTATCGAGGTATTATATCATATGTGTCCCGAGGGCGGCTTGGGGAGGCGGGCAGTGGGTTCGCGACCGGCCTTGCGCCGCGCGAGTCGGTCCCATGGTGCGGTACACTTTTCCTTGTCTTGGAAGTGCAGTGGCCGCAACACGGCCCAAGCTGAGGGCTAAGGACTAGAGCTACGGCTAGCATAGGGCTGAGGGCTACGGCTAAAGGCTAGGGCTAAGGGCTAGGGATGGGTGTGGAGTAGGCTAGGTCTAGGGCGTGGTCTGGTCTGTCTTGCGGGTTGTAGCCATGGTCGTGGCAGGCGGGCATAATAGGCAGATGGGCAGACAGACAAAGCATGGTATGAAAAGTAAGCGCCGCGGTCCCGTCGCTTGAGTACGATGGTGAGCACGCAGAGAGAGCGGTGAAAGCGTCTTTCGGTTGGTACAGGCTGGCCGGCTAGGAATTGCAATCCGCTTCGACTCGAAGCTTTTTTGTTAGAAGGAAAGGGACTGGGATAGGAGGGTGTGTTGGAGCTGGGATGGGTGTGTTGGAGAAGAGGTGGGGGTGAAGGGAAATATAAGCGGGCGAAAGGGAAGTGACGAAGCACTGAGTGAGTGAGTAAGTGAGACATGTATGTCGTTCCCCCTGTCGGAACGTTCTTGCGTGGGCGATTTTGCTACCGTTCGCCGGGTGTTGATCGTTCATGTTTTTTTTTCCCTCTTGTTTTTTTTAACGATGGTACTTACCCACGGCGTCGTTGAGAAAAAGGAAAAAGAATGGTCTGGTTGCACACACACGCACGCCTTTTTTTTTTGGGCATTCAGGGGAGGGAAGAAGATAGTGGCCGTGCACGCAGCGTTTCGCTGGCTAGCTAGCTAGCCAGCTAAGCGTGGCGGGAGAATGCGTGCAGCTGCCCTGTGTGGAGGGTGATTTTAGTTACGAGCAGGATTTTTTTGGAGTGCCGCCGACAACGGGAGAGCGCTAGTATAATAGCATTTTGCCGCTCGATGTCTTGATTACGTAGAAGAAATTAACGGTGATCGGAGAACAGGGCGTGATCCGGCTGCGGGGTAGCAGCTGTGGCTGGGTACTTATCTGTTTTGGTCGAAGTGACTTTTGTTTTTTTTTGTCGAACCAGGGTGGTTCAAGCAAGGGCCCGACGGAGAGAAAGCGAGACGTGTTGCGTCGTGCGCGTACGCACCGTCTCCACCGCTTGTTTTATTTGCATGTATATACTTTCATGTATATGCAGTTCTTCAGCTTTGGTCAACATTTGGGAGATATTTGTTGCCTTGTTGAGTGAGTGAATCAGAGCGATCAACACCGAACAAAAAATGAAGACGCAGACAGTCTAATATTTTTTAATGCTTTTTATGTTTTGTTCGCGTACGGTAGACCAACGCATCCGGGTGAATACTACCACCCTTGCTACTACTGCGATGTAAACACAGCAGTTTGTAGAGTGTGCTTTGCCTGTTGCTTTCTGCTGGGCCTGTTCTATCCCTCAGCTCAAATTATCCTCACCATCATCCAGTGCTTTGAGGAGGTTGTGTGGCATCGATCCGCAGCCGTGAGCTGGCCTTACCATCTCGTAGAGCGGGTCTTTGGGGCGGTAGGCTGTTCGCGTTTGCGGGACAGGGAGCACTTCAAGGTACGCGCGTAGACCCGACCCAATCCCAAACTTTTACCCAACCCCTAGGAGCCCTGATCCCAACCCGGGCCCAAAAAGGACCGAAAACGGGCGAGAAATGCAGCTGCGCTCGCTTTTCGATTGAAAGATAAAATCGGTCTGCGGACCTACCCTCTCTTTGCACTACGAGTCATAGCCCATAGCTGCGGACCGCCATGTGGTCCTCGGCCAATGAGAAGGAGCGCAAGCTACTGTCCAAGATTCGCGCGGCCAGATTGTTAGGTCTCTACCGTACTGCCGATGTTTACTCTTTGATGCTGTGGTCACCACACAAGCACACATGTTACACTTGAAAATAGGAACGGTTCGTTTTTTTTGTTTGACCGCATCTACACCGGCGACGGATGATGCCGTTATTTTTTTTTTCAATGTATCAACTTGTATGCTCGCGCAGGCATGCATACACGCATACACACAGCAGTATTAGTAGTAGTGGTTCCCGAACGAGGGGGTGGTGTGCTAGACTGCCTACTATTTTCGACTTATCGGGGGCAACCGCGAGTCTCACTAGGGTAGCCCCCCTCAACTTTTCCTGAATGAAATCGCCGGTTTTGAAACCAGCTCCCGGCTGCACCTCTTGAAATACGGCGGCCCTCGCCACCCCGGCATCGTCATTCGATAGTAGTAGTAGTAGTAGTAGTCCTTTGCAAACATGAAATCCGTGTAGATGTTTTTCTCGTAGCATCCTTCCTCGTGTCGGGCAGCCCTGAAACGTTCTATTAGTCTATAGGTTGAAAGAAAAATTGCCGGGTTTTTTTTAGGGGGGTTACCGTTGAAGCAGTCCCGCTTTATTCACTAATAGGACGGATAGCGCATTACACATTAGAAAACAGCATGGGGGCTGTTGACCAGTGTCAAGGTAAATGGCGTCTGTACAGATGTGGACGCCTCAACTCTGCCCTCGATAGAGCGGTAGCTCGCCGTACTATGGGGCCAGCCGTGAACAAGGTAGTCGCTGCCGTATTGAGAATTTCAGGCGTACCACGCGATTTTGACCGCTTTGTTTAGGGATACCGTCGGAGCGCCCAAACCCCTCCCTATACTAATTATGTCCCCAAAAACGAGTTTCAAGTTGCATAGGCGTTAAGACCGCCTTATTCCGGGACCATTACTGTATGCGCATGCATGCATGCCTACATGCGTGCCTGTCCGCAACGAAAGGTGATGATGGTGAAGGCTTCTACGATGTTGAGTTGGCAGTATATATTTTGACCGCTTTGTTTAGGGATACCTTTGGAGCGCCCAAACCCCTCCCTATACTAATCCCAAGTAATTTTGTCCCCAAAAACGGGTTTCAAGTTGTGTAGGCGTTAAGACCGCCTTATTCCGGGACCATTACTGCATGCGCATGCATGCATGCATACATGCGTGCATGTCCGCAACGAAAGGTGATGATGGTGAAGGCTGCTACGATGTTAAGTTGGCAGTATATATACTGCTTTGTGATTTTCACAGTACAACGGGTGTTGACGAGCTCTTTACGTATGATACTTGTTGTGCATGTTGTGTGCACATGGACTAGGTTTGCACAGATCTAGATCCTGGCATCTGAATGCGAAAGGATCGGAGTATTACCGCAAAACGAGCGATCAATGATCATAACCGCACTCAAGAACCGCTAACCATCGCAAAAAACATGCAGTGGGGGATAGGTGTGGCTATCATCTCCTTGAGATAAACATGTCAAAAAGGGGGGGGGGGTTCTGGCATGCATCTGGAGGAGGCGTTTCTTCACAGGGGGGGTGTTGCCAAACCTTGATGACCCCGATTTTTCCGAGAACCTCATAAAATGTTTTTTTTCCGAAAACCGTTCGCGAACGGGGACCGGTACCAACACGCGTCCCTGACATTCACGCCTCCTTTCCTTGGGGTTAGTGTTAAGATAAGGCCTCGAAAGGCCTGTAATTATCCGAGTTTGAGATCATTTGGATGGGTTTCGTACGATAAGGTTGGCGTTTTATATCCGGGATAGTCAGGAACTAGATCGGATCCGAGGCACGTGCGTCGGATCTCAGAAGCCATCCGGGGCTCTGGAGGAATCGAATAAAGCTATATCTCTGCGAAGGCTAAGAAGTCGAGTACTCTCCGAGGACCTGCTCAATTGGCAGACCTGCAGGGGACACTCTGTGTCTCCGTTCAATACGGTTAGGTGTAGGGTTAGGGTTAGGGTTAGGGCTATAGCGGTAAAAAAACGACAACAATCGTATCAAGCGCCAAGAAAGAGCGTGCTGTACAGTACGACGAGAGTATCACCACACTGTACGCAAGTCGACCAACTTACTTCTGTGACGTGTTCAGTTTTTTTTGGCAAGTAGTAGTGGCCCGCTTAGAGAGTTTCAGAACCGAATTGCTCCCAAACAACATGGATGGAGGGAGCACTCACAACCAAAGACATCGTGGCTTCCTTGGGATCATTTCGTCCGGATATTGTAAGGTTATAGGGTGGGGACACAGAGTGCCCCCTGCGGGTCTGCCAATTGAGCAGTTCCTCGGAGAGTACTCACTTTCTTTGCCTTCGTAGAGACGTAGCTTTATTCGATTCCACCAGAGCGGATGGCTTTTGAGATCGGAGGCACGTGCGCCTCCGATCTATTTCCTAACTTTCCCGAATATAAAACGCCAACTTTATCATACGAAACCCATCCAAATGATCTCAAATTTGGATAATTACAGGCCTTTCGAGGCCGTATCTTAATACTAGCCCACCCTGATGAGTCGCATATGCAGAAATATGGGAGATTCGGGGAAACTCCGGTTCTACAAACTAGACCATGAGTCGAAGATGCGGCTCCTCACAACCCACTCCCACACTTCCAACTGTCTGGCTATGAAGCCAGGAACACGCGAAGAAAAGCAGTTGAAAGAAACGCAGACCCTACAACAAGGCAAAAGTCACCCATCAAAAACCTGTCGCGTGCCGCCGGTGTGGCGGGGGGGGGCAAAAAAGGCTCTAGAACCTGCCGCATACCGCCGGTTTGGCGGGGGGGGGGAGGAAAGGCTCTACGGCAAACGAACCACAGGAAAAATACTATGTCGAGGCGAGCCTTCGTCGATATGGAGGGGAACACAGGCGCTAACACAAGGGAGAAGTCATGCGAAAAATCTCCCGCGGGCCATCGGCATGGCGGGGGGGTTAGACGAGGAAACGACAAATACCCGGGATGGAAGGTGGCAACACCTACAGCCCCGCGAGGGAGGAAAGTGTATAGTCAAAAAAAGAGTAGAACAAATACAACACACAAAAGATAAAGATGGCACACAGATCCGTACATGAACCGGTCGCCCCGGTGGCGTATCAGGTTATCCTCGAGCCTGGTAAAGGTCAGTTTCGTCAATTAGAATCCTCCGGAGTGCATACTCGCATAAATTTGTGGGGACTTTTTCTTGTGCACAAATTGACTTGCGGAAAGCGCGAGAGCGTGAGTTAGCAACACTCGATGAAAAATCGATGAGCAATGGGATTGCTGAACCCCATGCGCGATAAAATTTGAAGGCAAGAACCGTAGGGGAGAAGGGACGACACCTGTGACCACGGTTTGTCCAGAAGCTGGAAAGTAAATGTGTGTGAAAAATAAAAATAAAAATAAAAGCCCTGTGTGTACCACGTTACGCGCGAACAAGGTACCCTGGTCGCCCCTCGGCTCTGGGCTGAGGAGGGCGTCGGCAGGGCGATATTGAACAACGACGAAAAAGCGACAGCCCTGCGCCTCAGATGGCGGCGTTGTACCCAAACCCTGGCCCGGCACTGAGCAGGGGGCTCGGCAGGACAAAAAGGAAAACATAATGGAGAGAACCGCCCCAAAAGCCGACGAAGACTCTCAGGACACTACGAACAACCCAAAGACAAAGACTCAAGCCTCATAACCCCCAAAAATGAAGAACTAACTATCGAGGAGCGGTGGTGGCTTGAAAGTCAACTGGCCACGGCCACGCCTCGAGATTCGGCTAAGTTACGTTGGATTCCTCGAACGTTTCGAGGCCGTATCTTAGAAATATGTCTATACACTGAACCCATCGCTCTCCTCGCGTTTGCACCAGGGCATTAGCTATTATTAGCTGTTGTTTCGCGCAACACGTGTTTGTTTCAACAGCCGCTCAACTTTTTCGACTCTAGAGAAAAAACGTATTTTTTCTTCCTTGCAACTTGCCGGTGGGGCGAGATTCCTTTGGCGCCTGTTTCTTTGTCTTTTTCGTCGTGGGCGAAAATAAACAACGCAAAACGTCTAAAACGCACTTTGTCAAATCAACTTGTCTTCGGGCGTAAATATAATATCGATCGCCTCCCAGCCTCTGCCAAACGAAGTATGCCTGACGAAGTAACGTAATTGAGCGCGTGTGCATCAAGCGCTCCTTTAAAAACACTGCCGATTCTCCCCCTCGACGATCGTGCTCAATGGTTGGGTGGTGTCATTGCATGATGACCACATCACCTCGCTTGTTGTATTTTGCAATATGTATAATATGTCGTATAATTAGCGACCTCAGAGCCCCACATCGGCACGGTATATATATTCATGGTGATTACATGGTTACACCTATCGATTGAAATGTTCTATATTGCGATCCATGTACAAGAGCACACCACGAAGCTGTAAAACATTGTATACCACACCTAAAAATTGTTTCACCTAATCATATTTCTAGCCATCCATGCCGTAGCTCCAATTCAGCTCTCTCTCCCCCCCCCCCAACGCCCCGTCCTTCCCCACCATCCGCACCATCGCCTAGACCTAGCACCACGTGTTTAGCAAGTCCCTACATCTATGCGACCTAAATACATTTAAAAGCTGTTGGAAATCCCCTCCCACCCCTTCGAGCACTCCGCCCTCTCCTCACTGGTTGTACGACTTGCAGGATACACTTGACGACTTACAGGATACACTCTACTCGATAAACTGATGCATTTCCTTCCACGCACAGCTGTCAGATTTTGCCCCCCTCAAAAACGGATTGTATAGTTTCCGCGCACAGACTGACTAACATCACCCTGTCGACCCAGATACAAGCTACACCGTTATTCCGAGGGGAGTCGCCGACCTATACACATGCCCCGTAATACGCGCGATTGGAGTATCACACACATCTCGCAAAGATAAGTTTCGACAAAATCTTCGATCTCACAGCTGGTGTATTTTTATTTCATAATATACCAGGTACGAAGTATAAACTATGCACTAGATAATCATCTTTAATAAAATGACGTCGAAAAAATGCCTGTGACGTACGGCGGCTTCTGCGCGCGACGCGCAACAGACGCCGGAACCTTAATTTATGCCCTGGTTTTCGAATTGTTCTCCCAGTGGACCAAGAACATGACAGCTTTGGAGAGGGTGTTTTGATAACTGGAGCACCGCGGCTGGCTGTGGACGCCGTGTCCGAAATACTCGCACAGATAAGCGAGAATTTCACACCTCAGCCAGGAAACGATCTACATATTTTTTTGTTGTGGTCACGACATCTCGTTTGTTTACAGTTTTCTCTCATCCACAGCCAGGGTACTCTTCCACTTTATATAATGAGCGTCTTATGACCACTGACTTGATTATGCGAGTTGCTGTGACAAGATCTCTTCGGAAATGGGTAATAAGAGCACAGCTCCAACCCATCAACGTGCTACCTGGTACATATCTCGCAAAAATGAGATTCGACAAAATCTTCGGTGTCACAGATGGAGTGTAATTTTATTTTGATATAATTTCATACGGCTCCCATTCCGTGACCTCCCCTTAATAAAGATACCTGGTGTATTATTCGTGCGAGTAGGGATCGGTGAGGATCCCCGACGTTTTTCATTTAGTTTAATTCAAGGGAAGCCAAAAAAAATATTTCTTCACATCTCCTGCGGATGGGAAAAAATGAACCAAACTTTGATGTATAGGCCTATTTATCATTTGAAGTCGGCAACTGCATTAGCATTCTAGCGTTCCCCTGATAGCACGAGCTGTCCCTCTACCATCGGTCCCCTTCGCTACTCCGTCAGCGCGGGCCGCCGCTGTATACGGATGAAGACGCGTCGGTCCGACAAACAACGTGTGTACCCCCACGCGCGCAAATTGTAATATTAATGGAAGCTGCATTTTTTTACACTATTGGAGTGTTCAGGTCGCCTATAAACCAAAGAATATTTCAAGACGTCTTGAGTAACGATAGTTTTAGTGCGTTACCAACCAAGTGGGAAAGCCCGGCGGGTGATTGTCACCCTCTGCTTTTCCCTTAACAGCTCTCACGTAGAAAATCAACACAAAATAGTCACAACTCATCCACCATCCGTCACTCGACTTTCTGGATCCAACTTTCCGCGCTAGAGCTGAAGTAACGCCTTTCTCCTAAAAAGTATGTGCCGCTTGACAAAAACAGAATATAACGTAGTAAAGGGGTGATGCAAACATTCCATATATGTGGACTAAACTAAACGAGTCATCCGAGTAGCAAGAGAAGACAAATCCTTGCACCCTTTTCAAGGAGCAAAGGAGATCGAAACACCCTGTTCGGTATGAGTGGCAACGTTTCACATCCAACATGTTCTCGGCACGTGAGCAGGACGCTCCAAACGTGTGGTCCAAATAACAGCCGAAAAGAAACGAGAGGCACACGTCGGTTTTTATGTTTATTATTACCATGGTAATTATTTCTAAACGCGAACCACGACTGTACATTCAATCTAGGAAGCGTCGGCCATCGCCGCGACTCCAAAAAGAGCTTAATACAAAATCTGACGCCCCCTCAACAAAAAATTACCCTCATGCACGGCAGGAGGCTGGCGCTCGGTTGTGTCTTGCTTACAAACGTCGCGCGTTAACAGTTGAGTTGGATATCAGCAAAAATGGCCGCGAAAGGCATTATTCACCAGAACGGGCTGGTGGTGCCAACATGCCACGAGGCAAGAGACGACACAGGCTATCCGACAAAATCATTTCCCCCCATCCATCATTCCTGCCGGGAGGGGGATTAAAAGCTACGCTCAGTTGAAGGTGTACGAGGCGCCGACGAGGTCGTTGATGACGTAGGGCTGGTTGTTGAGCTCTTCGTGTACCATGAGGGCCAGGATGCCCATCTGCGCGGCACGGCCGTTGTTGAGCTCGATCGCGCGCTTGGAGTTCTGGGTCTCCTCGGACATGGCGTCCCACGACGAACCGAAGGGGTTGCCACCGTTGGTGAAGTCTCCAGGGAAGGAGCCCTCCACGTTCTTCATCACCGCCAGCTCAAGGAAGCCCACGAATGCGAAGATCTGGGCGAGGCCCGCCGGGGGGATCTTGGACAGAGCCGCCACACCGTTGGGCATGTCAGCGAAAGAGAGGTTCGCCGAGTTGGAGAGCATGCCGGGGAGGCGCACGTTCTGCTGGGTCAGGTGGCCGGCGATGGCGAGCATAGCAATGCGGCCGTGCTTCACCTCCACGTATCGGAGGCGCTCGAAGCGCTCCTGGTCGGCGTCGGCCAGGAGGCCGAGCGGGTCCCAGAAGCCGAGGGGGGCCTGGGCGCCGATCTCGGACTCGAAGGACATCTTCATGGCTGAAGAGGACTTGGCCGAGGTGGTCAGGGCGGCACCGTTGAAGGCGCTGCAAAAAACAAAACAAAAAAGATGGGCAGAAACGGTTCAAATCAGTGAGTCGTGTGCTACAGTACGCTATCATGCCGGTCAACGGTGCCACACTCAACCTAATTCTTCCTGCCATCGATGGGCGAAAAAATATTACACGCTTTACGGGTAGACTAAGGTCACAAAAGCACTACCTTGGTAGTACGAATATGCAGATGCATCCCAGTTGCTGGGAGATCAGGGATACGGTTGCTGCCGGGGTTGTAACGAGGACCAATGATAGGGACAGCTTACGCTATACCTACAATGGGACTCGAAGGGTGCGCCAGCTAGCGTTGGGCTGCGAAAGCAACTGAGTTAAATCGACACACGACGCGTATGAAAATACGCGGAAGTGTGGTGAGCTAAAGCTTTATTTTTCCCCATCCGCCGGAGGATAAAAAAAAAAAAAAAAATCAGTGATACGGGATGGTCAAGAAGTAAAATACACTCCAGCAGTTGAGATTCCAAAATTTCGTCGAAACTCATCTTTGCACGCTGTGTTTGATACTCCGATCGCGCGAAATACTGGGTGTCCCCATGAAGGATATAGGCGACTCCCTTTGGAACTACGGTGTAGCTTGTACCAGGCTCTACAGGGTGATGTTAAATCAGTCTTGTTCGCGGAAACTATAAAGCCCGTGTTGAAGAAGGGCAAAAACTTGCAGCTGTGTGTGGAAGGAAATAATGTATCCTGTTAAGTCGTACTCGTATAACGATTGAGGACAGGGCGGAGATTTCAAGGTGTGGGGGCCGGGGTTTCAACAAGAGGGGGCGTGTGGCGTGTGGCGGGGGGGGACGGCGGCAACTTCATCTGTGTGCACGCGCGGAAAAATAATTACTCTTTCCCGGACAAATCTGCGTGGAAGGAATGCATCAGTTCATATATGTATATCCTATAAATTGTACAACCGGCGAGGAGGGTGGATACCAACTGTCTGGTGGTGTTTTGCTCTGGCAGGTTTGAGTTCAGGTGGGGCGGCGGGGGGAAACAAAACGAGGGGGCCGCTGTGGGGGGGGGGGGAACACAGCCATTAATGCGAACATACTGGTAGAGGCACGAGCTAAACAAAAAAAAGCTGCAGTCCTCCGAAATGTGTGCGCAGTTTGTCTTCACAGGCTCTTTCCTCCTCACCACGCCGTTACGCACGAGGAAAAAGTGGAATTAGTATAAGAAACAAGCAGCACCCCAATACTTGCGTAGTAGTTGAAGTGCTCACAGGCTGTACGCGCTTCGTTTATATCGCGAAAATACTTCATATTTCTTCCCTCGCAGCAGGTAGGGTTGACTACTGCAACAGCGCCACAACCGCGCACAAATTTCGAAGGTAAACTTCCTACCGTGTACGATTAAACGAACTGAGATGTGTGCCTTTCTTGTCGACAAGGAGAAAACATGCCTCCTAGTAGTTGCAGTTCACGATATACTTGGTGACAGGTAATACAAAACGCCAAATCGAACTGATAATAACACACTTGTTATTGGAGGTCATACGGTACAACTTGGGTTCACTATTAACCCCTTTACAACTGGAAACCGGAAACCCGTTTTGGGGACAAAATACTTGGATATAGTATGGGGAGGGGTTCGGGGGCTCTAAAGGGGTTAATAGCAGAGTACGCGTTTGGACCCTGCTGTACTAATTGAGCGAGGGGCACTGACGGGGTAACGAATTGGCAACTCTCAGTTACTAGTGCTACAGTTGACACGCACCGGCCTGTGCAGGTAGATTTGACCATTGTTACGATTTCAAGACGAGGTGACCGGGCTGCTGTCATCATGTCTCGGTTTCCACCACAAAATACTTGTAGGAATGATGAGTGGTCTTGATCAAAATATCTTCGGAGAAATACCTTCTTCAGTATTTTCAACAAAAAAAACCATGCATGCAAACATGGTGAAAAATGTCCGAGACCACTATGAGTAGTCGTACACGTACGTGCCCCTGCCTGCTGCTGTGCCTACGCGCCGCCGCGAACGTGCAAGATTAAGAGTTTTATCGTACGCACATTTGAATGCGACACCTTAATGCCAAGTTCAGCACCGGTACACGTCAACCACAACTTACGCAAAGAAGCCTTCGAAAAAGCTTCCGTAGTCTATTAATAATGAGCTACGCGAGTAAGCACCGAGTGGGCTGTACAGAGAAACTACAAGCTGAGCTCCAGTCCAGTTGCGCATGGCGACCTTCCTGCTATATTGTACTTGTAGCATCCATCTGCTGCGAGAGCGCAATCCCACAGCAGGGTCAACTAACCACTTTGAATCAGTACAGCAGGTGGTATGTCTACTCGAGAGTGGAACATGCACGAATACGATCTAACGACTGCCCACCTCCGACCTCTACGTAGCTAGGATCAAACGAGACTGACCTGGGGGCAACGAAGGCCTGGGCGCCAGCGGCGCAAGCAGCAGCCATGATAGTGGTCCTCATTATCTTGTAGGTTAGGAGGTAGAAGAGTAAGCCTGAGAGATGAAGAGAGTGTAGAGAGCCTTAGTGAGGACGTAGGGGTGGGGTGGCGACGGCGGGCATTGGCATGCTAGCTTCGGGCACACGACGTGATTTGACTTGAACCGGGAGATCCGGATGACGTTAGCGGCTCTGAATTAATTTAGCCAATCAAGACACTCCAAAATGTCCACAATCGCGCGCCAAATCGCGCGAGAACGCGCGCGCGAAGTTACCAGAAAGGTCCGCGCTCTGTTACCCTGCCCTCTGTTGCCACAACCCGTCTCCCAGGTACTTTCATCCTCACCACTCGATATACCGACCCCGACAAGTACCATGAAGTCCGCTGTGATGGCTGTTGCTTGCGCCGCCGGCGCCCAGGCCTTCGTGGCCCCCAGGTGAGATGCCCACCGCTAAGTCTATATGGGTACTTTTTTTTTTCTGGACCGCGGGTTTTGGGCCGCCTGGCAGAGGGCGAGCAAGAAAACATGTACCTGGTACCTGGTTCCTAGGATACAGCAGTTCGTATTGTACACAACATGACAACTGCTGATAGCTGATGCCTGACACACCCCATGTAAATGCAAGGCAACACTGTTTTGAGGGTGGCGCTAACACACAGCATGCGCTTAACCTCGACATGTGCTTGCGTCTATGATGGTGATACCGCTGTAACTTGCGCAATATGTAGTAATGATGTTATTATTTTAGCCACTTTGGCTGTGTTGCGGTGTGCGGAGATCCAGGCTCCGCAATTTGAGGCCTGACGCAGCTTCTCTGCATGTGCACGGGTCAAGCTAGTTTGTGCCTTGTACGCCTTTAGCAAGCCACGAACGCAAGAAGCGCCACCCTTCTGCCAGAGATGGCGCATGCGCACTTTTTTCCTCCTTTTTTTACGCCGGTCACCTTTCTGCTTTGCCTGCTGTAGGGGTGATATGCCCCCAACACCAATATTGTACCAGGTGTTTTCTGCGAGCAGTCGCGGACTCTTGCGATCTATCTCGATGTGACCCGAAAACCCTTGCATGAGCAATTGAGTCATTTGCGTTATCTTGTTGTCTGGACGAGCGCGTTCCTATGCATATGTGTACTTCCATGTGACCAGGTGTCGTGCGCTCTGCATTCACGCTCTGTTTGCACTGTATGCAACCGCAGCTTCCCCTAGTTGCCCTCACGCACCTTGAGGATATCTTTAACAGGAAATCGATTTACACTTGCTAACCACCAATATAAACTACAGCATACGCCCTGCTGTTGTGTTCGTTTTTGAAGCGGTCTCAAAACGTGTGCCAAAAACTTCAGCAGCAATGCGAGATGTTACCATACTGTTAATAGTATATGTCAGTATGGGTGACGACTTCTTGTGGCTGGGAACCGGCATAGCATAGACCGGTAGTAATCTACTTGCAGCTGATTGAGCCTTGAGCCTGCCATGCCAGCACGTCACTTGCGTCCAAGAAATACGCTAGAGTATAAAACGGAAACCCCATGAAAAAGTGTTTGCCAGTAGTGCCAGCGGGACCAGCGTGCGGCGTATTATCACTTCACCGCCCCCCCCCCTAAGGCCGAAGAGAGCAGCGATAGATCAGCGTTATGATGCGACCCAATTTAATCGTTTTCTTGATGTTTGTTGAGTTGGTGACCGCAACCAGTGCCGACCTTCATGTCGATTGTTGTCGAAGTAAACGTAAATCTCTACCTGTACTCTGCGGTGTGACTGCAATTCAGCGTTCGATACTCCCGACAAACCTTGAGAAGACTTCGATGCGCTCGCCGCCCTGAGGAGAGGCGTGTTCGATCACGAACAACTCTCCCGTCTCGGATTGGTGGTGCATTCCACGAGGCCGAGCAATATGCGGTACTAAGTATCAAACAACAGCACTGCATGGTAAACGCATATTAATTAGGTTCTGACTCACTAAAAACTTGGCAAAAACCAGCGACCGGTGTAGTACGCAGATTGGCAAAGATTATTAACTTGTATCGACCCTTAATTCGTCGAACTCAGCTGTTAAAATGTTCGTATCAAATGGCGTGCGTAATCAAACAAGGAGAAATGGAGGAGACGTGGACTTTTGAGCAAGATGAACGAGTTCCCGTCACCCGCTTGTCCCGTCCCACACGCCCGTGGAACCTAGCCAGGCTTCTGTATCGATCTCCCGCTTGTCACCTCTATCAACCCTGACCCCCGGATTGTAAATTATGTGGAGCGAAAAAGTTTCGAATTAAAAAAAAGGTGTGTTAGGTCCGCATCAGCCGGTGGGGGGGATGGCGCGCGGTAAGAATATGTACTGACGATGTCTCGGTAGTATGTTGGCCGCTGATTCCTGTTGTGTGCACTGCACACAAATGGTGTGCGTATACTGGCTGCGCCAGCCTGTACTTAACTCTACCAGATTTATCTTGTCCAGTCCGTGCCTTTTTTCACATACGTTGCCGAGTACTCTGAGAGGATTGAGTATTTACCGGAAGTTCTGCGAGAGCTCACAGAATGATGTGAGAGTACTAAAAATCAACAGCACAAACCCCCGAAATACTGCCAGTAATAATACAGCAACTGAGTTAAATCGACACACGGCGCGTATGAAAATACGTGAAGTGTGGTGAGCTAAAGCTTTATTTTTCCCCATCCGCCGGAGGATAAAAAAAAAAAAAAAACTGCCAGTAATGGTGGCAGCCAAATAAATGAAGGGAAGGAGCGCTCCGATGCTGTCATTGTTGGCAAGGACGCACGGTGCGACGCTTCCGTGGAATCACCTCGTCGAACACCGAGGACATGTTTCCAAGGGCGCAAAACAGTAGTCTAATCTTCGTTGTGTGTTGTGTGTGCCCCTCCCCCCCGTCTGGGGCTGTGGGGTCGTTATTTGTCAGAAGGGTTGCGTGCGTCATCACGTGTTGCTGCGCCACATTGTTATCGATTGTGTCGGTCGACAGGCATCCGTGCGATATAATATATCCTACGTGAAAGTTGACTTATCTTTCAGTGGCTCGACAAAGTTGCATGTCAAGCAAATCACACTTGCATTTCCGGAATATATCGCCTGTCTCATGTCTCTCGTACCGCATACCGCATTTTGGCCAAGATACAGTGCGCCGCCCTCTCTTAGATCCCCCTATAACCCAAAACCACCTGAACCACTCCCATACTGATGACATTTTAACCACTACTACTGCCGGTATATTTATCATATACTGGAAAAAAATTGCCGGTTGCTCCCAGCGGAGACAAGAGTGACCCCTGTTACTCCCGAACAGATAAGATAGTCCCACTATAACTCAACTCATGTTTGTCCCCAAATACAGGATGCATTTTTCGTGTGATAACTTATGGTAAATTATTCATTCTGGGGCTCGAGTGTGGGTCAAGAACTCGTCTAACTCATGTCGTTTTACTTGCGCGGTGACTGTTGTTGCTTAGTTCGCTTTCCAAGAGTTCCCCCCCCCCCCCCCCCCCCCTTTGAACTTGCGACACCCCCGGGATTTCAACGCAAGTCATCCACATGGCGAAGGGGAAAGCTTGCATGCATGAAGTTTAGAAAAATATTTGGCACCATAGCCAAACTGCCCGCCTTGGTTGGAACGGCTGATGCTGAAGCCACTTCACCGTTTTTGGTCGCCTTTCCCGACAAAGATTTGCACAAGAAAAAAATGAACACTATTTCCAGTCACGTCGTCCCTGAAAGCGTGGCAGCTCTGAAGGCGAATAAGCCACGGATGGCGGCTACGCGACAGTAGTTGTGTTTTTTACCCGTCCTGCCTCTGCTACACCTGCGCCCCAAGCTCTCTGCAACAGGGCAAATATTCCCGGCACTACCTTGGTCCTTTCAGATCAGTCACGCACACAACACGACATTTATCCGCATTGCTATGATACTGCTTCCAAGTGTCTGCCGCGACGTACTGTACCACTTCTCCGGCCGTGGCTCGTTCAGATCAAGTGACATGAAAAGAACCAACGCGGCCATTTCTGCGCGTTGCGATGACATACGTTTTTACCCCTATTCCCATTAATAATGCCCGCCGGGACGTGTCAAAAATGGTATCAATTGTCCAGGTTGCCGTAACACCCCGTCTGCTGCATGTGTGTGCCAAATATAAGGTCCTCATCATACTCGCGTCGCCCCCCCGCGAGAGCTAGCGCCGATGATGAAAAATGCAAAACTCACGTTTCAATTCGTTAGATATTTCATGTCGTCAAAAATTATCTAGTCTAGACTAAATGTTTAGGCAGATACATGCGATACAAAATACAGAGTGTACAGAAGTATACTTATATCCAGGAAAACAATGCCAAAGGGGTAAGTACGTACCAAATACCAGATATATGGTACCTGCAGTGCATGTGTCGTCACCAACTCATGTACAACCCCTACCCACTGTTTGGCAACCATCGCAAGATGTGATGCGTTTTCATTGCGGACGGTCTTGAAATATACCGGAGTACCTTTTTTGACGATGCGTGGACGGCTGATGCCAACACCCTTTTGACAGTACTACTCCCGGTGATGATATGAGCAAAACCCGTGCTCTTGCTCTATTTTCCGGGGTTGTGTCGTCGTTGTACTGGCATATTTTCTCTTGGTCTTGCCTAGCATCTGTACTCCGTTGTCGTCGTTCTGCGTGCCGCAATCGAGCTTGAACGCGGCGCCACGTCCCCCCGCCTACAGCAGCAGCATGAAGTATAAGCTCACTCATGCCTGATATTTTCGCTCTTGCTCTCCCGTGTCTCTACTGCTGCTTTGTTTTTTGCAGCGCCTTCAACGGTGCCGCCCTGACCACCTCGGCCAAGTCCTCTTCCGCCATGAAGATGTCCTTCGAGTCCGAGATCGGCGCCCAGGCCCCCCTCGGCTTCTGGGACCCGCTCGGCCTCCTGGCCGACGCCGACCAGGAGCGCTTCGAGCGCCTCCGGTACGTGGAGGTGAAGCACGGCCGCATTGCTATGCTCGCCATCCTCGGCCACCTGACCCAGCAAAACGTGCGCCTCCCCGGCATGCTCTCCACGTCTGAGAACATCTCTTTCGCTGACATGCCCAACGGTGTGGCGGCTCTCTCCAAGATCCCCCCGGTCGGCCTCGCCCAGATCGTTGTGTTCGTGGGCTTCCTTGAGCTGGCGGTGATGAAGAACGTGGAGGGCTCCTTCCCTGGAGACTTCACCAACGGTGGCAACCCCTTCGGTTCGTCGTGGGACGCCATGTCCGAGGAGACCCAGAACTCCAAGCGCGCGATCGAGCTCAACAACGGCCGTGCCGCGCAGATGGGCATCCTGGCCCTCATGGTACACGAGGAGCTCAACAACCACCCCTACGTCATCAACGACCTCGTCGGCGCCTCGTACACCTTCAACTAAAGCCTTTTTTTACGACTGTAGATTTTTTTACCCCCGCCAAATTGCGTTGCCCAGATATGTGTCGTGGGCATCGCCACAGTTGAGATTTGTTTCGCCTTGAGATTTTTCGGTGGAAGTGCAAATTTTATGGCGGGGGTTATGTACACAACGGAAGAGGGCAATTTTGGTAGCGCTCGGTTTTGGCAAAAGTGTTTGCCCAGTGGGCACACCCTACGAGCGGACGCCCTTTTTTTTTGACTGCCAGTGATTGTGTCCTTTTCTGATTTTGTTTAGGATTATGCCGGCACCTGGTATTTTTGTTCGTATCAGGTCTAGACCGTGTGTGGGTTTGGGGGCACGCGCAATCGTGTCAGTTGAAGTCCTGTTCGGTACATCAACCCAGCGCTTCCCTTGACGGGACTGGCAGATGCCGGAATGCTTCCCTAGTGTAAAAACTGTGGAAATTTAACAACTGAACTATCCTCTTATCTGGGCAGAATTTGTCGACAGGGCGTTGCCTAACGTGATGGTGCGATGGTTTGCTGCACGTTTGCACGTTTGCCCTCCGATTGCCTCACGCTGCGGGCATCGGTTTTATACAGCCACAGCGGTCATCGGTTTTATACCGCCGCAGCTTCGGCTGACGTGATGAATGCATCGTCTATTTATGGTTTCATTTGTCGTGTCCAATTTGGCCATTATGTTGAATTGAACATGATGTCCTCGATAGAAGTTTGTTTTGATGTTTCGTTAGCCCCTTCCATTCCGAATCGATCGGTAGCGGGCGCACACGCACGCACGCACGCACACACAGCTAGTCATCAAATGCTAAGTTAGCTTCTAGAACTGGAAGAGAGGTCGCTTCACCGGAATGAATCACTCTAAACACAACCGTACATACAAAATTGCTACGCTTCATGAGAGGTATAGACTGTTTTGCCGTGGTTTTGGGCGCTTATTTTACACACAACACGGGGGCCTGGATCTATAGGAGATGTTATTTTTACATTTGGCATCCCCCGTAGGCCTAGACTAAAGCCTATGGCCCATGCCAAGGGTACGACCATTAGCGGCGCGAAAATTGAATATTCTGAAAAAAATGTGCGGACCACCTTAAAATATAGTTTTGTTCGTTCAGTAGCGGCTACGGTTTAAGAGAGGGTCGGTGCAAGCCAATTTCTCTCTCTTAAATCCGGCTTTCTCCTATACCGTCTCGGCTACGGTCAAAAAGAATATTCTCTTATACCGTAGCCAAATCGAAAGCGCGCCAGAGAGAGACGCTCTTGTCCGAACTATATGGCGTAGGAGGTCGTAGAGAGTGTATCATTCAATGTCGCGTAACGCAGCTAGCGTTACCACGTCGGGCTACCTCCAACCACCGCTCATTCTCTTGGTTGGCGAGCACGTGGACCCAAGTACGTGGTGCGCTTTTGGTGGATCTGCGCGTGGAAAATAAATCATCGTCGTGTCATGCGGTGCACATTTTGCACGCGGACACGCAAAGTCGGTACAGCAGTAGTGGTTTTGTTGTTGTTTTATAGGTGTGTTTCATGCTCGCACCTCTTCTAGAAGGACAACACGAGGCTACGAATGCACCAGCACTCAAGAAAGACGCACCCGTTTACACACTGCACCCCTTCCTCCCACCGTACCCTCAACACAACACCCTCAACCTCTCATGCCATCGATTTAAACCCCCGACGAAACACGAGTCAACAAAAAAAAAAACCTTCACATTATCAAGGCATCACTCGCCCTACAAATAACACAAACCCAAGAAACTAACGCTACCCTCGCGACCTGTCAGCCTGAACACAATCTGTGTGTGTGATGTGTGTGTCCTCGTGGTTTCCAAATGGTTCGATTTAAGAGAAAATCTCGGAAGCAATAGGAATTCTCTCTTAAATCGTTTTTGATTGGTACAAGCCAATTCCTCTCTCTTAAATCCGTACTTTCTCTTAAAAAAGTTCTCTTAAACCGTAGCCGCTACTGTACTTAAAAAAAATCTTCCATCTCACAGCTGGAGCGTACTTTTATTTTCATAATGTTGTATTATAGTATCTTGCATGTTGAATAACGCGGTGGAGTCTACCTGCCACGGAAGAGGTCCGCGTCTGTCTGCGTCTTGATCTGTTTGGCTTGGGGCCCATTTTATCAAGAATATTTCAAGGACGTCAGCCGCGAGTTCGACGAATTTCAGGTCAATACTCATCTCTGCAAGCTGTGTTGATTGGTACTTGTAGTATGCTTTTGATGTGGGTGAGTTTTTATTGGGAGGGGTCCTATTTTTTGTCCATTATAATGGTAAGTGTTGGTATTTTTACTTTAGGTGGGGGATTTTTGAGCTATACGGATGAATTACACCAATATTTTAATCGTGCAGGAACAGCGCGAAGCAGCATAGATTGTATACACGTACAGGCGGTTCAAGTAAAAAAAAAAAAATTATCTCCCCCACGAATACCGCTCGAAATATCTGGTCAAGAGTTGAATGTTTGGTATCATAGTGACCCCAATGCCGGCCTCGGGCTGTCTCTAGGAGCGAAGCTCGTATAGACCAATGACACGCCTTGAAGGTTTTCAATAATATTTAGGCTTTTTCCAGTGGGGGCGAAAAAAAATGCGCCGCATGCACGATCTGGTTGGACGTGCTCTTAAGCATGTCTGCAGAATTTTTCGTGCAAAAAAATGAAGATCTGACAGCATTAAGCAGAATCCAGCGAAAAAACTGGATCCTACACTAGATAAAACCCAAGTCATTTATTTGGAGGAAATAACGTATCTTACTCAGATTTTTGCGCACAAGAGTCCCACTGTTAAGATACGGCCTCGAAAGGCCTACAATTATTATCCGAATTTGAGATCATTGGATGGGTTTCGTATGATAAAGTTGGCGTTTTATATTCGGGAAAGTTGGGAAACAGATCGGAGGCACGTGCCTCCGATCTCAGAAGAAGCTATCCGGGGCTCTGTCTGGTGGAATCGAATAAAGCAACGTCTCTACGAAGGAAAATAAAGTGAGTACTCTCCGAGGACCTGCTCAATCGGCAAACCTGCAGGGGGCACTCTGTATCTCCACCTATAACTCTACATGTAGCGTCGACGGCAGGACGAAAAAAGCCTCTCGTCTGCGTTTCTTTCAACTGCTTTTCTTCGCGTGTTCCTGGCTCTATAGCCAGACAGTTGGAGGTGTGGGAGTGGGTTTTGAGGAGCCGCATCTTCGACTCATGGTCTAGTTCGTAGAACCGGAGTTTCCCCGAATCTCCCATATTTCTGCATAATATGCGACTTATCAGGGTGGGCTAGTGTTACGATACGGCCTCGAAAGGCCTGTAATTATCCGAATTTGAGATCATTTGGATGGGTTTCGTATGATAAGGTTGGCGTTTTATATTCGGGAAGTTAGGAAATAGATCGGAGGCACGTGCCTCCGATCTCAGAAGCTATCCGGGGCTCTGGTGGAATCGAAAAAAGCTACGTCTCTACAAAGACAAAGAAAGTGAGTACTCTCCGAGGACCTGCTCAATTGGCAAACCTGCAGGGGGCACTCTGTGTCCCCACCTATAACTTTACACCACCCAATGTCCACGGCGTTTTTGCGCACGTGTTCTACATGCCCGTCCAGAAACTTGACCCTCATTTTTTCTTTTACCGAACAAAATTAGGTCAAGGTGGTCCACATTTTCCGAAAACATCTTAACTGACAACTAACTGACGAAAAATCAGGCAAAATAAAATAAAATAAACTCGGTGGTTTCAAGAGATCTCAGCAAGGGCACATAAAAGGCGTGTGCAAAATTTCATGGTCTTAATCGAAAAAACAAAAAACAGCGTGGACATCCGGCGGGGAATAAGTTTTTTTTTTTTGAAAATATGGCATCATACGACACTATGACATGACATTGGCATATATGCGACATAAACACAGCTTGCAAAGATGAGTTTCGACAAAATCTTCGATCTCACAGCTGGAGTGTACTTACATTTTTATAATATACCTGGTACGCGATATGCGACACCAGCGAAGATTTTATTTTTGGCTTGGAATTTTTTTTATAAGGTAGAGGGCGTGACCTATATACTACCTGGTACACAATTTTCAGCGCGTGAGAGGCCATGTTGAGACTGATTATTTTTCAAGTGCTGTCGGTTATCAGATCAGCATGCTGTGCGCGTGCAGGCAGCCCAGCTCCCAACATCGCGCTTCGGCCACACCCCTTATCCTACCCCGTATTTAGACCGGATTGCTTCGTGTTGCCGATGCAGCGTTCGTCATTTTATTCCGACATTGTTTCTCCTTGAATGCCCAAAGGGCTCTGTCTCCACAAAATAAACGATCACACGAACTAAATCCAAGCACGCGTTTGACCTCTCTAGAATTGCGCCCACGCTCCACCCACATCAGCCGTAGTCAAGTCAAAACACCTAGGTCCAGTGACCAAGACGTAACGAACCTTTTTCTTAACTCGTGGATGAAAACAATATCCGTGTATCTGGCTGACTGTAACTTCGAACAACATTCTTACACCCGTAAGCCTCCTGTGCTTCCTTTTAAATGTAACCAACCAGCAAATAAAAAATAAGCTAGATAAGGCTACTACAAAAAGAGATCAAACATATAAATCATTCCCCAACCCCCCCCCCCTATGATCAACTGGTGCTTTTTTTTTTCTTTTTTTTCCCCAAAACCGTCAGATTTATCCCCTTAAAAGGATTTATAGCTTCCACGCACAAATTGCCCGCCCGTCCGCCCCCCCCCTCCAACCCCGCTCGCTTTTGATCAAAACCAGGCCCCCACGTCCTTCAAAACTCCGCCCCCCCCTCACCGGTTATTCGACTTACAGGATTCACTCGATAAACGGATACATTTCCCTCCACAGCTGTCAGATTTTGTCCCCCTCAGAAACGGGTTTTATAGTTTCCGCGCACAGACTGAGTAACATCACCCTGTTGACCCTGATAGCTACACTGTAGTTGTAAGGGGAGTCGCCGACCTATATCCCTAATGAGGACACACAACTCGTAATACGCGCGATCGGAGTATCACACACAGCTTGCAAAGATGAGTTTCGACGAAATCTTCGATCTCACAGCTGGAGTGTATTTTCATTTTTATAATATATCATTATCTGTTCTCATTCCTACAGTATACCACCAATGGTAAACACCTGAATAAGATATATTTACTGGGTAAAATGCACCACCTTTAGTAGTCAGTAGTGCAATAATGCAATCATATAGTACTTTGTTGCCGAAAATGTGGGTGCAGGCAGTAACTTGTATATACAGGGGTAAACTTCTCGGGTGCCCTGGTGCCCTCATCGCCGAGCGCCACGCCTCAGCACCTTGTCTGTCCGCTGGCTGTTGGTTACCACCAGTTTGTCACACGATGATTAAAAACCAAAAAGATACGGTCTGCACCTCAATCCGCCACGGATCATGCCATGCCGGAGCTTGTCGCCGACCTCGTAGAAAAACGCAAAAATATATCTGCCTAATGTATGTGGAGCCTTCACTGAGCCAACCCAGGACCAGCACACGATTGGCCAACGCCACCTAAAAACCGGCACAAAACAGGTATACATACGCACGCATGCACCCCGTCGCAACATCTGGGAGCGGCATGGACCTAGACATTTTTAAATCCCGTCCCTCAACATATACCAACATGCACCACGTGCACACGAGAATTGCACATAGTGGGCCAAGGAGGCTCCAACCTTGCCCAACCCGTTGAACTTAGAACCCCGTTACCTACCACTGCAAAAGTGGTCCCCACATTAAATTCAAGTAGTTTGTCCCCGGAAACGTGTGTGCAGTGCAGCATCGAAGGGGTTCACCAGCAAGAGTGTCGTACATCATTTCCATCATCCAAACTCTAAAAAAACAGGTATCAGGGACCATGATATGTACCAATAACGGTTAAAAGCAACTAGCCACAAACACCGATAAGAACGAAATACGTGAAGAACCAAGTAGTCCACAATGTGTCCCGGAGGTCTGCTTTGTAGTTGAGTTTCATTTCCCGGTGAACACTGGCGTCCTCCTTTCCTTGAAAGCCTCAAGCCCCTCATTCCTATCTTGCGTTTCAAGCACTCGCGCATACATTGCGCGTTCGATAGCCATACCCTCCTCAGAATCCGCCTTTCAAAGATAGACCCACAAAAGAAAGGCGTCGGTAAAGGGCGAAGGGGGCGGGGGGGGGGGAAGGGGGGTGAAATCATTGTCATGCGTGATCGTAGCCTGTCAGACTATAGACCCTCGCATCCCTGCAACACCGGAACGGAGCACGTCGAGTTTTCACCGACTAGGTAGATATCGCGTCCACTACGGGCGAAGCGCCGTCAGGTGTTCGGCGAGTCGCATGAAGAGCGAGCTGCATCCTACAAAGAAACACCTGTGAGGCGGACTTTGGCACCTTATGCGCACTTTCTTGCATATGGATGACAGCGTCGAATGACTTGATTCATTTTGAGTGGATGTGAGTGATTTATTGGTGAAGGGGGGGGGGGGGGGGGGGGGGTTGTTACGCGACATCCGGTGTTCCTGGTCAAAAACTCGTTCTGCGGTGACCACGGCAGCCGTAACGTATATCGCGGTAGCTGGTACTGCCGTTGACACGGCCATCAGAGGTCGCAGCATTTGTGTCGGCAACCGAGTTAAAACGACACACGAGACATATTTTACACAAAAAGGTGCGGCGAGCTTAAGCTTCGATTTTACTCTTCTGTCAAGGGATAAACATAAGAACGGCAAGTACTGCTCGATGGTGGTCGTCAAGTAAAATGGTTCTTGGCTTCGTTTCCGGAAGAATGGAGCAAGGGCGTACCACTCTGAACGGAAGCGTAAGTATCTTTTTTATATCCATCGCGACACACCAACGGTCCCCAAATTGCCGTCGAGAAGCGGCATGCGGCAAGGGGTAAGAACGCCAAAACGGAGAGGATATTTGGCGGTGGGGGATGCATGCATACCGGTGGGAATCGACGAACAGCCTGAAAAACGTCGGAGCGTTGGGCTAGCCGACGGAAGTTACATCTGGTATCTCGGCCAGGTCTTATTCATCGGATTAAACGTGTACTTATTTTTCTTAAAGGCCAGTTTTTTGGGTGAGGCACGGTGGACTTGGTGTAATGATTCTCTGGCCTTCCCGACCACGCCCCGCTCTCCTCGTATGCTGCAGCAAGTCTGTAAGAGAGGTGGGGTACGGTTGTGCTCTTCGAGCAACTGAGGAGTTAGTGGCGAAGTCAGGTGGTGATATATGAACTCCTCAAAGGAGGGACCTCATAAAATACATGTGCACATGTGCACTCCCTATCGTAGCGTGCAAAAATTGCTCACACCACGCACGGAAGAACTGGTCCTCCGGTCGCGGCTATCAGTACAAGAAAAAGAAACTCGACGCGAGTCGACGAGGGGGAAGAAAGGGCCGTTTTTTTTCTCGCGATAAAAATGAAGGCACGTACCGAAGTGGGGAGGAGGTGGAAGAGCCTGCTTACTGGCCCTGAATCTGAGCTACATGTACGGAGGGAGAAACAGAAGAAAAGTGCGAAGATAATACAGTAGATGGGGTGAGCAAAAAAATAAAAAAACGTACAGCGGTTGCTATTAATAGCAGCTCTCGCAAGAAGATATTCGTAACTGCCGTCAACTTGCGTGCGTTGGTGGCCCACGGCGGCGGTCGTATCATCCGGCTTCAGCGATTACGACAGGGGTCCCTACTTCGCGGCAAAGAGCAGATTAAAAAATTGCGCTAACTCGTAACAAGAGGCACCCACGTGCAGCAAACCCTGATTGATAGCCAGCTTTGCCGCCCTGATGGCAAGAGGCCCCCTTTTCGCGATGTCGCCCGCAATCGACAACGCCTCATCGTGCGCTTGCCCGGCACCGACCATCACGTTTACCATTCCCAGCTCTAGCGCTCGAGCGGCGTCCAATCTTCGTGCCGTAAATATAAGCTCCTTAGCTTTCGACGCACCTTCCTCATCGGGGGGAGAAGGTGGGAGGGGGGCGGGGGGGTGCACGGCGGCTGAAATAGGCACGTAGAACAAGCGAACACTTCACAACACTAACACGTTGTACATATAACTGGTTTGCACTACGTCCGCCCTTGCGCGGGCGTTCCTCCTTTCTCGCTCGAAACTTCGGTATTATTGCTCCATGACGCGCGACCCATGCTCTTCTTGTCTTCAGCGTAGCCTGGGAAGAGTCTCTTCCCCGACCCGTATGCCCCCCCTACTCCTTGGTCGGCGGCTTGCGATTCACGCCGGTGCCACAAAAGCGATGCGACACCGGCCGCCCAATCCACGTTCTACGCCGAGTTGTCTAGCGGCAAACGTATAGAGACGAAATAATTCTGCTTTAAGGGCGTGTGGCACTCCTTGCGCCGCCGCACCCCCACACACACGGTATTTGCGCCCCATCAACCTCTTGGGGATTTCAGGAGAACGACACGTCAAAGACAAAATAACGATCACAGCATTGGCGACACGAAGCAGCCCAGGCCAAAGGGGCATCAATCCGACAATACAAATAAGCTCGATAGGAAATAAAAAAAAAACTCGATATGGTATTGAGGCCATGCGGTACTGCTGTCATCAACCTCAGAATCGGTAAGAATTGTATCTCTATGCAGATTGATCAAGGATTGAAACATCCATAAGTTGGCCCGGGGATGTTTAATTACATCCCCTACACCCGGGGATGTTTAATTACATCCCCTGCACCCGGGGATGTTTAATTATCACCCCCTATCTAAGACCTCGGAGTATTGTATTCTCACATTTACAAATATCCCTATCGAACTTATATTCAGTGTCGGACTGGTACGTCATGCATCCAAACTGCAGTGTAAGGACGGAGCTGCGCGACCCCACACGATCCCGCGCAGCGGGGTGCCACTACAGGTACAATAGGTGCATGCTGCTCCGAGGCGCTTGGTAATATCGTGTCCGGTCTTTGGTTGTGGCCATGCCGGGGTCCCAAAGGGGGTAACGGCGCGCTTGCACAGCCCACGTTGCTCGTGCAAAGCCCCGACCCACGCCGGACACCCACCGAACAACCGAACACCAAGATAGTCAGGCTGGGATTCACAGGAAATGAGAAATCCAGGAGCCGTTATACTGACTTGCAGTGTGGAACGCACACAGTCCCAAATAAGAAACTAAGGTAAATATTTCTGTTTATTACTACTGTAAGTGTTCTGTGCTGTAACGCACCGCACAGGAGACTGCCTCACCTATCAGCCTCGGCAAGCGCTGGGTGCCTCCGGCCCCGGGGATGATGCCGAGGCTGGTTTCCGTCAAGCCCATGGTCGCCTTTTCCCCGACCACGCGCAAGTCACACGCCAGCATCAGTTCGAGCCCCCCTCCGTAAGCTGCGCCTGGTGTTTAGGCAGACACGTGGGGAGGGGGGAGGGAAGGAAGGCGGGAGGGAGGGTCGGAGGGAGAGTCGGAGGGAGGGAGGGAAGGGGGGGCATGGGAGCAGGGTTGAAATGTCGTTCTCGATATCCAATCATTGTTCCAAGCTTCTTTTGCCACCCAAGCCGGTGCACCCACGCTCATAACTCGCCTCTCAGTCTGCCACCCAGATGGTTTTCCACTAGCCAGTCCAGAGGGAGATTCACCAGCGAGCGTTACCTCTCCCCGCTCTAAGGGGGTGCGGACGTGGTCGGTGAGTGGCACAAGAATAATCTACGACGTGTCCACCGTTAGTGTACGACACGATCGAAAAGTGCTGCAATATGACAGAAAAAAAAACTAGCTCGCGAAGGTAGCTCTCGCGATTGGTTTTGGAAGGACCACGGGGGACCCGGTGTCACAGCAGTCACCCATCTGAGCCACGGCAGGAAACTTCAAGCGACTTCAGAAAAAAACGGCGTGGTCGCCCGAGGCGTTACAAACACAAGCACCGCGTTTCTGTCCATGAACGCCAGCCATATTCACGGTGTCTGCGGACCAAGGCTGCAGCTGGGGGGTATAGAGGGGGGGGGGGGTACCGCACTTTCACTGCCGAGTATAGGCCACTCGCGCGAGTGGCTCACCTCGCTCAAAATCAGAGCAACTTGCTTGACATGCTACGGTAGAGGTGTATCGTGTTTATTGCTTTTCAACACCACTCTTTTATTGAGGAGTTCTATACCTTCTTAACCTTCCTTTCCCCAAAAAACTGATTTGGGCAGAAATAAAAGCGCTAACCCGATGAACAAACGATCTCATGGCCTGGGCGTATCGTACAACAAAATACTGCAAAACAAGTTCAAATTCCGACGATTTTGGGCTAAGGAGCTTCGTCAATCAGAAACTGTTTGAGCCAAAAAGCGGTATACCTTAATGTCTATCGTAGCACGCCTAAAAACACGTTTTGTTGGCGCACCGTTTTCTACGGTGGTGCACGTCGCGAACCCGAAAAGCGCAAACGCTTAAGATTGCAGAGAGACTGGGGTAACCATCACATTCATTGAAAAAAATAGCGCGAGCGCTAAAAGTCACTCAACTTCACTTTTTCACGTTGGTGTCCGGCGCAGTCACCGTCGCTCAATCCGCCTCACCCGTATCCCGTAAGGAAGTTTCACCGATAAATCATTCCGGGATAAAAAAATATTAATCCGCCCGGGCCAACATCGATTGGAACGAACCAAAACGAACCCAATGTGGACTCGCTATGTATGGGGGATTGTATCATACTACGATGAAAAGGGTTCTCTGGTGCTGGCAGAGTGCCCTCCCCCACCCTCTTCCCACTCCACCCTCCCCCCCAACGAGCGACGATTGTGCCTTCTTCACCCCCACAAGTACACGCCTCGTCCTACCGATGGCCCACCTTCTACGGCGGCGATCGTAGGTACCGGGACGGCCGCAATCTTGGTCATGAGCGCCCTCAGTCGCTCCACGAACAGCTCGGTCTCCGTCTGCGACATGCTCGTTCTCTCCTTAAGGTCGGCGCCGGCGCAGAACACCCCGGGGACTCCGCTGCTAACCACGACGGCTCGGACAGACTCGTCTTGCGAGAGCTCTTGCACAGCAGTCTCGAGCTTGAAAACAAAGCGAAGGCAGCGTGCTTTAGGAGACAAGGTTGTTTCATGCTCGTCGTTCTTTTGGGGGATCGCTTCAAAAAAGACAAGATTGTTTCATGCTCGTTGGCCTTTGGGGGATCGCTTCAAAAGAAAAACGAGGGCAGCATGCGGTAGGAAGCTAGGGTGTTCCATGTTTTTGCCGGTCGCCGCGGTGGCGTATCAGGTTATCCTCGAGCCTGGTATAGGTCAGTTTCGTGAGTTCGAGCCCCGTCGAGTGCATACTCGTATACATTCGTTGGGACTTTTTCTTGTGCACAAATTGACTTGCGGAAAGCGCGAGAGCGTGAGTTAGCAATACTCGACGAAAAATCGACGAGCAGTGGGATTGCTGAACCCTATGCGCGATAAAAATTGAAGGCGAGAACCGGGGGGCAGAAGGGACGACACCTGTGACCACGGCTTGTCCAGAAGCTGGAAAGTAGAAGTGTGAGGAAAAAAAATAAAATAAACTAAAATGTTTTTGGCCTTATGAGGAATCGCTTCCAAAACAAAGGCGGCGGGGCATGCGGCAGGAAGCTTGGTTGTTCAGCATCATTTTTCAGCATTTTTGTGGGATCGAACGTGTTTCGTTGCGAGGCAGGGTGGAGGATGGCGTCCTTCTCGGCGATGCTCGTCATTTGTGACGTTGGACAAGGGTGGGGGGGAATCGGTTTCGCTATTTGTCTAACCGAATACCACACACCTCCTCTCCTCTTCATATGTAAATAATTGTTTTCGTGTCAACGGGGGCTTGCCGCGTACGGCCAACGCAGCGAGAGTCTGCGCGTTCATTCTGCCAACCCTACGCCGCACTCTTCACATAGAACAACCATAACGACGACAGCGATTATACGTCGGGCTGGGCATGTCATCTAGGGATTTATCGAGGGCGGCGCTGTTCCTGGGTCGAGGCTTCGATCAAACAGCAACAATCAGCAGCCCAGAGTCCCAGGCAGAAACAGTATCAGAGGTGATCACGCGCCAGGCGAGGCTGAGGGTCAGCAACAGCAGCGCCCAAATAACAAGAAAAACGACGTGTATTGCGACAACAAGGCGATTACCCCATCATGCTGGCGAAGAGATGCAGCACCCTCGCGTTGGCAAGGCCTCGGCTGATATACCGCCTTTAACGTCTGCTGTTTTGGAAAAACTGCGGTGTTTGCTTCCACTGCTATAACGGACCAGGTGTTCTACCCAGAGAGGGTAGAGGACGCTCACCTCGGAGACCAATTTAAAGCCGAGCGCGTTGGCCTTAGGGTTGGTCATCTCCAACGTCACCAACCCTGTGTGGGATAGCAGAAGGTAAGGTATGTGTGACCAAAAGCACGTGCACGTGCAGCGAGGTGCACCATCATGATAGTGAAGCCATGAGTATGATAGCGCAACTATTATTGACCTTAACATCATGAGAACATGAATACTGCTGTACAGAGTATGGTCTTGTTGGGATATCATCGTAGACGGGTGGTCTGCGCCCTGTACGACCCCATACCTTTTATGTTACCACAGGCACCGCTGTTTGCGCAACTTCACTCTCCTGAATGCTGGATTCGTTTTGTTATTTGAGCCGTGCAAGACAAAAGGTACCTGCTACACAAACGAGAAAAACATGAGTGCTCCTACCCGTGCGAAGACTAAAAGCGAAGAACGCGAACTCGCATACTCATATCGTACACTGCCACACAAGCAGTGTACACCAGGAGGATGACTTCAACGAAGCACGATCGATATTCTCAACGTCAACATGCTTCACCTTTCAAATCGTTGTCGAATCGGCCGATCTGCAGCGTCCGAACGTCTGTCGAGGAATCGCTCGAGATTCCTCGTGCCAGCCATCGCCTCGAATGCGAAACATAACACGTTGATCTACGAGTGGTTGCGAATACACAGCGGTGCATGACGTCCGTGGGGAGTGTCTCTGTCCTTCACACTGCCGTTCTCCTCTCATGTAGCGTCGCGCCGTCGGGGGGAGATTTGGTTTAACGGGTTTGTATTACTTGCAAAGGCGTTGTCACTAGGGAATGATAGCGTCACCCCTCTCGCAGTGAAAATCGCAGGGCTGCCGCCTGGCCCAGGGCCACAGCAGTGCCCACCAGAAACTACCTGACACAGCGCGAACGAGAGCACGTTAGCGATTCGTTTTCGTCGTGGGATTCAGTTGAGCTGAGATCCTTCCTTTTTTGCCGAAACATTGGCGCGAGCGGGCGCTGAGAAGGGGCAGGAGACATCATAACAATCTCATAGCAGATCGATCTAAGTGTCAAGGGCTGTCTTCTCTGAGCGAGAACGTGAGTTGAACGTACCTAGTAAGCTACATGTAGGTCATTTATCATTCCTCCGTTTTCACAGACTGCTGCAACGTCGTGCTGCAACACAGCACTAAGTAATGGTGGATGTTGCCGTGTCTTTAACGAGAAGGGATCCAAGCCACCCCACCCGTTGTGCAATGTGTTCCTGGGACAGACTGCTGCTGTGAGTCCGCAGTCCGCAAGGGAGAGCCCAATGTCAACAAATTTTCGAACGGCAGCGCGATGGGCAGCAGCAGCAGTATGAAACTACTTGTATAGCAGTCGTTCGAGTGACCTCTTGTCCGTGCTTGCGGCAACTCTGCTTGCTCTCGGCGTCCCGTGCGTGCTTCTTGCACATGTGAGTGCGGACAGCAGAACGGACACTCAGGACAGGAGTAAAGCACCAGTACGTATGTATATGTACACACTGCTGTAGTAGCAGTGGTCATGGATTACGCCAGCACTGGCGTGTGCTGCTGCTGCTGCTGCTTTACAGGTCATGCTGCCTGTACGTACAAGTACAGGCAGTACACGTGCCCATTTTATGACCTGCGACTTACATTGATATGATTCCAGTTCTTCCGTACGCACAAAACTCGCATTCCGCCGCCGCGCTATGCTCCCCATTCGGATATTATGCATATTCAAAGAGTACTTGTATTGCATCTGTAATAACGCGCGACCGGAGTATCACTCAGCTTGCAAATATGAGTATCGAACTCACAGCTGACTTATGGAAACAATTTTTTAAAATACCCTTTACGGCTGGGTTGGTGCAGGGCCGGCTTAGCAAGCAGCCATCCTGTCTATGGGCATACCAGGTATTATACGCGCAGCACTTTGGCAAGACGTCGATCGTGAGGGCTACTCGTAGCCCGGAGCCGTGGGACTCGTACAAGTTACGACACACTCGTAGCAGCAGCAACAGCACCCTGGTTGGAGCTATTTCGCATGGCTCCTTACTTGGTTTTGAGCGAGCCCGCGACAACAAAGCTCGAGGCTCGAGGCCTGTGTTGGCTTGATCCGTGTGCGTAAAAACGCAGCGAGGGTGAACACTATTAACGGTAGCAGTAGCGCGGAAGTTCCCGGGGCCATCGCGCAACCCCACCTACATATTTAACCCTCTCCCTCTGTGCCGCTGTACTATTAATAATAATGGTATTGAACCATTTGGGACCCAGGTATGGCAACCTAAAAAGCGAGAAGTGCGATCGTACTTTTTGCTCCAAATAGTCTGTGTTCTGGTTTGCGTCTGTTTTTTCCCGCCGCGGGTTCACTGCGGTTCAGTGCTTGGCCAAATCACCTCGCTGTATTTGCAGTTTGTACCTCTGTCTCGTAGTTCATGGCCACAGAGCTCGTCTCTCCATGGTGGCATCAGCACGGACACTGGTTGTGCTGGATGTAAGAGTCATCCCACGGTTGGGGTGCAGGAGAAAGTTTCTGAGCTCCCAACATGAAAAGGCCACTCTCTCACCCGAAACATGATTTGGAAAGCGTTCGCTCTTGCAATCCGACCAGTACTTCTATGCGCTACTCCTATTTTAAATAGAACGAACTCACGGCTGATGTCCTTGAAATAATTTTTATAAAATATACTCGAAAAGGTATCAAACTAACCGGTAGCCTGTCACCCGAGGAGCTCAAGCGGTACCCTATTAGCTAATACAACAACTGCAACCCCTACCGCTCAATACCGCACTATAGAGGGACGACTCCTGGATGGATGGAAATACCAGTTTAATGTGAAGAACGCACGCACATCAACCTTGTACGTATGAAAAGCGGGCGGTAGTACTCGTAGTGTATACGTATCATCATGCTGCGCGTGTCGTACACCTCCCTGGGTTGCACTTGGGACACACCCCCTAATCGTCACATTTTTTTCGGCGTTTTTCCATCTGAAGTTCCAACGGGGTGAACAATAGTACATGGCGACGAGTAAAAGCAGAAGAGTGCGTCATTTTCTCGTGCTTGTACTCTTGCTCCCAACCCGTTTCGTTGTCGAAGGGTTTCCCCCCGGCCACCGGCAGCCACCGGCAGCCACCGGCATGTCTTGGAAGCGAGAGCAAGAACTGGAGCGCGTCGGGATTGACGAGCCGGAGGTGGGTGGATTTTAACAAGGAGATTTCCAGGTTGTGTGCGTGGTGTGTTTTTGTTCTGGCCATCAGTTCCACCACGTTTAGGTACAATCTCCCTTGGTTGACTCTCAGCTATTCTCATCGGAGAGGTGCGGGAATTACCCGGACGGGCCAAAATAAGAAAATGCGGCCACCTCTAACACTCCGACGCCGTCTAGGGTCAGAGACCTGTTCAAACGCAGTGTACTTTGATGGTGTAGTTGTGCTTTCAGGATTTAGGGATATGCTCGGGTTCGGGAGTATAATTCGATGTAGTGTATATCGGTGCATTGTACTGTTTTTTTGTAATACAACGTCAGTTACAGTTTGAAGAACATAAAAAACGCCACCAAAACCCTACCTGGTAACTTTTATCGCGTTTGTCCGGCGGGCGCATTCCTTGTTTTCGCTCACCCGGGCCATTTAACCGCTCCGGGGGGGAAGGGGGTAACAGGCCTTGTTATGCGATGTGCCCGGTAGGCGTTTTCGGCCTATTCCATCATCCGAAGGTGCGCTTGGAGAAACACGCGTCGTCAACAATGAAGTCTTCTTGTGGATTTTTTGTAATTTGCGACCCAGCCGTCTACGAAAATTAATACCGCCGAGCGGATAGGTAGCGCTGCGAAATTGTCATCGTGGTCAGTTTGCGGGAGACGGATGGATGGAGGAAGGAGGGGGGGGGAGTCGGGGGGAGAGCTCGGCGCGCTGCCAATAATTTTGCGTGCTTTCTTTGTGCTCCTCGTATCTATTGGCGTGGTCAAGATCCGAATATTATCTGCGTTAAAGATACACGCCTGTACTGTTAATAAATTATAACGATAGCAGATTTTCGCAAGTGCTCGTTCTTTCTCGTACGTAGGTGTCGCGCCAACCAAGGTAGTGTCGCGGATTCAGTATGATACTGTGCACTATACGCGGCTCGCCCGCCTCTGCCCTGGCGTGAGTGTGGCAGCCGTGCACGAGGCGCTAACGATAGCTACCGCCACCGTGTCCCCTCGTTTTCCCTTTTCTCTTCTCGTAGGCACCGCGGAAGGTACCGAAGAACGAGTTATCGCTGCAAAATGCCAGCGACGCCTGCTGGCTGGTGAAGTGTACGGTAAGCTACCGCCGCGGTTGCCCAGATCTACTCACGGTGCCAAAAAACAAAACGGAGCAACTGGGTATTTAACACAGGCAGGCGCACGCAAGTGAACTATAGCTAAATTTCCTACTAATTGTATTATTAGCGTTCGTTCTTTTGGTCTTGTAGCGACCGCCCTCGGTGCCGATCACACTGCTCTAGCGCTGAGCAAGCGCTGTAACGGTACGCGTCCGTTGCGTTCCCCCGTGGATACTAGTCACGCTCTCGACCCCCCCCCTTGTTGCCCCGGAGGGGCTCGTATGGCCGACCTGAATAGACCGTGTCACCCACCCGCCGTGCTCGGCGCCGCGGCAATCGCCTCTCACAGCGTCGGCTCGTTGTGATCCCGCGCCCGCCCCCCTTCCTCTCCCGTTTTCGATCAAGGCCTTCGCTGTGCCTCGTCATGTTTTGGTCGCTTTCTTCGTTCTTGCCTATGTACCTACATGCGCACGCCTTGTCGATTCGTGTCTAACGTAACAACACGACGCGCTGATCGCTCCGTGCTCGTCCTATCAAAACACCCCCTCGACAGCCAAGCGTTTGGAACGCTTGGGAAGGACTCGAGCCGGGAGCGAAGGTTGGCGAGCTCGTGGTGAGGACCACCCGGCGGAAGAAGCCGGATGGGACGGTGGTAGAGGAGGAGACCATGCGCGTGAAGAACGGGGTAAGCGGATCGCCGATCCCGAAACGAGGCGCTCGTGTGATTTGCTTCTCTTTTTGGGGTGTGGCGCGGATCGCGTCGCTCGCTGTCTTTGCAAGTGGGTGGCAGCCCCTTGTGCAAGGGGTTTCGCTCCGACGGTTCGCACCTCCGCTCTTAGGATTGTGCTCCATGCATATGACACGAGCTTGTTGTTGTTTGTGTCGTCGGCGCCTCGTGCTCTGCACGCATCTCTAGGACGATGTGTGCCAGAAGCATCTCCCTCTTGGGCTTTGTGAATGTCGTCACCGTTGCCGTGGTTAGAGCTCTCTCTGCGTGCTGATGCCGTGTGCGAGCGTGCGCGTGGCAGACTCGCGCAGAAACGCCTTCGTCGCGGTTGAGGAGTTATGTCCGCTGTTATCGCCGCTGCCCTCCCCCAGCCCCCCTTCCCCCGCGTCCGCTCTCTTCATACGTGCACACCTGATCCCTTGCTCAACTGGTTTTGTTCGTGCCGCTAACCTGCGTCACGCGTGTGGGTGCATGCGGGTGTTCTTGTTTCGGTAGGGAATGGTAACACATTTCAAAGGAGGTGCGACGGCGGAGCTAGGGGATTATTGGTTGATGAAGCAGAGAGATATCGAGGACGCTCTGGCCTTCACGAGACCACCGAAAGGCACCGTGGGTGAGAAAATGGTTTCTCGATTGTCTCGCGTTCGTGGTCAGAGGACGCGAGGAAATGCAGTAGCTTTAAAGTGCCACGTAGCCGGCGTAGTGATCGCGCCGCCCGGGCAGCTGAGAAACGCCAGACGCGTGTAGACGTAAGCGCACAGTGACAAAAAGTCCGCGCGAAAGCTGTGTCTTTGCCCCTAATTGGTAGATACGTTATCGTTGACTATTTGGCCCACGCCAACGCCAAGGTGCTCTCCACTGCGGTGATGCTCTCTGTCCGGGCGTTTGCGGGCACACAACACTAGCTGCTATGGCGGTTGGTGGTGGGGTTGTCGGGTGTGAGGCTGCGGGATACACCGATATCACGGCGGCCTCGGCGGGGCTTCCTTGTTCCATTCCCCTCCAGAGGAATGCCTTACATGTTGTCGTGTGGAAATCAAGCAATCGGTATCCCGGGGCCTGTCTGTAGGAGACAAGCATCCTGGTATCAGCTGTCGACCCTGGTTGCCAGCTGCTACTGCTGCTTTGTGGCCTCGTATCTCTTGGTCACCTATGCACGTGCCGTGTACCATGGGTGTATTCTATCCGCCGGTCTTGCAGCCCGAGCGTAGGAGGCATGCGTCGGCGTACAGCGCAGCGTTCCCATAGTTTTTGTGTTCTGTCGAGAACCCTGTCGGCGATGCAGCAGTAGATCATGCAGGAGCTGGCGCTGAGCAGATATCGGGGTAGAGCAAAAACAGAGTGAATTAACCTCTCACAGAACAGGCGTTGAAGCTGCCTGTACTGACGGTTTCGTATCCTAGTAAACCGCCTTCCATATAGTATGAACGAAATCCAAATTTATCCTATGAGTCGTTCTTGCACTGCAAATATCCTGACATGTTCCACCCCCCTCCCCCCCCCCCGCTCTGCGGATGTCCCGCGCCGTGCCCTCGCTGGCGTTTGTTGGCGTTCTGTCCTTCCATTGCTCTTTTATTTTCTGTCCCCACGTAGGCACGGCTGCGATCGCGGCTACGATCAAGCGGCAATACTTCATGAAGCCGGAGACCGGTCAGGCTTACACCAAGTTTTCCAAGCGGCGCTTGGTCGCTAACACCATCAAAGCGCGGTGAGAACGACATTGGCGCCGCTCTTCCTCCCTTTGCTTCTCATACGCTTTTTTCTAGGACGGATAAAATGATATTTGAGATTTGTCTGGCGTTCCTAGGCACCACATTTCACATAGTTTGCGTGATGGATACGGAACGTCGGAGAGAGGGAGGGAGGTGCATGCGTTTCGTGTACCATTAGCGCCGTTTCGTTGTTCTGATGCGATCGCCGACGGCTGTTGCGCGTTGGGTACGCCGCTGACAGGGTTTATGATGGTGCGCTGACGACGCTCTCGTAGGAGCAGTCGCAGCCTCCATGTGTTTTTGTATTGTTAGTTGTCAGGGTGATGTTTTGGTGAGCTGCGGAGATGTTGTCATGCGCGGACGTCCTGATTTTTTCGCTGCGAACTGTCGAAATTGTTAGAGGTTCAGCTCCGAGCAGTGTTGCGATGTCAGCAAACGTGGCGTCATGAAACTATTCTATCGTTTCCGTTTTTGGTCTCTGCATAACGACCTGTTGGGGCCTGGGGCAGCGTTCAGGCGAATTTCACTTACAAGAGGTCCACGGGCTTGTCAATTATAGTTCATCGCGCCTCGTTATGGCATGCACCGGTATGTTTCTTGCCCAAAGCGCTCGTTCTTGATCTCTCGACATGAAACAGGCTACATTAGGAAGGTTTTCTCTTAAGGCCGAGCACGCTTGCACGTGCGTGCTGCAGCTCTGGGCAATCTCAAAACGCGCAACTTTGATCATGTTATTCACATGTTGCGCTTGTCGTGCAGCACGACTGAACCGGTGGCCATGTCGGAGGTGCATAAGGCGGCGAGAGAAAATATGGCCCGCAAAGGTACCGCCTTCGACTCGGCGTTCCACGCTGCACAGCAGGTGCGGCTTTCTCGCTTGCCTATCGTGGTCGGGGTTATTGTGGGATAGCTGAATATGTAGGCTTGAACATGACCTGAGAGGAAGAGTTAATGCTCCCCTGATGAGGAGGAGGGTGCGCGCTGTAGTCGGAACGCTTGTCTGCCACGAGCGTCAGTGTCGGGCAGGAACACATGGCATATTTCGACCCGTCGGCGTACCATGCTCGGGTAATGAACAACTCGGGGGAGTTTTTAGAAGAGTGTGCTTGTAGCCCTGGTGTGCCCCGTGAGAGCCACGCGTCTCTTCTGCCATGGGTACTTTATCCTGCTTCCGTGCGGCTATCGATTTTCTTATGTGCCTTTGCCGTTGATGGATTTGCTAGGCCAAGCTATCGGCAAAGGGGGAGGGAAACAAAGGATCAAGGGAGAAACTCGAACCGAAAGAGCTGCGATCGAAACTCTTCGGAATGTTCGCCAAGAAGGACGTGTACATGCTCAAAGAGCTCAACAAGGAGCTGCAGCAATCCGAGGTACGTTTTTTGTTTCTCCCGCCGGGTGGTTCATGCATCGCTGCAGTACTTTTTGTTCGTTGGTTGTTGCTTCAAAGGCGTCCCACCGTCCCTCTGTTACTGTATGTGTTTGGCGTTCGACGCTTCTTCCATGGCACTGCGCTTGCCATCAAAGCTCCCCTTCCCCTGCTGATCCTGGTTTTGTGTTCCCTTCGCCATACGGTACCGTCGTTTGCGCTTGGCACTAGAAATACCTTCGAGATGCCCTCCAAGATATTGCGCGGATGCACACAAGCGGACAGCACCGAAACTGCTGGGAGCTCAAACCGGAGTTCAAGACTACGGCCGAGGCAGGCGGGGGGGCGGGGGCGGACGCCGACAACGAGACATAATGGCATGTTTAGTCTCGTTTTTGTGGCGTTTTCCTTCGCCCCTTGCCGGATGTTGTAGGCTGTCGCGTTTCTTTTTGGTGTTAATAGGAAGTTGCGAAGTTGCTAACGGAGGTCATGCTAGCGGCTTGTGATTTCGCTGTTGCCTTTTCGGCGACGCGAGTTGGCCTCTGCTCACCTAGAGGCGCTTGCCGTTCAAACAAACCCACCCCTGATAAACGCGCTTGGTGCGTGAAGCTCTACCATAGGCACGCGTGCGTTGTGCAAGAACCCTTCTGTGGTCGGGGTTGAGTTATCACCTCCCGAAGGTTTCAAAGATGTTGTGCGCCCTCACGGCACACAGCGCGAGGAGTTCCACGAGTGACGTCTGCTATGATTGACGTCTATAGGCCGACCGCGTTGGCCGTCGGTGGTTGTTCGAGTTCATCAGTCGGCGTTACATAGGGTCAAAGTCCTTACGTTGTTCCTCAGTGGATTTTGATGGTTTTACAAAACACGGGTCTCTTACAACGCAATGGTTTTTCGCCGCCCGCTCTAGATGACGGCCTCGATGCTGTTGGCGATACGCGTCACATCTTTTTTGCAAGAGCGGGCGCGATTCTCCTTTTTAATTCTCTCCAGGGTTTGGTTTCTGTTTTGGCTATTGATCAGGCGGCTATCTCTTCTTGTCCCCAGCGGATTAGCCGCAGTTGTTTTTTCCCTGCGGCTGATAACTTCCGCCTCAGGACCCCGACGGCCATGCGCTCGCGGCGGTGCCTCCGCACATACCACCCGCCGCCACCTGGGAAGTCTCGCGGTCCTGCTCGCTAAGCTCGGCGAGCGATCCCGGGAACAGTCCCAAAAAGTTGAAATTACTTGCTCAAGTCCCTGTATTCAAGGCAATCGCTTTTTTTCTCGGCATCCTGGGTTGTTTATTTGTCGGCTGTTTGTGACGATGCTGCTGTTTTATGTATCGTAGCCTCTCTTGCTCGACATGAAGCCCGTGAGCTGTCTGTCGTGCTGCTGCTATTCGCGGTTGTTCGTGTATGTTAAACTCAGGGTCTATCACGTTGCTGCTGTTGTATCATGTGATACCATACATGGGTGTCGTACGAAGAGCACGACCATCGTCAGGACTTGTTCTTGGTGTCTCTTGAGTATTTTGTTCTTCTGTTGGAAACTTCTTGCTTCACCGCCGTGGTGGCGGGGTTGCCGCCTATTCCTAGTGTGTCATGATACTGCGCTGTGCCCTGGCTAAAGACTCTGCAGTGCAGTCTTGGTAACGGATGCCGTAGCTGCAAGCCGACGGCAGTAGACGTTTTGCTCGACCAGATGGGTCATATGATTACTAGGTAGTTGCTCGCAACCGGAGGGAGGGGGCGCGAAGTTGACCAACTTGTCCCCGCCTCCGACACGCCAAACACTGAACTACAATGGCAACAACACCATTTCGACACGCCACGCAAACTCGCACACAGGCTGCAATTCTACCCCCCACCCCCGACGCGTGAAACGTTCCATCGGCTCACAACCACAACACTCTCGGTGGGGGCCTATTTAATCGTTTCAGTTGGGATACTCCACGGAAATATATGTCCCATACTGGTATACACAAAAGCACAGTATCAACACAACGCGCACCGCAAAAAAACTGGCACACGAGAACAACGGCACATGACATCACCAACAATTATTTTGCGTATTTGTCCGACTTAGAGGACAAAAAGTCGCCGTCTGTGCGCGAATCGAGCGCGAGCTTTAGTCATCTGCCAATAATAATATTGAACATGTACAGCAGAATCTTTGGAGCCCTCGCAGGTCGTAAAATCCACCAATGAACGCTGCTAGACCACGATTCTTTAACGAGATATCGCGGCTCCGGCTGAACACCACAGCACCGAAAAACTACGAGAAAACGAAACCGTAGTTGGAATGTTTTGCCCCTAAGCACGCAAAGAACAGCACAACACGCGCTGGTAAGCACCCAGAAAAAAAAAGAAACGCCACAGGATAAGCCCCACGGATTCCATTGCTCATCATGCAAAGCGGGAAATAATATTACGTCTGTAAACAAACCGCATGCGACTCTTCAGCGGGTCACAGTCAACCGCCAATAAGACGGGAACGTGCCGCTAACTCGAAATACTGCAGTTGTTACGCGAATGGGCTGTACGTCCTACCACGCTGGCCAACACGTTTGTTTCTATATAGAACGTCAAACCATACAAACGAGAAAAAAAAACACTGCTCCCAAGACAACCCGCACACGGTGACAGGCAATCTCATCGCGCCGATCTGGGTCGATCGTATTTTGCCATTATCCAGAGGACCCCATCGTTAACCCGCTACTTTCACGTGGCCTGCAGGCAATGGATCAGGCACTACGAAAGCGGCGAGTATATGCCATCCTCCCCGCCCCCCGCCTCCCCCCCTCCCTTCCTTCGAAACGGGTATTGAAACCTCCTACAGTAGCGCTCCCAATAGTTTTGCTCGTGCGTGGTATACGCTATGTACATCGGCAACAAGAGCGCATCGAAATTGCGCGCCATGAACAATCAGTTTTGTCCACGGTCGCCTGGAGGGAAACTAACCCCTTTCAATACGGCAAGAAATAGCCGATACTAAATCCAAGTAGTTTGTCCCCAAAACGTGCCTACAGTTCTGAAGGGGCTAGTTAACCGGCTCATTTCCCCCCCGTAATACTCTAATCGTAACAAGTTGGGCAAAATATGCCGGTGTAGTTATAAAGGCGTTAAACGAGCTGCCCTCAGAGAAAGTAGTGGAAAACAAACACTCGCAAGAGGCGGGGACGGGGTCGCGTCTGATGCATTCATCGTCGTCCTCACACATCTGCTGCGTCTACCGTTGCCATGGGGCCCGCATATTGCGAAAATCAGGAGTCAGTACGTACCGTGATATCTATCTACACGTCACCCATGCGCGCCCCGACTCATGGTATTCACGCAAGTCTCACGCATTGCTCGCGGGCGACATACCCCCCTCCGACAAACACTTCATGTTGCTCAACATGAGTGCCTATTCCCAGCCCACTCAAGAAATAACTGCTGCGCAACATCAGCGCACCTAGTTGATAACAATATCTTAACGGCTTACGGCATGTTAGCTCCCTTCTCGAGGCCAGCGGTCGCAGACATGCCTTCTCACGCTGGCGCCGCCTCTGCTAAGCACAGATGCTCGATACACGGCGAGGAGGGAGAGCACTACTGTACGTGACTAGCTTTGCAATCGCAAGCCTCCTCCGCCTCGGCACAATCTCCCCACATTTGCAGCCCTCGATAAACGTTAGATTTTTCTATTTATGAGGTGGTCCTGTGACAAGGAGGACGTTTATCACTCCGTCTCCCCATCTCTCGCGTAGACCGATGCCTAAGGTCTAGCTATTTTCCTTTCGTTCGGCTTGAGAGGCGGGAAAGATGAACAGAACACCCTCGCACAAACCCAATATGCCGCCCACCGTGCTTCTACGTGTTTTTAGTTTTATTGTTGGTTTCAACGCGATTCGTCGTTTTTTTGGACGAAGCATGCAACCAATGAAATCCACCTACTCGCACCCCCGAGAGGCAATCTTCCCGTCACACCACATATACCGCAATTGATTTGAGCATGGAAAATACAATGCTCGCTTGTCCTCACGCTCCTCCGTTACCCGTGAAAGCGCAAAACGGCGAATTCTTAGAGAACGGCGCCGTTTGGTGTCGACAAGGCAGGCTCTAATTGCCGTCTCCTGCCTCCGTTTCTCTTCCAACGCCACCCTTTGCCGTCCGAGAGCAGTCGCAGCCTTGGCCTTTTCCTCGCGGGCAGCGGCAGCCCCGGCCTCTCCCTCTACACGCCTCGCCTCCGCCTGGCGCGCTGCCTGTGCCCCAGCGTGTGACTCCCATATCGCCTTTCTCTGCTGGAGTTCAAGGACCAGCATATTGTGCTCCCGGGCAGCAGCGACGCGCTTCTCCCTTTCAAATTCGAGGAGAGCTTATTTCTCCATCGCAAGCACAGCAAATGCTTCTTGCACCGAGGTGCGTGCGGTAACTCGTTGAAGGTGGCGTGCTTCCTCCTGCTGAGGCGTTGCCGCCTCTTCCAGCGTCAGATGGCTGAACCAGCCTGAGAAGGCGTTGTCCACCTTTGTCGTTGTTGGCACGAAGCTGGCCTGTGACGAGTCGATTTTTCCCATCTCAAAGGCCACGAAGCTGGCCTGTGACGAGTCGATCTTTCCCATCTCAAAGGCCTTCTCCAGGTGTTTCTGGGTGCTACTGTGGACAGCTTTACGGCCGCGCATGGCATTCTCGTTGGTAATCTCGCCGTTGAGGGTGAGGTTGTCCATGCTCAGGTGCAAGACGTGATCAATGCAATCTGACCGTCGAAACTTCCCGGCGGCGGTAAAGCAGCTAGATATATAGCACTGCGCAGCTGCGAGCTCCTCCATGTGAGACGGCGTGCCGCTCAGCCTCCATACCGAGACGCCTTCCGTCAAGGCGTCCACTTCGGACCACTGGTTGGCCCCTTGTGGTCGCGTGGGCGTTTTCGCCGCTGCCACCGCCGCCGCCGCATTGTGGCGGGCTTAACGCCGTTCCTCGGGTGTGCCGCCAACGGTCGCCCCTAACTCCGCTCGGGCATCCGCAACTGCCTTCTCCTTAGCCTTCGCCAAGATAACGGCGCTGCTCTTCATCCAAGTTTCTCTGGCCGCCGATGCGGCCTCGCGAGTGTAGCTAGACGGCGCGAAAGGCTTCGCCGTTGCCGATAGCGTGAATTTGGCTACGCCCGACCGTTCGGCACGCGCTTCTGCTTCCCCCCCCCCCTGCCCAGAGGATAGGGTAGTGGATGTCGCCTTCGCCACACTGTCTCCCACGCCATGGGTGTCTCCTCCATTTCGAGCGCTGTTTTCGTCTGCGATGGGTGCACCCACCGTCGCCGATGCAGCCTCGGTCGTGGAGGCGGAAGGAATGAACGGCAAAGGCGTTGCCGATAGGGTCGATGTACCGACGACCGCCGCTTTGGAACTCGTTTTCACTTCCTTGTTCCCAGCAAGCAGAGCAGCCGCTGGTGCTGTCACCGTGTCTGGGCCATCGGTGTCCTGGTCTGGGGCCGTTGTGCTGGCCTCGTTGTCCGAGTTCGGGCACGAAGGGACGATTGGTGGGTGTCTCGGCTGGTCGACCGTGGGCGCTGAGGGTGACGAAGAAGCGGCCGTGGCCACAGGAGAAGCCGGCGGGTCCGCAATGCCCCACAGTACAGAAAATAACGACGTAGCTAAGTCCGCCAAGGCGAGGCGTCAACGTTTCGCGGGAGATGGGCACAGTGGTCAGATACAAGCGGTTGGCACGTCGCGATGGCACAGGCAGATACAAAAATCGCGCACCCGCTTTTCTTAGAACCGCACACAAGTGGAAGCGCACGCTCATAACTATATATAGAACCACGCCGTTCAGACCGTCAGTAGATGGAATGGGCTCTAAGGCATGGTTTCTTCACCGTGGTCTATGCATTTCGTTGGAAAATCCGAGAAGATTGTCCGTCCCCGACACAACGTCAGGGGAAGAAAATTCCCGAACTCACCCGGTGTTGTCGATGACGCCGGGCCTGCGTAGCGGGCCTCCCCGCCATTGGCGCCATTGCCTACTGCGATTGTCAATGGCGCTAGAGATGCCGCGGACTCCACGGCGGTGGTAGGAAGATCCGCCACGGGCTCATGAATGCTCCCACAGGCGACGCAAGTCGTCACCTAAATCTGTTAGCGAGGGGTGGGAACATTGAATGGGAGAGGGCAAGGTGGTCGGACAAGCACTCAATTCATCGCCACAGTGCGGGCAAGAGGGATTTGGCGCACGTGCTTCTCCCAAGGAGCACACACGCGGAAGGAAACGCTCCTAGCTTTGAATAGAACTCCGTCGTTCAAACCCTTAGTAGACGGGACGAGCTCTGAGACATGGTTTCTTCCCGGTGGTCTATGCTTCGTCGGGAAAACCACGAAGATGGAATGAGCTTTAAACACATGGTTTCTTCACATTGGTTTATGAATCGTCGGAGAATCCACGGGAAGATTGTCCGTCTAGGAGGAGCCTGTGGCGGATCTCCCTCTACCACCGCCGTGGGTTCCGCGACTTCATCTCCACCGCCACTGGCAATCGCAGTGGGCAATGGTGCCAATGACGGGGAGGCCGGGAACGCAGGTCCGGCATCATCGACAACACTGGGTGAGTTCAGGATTTTGTTATCTACTGACGTTGATGATCAACGTCAGGAGGATCAACGTCAGGAGATAACAAAATCCTGAACTCACCCGGTGTTGTCGATGATGCCGAGTCTGCGTTTCCGGCCTCTCTGTCATTGGCATCGTTGCCCACTGCAATTGTCAATGTCGGTGGAGATGATGTCGCGGACTCCACGGCGGCGGTAGGAAGATCCGCCACGGGATTCTCTTCCCACAGGCGACGCAATTCGTCACCTAAATCTGTTAGCGAGGGGCGGGGACATTTGGTGGGAGATGGGCACGGCGGTCGGACGCAAGCACTCGATGCATCGCCACAGCACGCACCTACATTTTCAAAGAAATACACACGCGGAAGTGAACACTCCTAACTACGAATAGAACCACGTCATCCAAGCCCTTAGTAAACGAGCTCTGAGACATGGTTTCATCTCGGTGGTCTATGCTTCGTCGAAGAAGCCAAGGGCGAAATGTCCGTTCACGCCATTAATGCCACATAAAGAAAGGTTCCCGAACGCACCCGCTGATGATAGCGAAAGGGAGGCTAACCGGTTGCCGGCCTCCCGTTTATCGTCTCCTGCAGCAATCCCCGCCGCCGGAGCAGTGCCCGGCGGAGGGAATTCTACTGTGCCGTCGTCGGCAGCGAAGATGTCAGCCACTTCGCAAAAGTCTTGGTCGGTTATAATTATCCCGAGATCGTCGTTAATGTCAGACGTGGACGCCGGTTCCAACGGCGCTGACGGAGGTGCTGCCTCGTCCTTGCTGACGGGCGACGAGGTCGATGCCGTGGTCGTTGGCACCTGCTTCGGTATCAGGGTGCGAGCGAAAAGTAAATAAGTTATAGGTTGGCGTCAAGGTGTGTGGGATCGAAAGATGTTGAAAGCGTGCTGCTTCAGGATGTGTAACGAGCTGAATTTCTTGGGGTTGGCTTCTTTGTCATTTTGGGCAGATCGCCAACGGGAAGCTTCGTCGTTCCGTTTCATTTTATTATGCGGTACGGCACTGCGTAGTCAACATTAACCATCGTATGGAAACACCGCCCATCGTATACTTTCGTTTGCATCAGAACGAATGGCACCAAAACGCCGGAGCATCATGGCATACTCGCCGGCGATGCAAACGTCTCTGGCAATATTCTCACCCCTACGCCTCTCAGAAGGTTATTATTACAAGAAGCGTTGGGATCAACCCATCGCGATCGCGATGGAGGTACCCAAAGGCAGGACGATGCTCTATTCGCGCAAAACCTACTGTTTTCGATCTCACCAGCATGGCCATGTGTGCAGTCGCTTTGGGGAGAACCGGATTGGCTGAAGCAGTTGTGCCGGAGTTGAGAGATTCGTCGTCAGTAGTCCCTGCGGATGCCGTCCCGTGCGATGGCACATTCGGCGTACAGCGCGATGCCCCTCCCGCTGCCGAGTTATGCTGTTGTTTAACGCCTCACCACCAACGCTCGGAGAGTCCGACTCCTCGTGTCTGGACGAGGCGGCACGTCTATCGGCATTCGAAAATTCCGCCCTAATTCAACATCCGGGCATCGTAGGGGCATCGTTTGGGTAAAGGGGGTGGGAGGTGGGCTGGGTTGTAATTTTGGTTTGTGATAGCCGTCACAGGGAGGGCTTTGTGGTATAAAGTGGCAACAATGGAGATTTGATCCCGCAGGTGCGACGTCAAAGTGGTGAGCGGCCTGCGACGAAACCACATCGTGTCGTGTGCCACTACTGGGACACGCCGATCATTCGATGATTTATTAGCAGGATGAAGGGCTACCGGTCACACATGAAATATAAATTGCTCTTTTTCTCTTCAAGGGACGAATCTCGACTGAAGTTATAGTATACTCTGGTCCGTCTAGCTGATATCATCAAGCGCTCATCAAGTGCAAGAGCAGCGCCTGAGGGTATCACGACTGCGGAAGCTGAACGAGGAGGGTGGCTGATGACGGGGGTAGCAGAAATATGGCGTCGCCGATTTTGCTTTGGTCAGAGTACATTTATCTATTTTATTTACAGTAGTTCATGTGACGCCCAATTTTTGCCTTAAAAATAGAGTTAAACTTTGATGCCCAACTGTTTATTTGACAAGTAGAGATACATTTTCGGTGCTCGATTTTTTTTCCTTCCCACACATTCGAAAGCCCCTGTTCTCCTCGTGTCTATCTGCGTGTCCGACACCGTGTTTCACGTCGCAAGTTTGCACCATACAGCCCTCGGATCAGAAAAAAAACCCAAGACGTCTCTTTCATCTGGACACCTGTCGCAATACAAGCCTGCATCTATCTATCACATATAGATGAGATGATGCCCACTTTTTAACTTAAGAATAGAGTTCAAAGTTTGGTGCCTTACCGTTTTCTTTTAATTAGAGTTAAAGTTCGGCGTCAGAAAAAAAGAAATATCACAAAATAAAGAAAACTCACTTCTGCGAGTCCGACGCCATGCTTCACGTCGCAAATTGGCACAGTACAACGCCCGGATCAAAACCAATCTCAAGGGGTCTATTTTCCTGAGGCACATCTCGCAATACATGCCTGTATTTGTACGAACATTCCTCGGGGTTCCTGACTATCTTTGTCGGAGAGTGATGCCCAAGATGTACATAAATTGGGCAAACTCGTTCTTTTTTTCTCCCACGCTTCCGAAAAATACCTACTTGTTGTCCTGACGTCTGTTTGCTTGTCCGACACCTGTTTCACGCCCCATGTCGGCACAATACAACGCTCGCATCAGCATAGATACCAAGGCGTCTATGCATAGATACCAAGGCGTCTATTTCCCCAGGAAAAGTCTCGCGACACGGGCCTATATTCATACGAACAATCGTCGGGGTCCCTGCCTATTTTTTTCCGAGTGTGATGACTAGTTTGCATTTTTTGGGCTGAGCGCATTTTTTTCTCCTACACTTCCGAAGAGTACCTACCTGTTGTCCTATCGGGTCGCGTGTCCGACACTATGCTTCACGTCGCAGATCGGCACAATGCAACGCTCGCATCAGCACATACATCAAGGCGCCTCTTTCGCCACGAAACTTCTCGCATTACAGGCCTGTATTCATACAAGCAATCATTGGGATTCCTGTGTATAGTTTCCCGAGTGTGGTGCTCCTTGTTTCCACAGGGCAATGCATTTATTTTTTTCTCCCACACACACGAAAAACACCTGTTCTCCTCACGTTTGTCTGATTGTTCGACCCAATCTTCACGTAGCACGTTGACACAATATAGCGCTCGGACCAGCACAAGTGTCAAGACGCCTCTTTCAACACAGGCCTGCATTCATACGAACAGTCGTTGGCGTTGCTTCGTACCGTTGTGCGAATCTGTGGTGCTAACCTTGTTTGTTTTCGTGCAAAAAACATTTTTTCTCCAGCAATATGCCTGTCATTTTTTTTCTCCCACACGTTCGAAAGCCAAGGTTCTACTCACGTCTGTCTACGTGTGCGACACCATGTTTCACGTATTGGCAGAATACAACGCTCGGATCAGCACAAATCTCAAGGAGGCTCATGAATCGTCTCGCAACACAGGCCTGTATTAATACCAACGATCGTCGGGGTTGCCACGTATATTTGTCCGAGTTTGATGTCCGCTTATTAAATACTGGTAGCTTGTGAAATTTCCCCCCCCCCAAAAAAATAATTCGAAAAGCACTCTGTTCTCTTCACGTTTGTCTGCGTGTCCAACACAATGTCTTAAGTCTCAAGTTGGCACACTACAGTGCTCGAAGCAACACAAATCTCAAGGCGTCTCTTTCGCCCAGAAACGTCTCGCAATACAGACTTGCACTCGTATGAGCAATCGTCGGGGTTGCTGCGTATGGTATATCTTTGTCCAAGCATTATTTCGGCCTTTTATTCCGCCCTTTCCCTCGGATATCCTAATTGTTTCCATCGCCTATCTGTCACACTATAACTGCATGAGTTGCCTGTTACGCCGCGACGCTTCAGTATTGTTTGAACACGCGCAGCGAATAACCTGTCGAACTGCTGCTGCTACTGTCGAAACGTAAGATACCACGCATACATGAGCACAGTATGGGTATTATTTCGGGTCTTCTTCGTGTATCTTCCGCGTTTTTCCTTCCGTTTTGTTTTGCAGCATGGTATCCTGGATTTGTCCACAGGCTATTTGTGACGCTACTGCTGTTGTTTGCTATTTCTGTATCGTAAACTCCCTTGGCGGACATGAGGTCCGTGGGCTGTCTTCCACGCTGCCTCTATCCGCTATTGTTCGTATACGCTCAGCACAGAGTCGATCACGTTGCTGATGTTGTATATGTGACACCATACATAGGCGTAGTACGAAGAAACGCAATCATGCATAAGGATTTCTTGTTGTCCTTGTGTTTTTCTTTTGTTCCGAAATTTCTTGCTTTACCGTGGCGCCACTGCCGTAGGGGCGGGAGGGGTGCCGCTCATTCCCTAGTAAACGTTTATAACTTGGTTTTCACACTTACTAATAGTAAAACCTCAACGATAGTTTCCCTACTATCTCAAATGTGTATAACTTGATTTTCACACTTACTACAGTAACAGTAAAACCTCGAGGATAATTCCCCTACGATCTCCTGAAATTGAATAAAACGTACCCAAACTTGAATGCTAATAGATATTGGTATCACCTACAAAACTAAAATCACCTCATCATGCATTTTGTTCCTCTCAAACAGGCTTTCAGGGTCCCAGCTACAGGCAACTAATCTGCTCAGCGAACTACATACTGACTGGTGGTAAACAATTAGATGCTTAACGTGAGCCGCCGTCGGGTACTCCACGGCATGTCTGTACTTAGTTTCGCGCAGATAGTCGAAGAACTAGCTGAGTAGGATAGTGTTAAGTAAGATGAAACACCCAAGGTCGGCCCTACGCTGAAACTGGGTAATTACGAGGCAGTGCCGCACGCTATGCACTTTTTCTGCACAAAAGCCTAGATGTCCGCGCCTTCTATTTGGAGCCAAACCCTGATTGTTTTGCACGGGTAAATTCTATGAGTCCTTCCCGAAACGTTACCGAATGGGGGGGGGGAGGGTTCTTTTCAGTTTCGCCGCAATTTTGGAGCCCCAGGAGGCCAAACTTACAAAAAACAAGCAAACGGGTTGAAGAAATTGAAAAAAAAAAAAAAATGACAACGGGTTGACAGGGGCTCGTAAAATACGTGTGCACTTAGCCAGGGTCTAAGACCAACTGTTACAGGAAACTATTGTTCGGCCCTGAGAACTGGGTTTTTATGCCAAGAGCAGGCGTTTTACCCGGCGGTATGTTCAAAAGTATATACAACGGCAGCACCACAAGCAGGTATCATGGGGACCTTGTTGCGGTTCAAAGTTAAAACGACACCGCTGACAAGCGACCAGTGTGCAAAAACAGCCGTGTAAAACGACTTCTTGCTTCAAGAATGTCGGGCGTGCGCTCATTTGCACTGCATATTTTTCTTTTCTTCCTTGTGGCGACATCACATACTGACAGCGTCAAGCTAGGTGCAACAACGGCAGCTATAATTTCTACGGTGAATCATACAATAGTCTTCAACATCAGGTATGACACCAGGTGCATGGGTGCCTGGTGCCAAAAAATAAACTTCTACTTGAAGTTAACGTTGATTGATCTCCTTTCTGGGCAGCTGAGGGGGGAAAACTAACCCTTCTGAGGGGAAAAGGGAAAAATTGAAAGGTTTTCTGGCCCCTTCATACTTGAGAAACAGCGCGTTATTATAGCGCACCGTCCGCTACAGCAAACAATGAGACACACAGAGGAGTGAGCGAAATAAAGAGTCGAGATACACAGAGCAGCAGTGAGTTCGTTCACAGTAGGATCGAGGCGGGCACATATATATGCCGGAGTGCAACATGTCTGTGATGGGCGACTTGAGATCTGAAGTATCTAACACCATACATTGCAGAAGAAAATCGCAGTATTGATAACACATGGTATCGTTCGTACTACCGTACCTGGTACCTGGTAGCATCCCTTCCATTCATCCAGGCGTATTTACACAAGAGTAGTGGCATAGCAGTGGTCCCTCTGGAGTGTGCTGGTGTGCGTCAGCCGGAAACATCGGCACTATAGCGACAACCGGCAATACTCCGCACACTGTCACTTCTGGTTGCTACAATCTGTGCCAAGCGATTTCACAGGAGCTATGGCGGGCAACCGGCGCTGCTCAACCGGCACTATAGAGGGATCACTGCTACTATGGCACGCATGTTTGTGTGCGATAACGGAACATAAGTAAGAACTACTTCGTAGATGTTCTTTTGAAAAATTAACCAGTCCGAACACGAAGAAGCAGCGCTCAAGATATTTCCTGGGTTGAACAAAGCTAGGCTCCACGGGCAAACCAAGCAACAGACGGGTGCGTGGGTGGTGGGTGGTCGGGAGACCAGGCACCTTTCGCCACGCCAAACTTTTATGGGGGTGAGATACTCGTCATGCGGCGAGAGCTCCGCCAAAGTAAATTACTATGCCCCCGCGGCTCACATGATTGATAGTTGCACGGGCAGAAGGAGTTTATGTGAAATTAAAGGTGGGGGACACAGAGTGCCCCCTGCAGGTCTGCCAATTGAGCAGGTCTTCGGAGAGTACTCACTTTCGTTCCTTCGTAGAGATGTAGCTTTATTCGTTTCCACCAGAGCCCGGGATAGCTTCTGAGATCGGAGGCGCGTGCCTCCGATCTAATTCCTAACTTCCCCGAATATAAACCGCCAACCTTATCATACGAAACCCATTCAAATGATCTCAAATTCGGATACCTACAGGCCTTTCGAGGCCGTATCTTAACACTAGCCCACCCTGATGAGTCGCATATGCAGAAATATGGGAGATTCGGGGAAACTCCGGTTCTACGAGCTAGACCATGAGTCGAAGATGCGGCTCCTCAAACCCCACTCCCACACCTCTAACCGTCTGGCTATGGAGCCAGGAACACGCGAAGAAAAGCAGTAGAAAGAAAAGCATGCCCTACAGCAAGGCAATAGTCACCCATCAAAAACCTACCGCATGCCGCCGGGGTGGCGGGGGGGGCAGAAAAGGCTCTAGAACCTGCCGCATGCCGCCGGTGTGGCGGGGGGGGCAGGAAAGGCTCTGCGGTAAACCAACCACAGAAAAAGTACTATGGCGAGGCGAGCCCTCGTCGATATGGAGGGGAACGCAGGCGCTAACACAAGGGAGAAGTCATGCGAAAAACCTCCCGCGGGCCATTGGCAAGGCGGGGGGTTAGACGAGGAAACGACGAATACCCGGGATGGAAGTTGTCAACACATACTGCCCCGCTAGGGGAGGAAGTATTTAGACGACAAAAAAAAACAAAGCAGAACGAATACAACACACAGAACATAAAAGAAGACACACAGACCCGTACACTGGTCGCCTCCCGGCTCTGGACTGAGGGGGGCGTCGGCAGGGCGAAATTGAACAATGACAAAAAGACGACAGCCCTGCGCCTCAAATAGCGGCGTTTTACCCGAACCCTGACCCGGCACTGAGCAGGGGGTTCGGCAGGACAGAAAAAAAAAATGGAAAGAACCGCCCCAAAACTCGACACAGACCCTAAGGACACTACGAACAACCCAAAGACAAAGACGGAAAACTCATACCTAAAAAAATGAAAAACTATCGAGGAGCAGTGGTGGTTTGGAAGCCAACTGGCCACGGCCGCGCCTCGAGATTCGTCTACGTTACGTTGAATTCCCCGAGGAAACGCACTGGCGATGTGAACTTGCAAGGACCAAGAGCCTCGTACGGCTCCCGTTGAAGTCGTGTAGCGCGCCGGGGGAAGAGGGAGTTCAATCGGTCCCGGGTCGTCGGTTGTATGTAGTCGACCCTTACCCGCCAGCTCCTGGATGTCTGAGAGGGAGGGACGCTTGTGCAAGAGGTAGCACGCCAAAAGGTCGGGCGGCAGGACCGATTGCCGGCCGATAGAAACGTAACGCATCATGGCGTGGCACGTCGGCTCAGCGTGCTGCTCTCGCTTCCAATCGCCATGTGAATAACGCGCGACGGACCAAGGCTACGGTAGGGGGGGTACCCCCATTTTCACTGGTGTGTTTGAGCCACTCGCACGAGTAGCTCTGTACCCTACGGATGAGGATGGTTTAGGGACTTGGTTTGCCGCAGCTTAGATCACCTTTGCATTGCGGATTGATTTCGTCAATGTAAAACATAAAGAAAACGTAAGATTGCAAAGGAACAAAGGGGTTACTCGCGCGAGTGACCCCTAGCCACTGAAATAAAAGGCCCAAAAGGGGACCCCCCTACCGTAGCCTGGGTCGACGGAATCAGCGAAACGCAATTCAGCAGCGTTGCGAAGGGCGTCCGCCCTTGTATATGCGGTCGGCGTGCCACCAGGAGAAGGCGTGAGCCGTAAGAGAGGAGTTCCCATATAGGCTCTGCGTGGTCGCGGTCAGACGGCAGTGGCACCGTGCGGACCGGCGAGTCGACAAGAGCAGGGGTCGCGGCGGCGACGGGGTCGGCTGCGGCCGTGGAACTCGCGACGGGGATGTACTTCGTCCGCAAGATGGCCGAGGGGCCCCGCCGGGCCCGAATCCATAATCTACAGCGGGGGTGCATTACCCGTTGTTATCGCTGTTCGTCGGCGCGTCGTCGACGACGGAGGGGCTGGAGTGCCAAGCATGGCGGAGACGGACACAGTCGAACCGGTGGTCGCGGCGGGGGCCGTCTCCTGTAAAGAACTCCGGGATAGATAAGTCGGCTGTGCGATGGGCGTCGCTGCAGCCAGGGCTTCTGCGGAGCCCGTGCCGCCCTCGATGGGTATGGCAAAGACCGAAGCGAAAACAGTGTCGGCGGCAGGTGAAATCGACCCGCGGCCGGTACAGCCTTCGGTAGTGGCGACGGAGGCAGAAACACGAGCGACGAATCTCCCCGGAGAAACAGAAAGGCCGTCAATCCTTATACGTGGCTCGTGTGTGCGAAAATCGTGAAACGCGGTAGAGGTGAGAGGGAGCCCACCCAAGGCAGCATGTTCAGTGCGGGGCACGAGCCCACCCAAGACAGTGCTTTCGGCGAGGGGTTCGAGTCCACCCAAAGCAGTGCTTTCGGTGTGGGGCACGAGCCCACCCAAGACAGTGCTTTTGGCGAGGGGCGCGAGTCCACCCGAACCGACTCCTGGGATCGGCGAGGGGGGAGCGCGCAGCCCGCGGGTCCGTAGGAGGTAGATACCGCTATCTCCAACGGGGTTGAGGTTGTCAACCCCACGAGGTTGATTTTTTTTTTTCCAAGCCACTGCGGTCGTACTCCATAGCAGGCTCTGGAAAACGGGCCGGAAAAATCGGCGATGCCCTTGTCGCTGCCTTTGCGGTACTCGAGTGTGCAATCGAACGCGGTGACGAACTCAAGCTACCGCTGGACTCGTGCATTGAGGGTCCCCACTTTGCCAATGCTCTCCTATGTCTTGTGGCCGGAGGATATGCGGAACTTTGTTCCCCTCAGTATCCTCGGAGGCGTTTGGGAACCCAAGCAATGCTGCCGGTCCCCAAATCTATAGGAGTCCAGTGCCTCTCCGAGTCGAGCGTTGCTCGACTGATATACGCGATTTTCATAGTGAACAAAACGTCGTCCAGCGTCACGGTACCCTCGACGAAACAGGGGCAGTGTTCTGACATCGCAAGGTCAGGGCCGACGCTAGAAGCTATCTCCACAACTTCACGGCTTTTCATTGGCCAACGCGCCCGAGAAATAGGTCGGAAACGCCGAAGGGGAAGCTTTGCGAGCGCTGACCACTCTGAACGGTCCGGTTGCGGCGCGGACGAGATTTCTTGGTTCTTGCACTCGCAGTGCAGGTGCGGAACCGACTAGGGGAGGCCGGGTGCGCCGACCCGGTCTCATTGACGCAAATAGCTGCGCGAACGGCAGAAAGTGCCTCACCGAGCAAGTTTTTCCTCTCCCCTGGCATGGGTTGTTGGCCCTGGGACCATCCGCCCGGAGGCCAATGCCCCACACTGGGTTCAGAGGGCTGGATTCAGCCAGAAGCTTGTTGTCAGAGCTCAAAAGGTGATTTTTTTATGGCTGGATTCTGCGTGAATTTGGCGTAGGTGCCAGGCGACACGGCGTTTTGCTTCTCCCTGTCCCCAACAGCGGAGTCAAAGTTGCGCACGCCTCGACCGATGCGTTTGCGTATGCTTGGACGAGGCGACGACATAATGAGCCCCACTGTTCGATGGTCTTGCAAAAACTTGGTCTTTTCGGCCATCATGTACTGCTCCGCGCAAGAATATGGTACGTCGTCCACGGCAAACGACGAAGGGGACCACGGTGGAAAATAGGATGGGGGCTGCCAGAATAACACCACTTTGGCTGTGGAGTATTCGAGAGAAGGGTCAAAATCCGTGTTGAAATTTGGGCTGCAATGTCCCCGTCCGGGAACACCAGGCCTCGGGAGCACGACGCGAATCCGAACCCGTGGTATCTCGCCTCGGGTCTTTCTTTGTTCGTTGGCGGAAAAGCGCGAGAATCCGCTCTAACTGCGCCCGAAAAATGGCAAAAACTGACGGTGCCAACCCGTCGGTAGCCTCGTTGGACATTTGTGGGTCTGCAATGTCCCCTTTGGGGAACACCAGTCCTCGGCTACTTGGGCCTGTAATGTCCCCTTGCGGGAGCACCAGGCCTCGGGAGCAACATGCGAGTCCGAACCTGGGGTTTCTCGCCTCGGGTCCTCCTCACTCGCTGGCGGAAACTCGTAAGAAGCCGCCCTCATTACACCCGAAAGAGAGTCCAACACCGACGGTGCCAACCCGTCGGTAGCCTCGTTGGGCATTTGGGTCTGTAATGTCCCCCTCTGGGAACACCAGTCCTCGGCTCTTTGGGCCTGTAGTGTCCCCCTCAGGAACACCAGGCCTCGGGAGCACGACGCGAGTCCGAACCCACGGTTTCTCGCGCCGTGGCCTCTTTGCTCTTTGGCGTATAATCGCAAGAAAACTGCTCTAACTGCACCCGAAGGGGCAGGGGCTCTGAGCTGTTTCTGCTTGACGAGAGGCGCGATTCTTCCGTAAAATTACGGGAATAGCGTCCAGCTGATCAGGCTGGAGGCCGTGGAGTCACCACTGGCCCGTCGCGCAGTGTCGGATCTTCTTCCTGTGCCACTGGGGCAGACGTAGCCTGAAACACGTGGGTTAGCGTGTTAAAAGACGAAGCAGGGTCCGTAAACCCTGTGGGCGTCTTCTGGAGCGGGGCTCGGGCAAGGCAATATTATTAATACCCGAGGAGGCTCTCTTCCGTTATGTCTCTTGGAGAAGGGAGACGAGGTAGCTAATCTTGTCGACTCCTCCTTGATGGAAAAAAGGACAGAGCGTCCGCTGTTATCGCGAGCAAACACCGGATCAAGCCTCGCAAAAGATCTCGGTGTTGTAGTGTTGGCCTTCCCACACCTCAAATCGACCGCCACCTCGTGGTCAGAAAAATTGTTTCGAGGGTCGACCGTCCCACACCTCAAACCGACCGCCACCGCCTGGTCAGGGAGAGGGGGGGATGAACAAATACGCGTAAAAAGGCGACGCGCCGTCGCCGCAGCTATATTGTTGCGCGGCGCGTGCCTTGGGGGGGGAGCGCGCAAAGCGCAGGCTCCCGTGCCATGTTTGATGGGGGCGACGTTTGGAGCGCGTACCCCCATTGCTGAGTCCATGCCGCGGCCGAGGGAAACGGCGCCGGAAGCGTGGTTCCCGTTGCCGAACTCAGACCATGACCGAGGGGAACGTCGCTGAAAGCGCGCGTTCTCGCCGTCAAAAAAGAAAGAAAAGAAAAAAATTACCTGGCTGGAGGAAACCACGCTTGAAGCGCTAGTTCCCGCCGCCGGTACTACGCCGTGAAAATCGTCCGCAGACGGCGTAGGAGCCCGTGGGCTCTTGACAGAGGCAATCTGTGCTGCATTACTGGACAGGCTAGCAACAGAACACGAGCATCTTCTGAAACCAAAATAGGTACCCCCCGACAGTGTTGTCGACGGTGCCGTACCGCCGTCGAGCTGTCGATTGCCGTTACGGAATGTGCCAGGTTGGCGCGCACATTTATTTTCGCCCGGGTTGTGGGCGGCTCCAAAGCGCATTCGAGAAGCGGGAGCGGGGGCAGAAGAGGCGGGCGAGCGCAGGATACCATGGTGATCCGGCGTGTATGTGGTATCGTTGTAACAGTTTACCTGGCCCTGATCCTGAAAGATGGCGACGATTTTTCTTGTGGTTGTTTTGGCGAGAGGATTTGTCGTCTCGGCGGTAGCAGACCATGCGTGTTTGTCAACGTCGGTGTGCGTCATCGTCGCCAAGTTGGCCTAGTTCAGGGTTCAAGCAGCCACTCGCAGTAATATAAGGATGCCTACAATGCTTGAAGGAATGGTTGTCTTCGTGGCAGTTGAGGCAAAGCCCCCGGTTTTCTCGGAGGGCATCAACGCGAGGTGAAAGGAGGCCGCTCCAAAGCGGAGGGTCGTCTGTCTTAAACGAGGCCTTAACGGCGAAACCTTCTGCATAATGATGCTCTTCTAGTGGCCAGCAGTTCGATGTGTGGTCAAGCCAAGGGTCAGATGAATCATCGATGGGCATGACAGTTGAATGATGGCTCGATCCCGTCTGCCACGAAAGCGACTGGGACGGCACTCGGCCCTGGCCGCGCCCATGATCTGCGGGCCGGGGCCCCGACAGGGCGCATGACCGCGCTCCCGTCGAAGAAACAGGGAGAGAAAAAAATGTTTCGCCGTTGACGGCAGGTGTCTTATTAGTCACTAAAGGCCCGCCACATAGCATCCAACGAGATGTACGGCCGCAGGTTTGTTGCCTTCGAACCAGGGTACAACGCAGGCAGGAGAGCCGGAAATTGCTCATTCGCCGCCACCCGAACCACCTCCAACCACATCCGTCCCCGGAGACAAAACACGCTCACTCCGCGTAGCGGTCGGCATTAGTACGCGAGACTCCACTGAAATCAGAAAAAGGCATGCCGTTACACATTCCAAAATTATGCAACTTAGTGTAGCCCTCCTCCGTGTCAACCCCGTCGAAGTGCGTGATCAGCAGACGCAACAGGAAGGTGAAAGCCTCAGGCAGATGCTCCTCCTGCCATGGCTCTTGACACTTTTTGCCTGCTACCACGACCACCTCGCTGTGGTCCGTGCTCGAGGACGAAGACGAGCGGGAGAAGGTTGACGAGCCGTCCCACGCTGAACGTCCTCTCGCGCCATTTCTCTGCCAGAGCGGCGGCCAACTGCCCCGGTTGTTGGACCGAAGTTGCCCCCTCGGCGGCGACCTCCGGCACACCAGCACCCCATGCGCTGTCACCCCCGCGGCGGTGGTGGTGGTCGCCACCCCCACCATTTTTGCCGCCACCCCCACGGTTGCGGTCCCCGCGGTCGCGACTGTCGCGACATTTTCCCCGGTTTCGTTCTGCCAACTCTTCCTCCGGGGTCCGGCCAAAAGACAGGGTCGGGGTCCTCGTCGTGGGCTATCAGCAGGGCCTTGACGAGGGCAAGGGCCGGGGCGGCTCTCGTCTGTCTAGCATAGGGCGTACAATCCACGCGAGCCCAGGCCGCTTCCATTGAGGACGTCCGCTTGCCGCGACGCCGGCCTCTCTGACGGGAGGAGGGCGTAGGCCATTTCCACCACCGCGGGTCGCCAACGCTGGGGAGAAGTCTACCCGCGGTGCAGACGCCATGCACGCGACGATGCCCTTGAAGAAGGCGTCGTTCCCGGGTCGTGGTCGCTGGGATGCGACACCCTGCGGGCGCGACGAAGGCAAGGGGGCCGCGGTAGCTCCCGCCGCAGCCGACGCAACTGACGACTCCCGCGCAGCGGTCTTCGCCTGCTCGATATCTCCGTCAAACCGAAGTCGGCGTGCTATCGTCTGGTTGGCGTCGTCGAGCGCCCGGTGGGCCCGCGCCGCCGCGTATGCCAAGTCCAAGGGGGCGGCATGGGCGCCCCGGTCCCGGGAGCTCTGGGGGTGGCGCTCTGTCGAGCGCGGAAAGCCCAGGTGGCGGCGGTGGTGCCCTGTCGAGCGCGGGGGGGCAGCTGGTGGCGCTCCCCCGGGGCTGGCGAGAGCTGGCGTCGAGACGCCCCCGAGTCCGGTGGGGGTTGGTCCGTCTTCTCAGCGCGAACCAGCGAAGCGACCAGCTTGGTTGGTGGGAACGGGTGGAGGTATGGTGCTCCGTCTTCTGTCTCGTCACCCAAACCCGCCACCGGTGGATCCCCCCGTCTCGAGTCGCGGCATCTCGAGCGAGCTCTCCCTGTCTCGTGGGCATCCAGGTTGGGGTGCGTGGAAGACCTCAGCCAGCCCCGAGTAGCCCCCATCGTCACTGGTGGACATGGTGCCTAGGTGTAGTGAAGGGGGGGGGGGGGGGGATAGGAACGACGCGTGAAGAAGCTATGGAGACAGATAAAATGTTGTGGTGTTCCTGCTCCAAGTAGCGGTATATCTGTGTTTCAGCAAACAGCAACAATATGGGCCTTGACTCCGTCCAGCCTCAGTGATGGTAGCAGCCACGTCAACTAGCCGTATAAGAGGAGTACAGCAGTAACAAGGTACCAATCATCATAACCGCAACATAAGAGCAGCGCCCAGTCTGACCGTAGGGTATATGGGTAACGCCCGCACGAACCGCAGTACAAGGAGCCAAAACTGGGCAGCACTGACCCTAACCGCAGTGCAGGGGGTGCAACACAGTAAGGGTACGTCTGCAGCCATCGCACTTAAACAGGCATCATTCAACCTAGGCGGGGGGGTAGCACAGGAAAGCGTCGCCCAAAACGCCCACGCTCATCGGACCAAAACAGGCAGCATTTACCCTAGGTGTAGTGTAGGGGTTATCACAATAAAGGTTCGCCCAAAACGCCGACGCTCATCGCACCAAAACAGGCAGCATTTAACCTAGGTGTGGTGTAGGGGGGGAAGCGCAGTGAAGGGTCGCCCAACACGCTGACACTCATCGCACCAAAACAGGCAGCATTTACCCTAGGTGTAGTGTAGGGGTGGAAGCACAGTGTAAGATCGCCCAACACGCTGACACTCATCGCACCAAAACGGGCAGCATTTACCCTAGGTGTAGTGTAGGGGGGGAGCACAGTGAAAGGTCACCCAACACGCTGACACTCATTGAACCAAAACAGGCAGCATTTACCCTAGGTGTAGTGTAGGGGGGGAGCACAGTGTAAGATCGCCCCACACGCTGACACTCATCGCACCAAAACAGGCAGCATTTACCCTAGGTGTAGTGTAGGGGGGGAGCACAGTGTAAGATCGCCCAACACGCTGACACTCATCGCACCAAAACGGGCAGCTTTTGCCCTAGGTGTAGTGTAGGGGGGGAGCACAGTGAAAGGTCACCCACACGCTGACACTCATTGCACCAAAACGGGCAGCATTTACCCTAGGTGTAGTGTAGGGGGGGAGCACAGTATAAGATCGCCCAACACGCTGACACTCATCGCACCAAAACGGGCAGCATTTGCCCTAGGTGTAGTGTAGGGGGGGAGCACAGTGAAAGGTCACCCAACACGCTGACACTCGTCGCACCAAAACGGGCAGCATTTAACCTAGGTGTAGTGTAGGGGTGGAAGCACAGTGTAAGATCGCCCAACACGCTGACACTCATCGCACCAAAACGGGCAGCATTTACCCTGGGTGTAGTGTAGGGGGGGAGCAAAGTGAAAGGTCACCCAACACGTTGACACTCGTCGCACTAAAACAGGCAGCATTTACCCTAGGTGTAGTGTAGGGGGGGAGCACAGTGTAAGATCGCCCAACACGCTGACACTCATCGCACCAAAACGGGCTGCATTTACCCTAGGTGTAGTGTAGGGGGGGGAGCACAGTGAAAGGTCACCCAACACGCTGAAACTCGTCGCACCAAAACAGGCAGCATTTACCCTAGGTGTAGTGTAGGGGGGGAGCACAGTGTAAGACCGCCCAACACGCTGACACTCATCGCACCAAAATGGGCAGCATTTACCCTAGGTGTAGTGTAGGGGGGGGAGCACAGCGAAAGGTCACCCAGCACGCTGACACTCGTCGCACCAAAACAGGCAGCATTTACCCTAGGTGTAGTGTAGGGGTGGAAGCACAGTGTAAGATCGCCCAACACGCTGACACTCATCGCACCAAAACGGGCAGCATTTACCCTAGGTGTAGTGTAGGGGGGGAGCACAGTGAAAGGTCACCCAACACGCTGACACTCATTGAACCAAAACAGGCAGCATTTACCCTAGGTGTAGTGTAGGGGGGGAGCACAGTGTAAGATCGCCCCACACGCTGACACTCATCGCACCAAAACAGGCAGCATTTACCCTAGGTGTAGTGTAGGGGGGGAGCACAGTGTAAGATCGCCCAACACGCTGACACTCATCGCACCAAAACGGGCAGCTTTTGCCCTAGGTGTAGTGTAGGGGGGGAGCACAGTGAAAGGTCACCCACACGCTGACACTCATTGCACCAAAACGGGCAGCATTTACCCTAGGTGTAGTGTAGGGGGGGAGCACAGTATAAGATCGCCCAACACGCTGACACTCATCGCACCAAAACGGGCAGCATTTGCCCTAGGTGTAGTGTAGGGGGGGAGCACAGTGAAAGGTCACCCAACACGCTGACACTCGTCGCACCAAAACGGGCAGCATTTAACCTAGGTGTAGTGTAGGGGTGGAAGCACAGTGTAAGATCGCCCAACACGCTGACACTCATCGCACCAAAACGGGCAGCATTTACCCTGGGTGTAGTGTAGGGGGGGAGCAAAGTGAAAGGTCACCCAACACGTTGACACTCGTCGCACCAAAACAGGCAGCATTTACCCTAGGTGTAGTGTAGGGGGGGAGCACAGTGTAAGATCGCCCAACACGCTGACACTCATCGCACCAAAACGGGCTGCATTTACCCTAGGTGTAGTGTAGGGGGGGGAGCACAGTGAAAGGTCACCCAACACGCTGAAACTCGTCGCACCAAAACAGGCAGCATTTACCCTAGGTGTAGTGTAGGGGGGGAGCACAGTGTAAGACCGCCCAACACGCTGACACTCATCGCACCAAAATGGGCAGCATTTACCCTAGGTGTAGTGTAGGGGGGGGAGCACAGCGAAAGGTCACCCAGCACGCTGACACTCGTCGCACCAAAACAGGCAGCATTTACCCTAGGTGTAGTGTAGGGGTGGAAGCACAGTGTAAGATCGCCCAACACGCTGACACTCATCGCACTAAAACGGGCAGCATTTACCCTAGGTGTAGTGTAGGGGGGGAGCACAGTGAAAGGTCACCCAACACGCTGACACTCATTGAACCAAAACAGGCAGCATTTACCCTAGGTGTAGTGTAGGGGGGGAGCACAGTGTAAGATCGCCCCACACGCTGACACTCATCGCACCAAAACAGGCAGCATTTACCCTAGGTGTAGTGTAGGGGGGGAGCACAGTGTAAGATCGCCCAACACGCTGACACTCATCGCACCAAAACGGGCAGCTTTTGCCCTAGGTGTAGTGTAGGGGGGGAGCACAGTGAAAGGTCACCCACACGCTGACACTCATTGCACCAAAACGGGCAGCATTTACCCTAGGTGTAGTGTAGGGGGGGAGCACAGTATAAGATCGCCCAACACGCTGACACTCATCGCACCAAAACGGGCAGCATTTGCCCTAGGTGTAGTGTAGGGGGGGGGCACAGTGAAAGGTCACCCAACACGCTGACACTCGTCGCACCAAAACGGGCAGCATTTAACCTAGGTGTAGTGTAGGGGTGGAAGCACAGTGTAAGATCGCCCAACACGCTGACACTCATCGCACCAAAACGGGCAGCATTTACCCTGGGTGTAGTGTAGGGGGGGAGCAAAGTGAAAGGTCACCCAACACGTTGACACTCGTCGCACCAAAACAGGCAGCATTTACCCTAGGTGTAGTGTAGGGGGGGAGCACAGTGTAAGATCGCCCAACACGCTGACACTCATCGCACCAAAACGGGCTGCATTTACCCTAGGTGTAGTGTAGGGGGGGGAGCACAGTGAAAGGTCACCCAACACGCTGAAACTCGTCGCACCAAAACAGGCAGCATTTACCCTAGGTGTAGTGTAGGGGGGGAGCACAGTGTAAGACCGCCCAACACGCTGACACTCATCGCACCAAAATGGGCAGCATTTACCCTAGGTGTAGTGTAGGGGGGGGAGCACAGCGAAAGGTCACCCAGCACGCTGACACTCGTCGCACCAAAACAGGCAGCATTTACCCTAGGTGTAGTGTAGGGGTGGAAGCACAGTGTAAGATCGCCCAACACGCTGACACTCATCGCACCAAAACGGGCAGCATTTACCCTAGGTGTAGTGTAGGGGGGGAGCACAGTGAAAGGTCACCCAACACGCTGACAATCGTCGCACCAAAACGGGCAGCATTTACCCTAGGTGCAGTGTAGGGGGGGAGCACAGTGAAGGATCGCGCAGCCAACCGTATAAAAATGGGCAGCATCTGCCCCCACAGCGGTAGTGTGGTGGGGGGTAGGACAGATACGTTCGCGCACCAACCGTATATTAAAAAAAAAACGGACAGTATAACCCCCCCAAACAAAGTAGTTTCCCCCGACCGCACTGAAGGGGGACGGTCGCGCCTGCAGTAGTGCTGATTGCTGCAGTATCACTGCTGTGTTCACAGGTAACGGTAATTTCAACCGCACCAAGATTGGTAGTGTAGTACCAACACCAGCTGTAGAAAAATGTGCACGCCCACAGTCGAATAGAAAGGCTGTTTGCCCCCAAAGGTACCGCATTAAACGGGCTGTTCTCCACTGCACTAGTAAAAACTGTGAAGCGCAGTATCTCCGCGAACTGTGTAGTAAGCGCTTTGTAACGGGCAGTAGCTGTCCGAACATGTGCAGAGAAGAAGAAAAAAAATTTCCAGCGTAGACCCTAGCAATATCGTGAAGGGCAGCACATGTACGGGCAGGAAGACGGCCTAACGCCCGGACAGCTGAAAAAAAAATCCGTACCCACTCCCACCGATAAAGGGACAGTTACGTTGACAGCAGTGCGGAGTGCCGCACGGTCACAGCTGTGCATACACAGAAAGTGGTATTATAGTCCCCGCGTACCCATGAATGGGAGAATATAGGGCATCGCACACACCAACAGCCCTGCCCAAAAAGCCAGCACAGAGTTTCAGCGTTCACTAGGTTCAAGTTCTAGTCACGGAGGGGCCAGGACGAAAAAAAACCTCTCGAATCGAACTTGCAAGGAGCACTCGCACAGCAGTGGGGGGTGTCAGAGCTGCGGTGCTGTAACTGTGGACGCTGGGGCAGTGAAGGGTCGACCTATGTGGTGTATGAGCAGGAGCAAAGTAGGCGGCTTGGCTGCTGTACAGTGACTTCTACAGCGGAGAATCCGGCGGTATATGGCAGGCATTGACAGCGAGCCCATTGTGCTGCACTGTAGTTGGCACCTCTGCAAAAATGATGGTGGTTGAAGCTACGCGACGGACAGCAGTAGTGGAACGCTGTTGATCGAGAAAGATCGGAGAGGGGTCCGAGGTGCCAAATTCGTAGCTTGCACTAATTTCGGCAGAAAGGGGGCAGCTGCTTGTTCGACGCACAAGAATGATCGACGTATGTACTGAAACCCATACGATAACGCGTGTACTGGAAAATCTCCAAACGAAAAAGCCCAAACATTCCACGAGCACCGCCTGTTTCTTCCCAGGTAGATCACAAGGAAGGAGCCCCGACATGAGCTCCTAGAGCACGGTGCCCGTAGTCCAAGGGGGTCCCGCGAAGGACGGTCTGGCACCGACAGCAAGGATGTGCTGGGCGATGGGCTCTCTCAGCGAGCGAAGTCCCCTTCGAATGTCATTCGAAGGGTTGATTCCAGTATGCTTGTCCGTGGCATGTCGTGCATATGCCTCCGAGCCCCAAAGCGCGAAAAAAAAAAAGGTACGAGTCGATGGCCGATCTTGGGGCTTGTGCTGGCAACTCGCGGATATGTGCTGTGCAACATGCTGGCAGAGCGCGGAGCAAACAAGTCTGATGGGTGGGGCTCGGGCAGTTCCACTGCGGAGTGGTCTATGACCAGCTGGCGGTGAACTGATGCGGCCAAAGGCCGGGACGAGGGGTGTGCTCCGAAGAGCAGTGTCGTCCGCCCGTGCTCGGAAAGTGTCCTCTGTGTGGTGCGTGCCCAGCAACCAACAGGAGGGACCAAAATTCGAGACGAGGAGTGTGCTCCGCAGAGCAGAGTCGTCCGCACGTACTTGGAAGGTGTCGTCCGTGTGGTACGTGCGCGGCGACCAACAGGAGGGACCCCTGCCATCTCACTGCTGTTGTGGTCGCCGTTGTAGGAGGAAGGGCGCTCCCTCCATTGAGAAGCCACCCGAGAAGGAACAGGGGTTGTGGGCTCGATGGAAAGCAAAAGCAAAATCGCTACGAAAAAAAAATCGGAGAGACCGGAAGAACGCTGCCACAATAGCATATCAAGCTCGACGACGCCACATGTGAAATTAAAGGTGGGGGACACAGAGTGCCCCCTGCAGGTCTGCCAATTGAGCAGGTCTTCGGAGAGTACTCACTTTCGTTCCTTCGTAGAGATGTAGCTTTATTCGTTTCCACCAGAGCCCGGGATAGCTTCTGAGATCGGAGGCGCGTGCCTCCGATCTAATTCCTAACTTCCCCGAGTATAAACCGCCAACCTTATCATACGAAACCCATTCAAATGATCTCAAATTCGGATACCTACAGGCCTTTCGAGGCCGTATCTTAACATTTAGTCGCCAGGCGGTCCGAAAGACAGCTGCCCAGAATACCCATGGTCTGTCGACGACGCCATTTGCTAAGATATTAGTGGGGTATTAGTCCGTTTGACCACTCGCAAAAATAGCTTACTCAAACTAAGCCTTATAACACTGGTTCACGTGAAAAAAAAACGAATTCTCTCCCCCGCGCATGCCGCTCGCAATATCCAGTCGAAGGGTGAATATTTGGTATCATACCGACCCCCATGGCCTAGGGCCTTACCCAATAAGCTTTTTTTTTTCTGAATATATGCTTTTGTTTTTTAGCGGGCATCTAGGCTTTAAAACTGGAAATAAGCTCGCGATTTATGCCAGTTTTGCACAGATAAGCTCGACTTATGCTCGCTCTTTGTTGCATCTCTAGCTTGATTTTTGTTCGGTAAAAGCGTGTTTGCTCGTCTAACACTCGTTGGGCGTCCCTGCTTGTCGTCGATATGCTCGTGAAACGTGGGTTCTTAGGCTAGTTTTTTTTTTTCTACAAGCCACATGGCAGGTGCAGGTGTGTCAGTGCTGAAAAAGTAAATTATAGACTATGCGATTCGTATAGTCTATATATAGTCTATGCTCCTATATACTTCGAAAGTGTATACTGGTATGTTTACGTATATCATACTACTACTGATTGAAGTTGTCGTGTGTTATTGTGTTGTGTCCATATACAGCACAGTGTGCACAGTAGTGCCTTGCTGCCTTTTCCATACCACCGCCTACCATGAACTGCCCACCATGTCAATTGGAAACTTGCTTGAACTCTCTACTCGAAACTCTACAGCAAAAACAGAGCTAGCGAGCTATCCAAACACAGCCGACTACCCAGTACCCCCGCACCCCGCACGACGCAATGCTACTTTCCCCGCCCCCTGTTGTACTTGAGAAGAGCGGTTGCCATCACTGCAAGATCGGAAGATCGGAAGATCGGCAGCGTCCCTTGCGCTCTCCGCTTTTTTTGTGCTCGCGTGGGCGCGTGGGCGCGCGCGCGTGTGTGTGCGTGTTTAAGTGTTCTTATGTAGAACCGTCCAATATCGCGATAAACAGAGCCGACAATGGGTGTAATTAAGCCTCGTGAATTGCATTATTACCGTGCGGCCACCCATTTGGCGTCTCCACCGTGCTGCCAGACAACCATTCCAACATATACACCTGAAGTGAAGGCGGGCATAACCACCTTTTATGCTCGATTTCCCTTGTTATGCTCCCACATAAGCTATTTGGCATGGTGGCTATGCTCGGTCGGGCATAAGCTTTTCCATAAGCTCAAAAAGCCAATATAAGCTAAAAGATATGCTAGCTTATTGGGTAAGGCCATACCATGGCCAATGGAAGAGGGTGGCTTGGCCAGTTTTTTTTAACGGCCTCGGCCTGTCTCTAGGAGCAAAACTCGTATTGACCAATGACAGACCTTCATGTTCTTCAATAATATTCAGACTTTTTTCAAGGGGAGCCGAAAAATAATTTGCACCGCATTTTGCACGAACCTGTTGGGGGTACTCCAAGGCATGTATGTGGCATTTTTCGCGCAAAAAATCGAAGATCTGACCTGCCTGTGTTCAACATTAAGTATAATCTAGCGAGAAAACTGGATCCTTGACTAAAACCAAGTAATTTGAAGGAAAAAACGTACCTTACCCATTTTTACACGCAAAAGGCCAAATGTCCACGTCGTTTTTGAGAGATAGACCCTGAAATTTTGCACACATGTTCTACATGCCCATCCGAGGCTTGAACCTCAGTTTTTGTTGTTTTTTTCGCCGAAAAAAAATGGTTTAAGGTGGGCCACATTTTCCAAAAAAAAAAATTGACGAAAAATCAGACAAAAAAAACAAAAACAAAAAACGACAGGAGGTGAGGTCTTCGCAATGACACATAAAAGGCGTGCAAAATTTCTCGGCCTGAACAAGAGCGCACAAGGAAAGTTTCCCTGCACACCACACTACCCCCCCCCCCTCCATTTTATTTTCCTCCTGGCCGTTTCTTGGCCTTTTTTCCTCTCTCAACTTTGATCTCAATGCCAATGCTATGCTTGCGCGCTTGGGTTTACTACACGTAGACGTTCTACATACCAATAGATAGGTTGATATAATACATACCAATAGGTAGGTTGACATGCATAAGAGCAGTAATCTATGACAGGCTGGCGACGCCTGTGGAAGTATGATGCTTGGAGACAACGCCCCCCCAAGTTGCCTTAAAAAAACCAAAAACAATGATCTTGCTTCTCAAGTGCTTGTTTCTTGCTTACTTCTCAATCTTCGGCGACAAGTCTACGGCCACCTTGGGCGATCGTCTGAATGTGACTCGCTTGACTCATCTGACCCCACCTTCTGCTGGGAGACCTTATAAGGCGTACGCCGGGGGCTATGACACCCTTACTCTTTGATTGTGAGACCTTTCGGCGTGCTACGGGGGCCCTGAAAGCCTTACCTTTGCCCTTTCACAGCTTTTTCGCCACACCGCCGCCTTTTCTGCCACGCTTACGTCAAACGTGTCTTCGAATCTCACAGTCTTGGGATCTGTTTTGCCTAGAGCCAGCGGATTTGCATGTCTCCCTTCGACGTGGCGGGACATGGAGTACTTCCACACCCATTATAAAGGGTTGCGAAATAAGCACTTCAGGGGTACGTTGGTGCAGCATGGTGTATGTAGAAAGATGATGACGTGCTCTTCGACGCCGCTTTCAAGCGTGAAGCAATGACACTTTTTTGCGAGTCTCACTTGGGCGCGAGAGAACAGGTGGAATGCTCCTGAGGTGCAGCTTTCCCGGCATTGGGTTCTACAACCCACGTCTTGGTCTTGCCCTCGTCCTTTCCTGAGCCGTCGCCGAAGTTGTGCCCGCAACAATCGAACTCCGGGTCATCCATTCGCTTTCCGCAGGAGGCGCGTTCTACCCAAGGCACTGTCTTATCGAATGGGGTGGTAAGAGTCCCCCCCCCGTCACGGAGACTGTGTTCATCGTGACCACTCTCTCTTTCTTTGTCTCTTCTGCGGTACGCAAGGCACCGCAGTCCGTGATCACGTCAACCTCGGGGGCTACGTGGATTGCAGTAACCCCTATCCTGAACTCTGCCCCCTTGATTATATAGGATTTAGTATAGGGTTGTTTTATATAGAAAATTGGGTGAAATTTTTGTTTCATATATGAATTTGGGTGTCGTTTGGGCGGGGGTGGGGGTGTCGTACCTCGTACCCCCCCCTACCCCCCCTGAGAGGTCCAAAATAATTTTTTGGGGGTGTAGCGTCGGAAAATATTTTTCTGTGCGCCCTTGGTCTGAATCGAAAACACTGCGTGGACATTCGCCGGGGAATACGTTTGGGCTTTTTTACGTGAACCAGCCTGTACTCATCTTACTTGGCAAGCTGCGTACTATCAATACATCGATCGCCCGTTTCCAGTATAAGTTTCATGAGTCAGGACCTCCTAATAGTATAACAAGTTCACAACATTGCACATTGTATTACATTACTCATCATGCACGGCCAAGTGTTAGATTGGTAATACATTAACCATTTGTAAAACGCGCGGCCGGAGTATCACGCAGCTTTCGAAAATTCAGTACTGTTTATTTATTTATTTATTTATTTGTTTATTTATTTTTTGCACACTTCACTTTCCAGCTTCTGGACAAGCCGTGGTCACAGGTGTCATCCCTTCTCCTCCCCGGTTCTTGCCTTCAATTTTTATCGCGCATAGGGTTCAGCAATCCCACTGCTCGTCGATTGTTCATCGAGTGTTTGTTGCCAACTCACGCTCTCGCGCTTTCCGCAAGTCAATTTGTCCACAAGAAAAAGTCCCAACGAATTTATACGAGTATGCACTCGGCGGGGCTCGAACTCACGAAACTGACCTATACCAGGCTCGAGGATAACCTGATACGCCACCGGGGCGACCGGTTATGTATCGACCGTTCGCTGTAAAATTGATCGAACTCACAGCACGTACTCGCATATATTTGCATGGTCTTCGCATACTGCTGACTGCTGCTGCTGTTGTCTGGGCCTGTGTCTGGCTCGCGAGTAAGCATCATCATCATTGGCTGTACTCCTGTGCGCCGAACTGCTTTGCGTTGCCTTCGTTCTTGGTTTTCGCTTGTTGTCAAGGCTATGTTCAATTTGGATGTTCTTATTTCCTTCTCAACTCTGAACCCTTCACTCATATTTACGCTGCTCATGAAATAGCGTTTTTTTCTGTACACAGCCACTACTAGCCATAAAATGATGCCAGTATCAACTGGTCGAACTCACAGCTAAATTGATGTTTTTTCCCTATCGCCTGATTCCTTGCGTGTCAACGCCAATACCCATCTCAAGCAGAAAATGTGGAAGGGGCTACGAGCCGACCCGGCCTTACTTACTGCTGCATCGCAGCGACAGCAGCTGCCGCTGGCTCCTCTTTTGGTGTACGAGTAGTCCTTAGGCCCGCACGACGATCTTATCGTATCATAATGAATGAATGCTGTTGGATGTTTGATGATTGATGCTCGGTGCACTCCTTTCTGCAACCGAAAGCGCTCATTGCTTGCTGGCTCTACGTAAGCGAGGAAGCAGTACGTAGCAGTTGTTGATCTACCTGTGCGAGCGAGGCCCAGCACCTTGTCATTCATTTCAGTCGACCACTTTACGTCGTTTTGTTGTCTGTGTTGCGCCAGCAGCATGCTTCGACGACGGATCCGATCCAAAACGCAGGAAGATCGAAAGACAAAAAAAGTAAACCCGAAAAATGTTTGTCGCAACACCGACGAACAGAGCACTGGTTGTAGGGATCACCAGCACTTGATGTTCCACAACGGGCATGTATACACTGCTGCTGGTGTAGGTGCCTCTTCAAGCACAAGCAATGCAGCAGCCACCGCAGCTAGCAGTAGTAGTGCTCGACGCGATGTGCGCCCGGCTCACCCTGCTGTAAGTTAACTGGGTGTTGGTGTACTGCAGCACTACGAAGATTTCGTAGATGTCGTAGATTACAATCAGGGTGTCTTTGTGTTTCGTTCCCGGTGGAGCTGGGTGGAGCAGCACAACAAGCTGCAGCAGCAATATCAGCAGCAGCAACAGAGAAGAGGATAAACAGCTGGATAAGCTGAAGCAGCAGGAGCAGGGAGAAGGAGCAGGAGCAGCAGCTGAGTCTCTTTCGGTGGGTATCGTCGCAGCATATAGCCGTAGACATGACCATGCGATATGTTAGGCGTCAACAGGTCAGATTGAGCTGAGGCTTCCTTCGCCGGTCTGGTTGTGCCTGGTACTGCCGTAGGCACGCAAGCTACAAGCTAATCTATTATCACGCACTCATGACAACCTGCAGCTCTCTGTATTCTGAATCATTATGATCCCCGGACTGCAAGCACACACAGAAAGTCATGGCAGCCCTGTCCATGGATCTCGCTAACAGCAGCATATATATTGCCCCACCCCGGAGTTTGGCAAAATACTGTAACACGTGGAGATGCTAAAAGTGTCCCCGCTAAATGTGCCCCCGGACCAAATACAAAATTCCTCACCTAAAGTATACTCCGGAGTAAATACCAACACTTACCATTCCTCAGCTCCAGAGTGACTGGAGCCTGTCCTGTGACCACAGACTTGATTAAAATGCGAGCAAATGTGAGAACAACAACAACAAATTATAGTGGACAAAAAATAGGACACCTTCCGATAAAAACTCACCCATATACCTGGTAGTATATTACGAGTACCAACAACGCAGCTTGCAAAGATGAGTATTGACCTGAAATTCGTCGAACTCACGGCTGACGTCCTTGAAAATTATTTATAAAATACGTCCCCAGGATTGGAGGCACATTAGGCTAAAGTGCCCCCGACAAACTGTACCAGGTAGCACGCTACTCGTACCGTGCGCCTTGACGGCGATGGTAGCGTGCTAGATCTGCCTGAGGGTGGTCTATGGTATTTACTGCCGCTTTGGGTGCGGCAATTCCGCTGGTCACCGCTCCTCGACCGGTTTACAGACGTTGTTGTTGTGTTCTCAGTAGTTTTTTTTTTTTTTTTTTTTTTTATCCTCCGGCGGATGGGGAAAAATAAAGCTTTAGCTCACCACACTTCCGCGTATTTTCATACGCGTCGTGTGTCGATTTAACTCAGTTGCTTTCGCAGCCCAACGCTAGCTGGCGCACCCTTCGAGTCCCATTGTAGGTATAGCGTAAGCTGTCCCTATCATTGGTCCTCGTTCTGTAGTACTTCTGTGTTTAGCTGTGTTGTAGAGGTGTTACCCGACGAGTCCCCATCTCAAGCGGGTACCCGCAAATTTCGGGGGGAAAATACCCGGGTACTCGCGAGTATTTACGGCTAGTTTGGGCTGGTACCCGAGTACCCGTATAACATCCGGGTACCCGGCTAAAAGATGGGTACCCGTCCAACAGCCGGGTACCCGGATACCCAGGACACTTTTTTTCATCAGTCAAGTTCAAGTTTAATCGTTAAAATTTGCTCCGAAATAGCTACTACCAGGTACAAATTAACTCTTAAAATAGGTGTTGTAACGCGAAGGGTACAGGATTCGGCATAACAGCGCTGCAACCAGTAATGCTTTCGATACACGGGTAGAACAGAATACACGATAGGAAACATTGTAGATATGTATGTGTGGGTTCAAAGAACAGGCGGGTGAGGCGAGAGGCATGAGACATGAGACGACATTTTCATTTTCACAGTTTCCTGGAGAGCATTGTACAAAAGAGTACCCAGGGGACGTGATTTAGGGAATGATGGAGACAATTTGTCAACATCGGAGCACGAAGGTTCGTCGGTTCGTTGTCGCTGTTTTCGTCGGTACGTGTCGCTTTTATTAACTTGGTTAAAGTATCGTCGTGGCTTTCCATAGTACCAGCGCGAAAAGCCGGTATTATCGCGGCAACCGGCATTACTCCGCATACTCCTAATACTCCAATACTTGATCCTCCCATATTTGCTAAGGTTTTCACCGGCACTATAGTGGGCAATCAGCACTCCTCAAACAGCACTTATATAAGAGGGACCACTAGAGCAGTGTTCTTGATGCTGCACACAGAAGATGGGAGAAGGGGTATCATCGTCTCCCTGTTGCGAGTTTGGCATGAACAACACCAGAAGTAGACAGGGTGGCGGTCTCGTCGGCTATCCTAAAGCAGTTGCAGTATGTAGTTAACTCGGGATAGCAACAGCAGCAACAGCGGCAGCGGCAGCGGCAGCGCTCGACATACATGACCATACCTGGTACTCGTACTTGCAGCACTTTTTTTTACACCAAACATCCGTGGACGGTGGACTACCGAAGAAGTGTTGACCCGTCAATGTATACGAAGTCTTGGACATGCCAAGTTTTGTAAGGAGAGTTTCTTGACGGACGTCCGTCGAGGGGAAATGGTGCCGTCATAGCAAAATTTGTTGATAAACACCACCAAAAGCCCACACAGCAGAGGTTACACACGCGGCACAGAGCACAGAGAAGCGGCGATGAACAGCGGCACGGGGACACGTGTAATTTGAGACCAGATATGGCATAACATGCGCAATAAGCATCTCCAATCGGACTGTGACGCTTGGGTTTGCGCAGCACCCGTAGAAAGCGTGCGCAATGCAGTGCGCCGCCAAGACCAGGACGCCATCAGGTTTCATCGGCTACGATACTGGGGGTACCCCCGCAGCCCCGGGCAGAAACGCGCGGAAAATACTTTGAAACCTTTTCTTTTTTTAAATTATTTTTAGATATGCGCCGCTACTAAAAAATTGATATACATTGCCATGCGGGGGATTTCGAACGGAATCTCACAAGTGCCCGGGTACCCGCTTAGATCGAGTACCCGGGTACCCGGGGCCCAAATACTCGGCGAGTATGAAGCGCTATTCGTATAGGTCACGGTGGGGCGTGAGGCATGAGACAGGAATGTACTATATTTTATCGTGTTCATTCTCTCCACCCTACCTCTTTTGTTGTTGAAGAGTTTCCGTCGTTTACCGGCATGCATTGGAAGCGGGAGCAAGAGCTGGAGCATTTAGGGTTAACCGGCCGGAGGGGGCGGGAGGTGGGTAACAGAGGAGACTGCCACTTCATGTACCGTCGCTTTTCTCAATACGGTCACCAATTTAGTCTCCGTTGACGGTTCATGATGTCAACGATTGAGAGGGAAAAACTAAATCACCAAATAGTGAAATTTCAACCCCTGTTCAATGTCTACAACCTCGGCATAAGTATTTATACTCGAAGATCGACGAAGAGGTCCCGTGTTTTTGTACAGAATTTTGACAATTTCGAAGCTGGCCATGGAGGTATTACCGGCAACAACCAAACGCTAGCGTCTAAATTTACGCCTACCCAAATTGTTGTCACTAGTCCATGTTACTCGAGCTCGCCGGAAATTTCCGGCCGAGCTGGCAACGAGAACAAGTATCCCCAAGTTTGGCATCGCAGCGACTTACTATATCAATCAGTGTTCGGTGAAGGGAAGAGAGCGAGAGACGGGGGGCAGGAGGGGTGGGAGAGATTGGTGCACACATGGAAACTGATGTGCTTAGCTGTTGCCCTCTTTTCTATTGACAGGGTCGGGATCTGGGGGTCATCCACGCGAAAGGTACGTGGGGGTGAGAAATGTCAACGGTAAGAGATGGCCACAATCGCTCAGTCTTGTGCGCACATCAGCCACGTACCTATCATGGTGGTGGTGCTGCGCAATGTGTACTGTACGTTCTCCGGGACTCGCTTGCCCTGCCTGTTTTGAGGGTGACACACGCGTGCGGTATGCTAAGTGTAGCCGCCGCGTCTTCCTTGCTTACCGCCGCTCTCTCCCATTCTCCCTCGAAGGTGCACCGAAGAACGGGTTATTGCTGGAGGAGGTTAGAGATCCCTGCTTTCCTGGTGACGTGCAAGGTGAGCGGCCACTGCTATTTCCAGATCTACTCGGTGCGCGTCAAAAATAAACTGCGACGACAAAACGACACAGGCAAAGACGCAGTGGTAGGTAGTTATGGTGTACTGGTGCCCTAGCATTTTTTTTTCTTCGTATATTGACCAGCTCCGGACGAAGGGTTGACGGCAAGCGCTGAACAAAGGCATTTGCCGTGGAGCGTTTGTCGCGTTCTGCCGGGAAAGCTCGTCACTTTCATCGCGCTCTCTCACCTGTGACCACTACCCGCCACGTCCGGCTTCGCGACTTCGGTCTTCCCCCCTGTCCCACTGCTCTGTTCGTTCCTTCGGTTCGTTTTCTTAAAATGTGGCATATGTAACTCTTTTCCTCTCTTCCAGGCAACTTCGTCCCGCGTAACTCTTGTCGCATACCTTGCCGTTGGCCCGCTTTGGCTTCGGCCGCCCCTTTTCGTGTGTTTGTATTCGTTTCGTCTTCGTGTATTTCCGTTTTGCTTCGTCTTTGTTTTGTTTTGTTTTCGTTAGAGCCCCAGCAGGAATCCAGCGTTGTCGGGTCGTCGGGACCATCCCCCCCCCATGCTTTCGCTCACGGCCTCCTCTGTTTTTCGTCTCTGCTTGGCGCTTGCGGTGCCTGTGCGTGCGTACGTCCGGGGACCTTGCTGGCCCTCAGTGCACGGCGTGCTCGTCGATTCTACCTTGTCCTACCAAAATATGTGCAAGGCAGCCATTTTTTTTCCGTAAGTGTCGCGTACTATTTTCAAGTCATTCCCCCCAAACTGGCAGGTACAGTTGTGAAGGATAAAGGGTACGATTGCGATCGGATAATTTCACGTAGCAAAGTTTGCAATCAATGCCCTTCCACCATCTCAATATCAATAGCAGTACTTTTAAGCATCAGGCCAGGAGACAGGGGTATCTTTGTAGCTGCTATCAGGTACGCGCAACCGATCTGCCAAACATGACAACTAACCATACCGCGACAACGAAATAACTGTAGAACGGCGAAGAAAAGATGAATACTTTGAAAACAAATGCAAGGGCGGCGTGGGATACGAAAAGAGCGTAAAAACATATTCGCCTGTGGCGAAACAGCCGAAGACGACCCCCCAAAACGACCCCCCTGTGGCGCTAAAGCCTTCGCAACATTGTTTTCGCCTGCGGCGAACATGTTGCGCAATTCAAAGAGCGTGTTGCGGCAAACCGCAACACGGCTCCGTTGCGTGTTGCTCATATGCGTGGTTTTGCGCATAGTAGTGATGCGCTGGCGAATAGCGCAACCAGCACAACACCTACAATGCGCTTTGGTATAGCCCTATGGGGCTTTTGCGTGCCGGTCTATTGTGCAAGCGCGCACGCGGTGGGCTTGCATAATGTCGCCGTCGTGGTGGACAGGTTCCGCCCCCCCCCCTTCCCCCCGCCAGTTCCCCTCTGCCCACCTCCCCCTTCTGCATGTGCGAGCACGGTTTCATGCTCCCTGATTTAGATAATACCTGGACCTTGCTTCCCGATCGCGTCTAGCTGCGTGCGATCGCGCCTGGTTGTTGTGGATGTTTGTTTTTCAACTTTTGCCAGGAGATGGTTACGCCCTTCAAGGGTGGAGCAGCGGCGTAGCTCGGGGACCAACGATGGATGAAGCAGAGAGATGAAAAGAAACTCTGGCCGTCACGAGACCATCGAAATGCACGGTGGGTGAAAAAGAAAAAGATCTCGCGTTCGTATTAATAGTCAAAGGAAAAGAGGGACGGGGATATATAGAAAGTACGATGTGTCCGGCGTATTGACCGCGCTGTCCTAGCAGCTGAGCAGCGCCAGGTGCGAGTAGGCGTGAGCGTACGGCGTATGTGCTTGGCGTTCGACGTCCCTTCCACAACTCTGCACTTGCCATTCAAGCTCCCTCCCCCCCTCCTGGTCCTGATCCTGTTTTCCCCGTGTCGTGTATGCACCCATCACTTCCCGCGTTGCATGTGTTGTGTCCGCCCCTAGATTTATTGCGTGCACGCCCTCCTGTGATATGTGAATGCATACGTCTGTTTGAACGTTTCGCCCCTCTTGGAACCTGTTCGACGAATCTTTCCTGTCCCACAAAGCTTATACTCACGCCAAAGAACTCGCCGTGCGCACCCCCAGGTCTGGCTTGACACTGTACGATACGGTCGCTCGACCTTGGCACCAGAAACACCTTTGGGGACGTCGTGCAAGATAGTACTCGAATGCACAGGACTAGACAGTACCGAAACTGCTGGGAGCTCAAACCGGAATTCAAGACTGCGGCCAAGGCAGGCGGGGGGGCGGGGGCTTTTTAGATGTTCTTGTTTTGTGATGGATTTTGTCTCACCTTCATGGTGCAGGTGCAGGTTATCGTCGCGTTTCCATTTGGTGGTACGCTGTGAAGTTTTTAACGAAAGTCCCGCTCGCGGCTTGTAGGGCCAAACCAGTATATTATTTTCACCCACCCCTGCGCGGTGCACACTATCGTCTGTCGGAGCCTTATCGTACGAGTTTTTGGGATTCGTTAGGGCTTCGAGCTTAGAGATGAATGTCGAGGGGAAGCTCCGGCAGCCAGCTCGACCACTGGGTCTGTTGCAAGCGACATCGAATGCTCCGGCAGAATGCCGGTGGAAGTGTTCAATCATTCAAGCTCTCACGAATACGTGTGGGCAATAGTCTTTGGCCGCGATGGCCGCGATCACCGCGATTTCGCCGCACCAGAGCATCTCAGCGCACGCAGATAAAGCTTTGTAGGTGGGGTGAGGAAAAACACGCTGTGTGCGGTTCGCGCGAGGAGGGTTTTCTTTTCTCTTGCTCCCGTCGATCTCGTGCATCAACAGCGACATAATATATGTCGTAGACGTGGCTGTCCTCGTACTCAATGTACGAGTAGTATGTGTTTTGTGCTTCGCGAATGCTGCAATCGCGACTGCGCGGAGAGTGACGAGGCTCTCACCACCATCCGATCCCATCGGCTCGTGGTGAGGCCCGACGTCCGTGCCAGTGGGTAGCGGGACACAGCAGCAGCAGCACGAGTACGACACCTATGATATGATACGTGTTACTTACTCTTCCTTGCTGCTGGATGACGTGTGGCGTACACTCACTTCAAGATAAAAGTTTCCACACTAATTTCAGGCCAGTTGTTTCACTCTAACTTCTATACACACGCTCTAACACTGAATTGCCTCGTGGGCGATACGATGACGTGCGCGTCTTTTTGAACCCAAGCATGGGTTGCAATTCTTTGACGGGTTCGTTTTCGAATTCACCGCCTTGATCAGAGTGCAGGGTTTTAGGGTCTGAGAAAACCGAGAAAACACGCTCTACAAGAACGCGGGCGAGTGTGGCAGCTGATTTATCACTAATCGCGACTGAAACAAGAAAACGGGTCAGGTGGTTTATCTGAGAAGGTCGAGAGAACACGCTCAACAAGAATGCGGGCGAGTGTGGCAGCTGATTTATCAGTAATCGCGACTGAAACAAGAAAACGCGGGTCAGGTGGTTTATCTGAGAAGATCGAGAAACGCGCTCTACAAGAACGCGGGCGAGTGATTCATCACTAATCGCGACTGAAACAAGAACGGGTCAGGTGGTTTATCGCGGACATGAACTTGGAGATATTAGACGACGGCTGGTACTCTACTAAATCAGTAGCTACACATTGAAACGGACGGGAAACGGGGCTGTGACCAAAGGGAAATTTCGACGGTGTGACGTCTTGTGTTCCGACGGTGTGACGTCTTGTGATGTTGGAACGACGAATAGCATTCCATGGATGTGCTTTACTACGTCTTTCGACATAGTGTGTTACCATTAACTGTCTTAAATATTATTCCAGCCGTGTTTTTCGGGTTATCTGCGTCAACGCGGTTCGTTCTGTGACGAACTCGTTGTGCCTACCGCCTTTCGGAAATATATCGTTCAATCATGTCATGACCTACCAGCGTCTGGAGGCCTGCTTTTAAGCTACGCTCCATAAAATCCTAGACCGTTACCGGTGACACACCATGTCTGCAAGAATCAACGGACTTTATAACATTGCAACAAGGATCTCCGGGACTCTCCGCTCGCCACGTACTAGTGCCTAGGAATACAATATCACGACTATTTTAATGTCTCCAGCGCGCCATCGCGCACGCTCGAAAACAACTAATACGAAGTCGATGAGATTCGAACCCACCATATGTACACGCGTTAGTTCTATGGCACTATCCAAGCCAACGTTATTTGTTATTTTCAAGGAATAGTTGGTATGGTGTATTCCTAAACACCAGTACGTGGCGAGGGGAGAGCCCCAGCGATCCCTGTTACGAAGTCGGCGAGAATCAACAACTAGGGAACTCGAAAACATAATTTTTGTTGGTTATACAGCATTACCCACTGCGCGACTTAGTCACGTGACCGAGTAGCTCAGTGGGTAGTACTATATAACCAACAGGCTGTCAGACTGCTGCTGTTGTGGCATAAGATACCACGCTTACATGACCACAGTACGAGCACGGCAACGGTTTCGGGATTTCTTCATATTTCCTGCTTATTTCTTCCTTAGGGTTTTCGCGATTTTCACGGCATCCTGGATATTTGTCTATCGGCTGTTTGTGACGATCCTGCTGTTTTGTGTATTGTACCCTCTTTTGCCCGACATGAGGCCCGTGAGCTGTCTGTCGTGCTTCTTCTACTTGCTGTTGTTAGTGTACGTTAAGCTCAGGGTCTATCACGTTGCTGCTGCTGTTGTATAATGTGATGCCAGACAAGGTGTCGTACGAAAAACACGACCATCATCAGGACTTTTTCTTGGTGTCTCTTCACTATTTTGCTCTTCTGTGACAAACTTGCTTCACCACCGTGGTGGCGGGGGTGCCGTCTATTCTCCAGTGTATCATGATATTACGCTGTGCCCTGGCTAAAGCCTCCGCGGCGTAGTCTTAGTAACGGGTGCCGTAGCCACGAGCCGACCGCAGTAAACGTTTAGCTCAACGAGATGGGTCATGTGATTACTGTGTGTCTACTACGTAGTTGCTCGCAACCGGCGGGAGGGGGCATGAAAGTTGACCAACTTGTCCCCGCCTCCGAAACGCCAAACAAAGAACAACGATGACATCAACAGCATTTCGACACGACACGCAAACTCGCACACAGGCCGCAATTGTACCCCCCACCCCCGACGCGTTAAACATTCCATCGGCTCACAACCACAACACTCTAGGTGGGGGCGTATTGAATCGCTCCAGTTGGCATACTTCACGAGAGAATATATATCCCATACTGGTATACACAAAAATACTATATCAACATATCCCATACTGGTATACACAAAAATACTACATCAACCCAACACGCGCCGCAAAAAAATTGGCACGAGAAAACAACGGCACATGACATAACCAGCAGGCGATTTTTCATACTTGCCCAACTTAAAGGACAAGAAGTCGCCGTCTGTACGCGAATCGAGCGCGAGCCCCACTCATCCGCCAATAATATGGAACATGCAGCAGAATATTTGGAGCCCTTGCAATGTCGTAAAATCCGCAATGAACGCTGCTCGACTACGATTCGTAACGAGATATCGCGGCAGCTGCTCTGACTGAACACCACAGCACCGAAACTACGAGAAAACGGAACCGTAGTGGGAATGTTTCGCCCCTACGTACGCAAAGAAAGACCAGCACAACGCGCTGGTAAACACCCAGCATAATAAAGAAACGGCACAAGATAAACCCCACGGATTCTATTTTATTTGCTCATGTTGGAATGTTTCGCCCCTATGCACGCAAAGAAAGACCAGCACAACACGCGCTGGTAAACGCCCAGCAAAAAAAAGGAACGGCAAAATACAACCCCACGGATTACATTTTATTTGCTCATCATGCAAAGGGGGAATTAGTATGCCGTCTGTAAACAAATCGCATGCGACTCTCCAGCGGGTCACCGTCATCCGCCAATAAGACCGGAACGTGCCGTGAACACGAAATACTGCAGTTGTTACGCAAATGGGCTGCACCTCCTACCACGCTGGCCAACACGTTTGGTTCTATAGTCTATAGAACGTCAAACCATACAAAAAAAAAAAAAAACACTAGTCTGCTCCCGAGACAACCCGCACGCGGTGTCAGCAATCTCAACGCGCCGATCTGGGTCGATCGTATTCCGCCATTATTCAGAGGACCTCATCGTTAACCCGCTCGCTTCACGTGGCCTGCAGGCAATGGATCAGGCACTACGAAAGCGGCGAGTATATGCCATCCGCCCCGCCCCCCGCCCCCCCCCCTCCCTTCCTCCGAAACGGGTATTGAAACCTGCTACAGTAGCGCTCCCAACCGTTTTGCTCGTGCGTGGTATACGCTATGTACATCGGCAACAAGAGCGCATCGAAATTGCACGCTATGAACAACTAGTTGTCTTATCCACGGTCGCCCGGAGGGAAACTTACTGTTAAGGAATTAGTGGGGTATACGTCCGTTTGACCACTTGCAAAATGTGAACCAAATAGCTTACCCAAACTAAGACTTATAACTACCCAAACTAAGACTTATAACACTCTCCCCCTCTGAAACGGCGGGATAGCAGGTCGGCCGGATATACCGGCGGACCTGTCAATATCCAAGCGGTTTCATTTCCTGGGTATGCCGGAGAGTATTTTTCAAGTTCGACACGGAGAAAGTCTGAAAAAGTTTATGATTGTGGATGGTAGGATTCGAACTCACGACCCAAAAACCCATGTCCTGCCGACGACGCCATTTTCTAAGGAATTAGTGGGGTGTTAGTCCGCTTGACGACTTGCAAAAGATTAACCAATAGCTTACGCAAGTAATCCAGAGAAAACTAGCATCTACGGTCGCGACAGCGACGGCAGGCTCATATACCGCAGTGGGTGCGCTCGCCACAGCAGTAACAACAGCACTGCGAGGCGCTGACGCCGAGCATGCAAGCCATCGTGCGTGTCATGCCCCAGGGCAATGCCACAACATCACCCTTTGCAATACGGCAAGAAATACGCCATACTAAATCCATGTAGTTTGTCCCCAAAACGTGCCTACACTTCTAAATGGGCTAATTAACCGGCTCGTTTTTTCCCCGTGACCGTGCTTGATATTTTTTTAGGTGCAATAATGAACCCACTCTAATCGCAAGTAGTTGGGGCAAAAAATTGTCCATGCAGTTCTAAAGGCGTTAAACGACATGCCCTCAGAGGAGCTAGTTAAACAACAAACACCCGCAATAGGATCGTGTCTGATGCATTCATCGTCGTTCCACACGCATCTGCTGTGTCTACCGTTGCCATGGACCCGCATATTGCAAAAAATAGGAGTCAGCAAGTACCGTGATATCTATCTAGGTCCCCCATTCGCGCCCCGACTCATATGACATGGTATTCACGCAAGTCTCATGCATTGTTCGCGGGCGACGTACCTCCCTCCGACAAACACTTCATGTTGCTCAACATGAATGCCTATTCCCAGCCCACTCAAGAAATAATTGTTGCGCAACATCAGCACACCTGTTGATAACTTCTTTTTCCATGACAAGCGCAGCAAATGCCTCTCGCACCGAGGTGCGTACGGTAAACACGCCGTTGCCGCCCGAGAGCAAAAGATGCTGGCCCTCGAACTTCAGCAGAGGGAGGCGATCTAGGAGTCCAAGTTTTCTCTTCCAGCGCCACCATCTGCTGTTCGAGAGTGGCCGCAGCCTTGTCCTCTTTCTCCCGGGCAGCATCAGTCTCAGTCTCTTCCTCTACACGCCTCGCCTCTGCCTGGCGCGCTGCCCGTTCCCGAGCGTGTGACTCCCAGATCGCCTCCTTTCGCCGATGTTCGATGGCCAGCATCTTTTGCTGTCGGGCAGCAGTGGCGTGTTTCTCCCTTTTTTATTTCGAGGAGTACTTCTTTTTCCATGACAAGCGCAGCAAATGCCTCTCGCGCCGAGGTGCGTACGGTAAACACGCCGTTGCCGCCCGAGAGCAAAAGATGCTGGCCCTCGAACTTCAGCAGAGGGAGGCGATCTAGGAGTCCAAGTTTTCTCTTCCAGCGCCACCATCTGCTGTTCGAGAGTGGCCGCAGCCTTGTCCTCTTTCTCCCGGGCAGCATCAGTCTCAGTCTCTTCCTCTACACGCCTCGCCTCTGCCTGGCGCGCTGCCTGTACCCGAGCGTGTGACTCCCAGATCGCCTCCCTCTGCTGAAGTTCGATGGCCAGCATCTTTTGCTGTCGGGCAGCAGTGGCGTGTTTCTTCCTTTTTATTTCGAGGAGTGCTTCTTTTTCCATGACAAGCGCAGCAAATGCCTCTCGCACCGAGGTGCGTGCACTATTTTACCGTACGTACCTCGGTGCAAGAGGCATTTGCCGCGCTTGTCATGGAAAAAGAAGCACTCCTCGAAATAGAAACGGAGAAACACGCCGCTGCTGTCCGAGAGCAAAAGATGCTGGCCCTCGAACTTCAGCAGAGGGAGGTGGTCTAGGAGTCCAAGTTTTCTCTTCCAGCGCCACCATCTGCTGTTCGAGAGCGGCCGCAGCCTTGTCCTCTTTCTCCCGGGCAGCATCAGTCTCAGTCTCTTCCTCTACACGCCTCGCCTCTACTTGGCGCGCTGCCTGTACCCGAGCGTGTGACTCTCAGATCGCCTCCCTCTGCTGAAGTTCGATGGCCAGCATCTTTTGCTGTCGGGCAGCAGTGGCGTGTTTCTTCCTTTTTTATTTCGAGGAGTGCTTCTTTTTCCATGACAAGCGCAGCAAATGCCTCTCGCACCGAGGTGCGTGCGTCATTTTACCGTACGCACCTCGGTGCAAGAGGCATTTGCTGCGCTTGTCATGGAAAAAGCACTTCTCGAAATAGAAAGGAAGAAACACGCCGCTGCTGCCGGAGAGCAAAATATGCTGGCCCTCGAACTTCAGCAGAGGGAGGCGATCTGGGAGTCATACGCTCGGGCACAAGCAGCGTGCAAGGCGGAGGCAAAGCGTATAGAGGAAGAGGCTGAGACTGCCGCTGCTCGGGAGGAACAAGCCAAGGCTGCGGCCGCTTTCGAACAGCAGAGGGTGGCGCTGGGAAGATAAAAGGAGGCAGGAGACGGCAATCCGAGCCTCCCTTGTCGACATCAAACGGCGCCGTTCCATCCGGGAACAGAAGAAGGCGGCGTTCGCCTTCTTCCTGAGGCGACGCCGCCTCCTCCGGCGTCAGATGGCTTAACGAGCCCGAAAAGGCGTTGTCCACCTTTATCGTTGTTCAAATGCAGCTGGCCGATAACAAGTCGATTTTTCCCATTCCAAGCGCCTTCTCCAGGCGTTTCTGCGTGTTATTGTGGACAGCTTTACGGCCACGTATAGCATTCGTGTAGGTAATCACACCGTTGAGAGTGAAATTGTCCATGCTTAGGTGCAAGGTGTGATCAATGCAATCTGACCACCGGAACTTTCCGGCGACGGTAAAGAAGCTAGGGATATAGAACCGCGCAGCTGCGTGCTCCTCCACGTAAGCCGTGGAAGGCGTGCCACTCAGCCTCCATACCGAGACGCCTTCAGTCAAGGCGTCCACTACGCACCACTGGTTGGCCCTTGTGGTCGTGTGGGCGTTTCCACCGCTGCCGCCGCCGCATTGTGGCGGGCTTCACGCCGTTCCTCGGGTGTGCCGCCAACGGTCGCTTCTAACACCGCTCGGGCATCCGTAACTGCCTTCTCCTTGGCCTTCGCAACATACCGGCGACAACGGCGACGTTGTCTTGTCCAAGGCCAATGAGAAGGCAGTTACGGATGCCCGAGCGGTGTTAGAGGCGACCGTTGGCGGCACACCCGAGGAACAGCGTGAAGCCCGCCACAATGCGGCGGCGGCAGCGGCGGAAACGCCCACGCGACCACAAGGGCCAACCAGTGGTGCGTAGTGGACGCCTTGACTGACCACTGGTTGGCCCTTGTAGTCGCGTGGGCGTTTCCGCCGCTGCCGCCGCCGCATTGTGGCGGGCTTCACGCTGTTCCTCGGGTGTGCCGCCAACGGTCGCTTCGAACACCGCTCGGGCATCCGTAACTGCCTTCTCCTTGGCCTTCGGCAAGACAACGTCGCCGTTGTCGCCGTTGTGTTGCCGAAGGCCAAGGAGAAAGCAGTTACGGATGCCCGAGCGATGTTGGAAGCGACCGTTGGCGGCACACCCGAGGAATGGCGTGAAGCCCGCCACAATGCAGCGGCGGCAGCGGCGGAAACGCCCACGCGACCACGAGGGTCAACCAGTGGTCAGTCAAGGCGTCCACTACGCACCACTGGTTGGCCCTTACCACTGGTTGGCCCTTACCACTGGTTGTCCCTTACCACTGGTTGGCCCTTGTGGTCGCGTGGGCGTTTCCACCGCTGTCGCCGCATTGTGGCGGGCTTGACGCTGTTCCTCGGGTGTGCCGCCAACGGTCGCTTCTAACGCCGCTCGGGCATCCGTAACTGCCTTCCCCTTGGCCTTCGCCAAGATAACGGCGACAAGGGCGACGTTATGTTGCCGAAGGCCAAGGAGAAGGCAGTTACGGATGCCCGAGCGGTGTTAGAAGCGACCGTTGACGGCACACCCGAGGAATGGCGTGAAGCCCGCCACAATGCGGCGGCAACAGCGGCGGAAACGCCCACGCGACCACAAGGGCCAACCAGTGGTGCGTAGTGGACGCCTTGACTGAAGGCGTCTCGGTATCTCCATCCACGCGTCTCTGGCCGCCGATGCGGCCTCGCGAGTGTAGCTAGACGGCGCGAAAGGCTTCGCCGTTGCCGATATGGTGGAGTTGGCTACGCCCGACCGTTCGGCACGCGCTTCTGCTTCCTCCTCTCCCTGCCCATAGGGTAGGGTAGTGGATGTCGCCTTCGCCACACCGTCTCCCACTGCATTGGTATCCCCACCATTTCGAGCACCGTTTTCGTCCGCGGTGGGTGCGCTCACCGTCGCCGATGCAGCCTCGGTCGTGGAGGCGGAAGAAATGAACGGCAAAGTCGTTGCCGGTAGGGTCGATGTACCGGCGGCCGCCGTGTTTGAACGCGTTGGCGCTTTCTCCTTCCCAGCAGGCAGAGAAGTTGCTGGTGCTGTCACTGTGTCTTGACGAGAGCATTTTTCTGCCTTGAGAACGTGTTTTGGCCTCGTCGTCCGCGTGCCGATTTTGAAGGTACGATTGGTGGGAGTCCCGGCTGGTCGACCGTGGACTCTGGAGGCGGTGAAGTGGTGGCCGTGGCCACAGGAGAATCTGACGGGTCCGCGATGCCCCACAGTACAGAAAATATTGACGTAGCTAAGTCTGCCAAGGCGGGGCGGGAATATTTCGTGGGAGATGGGCGCACTGGTCAGATGCAAGCGCTTGTCACGTTGCGATGGCGCAGGCAGATGAAAAAACCGCGCACCCACTTCTCTTACAACCCTACACACATGAGAGCGAACTGCTCAAACTGTGAGTAGATAGAATGAGCTCTAAGACATGGCTTCTTCACCGTGGTCTATGCATCGTCGGGGAACCGGCGGGAAGATTGCCCGTCCCCGCCATCAATGCCAATGTCAGGGGAACATAATTTCCTGAGCCCACCCTGTGTTGTCGATGCCGGGCCTGTGTTCCCGGCCTCCCCATCATTGGCATCGTTGCCCACTGCAATTGTCAATGGCGGTAGAGATGATGTCGCGGACTTCACGGCGGTGGTAGGGAGATCCGCCACGGGCTCCTCCTACAGGCGACGCAAGTCGTCACCCGAATATGTTAGCGAAGGGCGGGGACATTTGGTGGGAGATGGGCACGGCGGTCGGACGCAAGCACTCGATACATCGCCACAGCATGGGCAAGAGGGAATCCGCGCACTCACGTTTCCAAAGAAATACACACGCGGGAGGGAACACTCCTAACTTCGAAAATAACCCACCTATTTCAATCCCTTAGTAGACGAGCTCTGAGACATGGTTTATTCCCGGTAGTCTATGCTTCATCGGAGCACCCAAGAGAAGATTGTTCTTTGACGCCATTAATGCCACATAATGAAAGGCTTCCGAACCCCCCCGCTGTTGATGGCGAAACGGAGGCTAACCGGTTGCCGGCCTCCCCTTTATCGTCTCCTGCAGCAATCCCTGCCGCCGGGGTAGTGCCCGGTGGAGGGAATTCTACTGTGCCGTCGTCGGCAGCGAAGATGTCAACCACTTCGCATAGGTGTTCGTCGGTTATAATTATCCCGAGATCGTCATCAATTTGAGAAGTCGACGCCGGTTCCAACGGCGCTGACGGAGGCGCTGCCTCGTCCTTGCTGACGGGCGACGAGTCGACGCAGTGGTCGTTGGCACCTGCTTCGATGTCGGGGTGGGAGCGAAAAAGTAAATATGTTATCGATTGGCGTCAAGGTGTGTGGGAACGAAAGCTGTTGAAAGTGCAATGCTTCAGGATGTGTAACGAGCTGAATTGCTTGGGGTTCGCCATTTTGCCAGTTTGGGCAGATCGACAACGGGAAGCATCGTCGCTCCGTTTCATTATATCATGCGGTACGGCACTGCGTAGTCAACATTAACCATCGTATGGAAACGCCGCCCATCATATACTTTCGTTTGCATCAGAACGCATGACACCAAAACGCGCAAACAACAGGCCATACTCGCCGGCGATGCAAACGTCTCTGGTAATATTCTCAACCCTACACCTCTCAGATATTGGGACAAGAAGCGTTGGACTCAACCCGTCGCGATCGCGATGGAGGTAACCGAAGGCAGGACGATGCTCTATTTGCGTAAAACTCACCATGTTTGTTCTCACCAGCATGGTCATGTGTGCAGCCGCTTCGGGGAGAACCGGATTCGCTAGAGAGGTTGTGTCGGAGTCGAGAGATTCGTCATCAGTAGTCCCTGCGGATGCCGTCCCGTGCGATGGCACATTCGGCGTACAGCGCGATGCCCTTTCCGCTGCCGAGTTATGCTGTTTTTTAATCGCGTCACCACCAACACTTGCAGAGTCCGACCCCCTCGTGTCGTTCGGTGGCGGCGCGTCTATCGGCATTCGAAAATTCCGCCCTGAATCATCGTCCGGGCAGCGTAGTGGCATCGTTTGGGTGAAGCGGATGGAAGGTGGGCTGGGTTATTATTTGGGTGCATGCAAGCCGTCACCGGGAGGGCTGTGTGGTATATTGTGGCAAAAAAATAGATTGATACGTCAAAATGTTGAGCGACCTCTAACGAAACCACGTTGTGTCGCGTGCCATTACTGGGACACGCCGATCATTCGATAGTCTATAATAGGATCAAGGGCTACCGGTCACACATGAAGTATAAATAGTACTAGTTTTTTCTTTTCAAGGGACGATCTCGACTGAAGCTATAGTATACCCTGGCCCGTTTAACTGAAAGATTCAAGCGTACGAGGAGTGCCTGGGGGTATTATGACTGTGGAAGCTGAAGGGGAAGGGTGGCTGGAGACGGAGGAAGCAGAAATATGGCGTCGTCGAATTTGCTTGGTCAAGATATATCTATTATCGAAATAAAAACACGCCAGCTGTGAGATCGAAGATTTCGTCGAAACTCATCTTTGCAAGCTGTGTGTGATGCTCTGCTTGCTTATTCGGTAGGAATACCGCTGGCAAATGGTAGCACAGGCTTGCGCTGGTAGTGTTTAAACAATTTGGCTGGCGCTTGGGACTCAGAGCAGATGTTTCGTGTTGAAAGTGCCGCGTTTGGGTAAGAAAGGCCAGCAGGAGAAAAAAGGAGAGAAAGGAGAGAGAACAAGAGAGTGGCCGAGGTGGGGCTGACCATCACCTGATCGAGAGAGCAAAATGACCATGCTACGGACACATGTACTCTACGGGTGGTTGCCTGATCTGCCTACAGCAACGTTCTCTGAGGCTTGCTCACGGTCTCCTGTACCTACGGCAACGTTTCCTGTGGTTTGCTCGTGGGAGCGTAGCTGCGAAAGGGCCGCTCCTATTTTAAATAGCAAAGAATAAACTACACATTCAAGCCCTCGATATATAAAAGGTGACGATGTTGTTAAATTTTCTGTTAGTAAAGTTAAAGAACCTAATTTTTTTGTACCCATGGCAAAATAAATTAAAGAAGCACCAAATAAAAAAGTATAGAAGCAATTGAACCTAAAATAAAATATTTTAAACCAGCCTCTGTGCGCGGATATTACAAAATCCGTTTTGGGTGGGGACAAAATCTTACGGCTGTGGAAGGAAATGCATCAGTTTATCAAGTATATCCTGTAAGTCGTATAACCAGCGTGGGGAGGGTGGAGTTTTTATGGGCGTGGGGGCCGGGGGCGGAGGGACGGAAGGTTTGAAAAATAGGGGGGAGGGGGGGGGGGTTGGGGCGGGGGCAACTCAATCTGGGCGCGGAAATAACAAACCCCTTAAGGGGACAAATCTGACGGTTGTGGAAGGAATGCATCAGTTCATATATCCTGTAAGTCGTACAACCGGTGAGGGGAGAGCGGAGTTTTCGAAGCGGTGGGGGGCGGAGGGGGGATTCCAACCGCTTTAGGTCGCGTAAATGTGTACTCCTCCGTTACCCTTGCCGCCTCGGTAAGGCATGCTGCGAGGCATGCCCTAGCAGGCTTGTAGCGAGTGTGGGGGGGTTTTCTGGCGGGTGTAAGGCCGGACTCATCCTCAAGTGGTGATGCCTTCCTGCTGCGTGTGGCCGCGAGGCTTAGGCGTGGCGGTAGAGTTGGGTCGTACGTGGTGCGTCAGGCATGATCACCTACGATTCGCGCGTCTTCTTTTTAGGCAACAGCGGCGGAGCAGCAATTCTTAATCGGGATGCTCGTGCGCAGAGGCTGGCGCCACCACGAGCCACACTACGGCGCAGTCTTGGTTTGAGTGGAGGAAACTGCGCCGGCAGGAGGCTGGATTCGACGACGAAGGAGAAGGGCGACTGAGCGTCGACGGGCGGGGAAGAGACGGATTGAACTCTCCTTGAACGAGAACTTTTGTTTTTCAGATCAGCACCGCAAGCTGCGAGGAGCATTTTGTTTTTTGGGAATGGGGAGAAGGGGAACCGGTTGGAATTGAGCGTCAACGAGAGCAAGTGCGAATGAGCGGGCCGAGTGAGCTAAGGCGATGAGGCGGCTATGGAGAACCACAGCAGGAGGATGGCACACGGAGACCCACGACCCGCACGCACAACATCATCATGAGAGCAGCGATCGTCTTTTTTCAGGGTTTCTTACGAGACAGTCGTACAACATGTTACTTACGTCACTGATTTTTGTACAGTTGGTAGAGTTGTATACTCTTCATGGGGAACGACCCCCCGCAATTTTTAATTTCCAGGCACAGGCGTTGTAGGCCGGAGCTGCGCTATAACCTGTCAGATAACTCGGAAAGACGGGGCAATCATTGATATTTTTATGGTGGCTTTTGGTTCGATTGCCCTTTTTTCACTGCATGTCCGCGGGTCGTCACTCTGACAGCACTCCAGACAGCAGGCGCGTTCGTCTGTGCTCACGATTACCGTGTGGTTCGTACATTGCAGGCAGACCAACCGTTTGTAGCCGCGAGTTGGTTAGTTGTGGGAACGGGGAAACTCTATGCTTTAGTTGAGTGAATACCCGCGGCCATGTGAGTTCAGTTTGCACGTTGGATCATTTCACATGTGCGCCTTCTTCGTATCGTACGTTTTTAGGCGAGAAAGCGTAGTATTTCCCGGATGAATTTTGACTTCATTTGTTTTTCCCGATCTTCCTAGGGCTCCAGCACCTTTGTGTGACCACGGACTCTACACTTGTGACAAAAGTTAATGTGAGACAACAACAACAACACACCCGGTAGGAACTTACTATACGCGTGGTGCGAAGTCTAAGCTATGGTGCGGGTGGCGGGGAAAGAGGGGGCGGGGGGGAAAGTTAATTTGAGCTTGAAGACCATATCATAAATGAATTGGAGCTACGGCATGGATGGCTCGAAAGGTAATGAGGCGATATCACCTGTCTGGTAGTATTTTATAAAAATATTTCAAGGACGTCAGCCGTGAGTTCGACGAATTTCGGGTCAATACTCATGTTTGCAAGCTGCGTTGTTGGTACTTGTAATATACTATGTGGGTGAGTTTTTTCATAATGGGAGGGGTCATATTGTTCGGTTAAAAAAACAAACACATATATATATACGAGTATATACATACTTTATAAAAAACATTTCAAGGACGTCAGCCGTGAGTTCGACGAATTTCAGGTCAACATTCATATTTGCAAGCTGCGTTGTTGGTACTTGTAAGATACTATATGAGTGAGTTTTTATTAGGAGGGGTCCTATTTCTTGTTCACTATAGTGGTGAGTGTTGGTAATTTTAATTTAGGTGGGAAATTTTGAGCTCGATCTAATATCACATCTATTTTATAAATTTGTTACTGTCGTTTCCAGTATACTTCTCTATCATATGTATGGTAGGCGGATTATTTTGTTTTTTATTGCTCTCGAAGATTTTGATGTTAGGTGGGACGGCGGAGGGGGGGGGGGAGGTGTACTCAGTTTGTGCATGGTCGTAGTCATATGACCATAGACCCTCGCATCCCTATTATGCCGGGACGGAGCACGTCGGGTTTTCACCAACCAGGCAGACATTGCCTGCACCAAGCGCGAAGCGCCGTGAGGTGTTCGGCGAGTCGCATGAAGGGTGAACTGCTGCCTTCCAAGAACCGCTTGTAAGACGGACTTCGGCACCTTGTGTCTACTTTCTTGCTTATGGATGACAGCGCCAATGAGTTACTTTGTTTTCTGCTGAGGGGGGTGTTTTTGTGTGCGTGTGTGTCGGGGGGAGGTAACTTTTGGTGGGGCGGCGGGGAAGGGGTGTGTGTGGTGGTGGTGGTGGTGGTGGTGGTGGTGGTGGCGAGGAACGGACGTGGATGAATACAAAACATTCTCCCTGTGTTACATGCAGATGCCGAATCGTTCAAACACAAACTATGAGGTGGATGGGAGGAAAATTGTTTTTACGTGATGTTTTTACGTTGGTGTTATTTATAAGAGTAGTGCTTTTTGATTACCGTATAATACGAGTACTACTACGGCAGGTACTTTTCGTATGCTATACATATTTAGCAATAAATTGACCCTGGTATCTATGACACATAGTTTTGCACTTCTCCCCCTCGTGCTCAATGGTAGTGACATTGCATGACCACATCACCTCGCATGTTGTATTTTGCAATATGTATATATTTCTAATAATCAGCGATGTCAGAGCCCCACACCGGCACGATAAAATCATGGTAATTACATGGTTTCACCTATCGATTGAAATATTATATCTTGCAATCCATGTACAATAACGAATTATGAAGCTATAACATCAAATCTGCTGGAATAATGAACAATACCAGGCAGGTGATACAAAAGGATGTATTCTTGCTACAACCGTCAGATTTGTCCCCTTCAAGGATTATAGTTTCCGCGCACATATTGAAGTGCCCCGCCCGCCCCACGACCCCCCGATCCCTCTTGTTCAAACGCCCCATCTAAAATCAAAATCTGCCAGAGTAGTAAACACTACCAGCCAGCTGATACCACCTCATTATATTTCTAGCCATCCATGCCGTAGCTCCAATTCATTTCCGCCTCCCCCCCCCCCCCCCTCCCCCCCTCTCCTTTTTTTTTCCCTCGTTCCCTCTTGTTCAAACGACCCACCTAAAATCGAAATCGGCCAGAGCAATAAGCACTCCTACGCAATTGATATAACGTCATCATCTTTCTAGTCATCCATGACGTAGCTTTAATTCACCCCCCCCTCCCACCCCCCCAACGCCCCCTCCTTCCCCACCATCCGCACGATCGCCTAGACCCAGCACCACGCGTACAGCAAGCCTCTACATATATGCGACCTAAACCTGTTAAGAACCCCTTTCCCTCCCCCCCACCCCCCCTTTTTTTTCCCCGCTCCCTCTTGCTCAAACGCCCCACCTAACATCGAAATCACCTCATAGCCATCCATGCCGCTGCTCCCATCCCCCCCCCCCCCCTCCCCAAACGCCCCTTCCTTCCCCACCACCCGCACCATCGCCTAGACGTAGCTCCACGCGTATAGCAAACCCTACATCTATGCGACCTAAATCTGTTAAAAACCCTTTTGCCCCAACCCCCTCCCCCCTCTTCACCCACCCCCTCGAACACTCCGCCCTCTCCTCACTGGTTGTACGACTTACAGGATATATATATGATAAACTGGTGTATTCCTTCCAAAACCGTCAGATTTATTCCATTCAAGGATTTATAGTTCCCACGCACAGATTGAGTTGCCCCGCCCGTTTCCCCCCGCCGCTCCCTCTTGTTCAAACCCATGCCCCCACGCCCTTCAAAACTCCGCCCTCCCCTAACCGGTTATACGACTTACAGGATACACTTGATAAACTGGTGAATTTCCTTCCACAGCTGTTAGATTTTGTCCCCCTCAGAAACGGGCTCTATAGTTTCGGCGCACAGACTAACATCACCCTGTTAACCCTGATAGCTACACTGTAGTTCCAAGGGGAGTTGCCGACCCATATCCTTAATAATGAGGACACACAACCTGTAATACACGCGATCGGAGTATCACACACAGCATGCACAGATGAGTTTCGACAAAATATTTGATCTCACAGCTGGATTGTATTTTTATTTTTATAAAATAGTTCATGTGACGCCCAACTTTGACCTTAAAAATGAAGTTAAACTTTGATGCCCAACTATCTGTTTATTTGAATTAGAGATAAAATTTTCGGTGCTCGATTTTTTTCCTTCCCACACATTCGAAAGCCCCTGTTCTCCTCGACGTGTTTGTCTGCGCGTCCGACCCCGTGTTTCACGTCGCAAGTTGCACAATACAACGCTCGGATAAGAAACAAAGTCAAGATGTCTTTTTTACCCATGGACACACCTCGTAGCACAAGCCTGCATCTATCTATCATATACGTATATAATTCCATTCTTTATAATATATAAAGACACGCACGCAGCATTATATATACCTGGTACCTCATATCAGGTGCTTGGTATTGCATGAATGCGTGCTCTAATGTTGTACGTGAGATTATGCCCATTTTTTAACTTAAAAATGGAGGTAAACTGTGATGCCCACTCGTTTATTAGAAAAATATAGGTAAAAATTCGGTGCTAGATTGGAAGTCTCACACTTTCGAAAGCTCACGTCCGTCTGCTGCAAATGCGACGCCATGTATTACGTCGCAAGTTGAAATAATACAACGTTCGGATCAGAACAAATCTCAAGGGGTCTCTTTCGCTAGCACGCATCTCGCAACACAAGCTGTATTTGTACGAACAATCGTCGGGGTTTCTGCGTATCTTTGTCCGAGAGTGATGCCCAAGTTGTACATATTTTGGACAAACACATTTTAATTCTCTCACACTTCCGAAGAGTACCTACCTGTTGTCCTGTCTGGCCCCGTGTCCGACACGATGTTTCACGTCCCAAATCAGCACAATACAAAGCTCGCATAAGTACATATCTTAAGACGTCTCTTTCGCAAGGAAATATTTCGCAACACAGGCCTGTATACATGCGAGCAATCGTCGGGATTCCTGCGTATATTTGCCCGAGTGCGGTGCTCCTTGTTTCCATGGGGCCACGCATTTATTTTTTCTCCCATACATGCGAAAAACACCTGTTCTCCTCACGTCTGTCTGCTTGTCCAACCCCACCTTCACGTAGAATGTTGACACAATGTAGCGCTCGGACCAGCACAAATAGCAAGACATCTCTTTCAACATAGATAGGCCTGTATTCATAAGAATAGTCGTTGGCGTTGCTGCGTATCGCTGTGAGAATCTGTGGTGTCCACCTTGTATTTTTTTGCAAGAAACATTTGTGGCTCCAACAACACTAGACTATGCCTGACATTTTTTTTCTTACACACGTTCGAAATCGAAGTTTCTCCTTACGTCAGATGTCTGTCTGCCTACCCGACACCATGTTTCACGTCGACTACCGGCGAAATACAACGCTCGGATCAGCAAAAATCTCAAGGTGTCTTTCACCATGAAACATCTCGCAACACCGGCCTGAATTCATACGAAAGATCGTCGGGGTTGCTACGTGTCTATCCGAGTTTGATGCCCGCGTATTAAATAGCTTTGCAATATGTTTCGTTTCCCAAAAAATTCGAAAAGCGCCCTGTTCTCCTCGCGTTTGTCTGCGTGTCCAACACAATGTTTCGAGTCTCAAGTTGGCACACTACAATGGTCGGAGCAGCACAACTTTCAAGGCGTCTCTTTCGCCAGAAAACGTCTCGCAACACAGATTTGTACTCATATGAGCAATCGTCGGGGTCGCTGCATACTACTGATAAATCTTTGTCTAACCTTTTTTTCGGTCTTTTATTCATTCGGCTTTTTTTCCTCGGATATCCTATTATTACGGAGATCCATCGTCAACAGGATGAAATTTCACAACAAAAGGGAAGCATCGCCACTTTATAGGCGAGCTCTCCTGCGCTACAACTGTGTTCGATCGAGGCTTTGTATACTTGGCAAGACCAGCCAACGAAATAAACAGTAGCCAAACGCTTTTACGCAACGCCGGGTGTTTTTTTGCCCCCTTTGTTGTTTGATAGTTCATCCTAGCAATGGATCTCCGTAGTAGATGTTTCCATTGCCTATCTGTCGCACTATTATTGCGTGAGCTGCCTGTTACACTGCCTCCAGAATTGTTTGAACCCGCGCAGCTCAGAACCTGTTAAACTGCTGCTGCTGTCGTAGCGTAAGATACCACGCACACATGACCACGGTATGGGTATGATTTCGGGACTTCTTCGTGTATCTTTTGCATTTTTCTCCCGTTTAGTGTCGCGGTATCTTGGATTTGTCCACAGCATAGGTTATTTGTGAGACTATCACTACTGCTGTTTGCTGTTTTTGTATCGTAGCCTCTCTTGCTCGACATGAGGTCCGTCGGCTCTCTGTCGCGCTGCTACTAAATTTTGTTCGTTGTTGTTCGTGTACGTTCAACTCAGACTCGATCATGTTGCTGCTGTTGTATACCCTGGTATGTGATACCATACACGAGCGAGCGTAGTACGAAGAACACGATCATCAAGATTTCTTGGTGTCTTTTGTTGTTTTTTATTTTATGAAAAATATTTCAAGGACGCCAGCCGTGAGTTCGACGTGTTTTGTTCAATTTTGTTTGCTTCACCGTGGCGCCACCGTCGTGGGGGCGGGAGGAGTGCCGCTTATTCCCTAGTAAATGTTTATAACTTGATTTTCATAATAATATTCAGGGCTTTTCACGGGTCGGGTCAAATCTCGCGGGTCGGGTCGGGTCGGGTCAGCTGACCCGACCCGACCCGTGAGAATTTCGAAAAGTCTTGACCCGACCCGACCCAACCCGCGAGAATTTCGAGACGTCTTGACCCGACCCGACCCGACCCGCGAGAGTTTGAAAACCTGGTGACCCGACCCGACCCGACCCGCAAGATGCGGGTTTCATGGGGGTCACGTCGACTTCACCCGTGACATTTCTCACGGGTCAAAGTCGAAAAGTCACGGGTCAAAGCATATATACGTCGGTCGGTTGGTTGGTCCTTGGTCCCTCGTACTTTTCCCAGGATGTCGTGTTCTGTTGCTATTTCCACCGGCATTATTGTTGGCAGTAGCATTTATTTGTTTTGTGGTGTGCGCCCAAAAAATGAGAAAGAAACCGCAACTCACACGCAGGGCAATTAGCCACGCCCGTAGCGCTAGACCACCGGGTCGACCTGACGAGCGACCCGACGAGCGAGCTAGTCATCTATGCAGTCTCCGGCCCCGGCAAGCAGCCTAGCTGAGCCGCCTCCGGCAGCAAGCCCACAACTGGGGCGGTGGACCTGTCAGCAGGGGTTGCGATCCGCGAGGATGCGTTGCTGGTGCTTGCTGCTGCCAGAGTGCTGCTGCTGCTTCGACGACGACTACTCTTGCTTTTTTACGTTTGGTCACATAACGTACTGGTATGATGATTCTCGAGCTAGCTACTACTGTATCTATCTTCTATCTATAAATCTACTATGCAGTCTCCAGCCCGGGCAAGCTACCTAGCTGAGCCGCCTCCGGCAGCAAGCCTACAACTGGGGCGAAGGATCTGTCAGTAGGGGCTGCGATCCGCGAGAATCCGAGGTCGGCTGCTGGTGCTTGCTTCTGCCAGTGCTGCTGCTGCTACTTCGACGACGATTGCCTTTGCCTCTTTTTACGTTTAGTCGCATTTCGTACTAGTATGACCGTATTGTTCCTACTACTGTTACGGCTTCAGCCGGCACGGGATTCGCGTCACACTGCATGCCTTGGTACGAGTAGCGAGGGATACTGCCTGGTGATTGTTCTACACGATGTGATTACATATGATCGGAGCATTGGCACGAGAAAGGCAGGAAGCGGTAAGTTTTGTATGATTTACGGACCCGCGGGGCGCCTGCACGGCAATGACCCTCAGCTGTAAGTTTGATAAAGGCGGATCTGCGGGCAAGATCCGCGGGTTTGACCCGCGGGTCAACCGAAAACAACTCGCGGGTCATGATGGCTTGACCCGCGATTGACCCGTATCTCGCGGGTCATGGCCTGACCCAACCCGCGAGATTTTGAAAACCTCTTGACCCGATCCGACCCGACCCGCGAGAATTGAAACCTCTTGACCCGACCCGACCCGCGAGATTTTTAAGCCTATTGACCCGACCCGACCCGACCCGCGAGATTTTGAAACCTCTTCACCCGACCCGACCCGACCCGTGAGATTTTTAAATGTTATGACCCGACCCGACCCGTGAGATTTTTAAATGTTATGACCCGACCCGACCCGACCCGCGAGATTTTCAAACCCCCTTGACCCGATCCACGGGTCGGGTCATGACCCGTGAAAAGCCCTGCTAGCATTAAAACCTAGAGGATAGTTTGCCTGCTATATCTTGAAATGGACTGAAACTTATCCAAACTTTGAATGTAGACATTGATTTCGGCTACAAAGAACCCAGGCTACGATAAGGGGGTTATGCTCATCTTGTGTTGTTTTTGGGCCTTATTTTTTCAGTGACCCGGAGTCATTCGCGCGAGTGACCCCCTAATCCTTCGCAGTCTTAAGGTTTGGTGCCATTCTAATCTGGCGATAGGAATCAGCAACGCAATAGTTAGCCACGCTGCGCCCAGCATTTACTGTAAAAAAGTCGTTTCGTCAGTGAGGTACAGAGTCACTCGTTCGAGTGGATTATACCCGATAGTGCAAATAGGGGGTACCCCCTGCCGTAGCCTCGGTCAAAGCAAAATTACCTCGTGCATTTGCTCCTCTCACAACAGGCTTTACAGGGTTCCAGCTACAGGCAATCAATCTGCCGGGCGAAATACCTGGCAATAAACCATTTATTTGTTTTTTAAAGTGAGCCGCCGTCAGGTACTCCACGGCATGTCTGTACTTAGTTTCGCGCAGATGGTCGAAGAACTGACTGAATAGGATCAGTGTTACGGTTCTGTGACAATTTTAAGAGTTACTATGACAGAGGCGTCTTCGTGATAGTAGGGGCCGCGTTATTTACGTCCCCTCCCTAAGTCGGGTGTGGCTGCCCCACCCGGACACTTCAATCAACCAACAAAACCTTCCATCAATTCCTTGGGTTCACGTTCATAAACCCTTCGAATACGCAATCAAGTTACCAGTTAAACACACTACTTTCTTGGGAGGTTTCACATCTTGAGCACCTGCACAGAGAACTTGCTCTCTTTCTTCGAGGAACGTACAAACGCCTTCTGAGCTCGGTCGTTTCGGTCCTTCGGAGGTCAGTCATCATGAATATCTGAGGCGTGTTACAGACATAACCCACATGGGAACCCTGCGATGCTAGTAGACTAGATATCTTCGTCTGCTTCGCCTTGATAGTCTGTCTCGCCCTGACTCTAGACCTCGCTGCACAAGGACGCGATTCGTGATATGGTGTCCATCCCAGATACTCGCTTGCTCTCGCATGATTCGTGACATGGTGTCCATCCTAGATACGCGCTTGCTCTCGCACGATTCGTAATATGGTGTCCATCCCAGATACACGCTTGCTCTCGCACGATTCGTGACATGATGTCCATCCCAGACACGCGCTTGCCCTCGCGGGGGATCACCCTGTGTATCTCTCTCTGGTTTGGGGTTTCTCGTCGTGGTTCTGTTTGCTGCTTCTTCTATGCGCTTCTTCTGCTGCTGTATCTTTTGTGCTACGAGCGCATTCCTTTTTTTTTTCAGAGCGCGTGCGCGCGACTTTTAGCGCGCGTTCCTGGGAGCCCAGCCTGCCCAGCAGCAGTTAGGTAGGCACGGAGCACTGCAGCAGTTAGGTGGGCACGGTGCCGCGCTTGCACGCGTCCCGCATCGATACCCAATGTCGTCGCTTTCAAGATCTTCTTCTGTAGTCTTCTTTTCTGTGTTTTTTGTTTTTTCTTTTTCTTCACTTGAACATTGTCTTGAACTTTTTTGCGAGTTGATCCCATATTACAACGCAGTAGTATTGCCGCTGTAGACTGTGCTATTTCGACTGGTATCCGCTGATCTTTTGGTCCAAGGCACACCCAGGGGAGCACGCTAGCCTGGAGTGTGTCTGTATCGTTGCTCTCACCATGGCTCCCTCCAGTTCCGCTTGCCCTCTCTGGCGTTGTCGGATGGCACAGGTGGGAGTGAAACAGCAGTACACCCGGTTAGGCCACCCCCCTTCCTTGGACTTTCCGGCAGCCAGCTAAAAAATGAGAAAAGAGAAGCAAGAAGCATAAGTCCGAAGTGATGCTGGATAGTAGTTTGAGTGCGCGCCACGGGTGTACTGGCTGCGGAAACTCCCAGGCCTTTTATCCGCGCGTGTGTCTTTGCCGTCGCCGCCGTTGCTGTTGCCGCGCGTTGTTGCTTGCGCTGCTCGTTCCTCCACTGAGTGGGGTGCCCCGTGAGCACCGCCTACAGCAGGTGAGGCCCAAGGTAGTACGGTGTCCTATATACGTACGCAGAATTTTTACCCTCACAACAGCAATACCTTGCGCTGAGAAATTGGACAGCAGTGATGTATGTGTCTGTGGTGATAAGAGGGAAGACTCTCGACTTTTGAAACCATTGAACCCATGCCTGACGTACTTGAGATGTGTTCCCCGGCGACAACGGCACAATGGGAGGGTCTGCGCCTGGTCGAGCCGTGTTGTTGTCTTCTATGTTGAGGGAGACGGCAACCAGTCTCCTCTGGGTCTGCGCCTTCCCGCGCCGCAACGATATAGTCTACATACTACCACTGCTGTATGTTCACAATGTGTGTTCACATGTCTGTGTCTGTCATTTATGCATGCTTGCCCACGCCTGCAATGGGAGGGTCTGCGCCTGGTCGAGCCGTGTTGTTGTCTCCTATGTTGAGGGAGACAGCAACCAGTCTCCTCTGGGTCTGCGTCTCCCGCGCCGTAACGCTATAATACTAATACTGCTGTATATGCACATGCCCCTCGTCCCATTGCTGTTATATAGCCTACAATGGGAGGGTCTGCGCCTGGTCGAGCCGTGTTGTTGTCTCCTATGTTGAGGGAGACGGCAACCAGTCTCCTCTGGGTCTGCGCCTTCCCACGCCGTAATGCTGCGCTACTAGGCTACTGCTGTATGTTCACATGCCCCACTTCCCATTGCTGTTATATAACCTACAATGGGGGGGTCTGCGCCTGGTCGAGCCGTGTTGTTGTCTCCTATGTTGAGGGGGACAGCAACCAGTCTCTTCTGGGTCTGCGCGTTCCCACGCCATAATGCTATACTACTACTGCTGTTTGTGCTAACATGCTCCTGGTCTTCCCACTTTAGGAGCTGAGTCACTCAATTAATTTAATTTAATTTAGTTTAATATCATTGTTGGCACTGTGACACTCTGAGCTTACTGCAGTCTATTATCATTGTTGTTTTGCTCGATATGCTCTCTGTTATCGCTTGCGGATTCATTAGTGTACCGGGTACACATGACTGAATGCTGAACACGGTTTGCTTGTGATGTTTTCACTTGCTCTCCCGCTAATGTTGATGTTTCCCTGTTTTTTCTCTGCTTCGTTCGTGATCGAACCGGCGATGTTTGCTCCCGAGCAAACACGTTTGCCCATGATCACGCACGTTTGCCCGTAATCAAACCCAACTCCACGTTTGCTCGTGATCAAGCTGGAGGTGGTCGCTGTTGATCAATAAAAAAATAACACTTGTCAATTTGTTACGTACGCTATGCATGCCTATCTTCATCTGTCATTTCATTTTGCCTGGAAGGGTTACCGCTGTTACTGCTGCCTCGTCGGGTTTTGGTTGCGGTTGTGGCTACCTCGATATCGTTTCTGTGTGCAGTCGTTGCTGAACCGCCCTCCTGTTTTTCCATCCCTTTCTTTGTTCCTTTTCCCCATTATTTTGTGTTCTATTTTGGATGCAGGCGATGATTTCGGTGTGGACATCGCTGTCGTCAGACACAGCAAGCAGTGACCACATAGTTGGCTCTCGAGGCAACGTCACGGATACTAAAGCCGCTTGATGATGTAGCTTGTTATTTTTTATTGAACCGGATGTCATGTGCGCACGCAGTTTCATTCCTTCGTAAATATTGAAAGGCTCGCATGCTCCGCTTGTTTTGTCAACTCCCTGCCGCTTGCACTCATCTCTCAAGCAATGTATTCAACTGCGAGGCCGCTGTTTTCTGGTGTTGTTGCTGTCTGACCGTCTCCGTCTGTCTCTACTGCTGGTTGTTTTGTTTCGCATGTCCATCTCAGTTAAGCAAAATTGCATGATTGCGCACATACGTTTGCGCTCCTTTGTTTTTACAAAGACTCGCATACTGCGCTATATTCCTCAGCTAGCTGTCGTTCACTCATTCGTCGTGTTGCTTTCATCTGCTGTTCTGCCGTTGCTTTTCGCCGCGGTTGCTGCCTTGCCGTGTACTTGTTTTTCTTTTCGTTTGGTTTTCTTTCGTGCTTGTGTTGCTTCTGTTTGATACGATATGTTTGTTTGGCAGGAGGGGGAATGCCAGTTAAAGATGGCTCCGCACTTATTGTTGGGACCCTTGTTGCCGTCTCCAATTCTAAAGGCGATGGCAACCCGGCCCCTGTTCGGCTGCGTGGGTTCATCATTATTTACCGCCGTCCCGTTAACGTCCGTGCCCACAATTGTTGCACTTATTCCTCTGTTCCTTTCTTTCCATGAATTTTCAACTCGTGAAGGGGGGGAGGTGCCGCCTTCGTCAGAAGCCTGCCACGGCACGAAATCACCCGACACCAAGCGACGGCTACCAAGCCTGCGTCTCTAACGCGAAGGCGATGGAAGGACACCAATCTAGACCAGCACTTCCCCGCGCGCCGTTCCCTCGCATCGAAACCTAACTTGTGCGCACTCTCCCGTTCCGCACCCCTGTCCGCGCGCTGTTCACTCGCCCCGAAGCTTTGTCCGCGCGACGCTCCTTCGTTCCGAAGCCATGCCCGTGCACCGATCGCTCGCTCTGAAGTCTGGCCCGTACGCTGTTCCGCCGTTCCTTCGCTCCGAACCCTTGCCCGTGCGCTGTTACGCCTTCCCTTCGCTCCGAGCCCTTGCCCGTGCCTCCTTTCTGTCGCGACGCCTCGTCTTTGTCCGCCAACCAGGTGTCTGCGCCATGTGTAAGGACCTGAGTTACTTGTTCAGACTGCAAGAGTCACGTGCCGGACTACAACACCGGCTACTGGCGACTGCGCTAGAGCGACCATAACTGGGTCCGTCGACAAGGCGAAGAGTTTCTTACCCTGTTTCTGCTTCTCGTATTAATTGTTCAGTTACACTTTGACCACGAGTCCGGTTGAGAAGTTGTTGGGTGAAGAATGATGCATCCAGTTGGTGGCAGCTGTTCGATTTGGAGTGCGGAAGTTCGGCCGAAAAATGTTATGTTTTGTTGCTATAGCGGGGTGAATGTTATGTGTGGTTATCTGTATCTAGGAAATAACTCTGATGTGCGAGGCGTATGTTCACGTGTTTGGTCATAGTAATGTGTCCTCTTGGCCGGTCTTGGTTTGCCAATCTGAATTCTTCAATTTTTGGTGTTGGTTTTGGCTGTTTTGTTTTGTTTCGTTTTTACATTTCGATAGCCGCGTTGGCTGCTAGGTTTTGATTTTGTGTTGGTTGTTGTTGGCCGTGTCGTTTCGTTTTGCTTTTTGCTTTTTTCGACTCAGTGCTTACTTTGGAGGCTGAACTGTTGCTACAATCTTTCTGCGATTGTAATGGCTTTGTTTCGGAGTTACCAGTGGGATTTCATCGTTTTTTTTGCTCGTTGTATGGGTTTCCCCTGGGCATCTGCGTTGATTCTATTTCACAGCTCGTGGGGGGTATGCCCTATTTCTAGGATCGGCACTCCTTCGTGAAGAGTCGGATAGGCTGTTGGTACAGTCTTTTGAGAAGTGACGGGGTCGTGTTTACTATTTGGGTATGAGTTGAATTTAAATGGACTATTAAGTGGTTGTTTGGTTAGGGCTACATAATTATCCTCGACCTTCAGCCGTTTATTTTGTTTGCGGTTTATTGTGTCAGATGCTTCCTTCTTGTGCTTTGATACCTGGCATCGGAGTTCCGCTTTTGCCAAGGCTTTAGGATTTCTTTGCCCGTCGTGCTTTTCTTCTTTTTGCGGTATGTTATTGAGCTACCGACGTTGCATTTTGCTGGAGGATTGTACTGTATGTGGGCAGACTCAAAAAGGAGTAGACGGTCAGTCCCGTGGAGTTGCGTGCTGCTTTCATGTACGTCAATTTCGTTCACATACGCACTTTTAGCCATTGGATGGTGGTCAGGCGATCAAATACGCAGTGAAAAGGCAGGGGGGAGGGTTTTTATCGAGAGTTTCCCTCTCATTGCCCCTGTGTTTTCGGTGTGTTAGCTTACCCTCGAGGTCATTATTTCTGTAAAGAGCATTGCGGCTTTTTAAAAATATATACAATAGTTTTTCCATGTATTTTTTCGAACGCACACTGGTGAGGGTCCTTCCAACGCACACTGTGTCGGGCCCGGGGGGGGGGGTTCGGGGGGGCGCGCGTCGCCCCCCCCCGACACTGCTACTAGCATCCAAGCACCGTTCGGCTGCCCTGCCAACCCAGCACATACATCAACAGCAACACACTACACTGCTAGTGCCATCCAAGCACCGTGCGGCTGCCATCCAAGCACAGTTCGGCTGCCCTGCCAACCCAGTGCTGGTGGTGCAATTTGGGACACACACACCAACACCAACACACACTACACTGCTAGTAGTAGCATCCAAGCACCGTTCGGCTGCCCTGCCAACCCAGCGCTGGTGGTGCATGCGCTGGAACGTTTGCGCCTCTGCTGTTCGATCCTGCTACATCACGATGCGGGACAACCAACACAACACACAACACACAGCAAAAACATTGCACTTCGTTGTGCCCTGGGCTGCGGACAAAAAAAGCCCTTCCCAAAAAACCCTCCTCGTCCTTACAAAACCATGAAATTCAAACGGCTGCGATTCCAATCTAGGGCCTTACCCAATAAGCTAGCATATCTTTTTCGATATAACGATGTGTTGCTCCGTTACGAGGGTTTACACGGCAGTTATGCTAGTACAACAGCGGCATTGCTGCAGTACAGGGCGCTTAATAACAAACAAGGCCCAATAAATACGTCAGAAGACTGATACCATCTTTGCTGGAAAATAAGAAATTCGTGAGCCATTATTATATATATACTGAATTTAGTATACGTAGAACGCACCCATTAGTCTAATAAGAAATCCACCCCGCCTGCGTGAGCCAGCATTCCTGTTTCTTATTAGGTGTCCTGTTGTAAGAAGGCTTAGTTTGGGTAAGTAAGCTATTGGTTAACCTTTTGCAAGTGGTCAAACGGACTAATACCCCACTAGTCTAATACCTTAACAAATGGCGTCGTCGACAGACCATGTTTTTTTTGGGTCTCGTGGGTTCAAATCCCACATCCACCTACTATAATAAACTTCTTCAGACTTTCCCCATGTCGAACTTGAAATATACTCTCCCCCGTATACCCAGGAAATGAAACGGCCTTGGATAATTGACAGGTCCGCCCGTATATCCGGCCGACCGGGTATCCCGTCGTTTCACGGGGGAAAGGTGTTCGTGAGGCTTAGTTTGGGTAAGCTATTGGTTGACCTTTTGCAAGTAAGTGGTCAAACGGACTAAGACCCCACTAATACCTTAACACTGCTGTGTGTATATTATAAAAATTAAAACTGTGTGTATATATGTAGTCAATTAATTGTGTCGTCAGTATGTATGGTTACAGCAGCAGCAGCAGCGCAGTAGTTACATCAGAGGCCATCCGACCTATAATGGTATGTTATCAAAAATGAAAATACGCTCCAGCTAGCTGTGAGATCGAAGATTTTGTCGAAACTCATCTTTGCAAGCTGTGTGTGATACTCCGATCGCGCGTATGGGTTGTGTGTCCTCATTAAGGATATAGGTCGGCGACTCCCCTTGCAACTACAGTGTAGCTATCAGGGTCAACAGGGTGATGTTAGTCAGTCTGTGCGCGGAAACTATAAAACCCGTTTCTGAGGGGGACAAAATCTGACAGCTGTGGAAGGAAATGCATCCGTTTATCAAGTGATTCCTGAAAGTCGAATAACCGGTGAGGGGAGGGCGGAGCTTCGAATGACGTGGGGGGCTGGGTTTGATCAAAAGGGAGCGGGGTTGGGGGGGGGGGGGGGGGGGGGCGGGGCAGCTCAATTTGTGCGTGGAAACTATACATCCTTCAAGTGGATAAATCTGACGTTTTTGGAAAATGCACCAGTTTATCATGGGGGGGGGGGTTGGGGCGGGGGCGGGGCGAGTGGGGCAGATTAATCTGTGCGTGGAAACTATACTTTCTTTTAAGAGGATAAACGTGACGGTTTTGGAAATAATGCACCAGTTCATCATGTATATCCTGTAAGTCGTACAACCAGTGAGTAGAGGGCGGAGTGTTCGAGGGGCTGGGGGTGGGGTGGGGGGGTGGGGGAGGGGGGGAGGTCGAGGGCGGGGGAGAAAGGAAGGGCTTTAGATGGCATAGATGTAGGGGTTTGACATACGTGTGGTGCTAGGTGTAGGCGATGGTGCGGGTGGTGGGGAAGGAGGGGGCGTTGGAGGCGCGGGGGGGGGGGGGGGGGAGGGGGGGGGGGGGGAGCAGCAGCATGGATGGCTCTAGAAAGATAATGAGGTGATATCCAGTGCGTGGACGTGTTTATTACCCTTGGCTATACAGTCACAGGATTGCTATAGCATATTGCTCTTGTCATCGCATTATGCTAGGGGGGATGTTACGGTTCTGTGACAATTTCAAGAGTTGCTATGACAGAGGCGTCTTCGTGATAGTAGGGGCCGCGCTATTTACGTCCCCTCCCTAAGTCGGGTGTGGCTGCCCCATCCGGACACTTCATCAACCAATCAATCTTCAATCAATTCTTTGGGTTCACGTTCATAAACCCTTCGAATAAGCAATCAAGTCATCAGTTACACACTACTTTCTTGGGAAGCTTCACATCTTGAGCACCTGCACAGGGAACTTGCTCTCTTTCTTCGAGGAACGCACAAGCGCCTTCTGAACTCGGTCGTATCGGTCCTTTGGAGGTCAGTCATTATGAATACCTGGGGCGTGCTACAGATATAGCCCATGAGTGGACCTTGCGATGCTAGTAGGCTAGATATTCTCGTCTGCTTCGCCGTGAATATCCTCGCCTGTCTCACCCTGACTTCAGACCTCGCTGCACAAGGACGCGATTCGTGACATCAGCGTTAAGCAAGATGAAACACCCAAGGTCGGCCGTATGCTGAAACTGGGTAATTACGAGGCAGTGCCGCACGTTATGCATTTTTCCCGCACGACAGCCTTGATGTCCACGCCTTTTATCTGGAGTCAAACCCTGATTGTTTGCACACGTATTGTATGAGTCCTTCCCAATTGAGTGCTTCCCGAAGGTTACCGAATGGGGGGGGGAGGAAGTTATTTTTAGTTTCGCCGCAAGTTTGGGGCCCCAGGAGGCCAAACTATCCGAGAACAGACAAGCAAACGATACTTAAAACTTACAAAACAAAATTAGCTTTACGCAGCAAAGTGGTGTTTGTGGAGGCGTGGAAGGGATTCTGGTTTTACAGACGATTTTTGGTCGATCGTCTCGAGACAAAAAATTAGGATAGCCCAGACAGCAGCGACAGAAGAGCTGTCGCGTTTGCCAAAGACGGCCGCCTGGGGCACAGGGGATCGAGAGCGCGTAGCACCGTAGGATTGAAAGGAGTCAAGTAGAGTGCCCATTAGAATTGATCGACTTTGCGAGAGAAGAGATGATTATCTGCGCAGCCGCCGAGAGGTCCGTGGGACCTCGCGATGCACACGTACCCGAGTCGGTGTCGCCGGCCTTGTTTCATGGTGAGAATCAGTTGTCGAAAGACAAAAGCAGCGCAGTACACAGCAGAACGTTTGAAGCAGAGTCTGGGCAAACGCCGCGGCGGCAGGAAGAGAAACGCAGTTACAGCAGTAGTCTCGTTCAACCGTCCCCGCGAACCGACCAGTTATCGGTGGTGCGGAACTCTCACACCACAGCGGCACAGAACAGCAAGCTCTGTGTGAGCAGAGACGAAGGTTACCTTATTTCGCGAACCGACCAGTTATCGGTGGTGCGGCACTCTCACGCCACAGCTGCACAGAACAGCAAGCTTTGTGTGAGCAGAGACGAAGGTTACCTTATTTCGCGAACCGACCAGTTATCGGTGGTGCGGAACTCTCACACTACAGCGGCACAGAACAGCAAGCTTTGTGTGAGCAGAGACGAAGGTTACCTTATTTCGCAGACCGGATAGACGTCGGTGGGGCGGAACTCTCACGCCATAGCGCAGATCAGCAGGAGCAGAGGGCTAGAATACCCCACTTCCGCGCGAGTCGAAAAGGCATCGATCGCGTAGAAGGCTCAAACCAGAACGACTGTTTACCCGTGCAGTACAGCAGATACCCCACAGAAGCAGAAATAACGCAATTGGAGTACATGCACAGATCAGAGCAGACAGAGGGGCCGCGAAGGCAAGGATAAGCAGAGCCGCCTGTACGGCAGCCAGAAGTTAGCACGTTGGTACCAGTCGACGCGCGGAAGAGTGGCGGGTCAGCATGCTCACGGCTTCCCTATGGGGAGACGCGCCGCCGAAAACACTAAAAACTAAAAAAAATGAAAAAACAGAACGCATGGTACAGCAGTGGCACGTTTAAAAGACAGACTTGGACAAGAAGGCCTCGACTCACAAGAAAGAGAAGAACTGCTGTACAAGCTAGCAAACACTTGCACAGCCATGATCCGACGAAAACAAGGAGTCGTGGGAGACGTAGCTCGACTGATAGGAGGATCCTTGGTAGCACCACCGATAGACCCTGTATACATACAGCGTTACTTCGGAGATCTAAAAGGCTTCGGGGCAGTGGACGAGCTGGTCATGATAGGCACAGAAGGGGTGCCGGTGAACGCAGTTGCGTCCGAAGCGGACCTCGAGCGCGCGTTACAGTACGGAAACCACAGCAGTGTCACCGAGCACTTGGCGGCAATTTGGGGAAAAAAATCGTCGAAGACGTCAGGCGCCGAAAATGCTTAGTGATTCGCACAGAAATCAGCGGCGCACGACATCCCTAATCTCAGAGTCTCTGCTGGCGGCGGTGGTGACACACAAGGTTCGGATAATCAATGATCTTTCGTTCGATGTGCAGAGCAGAGAGAAGAAAGGAGGTCTAAACGTAAACACTGACCCCGATACCGTCCCCCAATGCCTGTGCGCCGAAGCGCTGCCCAAGTTCCTAGACGAACTCGTGACCTTGAGAAAGAAATTCCCAGAAAAGAGGATACTGATTAGCAAGGCCGAGGTGTCAGACGCTTTTCGGAACGCGCGAGTAGACCCGGATAAAGCTCACAATTTTGCTACACAGTAGGAGAGCTAGTAGTAAATGATTTTCTTTTGACTTTCGGATGGTCGGGATCGCCGGGGTTCTGGGGCGTGATGTGGGCGGCGGCCGCACACGCACACTGCAGCACCATCATCGATTCAGCTCGGTTGTTAGACGAAGGAAAATAAATGATGGCTCACGAAAAGGTGGTGGAGCGTTGTGAAGACGGAAAACCAACACCAATACCGCCGGACGCCATAGTCAGAACTCACAGTGGGGGGGGGAAATTGGACCCATTCTTCACAGCCGTGTACGTAGACGATTACCTACAAGTCAGGGTACAGCACTCTGACGACGACACTACAGCCTTCATTGCGGCAGCCTCTCTAGGTTCGGATCACGTGCGTTTGGTCGGCCCGGGGGAGGTGGGAGTAACGTCCATTCTGGCACCCAAGAAAAGCACTGACTGGGACACTACGATAGACGCGCTAGGCTTCACTATCAGCTCCCACACCACGAGAGTTTCGGTTCCGCGCGAAAAAGATTGAAGCGATAAAGATATTGCTGTTCGAGCAATGACCCCAGCGCAGAAGGGAAGCGACTTGCGAGGAACGTACTTAGCATGGCGGCAAGTTGTGGAACCTCACGTACGTAGTTCGGGCTGGTAGGTACTTCGTGTGGAGGTTGCAACGGCTGACCGGGCTGCACAACTCATGACGTAGCAAAAATCAGAACCGTACGGTAGGACTCGGTAGAAAGTTTCACGCTGACCTTCTCTTCTGGAAGTGGGCAATCGACCACGAACTACTACACGAAGGTGAGGCGCTTAGCACCCCCTGCTACACGGCGATACAACGACCCGCAAAAAGGCACTACCTGTCTGACGCCAGTTTCGAGGCAGCTGGCGGTTCCTGTGTCGAGAGGAAGGTATTTTGGAGATACCACTTGCCAGAAGAACTGACCGCAGAGCTAAAGAGGAAAGCCAATCGACGAGAGACCTGTACTACCTGCAGTATCACGATCAACCTGTTAGAGTTATTGGGCATGGTAATGAACGCGTGAGTCATGCTTGAACTGGTAGGAGACAGGGCCGACGAAAAGGAGTGATCCCATTCTGATGCGCGGTGACAACACGGCAGCAGTATCTTGGATCTCTCGATGCGGGGGGGCGCGGGACAAACGAGCCTGACTACTCATGAGAATGCTCCGGCGTCTCGATATAAAGGGGGGCTGGAACCACACTGCAAAACACATCCCCGGCGTAGGTAACACACTAGCTGATGGTATCTCCCGTTGGCCTCGTGTGATTCTGGCGGACAAGGTCAGAGAGCTCACCAACTCTGACGACTGGTCGGAACAAGACATTGGAACGAGGGGTATGGGGATTTTCGATACCGTACTACAGAGAGAGAACATTCTCAGAGAGCATGACGATTGCCTGTGGGACATGATGAGCGGCGCACAACCCGGCTGATTCGCGTGCGTGAGGGGGTATGTCCCTCGATCAACATACGGCATGTACTTTTTTTGTGCCCACTGTTCGCTCTATTGTGTCTATTGTTCGCACGCGCCCCTGCAGGAACAGGGGACAACAAGGGAGGACACAAGGACGAGGTAGTGCGATTAGTTGAAACGCTCGCGCTCGGCTCAGTCGGGGAGAGTACGCAGAAAACTATCCAGCTAAGTGGAACATCTAGGTAAAAGAGAGACAGGTGCAGGCGAAAGAACCGTGGTTGCACACGCTCGCTGACCCCAAGGGAGTGTTTCCTGATCTGCTCGTGTTCATGGCGTCTCGATGTTTCGTGCATAATAATCGGCAGTCTACTGTTAGAGGATACTTAGCCGCGATCAACCTCTTCCACCAAAGGTTCGCAGGATGGGAGTTGCCAATGTCGCATTGCACGATTGCAGCTGTGGGAAAGGGGATAGACCAGGCGCACGGCATGTCAAAAAAGAAGGCACAGGTTAGATTACCGCTGTCGTGGTCACTGTTATCACAAGGCCGACAGGCAGTTGCAAGTATGGAAGACGGTGGGCGTGTCATGTGGTTGGGAGTCGCGGTGTCATATTTTATGTCGTGCAGAGCGCCAGAGCAGTGGGCATACGCGGATGGCAATGTTCACCCAGAGTTTTGTTTGACGCGAGAGTGCCTAACGTTTTCGCCCGTAGGAGTACAGGTTGAGTTCCGGAACAGATCGACCGCCACGGCAGTGCAGATCAGATTCGTGGTATGGAAGTGCGATACAAAAAAAACAGAGTGCACGATTACGCGTACGCGGTTGCCCAACGAGAGGGAGATGGGGGGAGTGTTGATGGGGGCTTTCGAAGTTCTACTGGAATTGCTCGACGTGCATTCCCAGCTCCCAGGGGAGGCGCCGCGGACAGTCCGGGCCACGTCGTGAGGTTGGAAAGTTTTCACCAGGGCGGAAGCGGTGACCGCGTTGCGGGTGATGGTAGGATGCAGCGGTAGAGACCCCATGCAGTTCGCGCTTCACTCGGGAAGAATCGGGGGGGGAACCCAATGAGCGGCGCAAGGTATTTCGGAGTTACAAATCCAGCGCGCAGGAAGATGGAAGTCTAGGGGCTTTTATGACATACGTAAAGGAAGCAGGGGAAAGCAGGGGAAGGGGCTGAATTGGTCTCTGCAGCCCTCGCACACAGTAGTTTTTAGAAGTACGGTTAGCTCAGGCCGCCTTATGATGTGAGAGGTAGATAGCCCCGCAGAAAAAGGGAGCGGGGCTACCAGAGTCCGGGTTGGCTTGATTCATAAAAACTTTCATAAGAGGTAGGTGGCGAGTTTGAGACGCCACCATCACGCGGCTGGGGGCCGCTTATGACATACTTGTAGTTTATTGGTATTTGCACGACGTGGAAGAGGTCTACTCGTGTCAAATTAATCCAGAGTTCTTGAGCTATAGCAAAATGTATCTTTACGTAGCAAAGTGGTGTTTGTGGAGGCGTGGAAGGGATTCTGGTTTTACAGACGGTTTTTGGTCGATCGTCTCGAGACGAACAAATTAGGATAGCCCAGACAGCAGCGACAGAAGAGCTGTCGCGTTTGTCAGAGACGGCCGGCTGGCACACAGGGGAGCGAGAGCGCGTAGCACCGTAGGATTGAAAGGAGCCAAGTAAAGTGCCCATTATAATTGATCGACTTTCCCACCCGCCCGCCCTGAATTACAAAAAAAAGAAAGTTGACAACGGGTTGGCAGGGGCTCGAATTCGAGTGCACTTTGTCAGGGTCTAAGACGAACAGTTACTGTTCTAGGAAACTGTTGTTCGTCCCTCAAAACTGGTTGTTGAGGCCGAAAGCAGGATTTTTACTCGGCGGTATGTTCAAAAAGGTGCTATAGTGTTCCACTAGGTATCCGCTATCTGCATGAGCTATAGATCAACCGTCTATCTCTGCTGATAGGTTATATCTCTGCTGATAATTCAAGGTCTGATTTCCGTTATTTCATTTGATTTGCGCTTTGGAATCGAATCGTGAGATTCGGGACCATCAGAGTGTCCACGAAGGCTGTCGCGCGACCCAGGATTCGGCACGTACATATATACACAGGGTATCACCTCATTATATTTCGAGAGCCATCCATGCCGCTGTGTCCCCCCCCCCCCCCCCCCGCCTCGAACGCCCCCTTCTTCCCCATCACCCGCACCATCGCCTAGACCTAGCACCACACGTATAACAAACCCCTCACCTAAAGCCCTTCCTCCCACCCCCCCGCCCCTACCCCCCACGTCCCCCCCAACCCATCCCAACCCCACCCCCTCGAACACTCCACCCTCTCTTTACTCACTGATTGTACTACTTACCCCAGGATATACATGATAAACTGAGGCATTATTTCCAAAACCGTCACATTTATCCCCTCAAAAAAATGAATAGTTTCCAGGCACATATTGAGCTGCCCTCCCCGCCCCCCCCCCCCCCCCCGCCCCAACCCCCCCCCCCCCCCCCAATAATAAACTGGTGCCAAAACCGTCAGATTTATCCCCTCGAAAGGATTTATAGCTTACATGCACAAATGGCCCCCTTTCCCCCCCCCCCCCCCCCCCCCCTCCAAACCCGCTCGCTTTTGATCAAAACCAGGCCCCCACGTCCTTCAAAACTCCGCCCCACCCCCCTCACCGGTTATTCGACTTACAAGATTCACTTGATAAAAGGATACATTTCCCTTCACAGCTGTCAGATTTTGTCCCCCTCAGAAACGGGTTTTATAGTTTCCGCGCACAGACTGACTAAAATCATCCTGTTGACCCTGATAGCTACACTGTAGTTGTAAGGGGAGTCGCCGACCTATATCCTTAATGAGGACACACAACTCGTAATGCGCGCGATCGGAGTATCACACACAGCTTGCAAAGATGAGTTTCGACGAAATCTTCGATCTCACAGCTGGAGTGTATTTTCATTTTTTATAATATATATCGTACAATAGTATAATGAACCACATGATCTGCGGGTCATGCAGGAAGCATAACAATGGTAGCATCCTGTCTTAGGCTACGCGTCCTGCGCTGATTGGCTTAGAATAGGTAGCTGCACTTTCGCATAAAGAGTAGGATGGTTCTTAGGAGAACATCAGGACTCGATATTGGTTAACCTTTTGCAAGTGGTCAAATCGACTAAGACCCCACTAATTCCTTGACAAATGACGTCGTCGACAGACCATGAGTTTGCGGGTCGTGGGTTCGAATCCCACCATACTAAATACTTCGAAGTAATAAACTTTTTCGGACTTTCCCAGTGTCCAACGTGAAAAATACGCTCCCTGGTATCCCCAGGAAAATGAAACCGCTTGGATAATGACAGGCCCGCCCGTATATCCGTCCGACCTGCTATTGTTAAGGAATTAGTGACGTATTAGTCCGGTTGGCCACTTGCAAAAGATTAACCAATAATAGCTTACCCAAACTGAGCCGTATAAAACACTCTTCCCCCCCGAAACGGCGGGATACCAGGTCGGCTGGATATATGGGCGGACCTGTCAATATCCAGGCGGTTTCATTTCCTGGGGATACCGGGGAGAGAATTTTTCAAGTTCGACTTGGGGAAAGTCTGAAGAAGTTTATTATAAAAAATGAAAATACACTCCAGCTGTGAGATCGAAGATTTCGTCGAAACTCATCTTTGCAAGCTGTGTGTGATACTCCGATCGCGCGCATTATTGTGGAGGTGGGATTTGAACCCACGACCCAAAAAAAACATGGTCTGTCGACGACGCCATTTGTTTGTTAAGGAATTAGTAGGTTATTAGTCCGTTTGACCACTTGCAAAAGGTTAACCAATAGCTTACCCAAACTAAGCCTTATAAACACTATCCCGCCGTTTCAGTTGCAAAGGTTAACCAATAGCTTACCCAAACTAAGCCTTAAAAAAACACTATCCCGCCGTTTCAGTTGCAAAGGTTAACCAATAACTTACCCAAACTATGCCTTACAACACCCCCCCGTTAAAAATTAAGCCTTACAATACTATCCCACCGTATCAGGGGGGGGGGGTGTTATAAAGCTTAGTTTGGGCAAGTTATTGGTTAATCTTTTGCAAGTAAAGGAACGGACTAATACCTCACTAATTCCTCAACAAAAGAAAAGCATACAAGCTGGGCCGGCCAAGAAACCCATAATCCGTCAGTCGGGCATATCTTTTGAACGACAGTGACCCACTGCAAACTGAGTATATCCTCGTAATCAGCTACATGCGGTGGTCATTTTAAGCCCTCCAGCTTGAGAATCTGCGAAGTTGGCGCCGAAAAAAGTGTTTGCTACTCACGTTTCCTAGTTTGAGCATTTTTTTTCATTATCTGTTTGTGTTGCTTTTTCTAAAATTGCTCGAAATACAAAGTGGATGGAATTGGCTTAATTTTTCTGGGCATGTACATCTTGGGACGAGGGAGTAGGGACATATGCTTTTCATTTCATGGGTCACTTTCGTTCGAAAGTTATGGATGAATCCCTGAATTATATGTAAATTTGTATGCAGAGGCACTTCGGTGGTAACTTAGCCATGTACCTCTCAATTTTTGAAGTTAGGACCTGAAGTTTTGACACGTGATTTGGACCTAGCCCACCAAAACAGTACTTGGCGAGCTAAAAAAAAAACAAAAAACTGCTCACATACGGCCAGCTGAACGTTTTCCATGATCATGAAATAGACGAAAAGTCAACGGATTTTCATTTTTTGTTTTGAGCTCGCCAAGTAGTGTCTCGGCGAGCCTGTTCTGAATGGCGTGTCGAATTTTCAGGTCCGAACTCGAAAAACTGAGCGGGACACAGCGATATTTGTCTATTTTGAGCGTCTTGGCCGGCCCAGCTTGTATACAACGGCAGCATCATCAGCATGATCATCAGCATGATGTTACAAGGAAGGCTTAGTTTGGGTAAGTAAGCTGTTATTGGTTAACGTTTTGCAAGTGGTCAAATGGACTACGAGGTAATACCCCACTAATTCCTCAACAAATGGCGACGTCGACAGGTCATGGTTTTCTGGGTCGTGGGTTCGAATCCCACCATCCACATAATAAACTTTTTCAGTCTTTCCCCATGTCGAAATTGAAAGCATTTCTGGGCAGCAGAGAGAGAGGGGAAAACTAATCCTTCAAGGGAAAAAGAGAAAAAATGAAAGATCTCTGGCCCCTTCGTACTTGAGAAATAGCGCGCTATTATAATAGCGCACCGTCCGCTACTACAGCGAACAATGAGACACACAGAGGAGTGAGCGAAATAAATAGTGGAGATACACAGAGAAACAGTAGTAGTTCGTTCACAGCAGTAGAACAAAAGTAAGAACAACTTCGTAGATGTTCTTCTGAAAAATGAACACGTCCGAACACGAAGAAGCAGCGCTCCAGATATTTCCTGGGTTGAATAAAGCTAGGCCCCAAGGGCAAAACAAATAACAGAAGGGTGCGTGGGTGGTGGGTGGTGGGTGGTCGCGAGACCGGGCATCTTTCGCCACGCCAAGCTCTTATGGGGGTGAGATACTCATCATGCGGCGAGAGCCCTGCCAAAGTAAAATTACGACGAGAACTATGCCCCCGCGCGGCTCACGTGATTGGTGGTTGCACGAGCAGAGAAGGAGTTTAGTCGCCAGCCGGCCCGAAAGACGGCTGGAAGAACCAGGCAGCAGCAAGCAGTAGTAGCAGTCTTGCGCGATCTTCTTATTTGCACGACTGATATGGCGATGGCGCTGTGGTGGCAAGCCTACTCGGTAGGGCGTCTAGGTCTGGGTCCGTTTTAGATGCTGCAAGGCTGCGGACACTCGTATGCAGGATAACGAGGCTTCGTATCTGGGGGGTGAGGGGACAAATTATATTGCCTAGGAGTAGCTCCTACTTCCCTATCTTCGTAAAAGCCGTCGTCGTAGAATAACGCTCACATCAGTCGTGTAGCCCTATGGTTGAAATTTGTCATGCTCTTCCGCCGGAAAGGAGAGAAGGGGTAGAGTCAACAACGCCGGTGGGCATCCTCTGCATGAAGGTAAATTTGTAAATTTGTTACCATTATTATCGGTCTACTTGAAGTAGTGGCTTCCGGCTTTCGAATGGACGTCGCCCGCGACCCAAACGAGTGATCGTATACAAAACAATAGCAGCAGCAGTAGTAGATATTGACCTAGACCTACCTGGTGTATACCAAGTATCTTCAGAGGATATATAACACAGCTGGAGTGTAATTTAATTTTTATAATAATACCAGCTGTCAGATTTTGTACCCCTAAAAAAGCTCGAGTATATTTATTTCTAGAAAAATGTGTTGAGCGTAAAAACGTGGGTTCGCGTCCTATAGACTCGTAAGAGTAACCGATTTTTATTCCCGAATGCTGTATTATTAATATTAACATTTTGGATAACTACTGTATTCGTACTCCTCATAACATGTACCAGGTATGTGCCAAAAATCGCCATTATAGCGAATAAAAACAAGAAATAAAAAGACAAAATAAATACCGTAGCGGCTACGGTGTAAGAAGAGAACTTTTTTGAGAGAAAGTACGGATTTAAGAGAGAGGAATTGGCTTGTAACAATCAAAATTGATTTAAGAGAGAATTCCTATTGCTTCCGAGGTTTTCTCTTAAATCGAACCATTTGGAAACCACGTGGACACACACATCACACACACAGCTTGTGTTCAGGCTGACAGGTCGCGAGGGTAGCGTTAGTTTCTTGGGTTTGTGTTATTTGTAGGGCGAGTGATGTCTTGATAATGTGAAGTTTTTTTTTCGTTGACTCGTGTTTTGTCGGGGGTTTAAATCGATGGGATGAGAGGTTGAGGGTGTTGTGTTGAGAGTACGGTGGGAGGAAGGGGTGCAGTGTGTAAACGGGTGCGTCTTTCTTGAGTGCTGGTGCATTCGTAGCCTCGTGTTGTCCTTCTAGAAGAGGTGCGAGCATGAAACACACCTATAAAACAACAACAAAACCACTACTACTACTGTACCGACTTTGCGTGTTCACGTGCAAAAATTTAAATGTGCATCGCATGACACGACGATGATTTATTTTCCAAGCGCAGATCCACCAAGAAAAGCGCACCACGTACTTGGGTCCACGTGCTCGCCAACCAAGAGAATGAGCGGTGTTTGGAGGTAGCCCGACGTGGTAACGCTTGCTACGTTACGCGACATTGAATGATACACTCTCTACGACCTCCTACGTCATATAGTTCGGACAAGAGCGTCTCTCTCTGGCGCGCTTTTGACTTGGCTACGGTATAAGAGAATATTCTCTTATACCGTAGCCGAGACGGTATAAGAGAAAGGCGGATTTAAGAGAGAGAAATTGGCTTGTACCGACCCTCTCTTAAACCGTAGCCGCTACTGTAATAGAACCAACCTCGGGTAGAGAAAAACTTTCCTATATGAACCACAAGTACCAACAACCCTGACAAAGCCATCCACCCACAGACCATCCACCATACATAATTTGGACGTAAATAGTGGGTTGGAGTCATACAGACTCGTTTATTTTTAGGTTGGTAGTCAACTTTAATTCTCGAATGCTATACTACTGACTAATAGTAACATATTGGATCACTACTACTGTCCTCATACTCCCGATGTATGCCAAAACCCGCCATTATAGTGAAAAAAACCAAATAATTAGACCACTTTCAGGCGGAGAAAACTTACCTACGCAAGTACCAACAACCCCGACCAAGCCATCCATCCGCGAATCATCCACCATATATATGATAGAGCAGTATAATAATAGTGGAAACTACAGTAGTAGTGATGCATTTATAAATAGATTTGATGTTAGATCTAGCTCAAAATTCCCCACCTAAAGTAAAAATATCAACACCAACCATTATTATAGTGGAGAAAAACAAAATGTACTTGTTGTACAGACTAGCCTAGACTAAGTCTACATGTCATGTATGTGGAGAAAAACAAAATATACTTGTATAGACTAGTGAAAGTTTAGACTACATGTTTTTTTAAACATAAAATGGGACCCCTCCCATGAAGAAAAAACTCACCCACATGGTATAGTCTATTACAAGTAAGTACCAACAACGCAGCTTGCAAAGATGAGAACAAGTATCGACCCGAAATCCATCGAACTCACAGCTGAGGTCCTTGAAGTATTTTTACTAAATACCATTCATTCATTATTACTTCGAAGTATCTGTATTGTAAAACTACAAAAATGAAAAATACAATTCAGCTGTGAGATCGACCAAGAATGTTTTTTTGATCAAAACTCAGCTTTTTCCAAGCTGCGTGTGATACTTCGATCGCGCGTATTACGGGGTGTGTACCCTCGTGAAGGATACAGGTCGGTGACTCCCCTGCTAATGCCAGGGTCAACACGACTAAGATGTTCAGCCTTGTCCTGCGCACGGAAACTGTGTAACCCGCGTGAGGGGGACGAAACTAGACATCATCTATCTGAAGAATGCAGTCTTCTTCCATACCGTCTAATTCCTCGCGTGTCAACGCTCTAATGCTCATCTCGAGCAGAAAGTGTGGAAGGGACTCACGAGCAGACACGGCCTTACTTTACTGCTGTAGTGCAACAACAGCAGCCGCCGCTGGCTTCTCTTTTGGTGTACGAGCAGTTATTTGGCCCGCACGACGATCTTATATCGTATCACGATGCTGTTTTATTTATTTCATGTTTGATGATGTTCAGTGCACCCCTCTTTCTGCAACCGAGAGCGCTCATGCTTGCTGGCTCTACGTAGGCGAGGACAAGTAGAACGTAGCAGTGATCGATCTATCCGTACAAGCGAGGCCCAACACCTTGTCTTTCATAGCAGTCAACCGCTCGACGTCGTTTTGTTGTCTGTGTTGCGCCAGCAGCATGCTTCGACGACGGATCCAAAACGCAGGAGGAAGATCGGAAGACCACACACAGCAGTAAGTAAACCCTAAAGAAGAATGTTTTGTCGCAACACCGACGAACAGAGTACTGGTGGTAAGGATCACGAGCACTTGATGTTCGACAACGGGCACGTATACACTGCTGCTGGTGTAGGTCCTATTCAAGCACAAGCAACGCAGCAGCGACCACAGCTAGCAGTAGTGCTCGACGCGATGTAGATATACGGCAGGCTCGCCCTACTGCTGTAGACTACTGCTGTCTGTAAGTTATCTGGGTGTTGGTGTTGGTGTACTGCAGCACTACGAAGATTACGTAGATGTCGTAGATTACAATCTGGGTGTTTTCATTTTTGGTTCGCGGTGGAGCAGCACAAGCAGCAGCAGCAACAGCAGCACAACAGAGAAGAGGAGCAGTAGTTGGATAAGCTGGAGCAGCAGGAGCAGGGAGAAGGAGCAGGAGCGGCAGCTGTGTCTCTTTCGGTGGGTATCGTTACAGCATATAACCGTAGACACGATGCGATATTTTAGGTGTCAAAAAGTCAGATTGAGCTGAGGCTTCCTCCGCCGGTCTGGTTGCGCCTGGTACTGCCGTAGGCACGCAAGCTACAACCTATTCTAATATTATCACGCGCTCATGACAACCTGCAGCCCTGTATTATGACTCATTATGATTCCCGAACTGCAAACACGCACAGAAAGTCATGGCACCCTCTCCATGGATCTCGCCGACAGCAGGATGATGCCCCACCCGGAGTCCCGGAGTTTGGAAAATAAAATGGGAGATGCTAACAGTGCCCCCGCTATTTGTTCCCTCTGGGACACATGTTACACACGAGGTCCCCAGAATTGGAGGCACTTTAGGCTTCAGTGCACCCGACAACATGTAGCTCACCACTCGTACCTTGCGCCTTGACAGCGAACGTAGACAAGTAGATCTGCCTGAGGGCAGTCTACGGTATTTACTGCCGCTGCGGGTGCGGTAATTCCGCTGGTCACCGCTCCTCGGCCGGTGCACAGATGTGGTCGTCGTGGTCTCAGTACGCGGGAGTACTGCTGGGTTGGAATCATGATGCGTCTAAGCATGTTTATGGAGGCAAGCCGAGCTGAATTGCCTTCGACAAAACAAAGTACGATGCACGGCGGTGCCACGTGTGATGACGTCGAACGTTCACCCATTTTCAACCCCTTTTTTTTCCCTACTTTTAAGTCCAAGTGTTTTGTCCCCATGTCGGGAGTGCGGTGCTCAAAGGGTTGTCTACACCACACCACTTGGGTAACAAATTGGCAGGTAAGAATTTCAGCTCGAATTTTATTTATTAATAGAACGAAAACAAGAATATGGCACACCCTGAATTCTAGCCTGGCCAGAAATTAGAGGTTCTTAACTGGTGTTGCATGCTGTACCCGGGGATTGCGTACCAACAGAGCTGTAGTCCTTTTGCCCAAAACGGGGGCACCCGCGCGTACAAACCAGGGCACTAATTAGTGGTTTAGCCTCAGTTGTAACAGGCGTCGCAAGACGTGTTGCAAGCGACAAGAATGCGACATGCCTGGTACCGGGTACGTATATGCACGAAAATACGCCCAAAAACACGTTTGACAAAGTGGGTTTAAACTTAAAATGCCTCCCGAACCGTGAAACGGGTGCATCAAGGATGTCTTGGCGAAGAAAATAACTGATAACGCTTACCCTCCCGAAGTCAGGAGTAGCTCGGGGCTATCACGATCAATTGATGATAAAGAGAGAAAGCTTTATTTTTATTGCACCTCGTATGCGCCATAGTTGGTGACGTTCCCAATCCCAGTCTCTATTTGTATGTACCAGGTATGTTGTTTACATGTCGCGGCTGGAGCAACACAAAAGTAGGAGCATTAAACCTGAGAATAGGCCAGTATGGCCGAAGCCAACACACCTGGAAGGTATGAGAAAACAAGATGTCTCCCCCTCTAGACCTTTGTGCACGTAATCCCCCCCTGGTCGGTGAAAACCTGACGTGCTCTGTCCCGGCCTTGTATGGATGCGAGGCTCTACCGTCTTATATCGTATTACCGCTGTGTGTATGAAACGAGTACATCCCCGGCCTTGATGCTGCAACTTCCACACCGTCATATGCCTATAAAATTAAGAACACCCGTACCTGTACGGCGAATTAAAAAAAAGTGCTTACAAAACAAAAAAAAGGCCGTATATTGGGCGAGTACAACAATGTGCCTAAAAAAAAAGCTTCGCTTGGTGTACGACGTATTATACCTGGTATGAGGTCGGACGATGTTTTTATTTTGATCGTTTTTCTAGACGTGAAAATGTTGTCGTGATTCAATCTGCTGTGCACCAATCACACACAGATACACCATGACTACTGGCACCAACGCAAGAGCTTGAAACACGGCTGTCGGTGTACTGCTTTACTGCTGTTGTGTTGCTGCTGTATACTGATTTTGTGACTGCAGAGCTGAGCGGCTGCTTTTGACAGAGCAATCCCCCGCTTTTCGTGATCGTATTGTGTGCCTATGGCCACACATTGCGGGGCCGAGCGCCTGCGTTTGGACAAGATAACGCACCGCTCTTGTTGATCGTATTGTGTGCCAACGAAAACACACGGTCTATTCACGCATGCCTGGTACATAGAGAAGCGCACACACGCATAACCGTGAACGTAGCAGCATCGTTTGTGACTGTCACGCGAGAAAGAGCTCACAGCACGGCTGCTGTCGTACCATACTGTGACCGCCACAAGTACAGAGCCTTGAGGGCCATGTTGTTGTTATTTTTGCCTGTTTTATAAAAATCTAGAGTCCGCGGTCACACAAAGGTGCTGGAGCCCTAGGAAGATCCGGAAAACCAAATGAAATAAATTTTTGTCCGGGAAATACTACGCTTTCCCGCCTAAAACGCACGATACGAAGAAGACGTACAAGTGATGATTGAATGTGCAAACTGAACTCACATGGCCGCGGGTATCCACTCAACTACGGTATAGAGTTCCCCCGTTCCCAGAACTAACCAACTCGCGGCTACAAACTACAGCGGTTGGGCTGTCTGCACCGTGCGAACCGCACGGTAATCGTAAGCACAGACGAACGCGCCTGCTGTCTGGAGTGCTGTCAGAGCGACGAGCCGCGGGCATGAGGTGAAAAAAGAGCAATCGAACCAAAAACCACCATACAATCATCGATGATCGCCCCGTCTTCACGGGTTATCTAACAGCTTGCAGCGCAGCTGCGACACCCGTGCCTGAAAATTGAAAATCGCGGGGAGTCGTTCCCCATGAATGGTATACAACTCTACCAACTGTACAAAAATCAGCGACGTAAGTGACATGTTTCACTACTGCCTCGTAAAAAAAAACTGAAAAAAGACGATCGCTGCTCTCGTGATGATGGTGTGCGTGCGGGTCGTGGGTCTCCGTGTGCCATTCTCTTGCTGTGGTTCTCCACGGCCGCCTCATCGCCTTAGCTCACTCGGCCCGCTCCTTCGCACTTGCTCTCGTTGACACTCAATTCCAGTCGGTTCCCCTTCTCCCCATTCCCCAAAAGCACAATGCTCTTCGCAGCTTGCGGTGCTGATCTGAAAAACGAAATATCTCGTTCAGGGTATGATTCAGTAGCACAGCAGCGGAGCTAGAAAAAGCAGAACCATACATAGCGGTATGGGTTTCTATGGACTCGGCAAAACGAGGCAGGCGGCAGTATGCGCTTTATTCTGTGCCGGAAGTTAGTGCTGTGTGGACCCCGCGTGATAACCGTTTGTGCATTGTTTGGAAGACCCCGGGTGCTATTTCTTTTTGTGAGCCCGGGTGATAATGAACACGTTTTATCGGGTTTTGCTTGTTTTTATCACCGGGGGTGGCTTCCTGTGGTGGGGTGGTATGCAAGGGAACGGGCGTATCGTACGTCAAATAAGGTAGTGTAAGGGTCTCTCAAGGTCTTAGCCGGCCCTTAAATAAAAGTGGGATAGATACTGGCCAAGGCTAGACTGTTTTATATGGGAAAGAGTGTGGTCCACTCGAAATTGAGTATAACATCTTCCGAAATTATTAAAATACGTCACCGGAAATCTCGAGCTGATTTTATATCAAGCTGATTTTCTTGTAGGACTATTTCACATTGGACGACCGGTAAAGCATGAGCCTCCAAACACCTTAGCTCGCCCTCTCAATAAGAAATCGGGATAGAAACTTGGTCCTGACTAGTTTTCTTGCTCGAGAAAGGGCGTGTTCCACTAATAAATTTAGAACAGCCGCTATGGAATTTCTTACGTTTCTGGAAATTTCTGGAAATATCAAATCTGAGTTTCTTGTGGGGCACCGTCTGATGAGAAGATCGGTAGTGTGTGAGGCTCCCACTTTCTAAATCGGTCCCTTTTGAAGAAGTAGCTGTTGAGAAACCGGAATAAACCCTTGCCCAGGCCATATTTTTGTTTTTGTGGAGGGTGTGTTCCACTCTAATCCAGCATAACTGCTTCCGAAATTCTTATTTCCCCGGAAATTTCGCGCTGATTGTTTTGTGAGGCTGTGTCGAATGAGAGGGCCGGTAGTGTATGAACCTCCCAATTTCTTAACCGGCTTTGAAATTAGAAGTAGGATAGATGCTGCCGGCCTCCAGGCTAAGTTCAGTATTTGAGAAATGGTTTGTTCCACGCTTGAACTTGGTAGATCCGCCCCTGAATTTCTTGTGTCACCAACAATGTCAGGCTGGGAATCTTGTGGTGCTCTTTTTTACTGTTAATGTAGGGCCGGTGGTGCATGCACATCCCAGTTTCTTACAATAATATTTCATTCATATTATTTGCGGCCCCTCACTAGTGCCAGTACTGCTGTTATACTGCTGTTATACTGGTGTTATACTACTGCTTACCGCTGTCGTGTACACGTCTTCGTTCCCCCTTGCCGCCTCGGTAAGGCATGCTGCGAAGCATGCCCTAGCAGGCTTGTAGCGAGAGTGGGGGGCTCTTTCTGGCGGGTGTAAGGCCGGACTCACCCTCAAGGAGTGATACCTTCTTGCTGCTGCGTGTGGCCGCGAGGCTTAGGCGTGGCGGTAGAGTTGGGTCGTACGTGGTGCGTAGGCATGGTCACCTACGATTCCCGCGTCTTTTTAGGCAGCAGCGGCGGAGCAGCAATGCTTAATCGGGATGCTCGTGCGCGGAGGCAGGCGCCACCACGAGCCACGCTACGGCGCAGTCTCGGTTTGCGTTGAGAGAACTGCGCCGGCAGGAGGCTGGATTCGACGACGAAGGAGGAGGGTGACTGGCCGTCGGCGGGCGGGGAAGAGACGGATTGAACTCTCCCTAAACGAGAATTTTGTTTTTCAGATCAGCACCGCAAACTGCGTGGAGCATTTTGATATTTTTGGACGGGGGAGAAGGGGAACCAACTGGAATTGAGTGTGAACGAGAGCAAGTGCGAACGAGCTGGCCGAGTGAGCTAAGGCGATGAGGCGGCCACGGAGAACCACGGCAGGAGGATGGCGCACGGAGAACCACAGCAGGAGGATGGCACACGGAGACCCACGACCGGCACGCACATCATCATGATGAGAGCAGCGATCGTCTTTTTTTCAAGGGTTATTTTTACGAGGCAGTAGTACAACATGTTACTTACGTCACTGATTTTTGTAGAGCTTGTGGAAGAGTTGTATACCCTTGACGGGGAACGACCAGCCGCAATTTTCAATTTTCAGGCACGGGCGTCGTAGCTGCGCTGCAACCTGTCAAATAACTCGGGAAGGAGGGGCGATCATTGATATCTGTACTGTGGTTTTTGGTTCCATTGCTCTTGTTTCACTGCATGCCCGCGGGTCGTCACTCTGACAGCACTCCAGACAGCAGGCGCGTTCGTCTATACTCACGATTACCGTGCGGTTCGTACGGTGCAGGCAGCCCAATCGCTGTAGTTTGTAGCCGCGAGTTGGTTAGTTGTGGGGACGGGGGAACTCTATGCTGTAGTTGAGTGGACACCCGCGGCCATGTGAGTTCAGTTTGCACATTTGACCTTTTCACTTGTGCGCCTTCTTCCGTATCGTGCGTTTTTAGGCGGGAAAGCGTAGTACTTCCCTGACGAATTTTGATTTCACTTGGTTTTTCGGATCTTCCTAGGGCTCCAGCACCTTTGTGTGACCACGGACTCTAGATTTTTGACAAGAGTTAATGTGAGAAAACAACAACATGGTACTTGTATAGCACCCGTACGTTAGGTGCTGTGTCCCCTGTCCCACCGGCAGATACATCTTATCGTTTAGCCGTATCGTATATCGTCATCGAATCGCCGAAACTATTATCAAACTACCGAACATTTTTCGATTCGACAAAGTTATCGTTTTTATCGATTGATACATCGAAAGTTTCGATACGATATCCTACACCCTACACTCGTGCTCATACTGGTACAGCAAAGTGCTTGTATTAGCCCCGTGGGGCCCACACGTAACGACGAAAAAAACGATAAGTGCGATTTATCTGTAATCAGGCGTCGAGTGTGACTATGCCGCAGTGCACATATCACCGTGCTGCGCAAGTGTTGTACAGCTCCGTACATGGTACCAGACGACTGGTACGATAGATGCAGTACTTCTTGGCTGAAGCGTTTCCTGAACGACGGGGCTTCTTAACCTATAATCGTCGGAATTTCATTGTTTGTCGGGATTTGTTTTTTGTTTGTATACGGACGCCACGGGATTGTTCGACGGGTAGAACTGTTGTTTTTCCCCCAAATCAGGTGTTGGGAGAGGCAATGGACCTCTCCTGAAGTGAAGAGCTTCAGACACAAACATTGGTGCACCTGTACCGTATGGTAGCATGTGTCACCAGGTACGTAGGTCGAGAACATCCCCTATCCCTTTTGCTCGGGGTGCTCCGTGTGGTGGGCGATGCTGTAATCATTAAAAATGTTAGTTTTTCCCCTGTGAAGTCTCGAAGGTGGTCATACATTGATACGTTAATACAGCACACAGTACTCTAGTTATGTTTTATGTATAGACTGCATACGAAAGCGGTGGGCGGTGAGCGTTTTTTGGCTCGGTCGAGTAAGCTGTTACTGATATATACATGTATCATGGGTACTGCGCTATCGATATATTTTTCAGCAGGTCAACAAGCGTTTCTCACAAACAGTGGAGAACGACACGATCGCACAACGGACACTTGGGGAGGCTTGTGGCTTGCGGTCCCAGGCAACGTCGTATGGTATGTGCGAGCTAACGTGTGCATTGCTGAAAAAAAATAATCGAAAACAAGCCGTACTGGTCGTTTTGTGCAGCTCGTCTGATTTACCTGTACTATAGCCGTAAACATCCCTAAACACACACAATACGGACGAGCGACGACACTAACGAAGCAACCACGGGATATAGCGGTAGTGCCATGGTCTCCAGGGTATCGCGCACCCCGCCTATATTTCAATCCCTCCCCCCCCTCTGCGCCTCTGTATGCCTCTGCAAGGTGGCGAACAACCAGGAAACCTGCGATACTTCTCCTGTTCATTATCTACACCGAACCTTTTTGTTGTTGAACAGTTTCCGTCGTCCAACGGCATGCCTTGGAATCGGGAGCAAGAGCTGGATCGTTAGGGTTATCCGGCCGGAGAGGGCGGGAGGTGGGTAACAGAGGAGACTGCCACTTCATGTACCATATTTTTGTCTCAATACGGTCACCAACCTAGTCTCCGTTGACGGTTCGCGGTGTTTTGCACTTGAGGGGGAAAAAACAAAAGAAACAAATAACGACATTTCAACCCCTGTTTAATGCCTACGACGTCCTCGGCATAAGTATGTATACTCGAATACCGATGGAAGAGGTCCCGTGTTTTATACAGAATTTGGACAATTTCGAAGCTGACCAAGCAGGTATTACCGGAAACACCTAAACGCAGACGTCGAAATTTACGCCTGCCTAAAATAGTGTCAATATTCTATGTTTCCTCGAGCTCGCCGCAAATTTACGACCCAGCCTGCAATGAGAAAAAGTGTCACGAAGTTAGGCGGTACGGCGTCTTCACCATCTCAATCAGTGTTCGGTGAAGGGAAGGGAGCGAGAGACGGGGGATAGGAGGGATGGGAGAGATAGACGCAAACGAGGAAACTGCTGTGCTTAGCTGTTGCCCTCTTTTCTGTTGACAGGGTCGGGACCCGGGGGTCATCCACGCGAGAGGTACGTGGGGATGAGAAATGTCAACGATAAGAAATGGTCACAATCGCTCAATCATGTACGCACATCAGTCACGTACCAATCATGGTGGTACTGCTGCGCAATGTTTACTGTACGGCCTGCGAGACTGGCTTGCCCTGCCTGCGTTGACGGCGACACAGATGTGTGGTATGCTGAGTGTATCTTCCGCCGCGTTTCCCTTGCTTACCACCGCTCTCTCCCACTCTCCCTTAAAGGTGCCCCGAAGAACGGGTTATGGCTGCAAGAGGTTGGAGACCACTGCTTTCTGGTGACATGCAAGGTAAGCGGCCGCTGCAGTTTCCAGGTCTACTCGGTGCGCGTCAAACATAAAAGCGACAACAAAACGACGCAGGCAGACACACAATAGTAGGTGGTTCTAGTGTACTGGTGCCCTTGCCTTCGTTTGTTCGTTTTCACTTCGTATATCGACCAGCCCATGACGGTGGACGGACGGCGAGCGCTGAACGAAGGATTCGTCGCTGAGCGTACGCCGCCTTCTGGCAGGAACGCTCGTCGCTTGCATCGCGCTCTCTCGCCTGTGGCCACTACCCACCACGTTCGGCTTCGCGGCTTTGGTCTTCCCCCCCTCCCGCTGCTGTGCTCATTTCTTGGGCTCGTTTTATACATTATAGCATATATCATCTCTCTTCCTCTCTTCCAGGCAACTTCGTCCCGCGCAACTCTTGTCGCATGCCTTGTCGTTGGCTCGCTTCGGCTTCGGTCGCTCCTTTTCGTTTATTTGTTTTCGTTTCGGCTTCGTTTTTTTCGTTTTGTTTCGTGCTTGTTTTTTTTTGTTTTCGTCAGAGCCCCAGCAGGCAGCAAGCGTTGTCGGGTCAGCGCAACCCCCCCCCCCTCCCCCCCCCCCCCGTCTCCCCCCCCCTCCTCCCCCCCCCCCCCCCCCCCTTGTTTCGCTTGCGGCCTCCTCTGTTTTCGCCTCATTTTGGCGCTTGCGGTGCCTGTGCGAGCGTACGCTCGGGGACCTTGCTCGCCCTCAGCGCACGGCGTGCTCGTCGATTGCAGCTCGTCCTACCCAAATAGGCGCAAGACTGCCGAAAAAGTCCACAAGTGTTGCGTAGTATTTCCAAACCATTTCCGCCAAACTGGCTGGTACAGTTGTGAAGGATACTGGGTACGATTACGATTGGATAATTTCACGTAGGCACAGAGTTTTGCACTCAATGCACTTCTCTCTGTCTCAATATTAGTAGCAGTTGTTTTGGCATCAGGTCAGGAGAGAGGGGTGTCCTTGTGTCTGCTATGAGATACGCACCACCGATCGGCTAAACAACTCACAATTAGCCAAACCTCGACAGAAGAATAATTGTACAACAGCGAAGAAAATGTCAAATAGTCTAAACACAAATACAAATGCGGCGCGGAATACCAAAAGAGCCTAACAAACAAATTTGCCTGTGGCGAAACAGCCGAAAACAAAGAGCCCTAAAAACGACCCCCGTGTGGCGCTCAAGTCTCCGCCACACTGTTTTCGTCTGCGGTGAAACGTCTTGCGCAGTTAAAGAACGTCTTGCGGCAAACCGCGACACGGCTTCGACGGGCGTTGCTCGTATGCGTGATTTCGCGCATAGTGTTGCGCTGGCGCAACAGCGCAACACCTACAATGCGGCCTGTTCGAGCCCTTTGTGTGCCGGTGCCTTGTGCAAGCGCGCGCGGTAGGCTTGCATAATGTCGTCGTCGTCGTAGAGAGGTTCCGGCCTCCCCCTTCCCCCCCCCCCCCACACGCGATTCCCCTATGCCCACCTCTCCCTTTTGCATGTGCGAGCACGACCCCATGCTACCTGGTTTTGATAATGCCTGGACCTTGCTTCCCGGCCGCGTGTGGTTGCGTGCGATCGCGCCTGGTTTCTTGTGGGTGTTTGTTTTTCAACTTTCGCCGGGGGATGGTTACTTACTTCAAGGATGGAGTAGCGGCGTAGCTCGGGGACCAATGATGGATGAAGCAGAGAGATGCCAAGAAAACTCTGGCCTTCACAAGACCATCGAAAGGCACCGTGGGTGAGAAACCAGCCTATCGATTTTGTTGCTGTCGTGGTCAAAGGAAATAAGGAACGAGGAAAGCTAGAAAGTACGATGTGGCCGTCGTATTTGACCGCACCGTCCTAGCAGTTGAGCAGCGCCGGGTGCGAGTAGCCGTGAGAGCACGCCGTATGTGTTGGGCGTTCGACGCTTGTTCCTTAACACCGCACTTGCCGCTACAGCTGCCCCCCCTCCTGGTCCTGATCCTGTTTTCCCCGTGTAGTGTATGCACCCATCGCTTCCCGCGTTGTTGTGCCGGCCCTTCGATTTATTGCTTGCACGCCTTCCTATGATATGTGAAAGCTTGCGTCTGTTTGAACTTCTTGCCCCTCTTGGAACCTCTTGGACGAATCCTTCCTGCCCCACAAAACTTATGCTCACGCCTAAGACCTCGTCGTGCCCATCCCCAGGTCTTATTTGACACTGTTCGATACCGTCGCCCGAGCTTGGCACCAGAAACACCTTGGGGACGCCCTGCAAGATATTGCTCGAATGCACACGACTAGACAGTACCGAAACTGCTTGGAGCTCCAACCGGAATTCAAGACTGCGGCCAAGGCAGGCGGGGGGGCGGGGGGCTTGTTGGTTGTTCTTATTTTGTGGTGGATTTCGTCGCACCTTCATGATGGTGCAGGGTGTCGTCGCGTTTCATTTTGGTAGGACGTTGTGAAGTTTCTAACGAAGGTTCCGCTTGTGGTTTGTGGGGCCAAACCAGTGTTTGATTTTCGTCCGTCCCTACGCTGTGCACAACATTGTCTGTCGGAGTCATAACGTACGAGCATACGGGGTTTGTTACGGCTTTGAGCTCAGGGATGCCTGTCGAGCGGGAACGTTCCAACACCGGAAACCTCCGGCGGCCAGCTCAACCTCTGAGTTTGTTGCAAGCGGCATCGAATGCTGCGACATATTGTCGGTGGATGCGTTCAATCATTCAAGCGGACTTGATTATGCGCGTTAGGTCATCACATAATATAGCGTATCCGAATCCGATTGTGAGATGGGTATTCGGGTCGCAGAACTCGACGGGCAGAATCGAGTCGACAACCCTTATAGTGAAACCCGAATTTACAGATTGTTTTTTGAACAGATTTCTCGCGAAATATTGAACGGCGGTCGCTCGACTACGTGCTCGTACGAGTTCGACGCACCAGAGTATCTCAGCGCACGCGTATAAACCTTTGTTGGTGGGGCGAGGGAAAACGCGCCGTGTGCGCTTCACGCAAGAAGGGCTATCTTCCCCCTCGCTCTCGTCGATATCGTGCGTCAACAACGACATGACATATGTCGCAGACGTGGCTGTCTTCGTAGTCGATGCACGATTAACGCGTGTTGTGTGTTTGGCGAATGCTGCAATCGCGAGTGCAAGGGAGTGGCAAGGGTCTTGTAGTCGTCACCATCGCCATCCGATCCCATCGGCTCGTGGTGAGGCCCGAGGTGCGTGCCAGTGGGTGGCGACACAAAGCAGCAGCAGCACGAGTACGACGCCTATGATCGAGTTACTTAGTCTTCCTTGCTGCTGTATGACGTGTGGCGTGCACTCACAAGATAAAACTTCCCACACTATTTTCAAGAAAAAAAAACGGCACTAACTTCAAGTTAGTTGCGACGGGTAATTTCGCACGCGAGTTCCAATTTTTCAACGGGATATTCAAATCGAGAGCCAGAACCAGATGTACACGGGGCGCCGAGAATAACGTCAATGGTACCGTAGCTCTACGGTCAAACATTAAATATGAGGGGTTTTCTCGAGCGTCTTGTTGTAAGCGGTGTTATGGACAAGGTGGATTAGTAATTCTGCCCAATTTTCGTATTTGACGTTTACGTACATCGCCAACGTATGCAGTGTGATGTACACACGCTCTATCACTAAATTGCCTCGTGGGCGACACGCTGACAGGCACGTCTTTCTGAACCCAAGCACGGGTTGCAATTCTTTGATGGTTTCATTTTCGAATTCACTGCCTTGATCAGAGTGCAGGGTTTCAGGGTCTGAGAAAACCGAGAAAACACGCTCTACAAGAACGCGGGCGAGTGTGGCAGCTGATTTAGCACTAATCACGACTTGATTAAAAAAACGGGTCAGGTGGTTTATCGCGGACATGACGTACTTGGAGTTACTCGACGACAACTTGTACTCTACCAGAACAAAGGCATACATTGAAACGGACGGGAAACCGGACGGTGACCGACGGGTAATTTCGAAGGACGGTGTGGCGTCTGGTGATGTTGGTACGACGTACAGCATTGCATGGATGTGCTTTTGCTACATCTTTCGACACAATGTGCCACCAAAAACGGCCATAAATACTATTCCAGTCGTATTTTTCGGGTTATCTGCGTAAACGCGGTTCGTTCTGCGACCAACTGGTTGTGCCTACCGCCTTCCGGAAATTTGATCGTTCAATCGTGACATGACCTATTAGCGTGTGAAGACCATTTAGCTTCGAAAGCTACGTTCGGTGAATCCTACGCCGTTACTGGTGGCACACTGTGTCTGCAAGAATCAACGAACTTTATAGCATCGTAACAAGGATGTGCGGGACTCTCCCCTCGCCACGAACTAGAGTCTAGGAAATCACCATCACAACTGTTTTTTATGTTTCCAGCGCGCACGCTCGAAAACAACAAGTATGAAGTCGGTGAGATTCGAACAAACGATACAAGCATGTTGGTTTTATGGCAATATCCAAGCCAACATTTTTTCTTTCACGAGGAATATTTTGATGGTGTATTCCTATTAATAGACACCAGCACGTGGCGAGGAGAGAGCCCCGGAGATCCCGGTTATGAAGTCGACGAGAACCAACAGATGAGCTCGAAAACATATATTTTGTTGGTTATACAGCACCATTCACCGAGCGACTTAGTCACGCGACCGAGTAGCTCAGTGGGTTGTGCTATACAACCAACAGTCTGTCACACTGCTGCTGCTGTTGTGGCATAAGAAACCACGCATACATGACGACCGTACGAGCACGAGTATGGTTTCGGGGTTTCTTCATATCTTCTGCTATTTTCTTACGGGTTTTTACGGTATCCTGAGTTTTCGCGGCACCCTGGGTTTTCGCGGCATCCTGGATTATATGTCTATCGGCTGTTTGTGACGATGCTGCTGTTTGTGTATCGTAGTCTCTCTTGGTCGACATGAAGCCCGTGAGCTGTCTGTCGTGCTGCTTTTATTTGCTGTTGTCCGTGTATGTTAAACTCAGGGCCTATCACGTTGCTGGTCTTGTATCATGTGGTACCACACATGGGTGTCGTACGAAGAACACGACCATCATCAGGACTTTTTCGTGGAGTCTCTTAAGTATTTTTTTCTGTTGGAAACTTCTTGCTTCACGCTGTGGTGGCGGGGGTGCCGCCTATTCCCTAGTGTATCATGATACTACGCTGTGCCCTGGCTAAAGTCTCTGCGGTGCAGTCTTAGTAGCGGATGCCGTAGCCGCGAGCCGACGGCAGTAAACATTTAGCTCGACCGGGTGGGTCATATGATCACTAGGTAGTTGCTCGCAACCGGAGGGAGGGGGCGCAAAGTTTACCAACTTGCACCCGCCTCCGACACGCCAAACACAGAAAAAAAATGGCAACAACACCACTTCGACACTACACGCAAACTCGCACAGGCCGTAGTTCTACCCCTCACCCCCGACGCGTGAAACATTCCATCGGCTCACAACCACAACACTCTATCTAGGTGGGAGAGCATATTGAATCGTTTCAGATGGGATACTTCCCAGAAAATGTATATCTCATACTGACTGGTATCCCCCAATATACCATATCAACACAACACGCACCGCAAAAAAAGTGGCACGAGAAAACAACGGCACATGACGTAAACAGCAAACAATTTTGCATCTTGGTCCAACTTAAAGGACAAGAAGTCGCCGTCTGTACGCGAATCAAGCGCAAGCTCCAGTCACCCGCCAATAATATGAAATGTGCAGCAAAATCTTTGGAACCCTTGCAATGTCGTAAAATCCGCCAATGAACGCTGCTTGATTACGATTCGTAACGAGATATCGCGGCTTTGGCCGAACACCACAGCACCGAAACTACGAGAAAACGAAACCGTAGTTGGAACGTTTTGCCCCTATGCACGCAAAGAAAGACCAGCACAACACAACACGCACTGGTAAACACCCAGCAAATAAAAGAAACGGCAAAAGATAAGCCCCACGGATTCTATTGTATTTGCTCATCATGCAAAGCGGGAAACAATATTACGTCTGTAAACAAATCGCATGCGACTCTCCAGCAGTCACAGTCAACCGCCAATAAGACGGGAACGTGCCGCGAACACGAAGTACTGCAGTTAGTACGCGAATGGGCTGTACGTCCTACCACGCTGGCCAATACGTTTGGTTCTTGAGCATCAGACCACATAAAATAAGTAAGAAACACTACTCCCAAGACAACCCGCACGCGGTGTCAACAATCTCAACGCGCCGATCTGGGCCGAGCGTATTCCGCCATTATCCAGAGGACCCCAGCCTTAACCCGCTCCCTTCACGTGGCCTCCAGGCAAAGGATCAGGCAGTACGAGCGCGGCGAGTATATGCCATCCTCCCCGTCCCCCGTCTCCCCCTCCCTTCCTCCGAAACGGGTTTTGAGCCCTCCTACGGTAGCGCTCCCAACTGTTTTGCTCGTGTGTTGTATACGCTATGTACATCGGCAACAAGAGCGCATCGAAATTGCACGCTATGAACAACTAGTTGTTTTATCCACGGTCGCCCGGAGGGAAACTTTACCCCTCTCAATACGGCAAGAAATACGCCATACTAAATCCAAGTAGTTTGTCCCCAACGTGCCTACAGTTCTAAAGCGGCTAGTTCAGCGGCTCTTTTTTTTGCCGTATCCGTGCTTACCAGGTAATAGTGTTACAGGCACGTGCAAAAAGGAGCCCACTCTAATCCCATGTAATTAGGACTGGAAAAAGCCGATGCAGTTCTAAAGGCGTTAAACGACATGTCCTCAGAGAAAATAATGGACAACAAACACCCGCAAGAGGCGGGGATGGGGTGTTGCCTGATGCATCCATCGTCGTTTCACATACATCTGCTGCGTCTACCGTTGCCATGGGCCCGCATATTGCGAAAAGTAGGAGTCAGTACGTACCGTGATATCTATCTATACGTCACCCATGCGCGCCCCGACTCATGGTATTCACGCAGGTCTCATGCATTGCTCGCGGGCGACGTACCCCCCTCGGACACCATGTTGCTCAACATGAATGCCCATTCCCAGCCCAATCAAGAAATATCTATTGCACAACATCAGCACACCTATTTGATAACAATATCGTAACGGCTTATGGCATGTTAGCTCCCTTCTCGAGGCCTGTGGTCGCAAACGTGCCGTCTCACGATGGCACCACCTCTGCTGAGCACAAACGCTCGAAACACAGTGAGGAGGGAGAGTACTACTGCACGTGACTCGGGTGGCAAGCGTAAGCCTCCTCCGCCTCGGCACAATCTCCCCACATTTGCAGCCCTCGCCAAACGTTGGGCTATTCTATTTCTAAGGTGGTCCTGTGACAAGGAGGACGTATACCACTCCATACCCCCATTTGCCGCGTACACCAATGCTCAAGGTCTAATTATTTTCCTTGCATTCAGCTTGGGAGGCGGGAATGGATGGACAAAACAAATTCGCACAAACCCATCATGTCATCCACCGTGCTTCTACGCTTTGTTAGTTCCAACGCGGTGTGCCGTTCTTTTGGACGACGCATGCAACCAATGGAATCCACCTACCCGCACCCCCGAGACGTAACCTTCCCTTCGCGCCACATATACCGCAATTGGTTGGAGCATGGAAAATACAAGGATCGCTTGTCCTCACGCTCCTCCGTTACCCGTGAAAGGGCAAATCGGTGAATTCGTAGAGAACGGCGTCGTTTGACCTCGACGAGGCAGGCTCGGATTGCCATCTCCTGCCTCCGTTTCTCTTCGAACGCCACCCTCTGCTGTTCGAGAGCAGCCGCAGCCTTGGCTTCTTCCTCGCGGGCAACGGCAGCCTCGGCTTCTTCCTCATTACGCTTTGCTTCGGTCTGGCGCGCTGCTTGTGCCCGAGCGCGAAACTCCCAGATCGCCTCCCTCTGCTGGAGTTCGACGGCCAGCATCTTTTGTTCCCGGGCAGCGGCGGCGCGTTTCTCCCTTTGTGTTTCAAGGAGTCCTTCTTTCTCCACCACAAGCGCAGTAAATGCCTCTTTCATCGAGGTGCGTGCGGTAACTCGTTGAAGGTGGCGTGCTTCCTCCTCCTGAGGCGTCGCCGCCTCCTCCAGCGTCAGTTGGTTGAACCAGTCTGATAAGGCGTTGTCCACCTTTATCGTTGTGGAAACGCAGCTGGCCTGTGACAAGTCGAGTTTTCCCATCTCAAGCGCTTTCTCCAGGCGTTTCTGGGTGCTGCTGTGGACAGCTTTACGGCCGCGCATGGCATTTTCGTCGGTAATGTCGCCGTTGAGGGTGAGACTGTCCATGCTTAGGTGCAAGGCTTGATCAATGCAATCTGACCGCCGAAACTTTCCGGCGGCGGTAAAGCAGCTAGATACATACCGCTGCGCAGCTTCGTGCTCCTTCACGTGAGACGCGGAAGGCGTGCCACTCAGCCTCCACACCGAGAGGCCTTCCGTCAAGGCGTCCACTTGGGACCATTGGTTGGCCCCTTGCGGTCGCGTGGGCGTTTCCGCCGCTGCCGCCGCCGCCGCCGCGTTGTGGCGGGCTTCACGCTGTTCCTCGGGGGTGACGCCAACGGTCGCCTCTAGCTCCGCTCTGGCATCTGTGACTGCCTGCTCCTTGGCCTTCGCCAAGATAACGGCACTTGTCTCCATCCACGTTTCTCTGGCCGTTGATGCGGCCTCCCGAGTGTAGGTTGACGGTGCGAAAGGCTTCGCTGCTGCCGATAGCGTGGATTTAGCTACGCCCGACCGTTCGGCATGCGCTTCTGCTTCCTCCTCTCCCTGCCCATAGGGTAGGGTAGTGGATGTTGCCTCCGCCACACCGTCTCTCACGGCATTGGTGTCTCCTCCATTTCGAGCACCGTTTGAGGCCGCACCGTTTGCGTCCGCGGTGGATGCGCCCACCGTCGCCGATGCAGCCTCGGTCGTGGAGGTGGAAGGAATGAACGGCAAAGCCGTTGCCGATAGGGTCGACGTACCGGCGACCGCCGCGTTGGAACGCGTTAGCGCTTCCTCCTTCCCAGCAGGCACAGAAGTTGCTGGTGCTGTCATCGTGTTTGGGCCAGCGGTTTCTTGATCTGGGGCCGGTGTGCTGGGCTCGTTGTCCGCATTCGGGCACGAAGGTGCGATTGGTGGGAGTCTCGCCTGGTCGACCGTGGACGCTGGGAGTGATGAAGTAGCGGCAGTGGCCACAGGAGAATCCGGCGGGTCCGCGATGCCCCACAATACAGAAAATAACGACGTAGCTAAGTCTGCCAAGGCGAGGCGGCAACATTTCGTGGAAGATGGGCACAGTGGTCAGATACAAGCGCTTGGCACGTCGCGACGGCTCAGGCAGATGAAAAAACCGGGAACCTACTTTTCTTAGAACCCCACACACGTGAGAACGCACGCTCATGACTATATCTAGAACCACGCCGTTTAAACCGTCAGTAGATAGAATGAGCTCTAAGACATGGTTTCTTCACCGTGGTCTATGCATCATCGGGGAACCAACGGGAAGATAGTCCGTCCCCGCCATCAGTGTCAGGGGAAGAAAATTCCCGAACTCACCCGGTGTTGATGTTGAAGCCAGGCCTGCGTAGCTGGCCTCCCCGTCATTGGCGCCATTGCCTAGTGAGATTGTCAATGGCGCTTGAGATGCCGCGGACTCCACGGCGGCGGTATCCGCCACGGACTCATCCTCCCACAGGCGACACAGGTCGTCACCTAAATCTGTTAGCGAGGGGCGGGAACATTAATGGGAGATGGGCAAGGTGGTTGGACAAGCACTCTATTCATCGCCCCAGTACGGGCAAGAGGGATTTGGCGCACGTGCTTTTCCAAAGGAGTACACACGCGGAAGGAAACGCTCCTAGCTTTGAATAGAACTCCGTCGTTCAAGCCCTTAGTAGACGGGACGAGCTCTGAGACATGGTTTCTTCCCGGTGGTCTATGCTTCGTCGGGGAAGCCACGAAGATGGAATGAGCTCTAAGACATGGTTTCTTCACGGTGGTCTATGCATCGTCGGAGAATCCACGGAAAGATTATCTATCCAGGAGGAGCCCGTGGTAGATCTCCCTACCGCCGCCGTGGAGCCACTGACAACCGCAGTGGGCATTGATGCCAATGACGGAGAGGCCAGAGACGCGGCCCGCATCATCGACAACACCGGGTGAGTTCAGGACTTGTTTTCCACCTGACGTTAATGATTCATCAACGTTAGGGAAAGAAAACATCCTGAATCCACCCGGTGTTGTCGATGATGCCGGGCCTGTTCCCGGCCTCCCTACCATTGTCATTGTTGCCCACTGCAATTGTCAATGGTGGTGGAGATTATGTCGCGGACTGCACGGCGGTGGTAGGGAGATCCGCCACGGGCTCCTCCTCCCACAGGCGACGCAAGTCGTCACCCGAATCTATTAGCGAAGGGCGGGGACATTTGGTGGGAGATGGGCACGGCGGTCGGACGCAAGCACTCGATACATCGCCACAACACGGGCAAAAGGGAATCCGCGCACTTACGGTTCCAAAGAAATACACATGCGGGAGGGAACACTCCTAACTTCGAGTAGAACCACGTCGTTCAAGCCCTTACCAGACAAGCTCTGAGACATGGTTTATTCCCGGTGGTCTATGTTTCTTCGGAGAAATCACGGGAGGATTGTCCGATCACGCCATTAATGACAGAAAAGAAAGGCTTCCGAACCCACCCGCTGTTGATGGCGAAAGGGGGGCTAACCGGTTGCTGGCCTCGGCTTCATCGCCTCCTGCAGCAACCCCCGTCGCCGGGGCAGTGCCCGGTGGAGTGAATTCTACTGTGCCATTGTCGGCAGCGAAGATGTCAGCCACTTCGCAGAAGTCTTCGTCGGTTATAATTATCCCGACATCCTCATCAATTTCAGAAGTTGACGCCGGTTCCAACGGCGCTGACGGAGGCGCTGTCTCATCCTTGCTGACGGGCGACGAGGTCGATGCCGTGGTCGTTGGCACCTGCTTCGGTGTCGGGGTAGGAGCGAAAAGTAAATATGGTATCGATTGGCGCCGAGGTTTGTGGGATCGAAAGCTGTTGCAAGTGCACTGCTTCAAGATGTGTAACGAGCTGAATTGCTTGGGGTTGGCTATTTTGTCATTTTGGGCAGATTGACAAAGGAAAGCGTCGTCGCTCCGTTTCGTTATATCATGCGACACGGCACTGCGTAGTCAACATTAACCATCGTATGGAAACGCCGCCCATCATATACTTTCGTTTGCACCAGAACGCACAGCGCCAAAGCACCCGAACAACAGGGCACAACTAGCCGGCAATGCAAACGTCTCTGGCAATTTTCTCACCCCGACGCCTCTCAGATGGGTATTACGACAAGAAGCGTTGGGCTCAACCCGTCGCGATCGCGATGGAGGTATCCGACGGCAGGGAGATGCTCTATTTCGCGCAAAACTCACAACTTTTGTTCTCACCGGCGTGGTCATGTGTGCAGTCGCTTTTGGGAGAACCTGGTTGGCTGAAGTGGTTGTGTCGGAGTCGAGAGATTCGTCGTCAGTAGTCCCTGCGGACGTCATCCCGTGCGATGGCTCAGTCGGCGTACAGCGCGATGCCCATCCCGCTGCCGAGTTGTGCTGTTTTTTCATTGTCTTCACATCAACACTCGGAGATTCCGACCCTTGGTGTCTTGACGAGTCGGCACGTCCATGGGCATTCGAAAACTCCGCCCTGATTCAACGTCCGGGCAGCATAGGGGCATCGTTTGGGTGAAGCGGATGGGAGGTGGGCTGGGTTATAATGGGTGCGTGCAAGCCGTCACCAACAGGGTTGGTAGAAAGTAGCTACAGTGCGTAAAGATTTGATGCCGTAGGTGCAACGCCAAAATGCTGAGCGGCCTGTAACGCAGCCACATCGTGTCGTGTGCCACTACTGGGACACACCGATCATTCGATGGTCTATTAACAGGATCAAGGGCTACGGGTCACACATGAAATATAAATAGCTCTTTGTTCTCTTCAAGGGACGATCTCGACTGAAGCTATAGCATACCCTGGTCCGTTTAGCTGAAATGATCAAATGCAAGAACAGCGCCTGAGGGTATTATGCCTGCGGAACTGAAGGGGAAGGGTGGCTGGTGACGGAGGCAGCTGGAATATGGCGTCCTCGATTTTGCTTTGGTTAGAGAACATTTATCTATTTTATATACAGTAGTTCATGTGACGCCTAATTCTCGCTTTAAAATTAGAGGCCCAACAGTTTATTTGAAAATTAGAGATAGAATTTTCGGTGCTATACACTTGAAAGCCCCTGTTCTCCTCGTGTCTGGCTGCGTGTCCGACACCGTGTTTCACGTCGCAAGCTGGCACAATACAATCCTCGAATCAGAAGAAAAGTCGAGGCGTCTCTTTCACCTGGACACCTCTCGTGATACAGGTCTGCATCTATGTATCACATATAGATGAGATGATTCCCACTTTTTGACTTAAAAATAAAGTTAAAACTTTGGTGCCCAACCGTTTTTTTTATTATTAGAGTTAAAATTCGGTGCCAGAAAAAAAAGAAATATCACAAACTCGACAAGCTCACTTCCGTCTGCTGCGAGTCCGACGCCATGTTTCACGTCGCAAAGTGGCACAACACAACGCTGGGATCAGAACCAATCTCAATGGGTCTCTTTCCCTAGGGCACATTTCGCAACACATGCCTGTATTCGTACGATCACTCGTCGGCTTTTCCTGCGTACCTTTGTCGGTGCCCAAGTTGTACATAAATTGGGCAAACGCATTTACTTTTTCCCCACGCTTCCGAAAAGTACCTACTTGTTGTCCTGACGTCTGTTTGCTTGTCCAACACCATATTTCACGTCGCATGTCGGCACAATACAATGCTCGCATCAGCACAGATACCAAGGCGTCTATTTCCTCAGGAAACGTCTCGCGACACAGGCCTGCATTCATACGAACAATCGTCGGGGTCCCTGCTTATCTTTGTCCGAGTGTGATGACCAATTTACAATTTTTGGGCTGAACACATTTTTTTCCCCCCCGCTTTCGAAGAGTACCTACCTGTTGTCCTGTCGGGTCGCGTGTCCAACACTATGTTTCACGTCGCAAAAGTCGGCACAATACAACGCTCGCATCAGCGCATATCTCAAGGCACCTCTTTTGCCAGGAGACGTCTCACAACGCAGGCCTGTATACACACAAGCAATCATTGGGATTCCGTATATTTTCCCGAGTTTGGTGCATCTTGTTCCATTGGGCAAAGCATTTATTTTTTTTCTCCCACACATGCGAAAATCACATGTTCTCCTCACGTTTGTCTGCTCGTCCGATCCCATCTTCACGTAGCACATTGACACAATATAGCGCTGGGACCGGCACAAACATCAAGGCGTCTCTTTCGCAACACAGGCCTGCATTCATACGAACAGGACTATCGTTGATGTTGCTGCGTATCGTTGTGCGAATTTGTGGTGCTCACATTGTTTTAGTTTTGTGCAAAAAACGTTCTTGACTCCGACAATATGCCTGGCATTTTCTTCTCCCACACGTTTGAAATCCAAGGTGCTCCTCGCGTCAGACTTCTGTTTGCCTACCCGATACTATGTTTCAAGTCGAATATAGACAGAATACAACGCGCAGACCACCTCAAATATCAACGTGGCTCTTTAGCCATGAATCGTCTCGCCACACAGGCCTGCTTTCATACGAACGATCGTCGGGATTGCTACGTGCATGTGTCCGAGTTTGATGCCCGCTTATTAAATAGCTTGCGTAAATTGTTTCCCCCCCAAAATAATTCGAAAAGCACCCTGTTCTCCTTGCGTTTGTCTGCGTGTCCAACACAATGTTTCAAGTCTCAAGTTGGCACACTACAGTGGTCGGAGCAGCACAAATCTCAACGCGACTCTTTCGCCATAAAACGTCTCTCAACACAGGCTTGTATTCATATGAACACTCGTCGGGGTTGCTGCGTATTGGTATATCTTTGTCCAAGCATTTTTTCGACCTTTTATTCCGCCCTTTTTCCTCGGATATCTTAGATGTTTCCATCGCCTATCTGTCACACTGTTATTGCGTGAGCTGCTTGTTACGCTGCCTCCAGTATTGTGTGAACACACGCAGCTCAAAGTCTGTCAAACTGCTGCTGATGTTGTATCATAAGATACCACGCATACATGACCACGGTATGGGTGTGATTTCGGGACTTCTTCGTGTATCTACTGCGATTTTCCTTCTGTTTAGTTTCGCGGTATCCTGGATTTGTCCTTAGGCTATTTGTGGCGTTACTGCTGTTTGCTGTTTCTGTATCGTAGCCTTTCTTGCCCGACATGAGATCCGTCGGCTGTCTGTCGGGCTGCTTCTATTCGTTGCTGTTCGTGTACGCTCAACTCAGAGTCGATCACGTTGCTGCCGTTGTATATGCGATATCATGCATGTGCGTAATACGAAGAACGCGATCATCAGGAGTTCTTGGTGTCTATTGTGTTTTTATGTTGTTCAGAATTCATTTTCTTCACCGTGGTGCCAGCGTCGTGGGGTCGCGGGGGGGTGCCGTTTATTCCCTAGTATACCTTTATACCTGAAGTTTTATACATACTAATAGTAAAACCTCGAGGATAGTTTCCCTACTATCTCCTGAAACTGAATAAAACGCACCCAAAAATTGAAATTTGGAAGGATTGCAGATATTGATATCGACTACAAAACAAAATCACCACGTGCATTTTGCTCTTCTCACAACCGGCTTTTCAGGGTCCCAGTTACAGGGAACCAATCTGCCCAGTGAAATACCTGGTAACCCATTCGTTTTTGTCAGTGAGCCGCTGTCAGGTACTCCACGGCATGTCTGTACTTAGTTTTTGCGCAGATAGTCGAATAATTGACTGAGTAGGACAAGTGTTGAGTATGCAACCGTGACACAGGGTCATGGATATGACACAGGGCCACGCCCCTACGTTGGTGTACTTTAATTTGTGTTCTCCATGGGACTCTAACTTGATAATTATCTACCTTTTTCTACCCTTCTCCCCGATTGATGGCGCTCCTGGCATTGAGGCTACAGTCCCCGTGAGCCAGCCAAGCCCTTGCACCTGTTCCATCGATTAGGTACGCCAAACATCAAACAAACTGAAAACCCTAGACAATCGGAGGAGTGCCCCAGAAAGCCCTTGAAATAGTCATGTGTGGATCTTGAAGAGGTTATCGGGGATTTGGACTGTCCGGCGGACTTAGAGGGGTATAAAGGGCCGAAGAAATCTGAGGGCCAAAAACATATTTTCCATTCTAGGTGGTCTGTTTAACTCGATCAAAAGGCGTGGGCTCTGAGCGCGGAAAAATATCTGAACATTCAGCTCGAACCAGCCTGTATCCTCGCTGATGTGACTACCGGTCTCTTGAACCTTTGGAGGGGCCCGAAATTACGCCCACCGCTATAATAGGACGGGGTGTACGGAAGAACCTAAGGTCGTTAGTTATTCAAAATTAGTTAAATACATACGGCCGTTATTGTTTGCTAACGGCGTACGAGTAACACAACATTTCGGTAAAAAATTCACGTTGTGCGACATTCTCGGGCGTTTCTGTGTAGACACGTCGAGCTGTACGACCGACGATCTGCAAGTCTGTTACAGCAGCTACTAGCATTTACGGTATCATATCATAGTTTTTTTTGTTTCCTCGGATTTGTACATCGGTTTGATTTCCTGGTGGCGTGCGGCGTAGTCAGTTTCAGCTGCGAGTCTTCACACGTATGTACCATTATTGGGCCTGTTACGTACGCAAGCTGACCTCCGATTTCACTTTTACATATTTTGGCGGATGTACGACTTGCTTCAGCTATAATTATACACGTGTACCACTTTTGCTTTGTTTTATTTTTCCCCTGGGGTATTCCTTCAATCCAGAGTGACTGGAGCCTGCTCTGTGATAGCGGACTTGATGATGCGAGTTAATGTGAGAACAACAACCATACATATATCAGTACTGTTGCCCTCACTTAAATTTTGGTTCTCATGAGATTTCTGTTATTTTTCCTCCCCCCCCCTCCCTCCCGGACGAAAAATCCCGTGCATGGCCTAGGTACACGGCGAAAAACCCACGCAAAGAATTGACCTAATTTCGACAATTTGGGTTAAGGAGCCCCGTCATTCAGAAACCATTTCGGACGAAAACTGCTGCTTCTTTCGTAGCACGCGTCCCAAGCTCAAGACCGCAAAGGAACAGGGGGGTCACTCGCGCGAGTGACCTCGAGCCACTGCAAAAAAAGGTTACAAAAAATGGGACCCATCCCCCTGCCGTATAGCCTTGGCCCTAATAGGCCGTGCTCAAGGTTGCTCATGGTTGGCGTCAAAAGTACTAAATTAAGGCTACACGCCTTGATCAGAATATTGCCTGGTATGTGTTTTTGGTTGTCGGGCCTATACTTCAATTCAGAACCATGCTGAAATTCGAAATTCAGATCTACAGCTCTACAGCTTTTTTACCTGTAAATCAGATGATGCTAGTCATGTAGATAGCAGGGGGGGGTAAGGGAACCCCATTTTGAGATCCCAGGGTGTATGTGGAATGCGGAGACCGAAGGACAAGGGTTAGAGCTACCATACGCGCTTAATGGACACGCCAAAAAAAAAATGTATGTGTACACTTTGACGAATTTCTGCTTGGATATGCTCGTTGGTACATCAGTGTTGTGATACCTGGTATCGTATAATATTTCAGGTGTCATACGCCACGTGGAATTAGGGATTAGTTAATGCAATGCAAAGGATGGGAACACAGCAACTGAACACGTTGGTCAAACACCCTGTTAGAACTCCAGAACGTATGCCACACTGTTTTCAGATAACTTGTCCACTAAATGTGGGTGTAGTTGTAACAAGGGTGGGTAGGTGGGTTGGTGGGTAGGTCGTTAGGTGGTTAGGTGGACGGGTGAGTGGAGGGGACGGGGGGGGGTCGTTCATTGGGTAATTGCCTCAGCCATTTGACCATCGACCACGCATCGCTTTCGAGACAGGGCACCGTTTCTATTGATTTACGTAATACAAGGGCGTTGAGGCTGCGGTGCGTAGGTGGAAGACGCTGTTCGCGGATTTCATTAAATGTATTGGAGCGGAGCGCATGCCGAGGAGAGAGTGTGGTGTTTGGGGAGTTTGTCGGGGTGAAGGGCTACTCCGGGAGGCAGGAACAGGATTTGATAGGTTTAGGTCAAAGCCTCGAGGAAAACCTAACAGTGTGCAGCATCAGGCTCGTAGGGTGGCGCGTGGCAGCGCAGAAGAACAGCGGGTGGTTCCTAACGGTCGGCGACGGGGCGTAGGCAATCACGTCGAAATTGCATATTACGAAGAGGGGTGGAGACGCAGCGCGAGACACGAAGGTCGCGACCGCAACATAGACCATTCACGCCAATGTGCAGAGGGGGGGAGACGCGATATCCTGCCCAAGTGACTGATGTCTGGGTCTGACCATCGTCGTCATAATGCATTCCTTTCAATGACCTTTTTCAGACAGTTTTCGGTGTCTGCGTTTCGATATTCGTTGCCTTTCTTTAGTTCTGTTTCCTCTCCTTTTGTAATCGTGCGAGTTCATAGCTGTTGGTGGTAGCCTATGTTTTTGTATCGCCACCCTGGCGAGTCTGCATTCATACATGTATTATCTCGCCTATTATCTCATTTTTTTGTGTTGATTTGTTCATGTTTAGCTCTTTGTATCAGGCCTCCTCGGTTTCTATTGCAAGTCGTACAGCTCTTACCTGGTATATGTGACGTAGTGGTATCTGATATTTGCATGAACTTATTGTCCCTGATTTTAGCTTTTAGTGTCTGAGGTGTACGGTGTGCTTCAGTTAATCTGTGCATTCTATTTACGAGCAAATATGACGAGCTGATTTTGACCGCGCCATAGAATAGGAATTCCTTTCGCTGTTCCGTACAGGTGCTGGTTTAAGTAAAACACCCCCCCCCCCCCCCCCCCCCCCCGCACGAATATCGCTCGCAATATCTGGTCAAAGAGTGAATATTTAGTATCATAGCCACCCCCATGACCAGTGGGAGAGGGTGACACGCCCAAAAAAGAGTTTACCGGCCTCGGGCTGTCTCCACAATCGAAACTCGTATCGACCAATCAATGACAGGCGTTCAATTTTTTCGATAATATTCAGGCTTTTTTGCAGCGGGGGCGAAAAACAAAATTGCACCGCACTTGCACGATCTGGTTGGGCGTACTCCAAGGCATGCCTGTCGAAATTTTTCGCGCAAAAAATGAAAGATCTGACCTGCCTGTGTTCAATCAACACTAAGCAGAACCTATCGAAAAAACTGGATCCAATACTAAAACCAAGTCGTTTGAAGGAAACAACGTATCGTCCTCATTTTCACGCACAAAAGTCCAAATCTCCACGCCGTTTTCGCGAAGTCGACCCTGAAATTTTGCACGCGTGTTCTACATGCCCATCACGGGGCCTGACCCGCGGCTGGGGGGTTCTCTTTTCTTTTTCTTTTTTGGCCGAAAAAGTTGGGCTAAGGTGGTCCACATTTTTCGAAAAATCTTGACTGACGAAAATCAGGCGAAAAAAAAAAATCGAGCGAGGTCTTCGCAAGGGCACATAGAAGACGTGACACTATGGAAAATTTCTCGTTCTGAATCGAAATAACGGCGTGGACATTCGCCGGGGAATACATTTGGGGTTTTTAAACGTGAACCATATTGCAAGCGCCCGCTGACCACCGACACACACAAGTTGATGACAGTAGAATCATTATAAATGTCCTGCTGCACGAGTTCCTAGCGACGCTTATTTTTTTTAAAGTTGTATTCGGGTATTTTTCCACTTCAGAAGTAGTGTAGAGCCTGTCCTGTGACCGCGAACTCATCTACGACGATGAGTTAATGTGGGAACACCACCAACAACGTATACACTACTACATACCAGGTATAGTAGTAGTGGGGCCCATATAATGCGGGACGAATAAGGCGGCCACATAAGATACGACGGACAATGCATCTGGTCGTATTCACTCGATAGAGTGGTTACCGCCGTGTTGACGCACTTTGAGCTCTCACTAGGGCGACGAAAAGGGCGGCCTCTCGATATAGGACTTGCGGAAAGCGCGAGAGCGTGAGTTAGCAACACTCGATGAAAAAATCGACGAGCAGTGGGATTGCTGACCCCTATGCGCGATAAAAATTGAAGGCAAGAACCGGGGGGAAGAAGGGACGACACCTGTGACCACGGCGTGTCCAGAAGCTGGAAAGTAAAAGTGTGAGAAAAAAAAACAGATATAAAAAAACAGGACGGTCAAAAACTATTCGCACTATACCGCCTTACATAGGCCCCACTACTGACTGTACCATGTACCAGGTATCAGGCACCACTGACTAGGTATGTATGTAAAAAGTAAGTATTTTATGAATTACACTTCCACGTTCCGACGCTTGTCGACTTACGTACGTACGTAGGGTCGTTTTATCCCCCCTCTCGATATGTTCGGAGTCTAACATTTTTCGACCCGTGTCGGCTCGTGTTACCCCTCTCTCGATACAACGCGCTCTCCTGTACGCACCTGCACAGCTCCCTGTCCGTACAAAAAAAGAATTGCCTTCGTACGTGCACATATTCCATGCTCGATTCGACTATTTTATTGCACTCCCGTCCCCTGTAGACTAGTCCTATTGCCAGACAGAGCGGTGTCCAAATGTCAACGTACGTTATTGTTGATGCTGCGCTTATTTATAGTATACCTGATTTTATGTATATTATATAGTGATCAATTTTTGATTGGTTATTTAATCGCTGCATTCATTGCTGTAAGATGCTAAGTCCCGGTGATCTGGGATATTGTGTTCCTTGCCGCATTTCGTCTTCAAGGTCGTTTTTTCGCGGTTATCAACCGCATCGGAAGGAACTGCCGTCTTAATACGAATGAATATGATGTTTCACATGTTATGTGTCGTCCTATCGCCCGCTATCGCTGCTACTACCGGTGAACTACCGTCTTCAAGCAAAACGTTGCGCTGGCGCCGATGAACTACAGTCTTCCATGTAAAACGTTGCTATTTTCCGTTTGGTTCTATCGGCCACCCTCGCCCTGATTCAAGGTCGTTTATTTGCGGTTATCGGCCACCATCGCTACTGCCGGTGAACTACCGTCTTATTGTAATAATGTTGCTATCTCCCGTGTGGTCCTATCGGCCACCATCTCGCTGTCGAAGTATTGGATTCGTTTCATTGAGCGGGCGGCGTCAGCCGCAGAACCCTGTACGTATCGTACATTACACACACCCTGAGGAATTTTTTGTGCAGGCAATGGGCACCATCAGCAAGCAGCGATAATACGGTTTTTGTCATACAGCGGCAGCATCATCGGCAGTTAGTTTTCATGGGGACCTTGTTGCAGTTCAAAGTTGAAAAAAGAAATGAAAACGTCGTTGCTGACCAGTGACCCGTGTGTAACAACAGCCGTGTAAATCGACTTCTTGCTCCAAGAAAGTCCAGCGTTCGCTCAACTGCATCGCATTTTCTTCTTCCTCGTGGTGACATCATATACTGAAAACGTCAAGCTACGTGCAACAACGGCAGCTATAACTCCTTCCAGGTACGGTGTATCACGCAATAGTCTACATCATCAGGTATGGTACCAGGTGGTATAATAGGCACCTGGTGCCAGAAAAAAACTGCTCCTTGAAGTTAACGTGATTGATTTCGCCTTTCTGGGCAGCAGAGAGGGGGGAAAACCACAACTCTTCAGGGGAAAAAGAGAAAAAATGAAAGGTTTTCTGACCCCTCCATACTTGAGAAACAGCGCGCTATTATAGCGCACCGTCCCCTACAGCAAACAATGAGACACACACAGATGTGAGCGAAATAAAGAGTCGAGATACACATAGCAGCAGTGAGTTCGTTTACAGTAGGATCGAGGCGGGCACATATGCCGGGGATTGCGCTCTTTGATTCCTCGAGACAGGCGCAACATGCATGTGAGGAGCGACTCGAGATCAGTATGTAACTTACTCGTACAAAATGCAAGAAAAACACACCATATGGTATCGTTCGAACTGTACCTGGTGCCTGGTGGCATCCCTTCCTTTCATCCATGTGTATCACACAGAGTAGTGGCATAACAATGGGCCCTCTGTAGTGCCGGTATGTGTCAGCCGGAAACATCGGCACTACTATAGCGGCAACCGGCAATACTCCGCATACTGCCACTACAGTAATTGGTTGTTCCAATCTGTGCCAATCGATTTCACAGGCGCTGTGGCGGGCAACCGGCACTGCTCAACCGGCACTATAGAGGGATCACTACCATGGTACGCATGGTTGTATGGTAACGGAACAAAAGGAAGAACAACTTCGTAGATGTTCTGAAAAACTGAACCCGTCCAAACACGAAGAAGCAGCGCTCCAGACAAGGACTATATCCTGGGCCGAACAAAGCTAGGCCCCACAGGCAAACTAAAACAACATACGGGTGGGTGTGTGGGTGGGTGGATGGGTGGTCGGGAGGCCGGGCATCTTTCGCCACGCCACGCTACTATGGGGGTGAGATACTCATCATGCGGCGAGAGCCCCGCCAAAGTAAAATTACTAGACTACAAGACTATGCCCCCGCGCGGCTCACATGATTGATGGTTGCACGGGCAGAAGGAGTTTAGTCGGCAGGCGGTCCGAAAGACAGCTGGAAGAAACAGGCAGCAGTAGTAGCAGTCTTGCACGATCTTGTTCTTTGCACGACTGATATGGCGATGGCGCTTTGGTGGCAAGCCTACTAGGGCGTTTAAGTCTGGGTCAGTTTTAGATGCTGCTATAGACTGCGGGCTGCGGACACTCTTCCACAAAAAATAACGAGGCTTCGTATCCGGGGGGGGGTGAGGGGACAAAGTCTTGTCTACGAGTACCGATAGCCCCTTCCCTACCTTCACTGTTCATGAACACCGTCATACGATCAAGCTCAGTCCAATGCTTGGAACTTGTCATGCTCTTCCTCCGGGAGAGAAGGAGGAGCGTAAACAGCGCCGGCGGGCACCCTCTGAAGGTGAATATGTTGTCATTACATGGTCTACAGCAGCGACTTCTCGCGTTCAAAGGGATGTCGTCAGCCACCCCACATAGTGATGGCATAAAAAACAGAGCAGCCATAGTGCCCGATATGTACCAGGTATCTTCGAAGGAAAATACCTTTTGTAAAACGCGCGGTCGGAGTATCACGCAGCTTGCGAAAATTTAGCATCGACCGTTATATAATTGGTCGAACTCACAGCGAGCACTCATATGCATGTCTTTGCATGCTACTGACTGCCCCGTTCTCTGTGTCTGTGTCTGGCTCGGGAGCAAGCATAATCAGCTGTATAGACTACTCCTGTGCGCCGAGCTGCTTTGTGTTGCCTGCGATTTTGGTTGTCAGGTGCAATGCGGATATTCTTATTTCCCTCTCGACCAGCTCTTAACCCTTCACCCATGCTGGTCATAAAATAATATTCTCCAGTACAGCCACGACACGAGCTATTAATACTAATACAAAGTGATATCTATCATACCACCATCAGCGAACGAACTCGCAGCTGACGTACTTGAATAATTTTTAGACTATTAATAATCACCTGCCAGGGTAGTACCTGCATGCCTGGTAATAATACCTCGCGCTATTTTACCCTGCCGTCTAATACCTCGCGTGTCAACACCAATATTCATCTCGAGCAGAAAGTGTGGAAGGGACTACGAGCAGACACGGCCTCACTTAGTGCAACAACAACGGCAGCCGCCGCTGGCTTCTTGGTGTTGTCTCCTTTGGCCCGCACGAAACCACCAAGTTTGGTGTTTGATGTTTGATGACTGATGTTCGGTGCATCCGGCCTTTTGCAACCGATAGCGCTCAGCTTGCTGGCTTTACGTAGACGAGGACAAGCGGTACGTGGCAGTTATCGATCTATTCGCACAAACGAGGCCCAGCACCTTGTCACTCATTACAATCGACCACTCGACGCCGTGTTGATGTTTGTGTTGCGCCAGCAGCATGCTTCGCGGACGGATCCAAAACGCAGGACGAAGATAAAGACCAAAAATACATCCCAACCATTTTTTGTCGCAACACCGACGAACAGAGTACTGGCAGTACGGATCGCTAGCACTTGATGTTCAACGACGGGCACGTATACACTGCTGCTGCTGCTGCTGCTTCTGTAGGTCCCTCTCCAGGCACAAGCACCACAGCAGTCACCCCAGCTAGCAGTAGTGCTCGACGCGATGTACGGCAGGCTCACCCCAAGTTATCTGGGTGTCGGTGTACTGCAACGCTACGAAGATCTCGTAGATCTCGTAGATTGCATTCTGTGTTTTCATTTTTGGTTTGCGATGGAGCAGCACAAACAGCAGCAGCAGCAGCAGCAACAACAACAACAGAGAAAAGGAGCAGTAGCTGGAGAAGCTGGAGAAGCAGGAACAGGGAGCAGGAGCAGGAACATGATCAGCAGCTATGTCTCCTTCGGTGGGTATCATTACAGCATGCCAGGTATAGCCGTAGACACGACCATGCGATGTGCTGGGTGTCAACGAGTCAGATTGAGCTGCGGCTTCCTCCGCCGGTCTGGTTGCGCCTGGGACTGCCGTCGGCACTCAAGCTACAAGCTGTTCTATTATCAAGCAATCATGACAACCTGCAGCCCTCTGTATTCTAACTCATTACGATTACCGAACTGCAAGCACACACAGAAAGTCATGGCAACCCTGTCCATGGATCCCGCCGACAGCAGCATGATGCCCCACCCGGCAGCCGGAGTTTGGAAAAGGAAATGGGAGATGCTAACATAGAAGTGCCTCCGCTAAATGTGCGCCCGGGGCACACCAACTAAATAGGTCCGCATAATTGGAGGCACACTACAATAGGCTCTAGTGCCCCCAACAACATGCACCAGGTAGCACGCTACTCGTACCGCGCGCCTTGACGGCGATCGTAGGGTACTAGATCTGCCTGACGGTCGTCTACGGATTTGCTGCCGCTGTGGGTGCGGTAATTCCGCTGGTCACCGCTCCTCGCCCGATACACGGACGTGGTCGTCGTGTTCTCAGTAGTTACTGCTGTGTGGAATCATGATATGTTCAAGCATGTTTCGGAGGCCCACCAAGCTGAAGTGCCTTCGACAATATCGTGCCTACGTACGAAGTACGATGCACGGTGCCACGTTTAATACGAGGAAAACGAGCGAAAAGGGTACTAGATCTACACGACAGCTTTGGCTTAGGAATTCCATCCTCGGTTTTAGGCGGAAATGAAAACGGTCCTCATCATGCATTTGTACTGAAAAAAGCGTAGGACACGCTCTGCTGTACGTAGGAATTCCAGCCTGACCAGAAATTAGTGATTCTTAACTGATGTAGCATGCTGTACCGGGGGATTTTCCACCAACAGAGCTGTACTCCCCTTGCCCAAAGCCGGGTCACTCGCGCGTACAAACCAGGGCATTAGTTTGTGGTCCAGCCTCAGTTGCAACAGGCGCCGCAAGGCGTGTTGTGAGCGAAAAAAATGCGGTATGCCTGGTACCAGGTATGCGCGAAAATATGCCCGAAAACACAGCATGAAGTGGTTTAAATGCCTCCTGAACCGCGATTAGGCGTGTATCAGGACTTCTTCGGATGTCTTGGCGAAGAATATAACTGATCACGCTTACACCCATTACGTCAGGAATAGCTCGGGACCAGCATTCATCAATTGATGATAAAGAGAGAAACATTTTGGTGTTGTATTCGCCATAGCTGGTGACATTCCAATTCCCAGCCTCTATTCGTATGTATGTCGTTTACATGTCGTGGCTCGAGTAACACGAAGTAAGAGCAGTAAACCTGAGGATAGGCCAGTATGGCCAAAGACCACGCACCTGGAAGGTATGAGAAAACAAGATCATTTTCCCCCTTGACCTTTGTGGACGTAATCCCTTCCTGGTCGGCGAAAACCTTACGTACTCTGTCCCGGCCTTGTATGGGCGAGGGTCCACCGTCCTATGGCTACGGCTGTGTATGTATGAAACGAGTGCACCCCCGACCTTGATGCTGCAACTTCCACACCATTACATGCCTATGAAAGCATAAAAACAAGGGCACCTGTTACCACGGCGAATACAAAAAAAGTGCTCAAAAAAGAAAACGCCGTAGGACGAACACAAAAATGCACATGAAAAAAAATACTTCGTGTACCAGGTACCTGGTATGAGGTCCGACGATTAGTTTTTGATCGTTTTGTTTGGACATGACAATGTTGTCGTGGTTCGGTTTCCTATTGTGCATCAACCACACACACATACACCGCGACTACTGGCACAAAGGCAAGAGTTGAAGCACGGCTGTCGGTGTACTGCTTTACTGCTGCTGTAGTGCTGCTGTGTTGCTGCTGTATACTGATTTTGTGACTGCGGGGCTGAGCGGCTGCTTTTGACAGAACAATCTACCGCTCTTCTTGATCGTATTGTGTGCCGATGACAGCACATCTCGGAGCTGAGCGGCTCCGTTCGAAAAAACAACCCACCGCTGTTCTTGATCGTATGATGTGTCCATGACGACACACTGTCTACTCACACATACGTGGTACATAGAAAAGCGCACAGACCTAACCGTGCACGTAGAAGCATCGTCTGTGGCCGTCACGAAGGAGAGATCTCACAGCACCGCTGCTGTTGCACCGTGACTGCCACAAGTACAGAGCCTTGAGGGCCATGTATGATGCAGTAGCACAGCAGCAAAGCTAGAAAAGAGCAGAACCATAGCGGTATGGGTTTCTATGGACTCGGCGAAACGAGGCAGGCGGCAGTATGCGCTTTATTCTGTGGGTCTTTCCCGGTGCGACTACCTCTCAGGTGCGAGGGGTACAACCGCGCGAGAAATAATGCCCACGTGCCAATTTTCCAGGTAGGCGGACGAAGGGGGGTAGTTTTGTCGGCGAGCTGTTACGTGTTCACCGCGAAGTGTACAACAGAACAAGTAACAACAGGCTCGGTGCGATGGGTCCGTTTGGTGTTTGACAGATGTGCTGCTGTTTTCTGCTGCCGGTATAATATGTAGCTGCGTCGTAGCACACAGCAGAAAGGTAACGTCAGTTGAACTGATGGAAGAGCGGAGCGGGCTATTGAAAGTTCACTTTCAAAAAATGTAAGGTTTCCAAGCACCTACTCGCCTCAGCGAGGCGGAACGAAACCCCTTGAAAAAAAAGAGCCAGCTCAACGATGTTGAATGCTCAGAGCACCGCCACGAAGCTCGGCCGGCATCCAAACATGCGTCGTAATGTAGCGATGGCCCTCTTGCTCGCCTCGCAGCCGAAACCACAAGGAAAATTCCTCGGCCGCCGGAGAACAGCATGCCGAACAATCAAAGTGCATTTTTACGTAGACATAGGCTGTCTAACGGTATCAGCGATATACCGATGACACCTCCCGTTTGAAAGCCGGGGGTGCTAGTCTGCAGCCCGTGCTTGCTTCAACAGCGAATAACTCGGTGGTGGTGCCGCTACTTGCTGTTCTCCATGATGTGCGGTGCCGGAAGTTAGTGTTGTGCGGACCCCGCGTGATAACCGTTTGTGCATTGTTTGGACGACCCCGGGTGCTATTTCTTTTTGTGAGCCCGGGTGATAATGAGCACGTTTTATCGGGTTTTGCTTGTTTTTTTATCACCGGGGGTGGCTTCTTGTGGTGGGGTGGTATGCAAGGGAACGGGGGTATCGTACGTCAAATAAGGTAGTGTAAGGGTCTCTCAAGGTCTCAGCCGGCCCTTTAATAAGGAAACTGGGATAGATACTGGCCAAGGCTAGATTGTTTTATGTGGGAAAGAGTGTGGTCCACTCGAAATTTAGTATTACCTCTTCCGAAATTATTAAAATAAGTCACCGGAAATCTCAAGCTGATTTTACATCGAGCTGGTTTTCTTGTAGGGACTATTTCACACTAGACGACCGGTAGAGCATGAGCCTCCAAATACCTTCGCTCGCCCTCTAAATAAGAAATCGGGAAAGAAACTTGGTCCTGGCTAGTCCCTCTGGCTGTTTATAAGCCTTCATCCCGGGTTCAACCCCAAGGGCGGGAACCGGCTCAACCTCTCTTTAGAGCCCCCAAACCCCTCCCTATACTAAATCTAAGTAATTTTGTCCCCGAAAACGAGTTTTTCAATTGTAAAGGCGTTAACGCTACGTCCTTGAAGCGCTGATCGATACCCACCGGCCATCCACAGCCAACACCATCGCCCGATTTACCCGTACTATAGCCGTAAACATCCCTAAACACACACAACACGGACGAGCGACGACACCAACGAAGCAACCACGGGATATAGCGGTAGCGCCATGGTCTCCAGGGTATCGCGCACCCCGCCTATATTTCAATCCCTCCCCCCCCTCTACGCCTCTGTATGCTTGTGCAAGGTGGCGAACAACCAGGAAACCTGCGATACTTACTCGTGTTCATTATCTACACCCAACCTTTTTGTTGTTGAAGAGTTTCCGGCGTCCAACGACATGCCTTAAAATCGGGAGCAAGAGCTGGAGCCTTTAGGGCTAACCGGCCGGAGGGGGCGGGAGGTGGGTAACAAAGGAGACTGCCACTTCATGTACCATATTTTGTCTCAATACGGTCACCAATCTAGTCTCCATTGACGGTTCGTGGTGTTTGCACTTGAGAGGGAAAAAACGAAATAACCAAATAATGACATTTCAACCCCTGTTTAATGCCTACGACGTCCTCGGCATAAGTATGTTTACTCGAATAGCGACGAAAGAGGTACCGTGTTTTTATACAGAATTTGGACAACTTTGAAGCTGACCAAGCAGGTATTACCGGAAACACCTAAACGCAAACGTCGAAATTTACTCCTGCCGAAATAGTGTCAATAGTCTATGTTTCCTCGAGCTCGCCAAAACTTTTGCGACCCAGCCGGCGACGAGAAGACGTGTCGCCAAGTTAGGCGGTGCAGCGATTTCACCATCTCAATCAGTGGTGAAGGGAAGGGAGCGAGAGACGGGGGATAGGAGGGGTGGGAGGGATAGGCGCACACGGGGAAACTGCTGTTCTTAGCTGTTGTCGTCTTTTCTATTGCCAGGGTCGGGACCCGGGGGTCATCCACGCGAGAGGTACGTGGGGATGAGAAATGTCAACGATAAGAGATGGTCACAATCGCTCAATCATGTACGCACATCAGTCACGTACCAATCATGGTACTGCTGCGCAATGTTTACTGTACGGTCCCCGAGACTCGCTTGCCCTGCCTGTGTTGACGGCGACACACATGTGTGGCATGCTGAGTGTATTACCCGCCGCGTTTCCCTTGCTTACCACCGCTCTCTCCCATTCTCGCTCAAAGGTGCACCGAAGAACGGGTTATGGCTGCAAGAGGTTGGAGACCACTGCTTTCTGGTGACGTGCAAGGTAAGCGGCCGCTGCAGTTTCCAGGTCTACTCGGTGCGCGTCAAACAAAAAGCGACAACCAAACGACACAGGCAGACACACAATAGTAGGTGGTTATGGTGTACTGATGCCCTTGCATTCGTTTGTTCGTTTTCGCACATCGACCAGCCCCAGACGGTGGACGGACGGCGAGCGCTGAACGAAGGATTCGTCGCTGAGCGTAGGTCGCCTTCTGGCAGAAACGCCCGTTACTTGCATCGCGCTCTCTCACCTGTGGCCACTACCGACCACGTTCGGCTTCGCGGCTTTGGTCTTCCCCCCCTCCCGCTGCTGTGCTTGTTTTTCTTCGGCTCGTTATATACAGTATGGCATGTATCATCTCTCTTCCTCTCTTCCAGGCAACTTCCTCCCGCGTAACTCTTGTCGCATACCTTGTCGTTGGCCCGCTTCGGCTTCGGTCACCCCTTTTCGTTTATTTGCTTTCGTTTCGTCTTTGTTTTTTTTCGTTTTGCTTCGTGCTTGTTTTGCTTTGTTTTTGTCAGAGCCCCAGCAGGCAGCAAGCGCCGTCGGGTCATCGTGACCACCCCCCATCCCCTTATTTCGCTTGCGGCCTCCTCTGTTTTCGACTCTTTTTGGCGCTTGCGGTGCCTGTGCGAGCGTACGTTCGGGAACTGCTCGCCCTCAGCGCACGGCGTGCTCGTCGATTCCAGCTTGTCCTACCCAAATAGGCGCAAGGCAGCCGAAACGTATTCCATAAGTGTTGCGTAGTATTTCCAAGCCATTTCCCCCAAGCTGGCTGGTACAGCTGTGAAGGATACTGGGTACGATTACGATTGGATAATTTCACATAGGCACAGAGTTTTGCAATCAACGCACTCCTCTCTATCTCAATATTAGTAGCAGTAGTTTAGGCATCAGGTCAGGAGAGAGGGTGTCCTTGTGTCTGCTATGAGGTACGCACCACCGATCAGCTAAACAAGTCACAATTAGTAATACCTCGACAGAAGAATAACTGTAGAACAGCGAAGAAAGAGAAACTTGTTTAAGCACATTTGCAAGTGCGGCGCGGAATACCAAAAGAGCCTAATAAACAAATTCACCTGTGGCGAAACATCCGAAAACGAAGAGCCCCGAAACAACCCCCCTGTGGCGCTAAAGTCCCCGCCACACTGTTTTCGCCTGCGGCGAAACGCGTTGCGCACTTCAAAGAACATCCTGCGGCAAACCGCGACACGGCTTCGACGGGTGTTGCTCGTATGCGTGATTTCGCGCATGGTGTTTGCGCTGGCGCAACAGCGCAACATTTACAATGCGACCTGATAGAGCCCTATTGGGCCTTTGCGAACCGGTGCCTTGTGCAAGCGCGCGCGGTAGGCTTGCATAATGTCGTCGTCGTGGTAGAGAGATTCCGGCCTCCCCCCCCCCCACACACACACACACAAATCCCCTCTGCCAACCTCTCCCTTTTGCATGTGCGAGCACGACCCCATGCTCCCTGGTTTTGATAATGCCTGGACCTTGCTTCCCGGCCGCATGTGGCTGCGTGCGATCGCGCCTGGTTTCTTGTGGATGCTTGTTTTTTTAACTTTCGTTACGCACTTCAAAGGTGGACCAACGACGTAGCTCGGGGACCAATGATGGATGAAGAGAGAGATGCCAAAGAAACTCTGACCTTCACGAGACAATCGAAAGGCACCGTGGGTGAGAAACCAGGTTATTGATTTTTTCACTTTCGTGGTCAAAGAAAAATGAGAGACGAGGAAATCTAGAAAGTACCATGTGGCCGGCGTATTGGCCGCGCCGTCCTAGCAGCTGAGCAGCGCCAGCTGCGAGTAGGCGTGAGCGCACGGCGTTCGACCCTTTTTCGATATAACGGCACGTGCCACTAAAGCTCCCCCTCCCCCTTCTGTCCTGATCCTGTTTTCCCCGAGTCGTGTATGCACCCATCACTTTCCGCGTTGCATGTGTTGTGCCGGCCCCTCGATTTATTGCCTGCACGCCTCCCTATGACATGTGAACGCGTGCGTCTGTTTGAACGTTTTTGCCCCTCTTGGAACCTATTCGACGAATCTTTCCTGTCCCACAAAGCTCACACTCACGCCCAAGAACTCGCCGTGCCCACCCCCAGGGACTGTGCGATACCGTCGCTCGAGCTTGGCACCAGAAATACCTTGGGGGCGTCTTGCAAGATATTGCTCGAATGCACACGACTAGACAGTAACGAAGCTGCTGGGAGTTCAAACCAGAATTCAAGACTGCGGCCAAGGCAGGCGGGGAGGCGAGGGCTTTCTGGTTGTTCTTGTTTCGTGGTGGATATCATCGCACCTTTATGATGGTGTAGGTTGTAAGGTTCTCGTCGCGTTTCATTTTGGTAGTGCGTTGTAAGGTTTCTAACGAAGGTCCGCTTGCGGCTTGTGGGACCAAATTAGAATTAGATTGTCGTCCGCCCCTACGGTGTGCACAGCACTGTTTGTCGGAGTCATATCGTACGACTTTGTGGGGTTCGTGAGGGCTTTGAGCTCAGAGTTGACTATTGAGCGGGAACGTTCCATCGCCCGGAAAGCTCCGGCAGCCAGCTCAACCTCTGGGTATGTTGCAAGCGGCAGCGAATGCTGCGACAGATTGTCGATGGAAGCGCTCAATCATTCAAGCTCTCACGATTCCGCGTCTGGGCAATAGGCGTTGGCCGCGATCACCGTGCGTGAACCCTGCACATATGACGGAGTCCTCGTATAGCCGGTGTGCTCGGTGGTCTAGGGGTAGACCTCTTAACCTTTACAACTGGAAACCCGTTTTCGGGGACAAAATTACTTGGATGTAGTATAGGGAGGGGTTCGGGGGCTCTAAAGGGGTTAACTACTACACTGATCAATTTCGCGAGTTCAAGCCTAATAATATCAGTTTCGCGAGTACGAGTCCCCTGATTGCGTATGGACTCATTCTTGTGCAAAAATGGACTCGCGGAAAGCGCGAGTTACCAAAAATAAATGAAAAAATGAACGAGCGGTGGGAGTGCTGAACCCACTGCGAGGTAACAATAAAGGCATGTATCAGGGGAGAGAAGAGGCGACACCTGCGACCACGGCTTGTCCAGGAGCTCGAAAGTAAAAGTGGCGTTGAGCATAAAATACTTGTGTTCGAAAGAAAGTGTTTTTCTTGTGTCCCGGTGGTCGCAGCTGCAGCAAAAAACAGGGAGATTGTGTTCCGCATATCCCCAGTACTCTGCGTTACTCTATTATCTTACCTTGTCGCTATTGTGACTGCCGGTCGTTTCAGAATGTGTTCGAACAAACCAACCTTGACAAACACGCTTGGTGGTGCGTGAAGCGCTTCCATACGCGCTCATGCATTATGAAAGATCCGTGTCTGTTGCCGGGGTTAGGATTCACCTCCCGACGATTTCTGAAAACATTATATTCCCTCACGGTACATTCTAGCGCGAGGAATTACACTGGCAACATCCGCTACGATTGACGTGTAAAGGCAAATCGTGTTGGCTGTCCGTGGTTGGGCAACTTCGCCGGCCAAAAGTACACAGCGCCGAAACGTCCTTGTGCCGTGTCTCTGTGGATTTGGATGGTTTGACAAAACAACGTGAACCTTACGACGCAGTCGTTACTGGCTGCCCGCTATAAATCGAAGGCCACGCAGCTATTACGTGGCCAGATTCGGCAAACAGCCTACTTCTCTCTATGCGTGTTTACAGACAACGACGTTACCGTGGAGCTTGCATAGTACGTAACACATTGCCACAGCCGACGTAGAGGCAGCAGCAACTGCACTAAACACACCTACATACCCCCTATGGAGCAGCTACGAAACGACTGCCTGGCATTATTAATGGCTACTACCTTGCCCAATACGTGTGGTTGGTTGCTTCGCTGCAGGCGAACGTACAGGCACCGGTGTCACAGGGACGTACACCTCGATCCCGAGGCGACCCTTACTCGAAGTACTCTCGTCTTTCAACCCCCTCCGACCCCGACTCGACCCTCCGACCCCGTTCAAGCCGCGAAACAGCCAACTCTACCCCAACGCACCTTGACAATAAAGTGACACGGCATGCCCCCCATGCCTGCTCTCTTCTCTTGTGGCGGCAGAAAGGGGTGCACGCGCGGGCGCCACCTCTGCGAAGCAACTCCACCCCGAAGACCGCGAGGAAAATAAGGAGAAGTACTGCATGGACCGGTGCCGGGTTGCCCCGTACCCCCACACTGTGTTTGTGCTATGAATAAGCATACAGTATATACACATATATGCGTAAGTCTCAAGTAACCTGTCGCTTCGATTATCGAGTAAAGCCGGACGATAGCGAGGATGCCAAGCACTGCAACTCCCTCGTTGTTAGCGGCCGTAATTGTCTAACCACTCACGCTTCGCTGCAGTATACAGCGGTTAAACGAAAAGCATCCACACAGCCCTCTCGAACACATCTATCACACATCCCACAAAAAGCTCTGTGTTGGCATCGTAAACAATGCCTGGTACACTGCTGTATAAAACAGCTTCACACATGCCATTGCCGTTTCTGTGTAGGCATTAAGATATGGCGCGAGGGTAAGCTCGCGTGATTCTACGTATATCCTCAGACAGGAAACACGCCGCGATTGTGTACCTGTTGGGCTTTGCACAATCGCGGAGTAGGTACTGTCAGATATACCTAGAATCACGCAAGCTTATCCTAACGCCCACGATTTGCAAAGGCCTAGAGCATGTAATCGACACGCTCCTATAGTCCTCGCGCGCCTGGTTGACCCGTGCGAGGGCTATTGACAAATTCGTACAGAACGCCGCCGATTAGGATCGGCGAGGCAAGCTCGGAATCGCCGCCTTCTGCCTCTGCTGCGCTTCAAAGATTGCCCTGTTGTATTCGGCACGCCTAAGGATGCCATAAACCTCTGCGGTAGCCTTAGCCCTGTACAGTAACCACCCTGTCTGCACCGCATCCAGGCCGGAGTAGACAGGGTTAGCTCCCGGAAGCAAACGTTGATGACTCGACCTTCGCCTGCAGCAAAGCGATGCTCTGTTTTAGATCCTGCACGCGCAGTCGAGACGCGACCGAGGCGTAAGGTTGCAGGACCGGCTCAATGAACGACTTGTGACCATGGGCTAAACTTCTTGGAAAATAGCTATTATGATAATATCATTGTTATCAAAGTGGGCTGTCAGGTGAAGAAAACGACAAAACACAAGAGCCAATTAAATTAAGTTATCATGCTCCCGGCACACAAAAGCGTGTGTGTGTTCGCCGAGGGGTGGGAGGAGCAAAAAAACACATCCAACAGAATGCACCTTCCCCTAGCCGTCGTCACCCGCGCCGTGTGGCGGCAAGCCGGGAATTACGTTTCATAGAGGAGCCGGCGCGACAAACAGAAGAATCTCGCGAAGTTGGAGGAGATCGGTTCTTACTTGCACATCCAAGTCGTCTGGCGGCGGGTCCCCAGGCAGGGGAGAGAGCCGTCCATCCCCGGTTCCTTGATGTACCCCCCCCTTCAAATCCGACTCTGCTATTTCTTTCCCTGCACCCAGAGTGCCCGTCCATGTCGTCGCCGCCACCGCCGCCGTAGGATTAAGACGCTTTTCCTATTCATCGGGGGGAACGCGGTCCGAAAGATAGTGTAGTCAACACTGGCGTGACCCTAACTTCGTTCAAACGCTTGGAGGAGTCAGAACCGTACAACGCCCCCGTCTGATGTGGTTCTACAGCGTGCCGAGTCGAGAAAGCAGGGCATGGTGGGGTCGGAACCCTGCCGATAAATTTCAGATGTGGGCATGGTCACTCAGTGCTTCAGGGAGCGTCCCTGAAGTGATGGGTTCCAAGGTAAAGCGACCCTTCGGTTTACACCAACGGAGAATCCCAACCCTTTGCACGCGTGTTCGAGTTTGTGTGCTGTCCCGTGTACCTTGGAGCTGGTAAAAGGCTCCACACACCGGACAGATTAGTTCCTCATTCACGATTTATGTATTGCAAGGGCAGGTTAATCCCTGGTTTATATGGGTATTCTTCCACTCCAGAGTGACTGGAGCCTGTCAAGTGACCACGGATTTCACTATGCGAGTTAATGCGAGAACAACAACAACAACGACAACAACAACAACAACAACAACAACAACGACAACAACAACAACAGCAGCAACAACATGTATGATTTGCATGGCGTAGATCGCATGTTTCCGGGTGGGAGTCGTACAATGTGCACTATTTAGCACGTGCTCCCTGGGTTGGATTTGTACCACACACATACTGCGGACCATATCATAGCGAAACATAGGATCTACCTAGGGATCAGGGGCGGCCCGTCCGCCCCAGTGGCGGAGGGACCATGTTGTGGAACTACGAGATAACCGGTTAGTAGAGGTTAGAGCAAGTACATGTCAGATACGTCGTTGGCGATAGACTTATCTAAATGGGGGGGCGTTGTATGAGTCCCGGATGCAAATTTTTAAAACGAGAAATAACAAATACCTGACCCAGCTGGAACAACAGCACAGTAGTCTGTTCGCGTATACTAACAGTCTGCCAGCACCGTCCCGTGCCGTATCCACTTGTATCGCCACTCACGCGATCAACCAAACACTACCATACTGCTGAAATCGATGTCAATTATTCAACCTCAGAATCTGAACCAGAACGCCTGCGTATTTATTCTCGAAGCGAAAAATACATTTTTCTTAGTTCGGTTCCCAAACTCTAATACTCTTCTCCCTATGGCGGAGAATCGTATAAGAAACGGAAGTAAAGGGTTTAGACCGCAATTGATCTGTGCCTTCATGAGATGTTTGCACGGAGGCATTACATGCTCGTACTCGTACTGCTGTTACTGCCAAGTGCTGTGTACGCTCGATGTAAAAATAGGACGTACCACGCATGATATAGTGCAGCAGCAGCCGCAACAGAATATCAACAATACGTACAGCAACAACAGCAGGTACATAAGACGCTCGACCAACGGTCGGTAATACCGCAAAACGGGGGTGCTATTGCGTACGTGCAGCAGCAGCAACAGGAGAAACTATTCAGCAGTGCTAATCGTACTAATAGCAGCACACCAGCGCAGAGCTGCAGCATCAGCGCAGGTCGAAATATTTAGCCATGCAACAGAGCAGCCACAGTATATGCTACCGTTTAGTTTACGAGCATCGTAACAAGAAAATAGATAAAATAGAGTGTAAAAAATACAACTCCCGCAAGAAGTCCAGCAAAAAATATGTACTTGGTACGAAGGCGGAACGTGAAGAAAGGACAGAGAGGTCTGTGATATGAAGACCATTTGGCGTTTTAATTCATACTTCGAACAGCCGTCTAGAATGGTGTATGAGCACAGCAGAGCAGCACAGCAGAGCAGCAGGCAGAAGGCAGCAGGTTTGACTATGATATGTGGATGGGGAGGACTGCTGTACCAACAGCAGTCGTATGTACAGGGTACGTATATAGGAACATGTTTACGCTTGGTTGTACACGTCGACAAGTACAGGTCGCGAGGTACCAGAAAGCCATGGTCGACCGTCCTCGCCATGATTTTTTGTTCGTCCGCACAAGGGTCATTCATGGCAGATGACGGCGACAAATCCGAGCATATGCCGATGACTCTATTGCTCGCGATGGCTTGGATCGCTGTCCAGCCAGATGCGTGCTATATCCCACACTAAATGCAAGGTAACGCCATCGAAATATCCGGCCTCAGTTTTAGCAACTCTATTAGTAGCTACTATAGAGTAGGACGATTAATAGACTATTTAGAGTAGATCGCGATCGGTCCGATGTGTGAAAGATTCACTGTTCATAACGACGGGGTAACTAGTGCCGGTTCGACTGAACCATCAACGCACAAAGCTGGAATGTAGAGTGAGTGTACAGTAGGAGACAGGAGGGTGAGCGCGGGGGCGGGAATTTGAACATCCTGGGTGCAAGGAGTGTAAAACCACAAGCGCCCCCCCCCCCCCCCCCCCGCTTCTCTATCACTGTGGCGCACCTCACGCGCAGTTTCTCTCGCAGTGAGGGCCCGCCTGAGCTCCATCGCCTCCCGCTCCCGCTCGTCCAGGATTACCAAAATCTCCTTCGTTCTGGCCTCTGCAGTGGAAACCTCGATAGATAGCGCCGCCCGCTCGCTTTCGGCACTGGAAGCACCCCGGGCGCCCTGCATTGAACCACGCGACGAAGTTGCTAAAAAGTCGGAGTCCGTTTACAAACAGGCTCCCCTTCCCGGGATGCACGTGAAGCACGCGGCGAAATTGCTTAAAGTTCGGAGTCCATTCACAAGTAGTCTGTCTCCCCGGGATTAACATGGAGCACGCGGCGAGGTTGCTAAAGAGTCGGAGTACATTTTAACAACAACTCCCCGGGATGCACGTCAAACCATAATGAATCATTGTCGTGAGTCTCCACGTTTTTATTAACCTTGTCACCATTGCAATATTCCTCGCGCTTTTACCCCTTTAGCAATACACGCAAGTCATGTAGGGCAAAATCCTTGAAATTTGTGTGGGGTCATTCATACAGTAGTAAAATGGTTAACCGCAACGATAACAACAACACTTGTCTCGCACACGGACACGCGCCTTCGTGGCCTCCTCATTCGCCGTCCGCGCCAGCATTTCCACCTTCTCCAGTAGCCGCGCGGATTCCGCCCGCATGCGAAGCCTCTTGGCCTCCGCCTCTTCCAGCCGTGCCTGGCCAGCGTCGACGGCGTCTCGGTACCGCCGCACTTCGTCAAGGGTCCCCTGCAAAACGGCACACGGTCGAAATACCAGGGAAAAATTAAATCAAGTGCCGGAAAGCGCTTGCCACAAGCGAGGTCACGTTCGTGCTTGTGTCTAAACCCGTGCCCGATCGCCTCTACCAAGGGTGTCGGAGTAAGCACGAGGATGCCGTCAGCGATACTAGACAAAAGTTCGTACGCGGAAAATATCACTGGACACAAACAACCATAACAACAACAGCAACAACGACAACGACAACAACAACAAATAAGTCCCAAACGAAAATAACACAAAGAGTCCGTCCCGCTGGCCACTGCACTCCCTCTGTCGAGGCGCTAAATATCCGTCAACCGCTCGGCAGGCATTAGCGGAGTTTCGCGTGCCGAAGCAGCAGTCCGCCTGGTGTATTCTTACTGCCTCGATTCTTGCCTACGCATTCACAAGCGTAAAATGACCTACACTCGGCCGCTGAGTACGCTCGCATTCCACCACACCGGCAACATACCAACTGCCACCAGCTCTTCCCAGCTCTTCCCCCCACTCCTTCTCACCTTTAAAGTATACATATAATAGTTGGCCTCGGTTGGCACCGACGCGTTATACTATACCGGGGTTGGCATTGGTTGGCAACGACGCTGTATGACATGTCAATCACTGCGTGAGCTAGACAACCAGAGTACCGTTTTTTTTTTTTGGCGGTCACCATGATGGTTATCGAGTAGATCATTTTGTGCGGGGTGGAGAATCCTAACTCCGCACAAGGGTAATGATCGCATCACGCAGTGTGAACATGGTAAGGCACTCACGAGGCAGTTACATGGTAATACCCATTGCTGTCTCTGTAGTGGTCACCCCAGAAAACAAAGTAACTCATTGGCGCTGTCATCCAAAAGCACGAAAGTATGCATAAGGTGCCGAAATTCGTCTTGCGAGCGGTTCTTGGAAGGATGCAATTAACCCTTCATGCGACTCTCCAAACACCTCACGGCGCTTCGCGCTTGATGCAAGCAATGTCTGCCTGGTTGGTGAAAACCCGACATGCTCCGTCCCGGCATAGTAGGGATGCAAGGGTCTATAGTCATACGACTACGGCCATGCACAAACTGAGTACACCCCCCCGTTCACCGTCCCGTGCGAACTGTCTTCCCGTCATCTTGGAGCCAAAAGGCTGGGTGTGATCTCATGCCGCAGCACAGTTATCATAAATCCCACATTATACGTCAGGTACGAATTAACGCGACGACGGGATGATACATCAATACACCGAAAGCTCGCCTGAAGCTTGGCTTGGTCGGCTTCTTCCTGCCCACGGAGCTTGGTCCGAAGCGTTGCGGTCGAGCGTTCGTGCGCGGCAACGCTCTCTTCTGCAGCTTTCCTCCTCCCCTCCAACTCCGTGAGTGCACAGGCTGCTGCCCGCTCACACGCCTGCCGCCTAGCACGGAGGCGATGGTCCTGCTGGCACGGTGTACGAAGGGACGGAAACGAATCAACGGAGAGCGGGGAGGGGGGGGTGGTTGTCGTGTTTCGCTGCGTCCTATCCGGATCACTTGTGCAAGGAACAGCCGGGGAGGGATAACACACCAGAAAGGCGCATTTCTGGCTTGATGACTTTGTAGATTACCATCCCTTGCAGTGAAACAGCCTCACCCTTTGTGAAACGGAGTGGAGAGAAAAGTTGTGCTCCGTCCAGCCAGGGTCACGCAAATTTCAGTTGACGCGAATCACGGCTCTGGAGCAATCGAGCGTCGGTTGGGCGAAGCTATCGGAGGCCCGCCGCATTTAATCTACTTTTTTGGCCGATGCAACACAATCATGGGTACGGTTTTCATCGAGGCGCCACCCTGCATACCGGCGAAAGTGCTATGGGAATAATTTTGAGTCGGGCTGATATTATTGCTGGCTCTCGACGTCGAGGATCTCGCAGCGGGCGTGATTTTTATGTCGACGAGAGACCCTTGACCGAGCGAAAAACAAGTTGTGCCAATCAGAGGAATTTCCGGGTCCGAGGTAGGCCTCCCCTTGCGGGTTTACAACCAAAACGGATGAGCTCAAGCAAAAAAATTGCATCGCAGGTCGAAGTGGGATAGTTTGGTGACAACAAGCGAAAGGTACAAGCACAAGCCAACCATCGCCGAGATCGAACGTTTTGAACCAAGACATTCAAACGCGAAGGAAAACACGAACGAGAGCACCTTTTGGAAAAACAGATCTACAAAGAATCAACGGCAAAAGCTGACTGCATCAATTTATAGAGCAAAACAGAAACCGAGCGTTGAAAATCGATGGAACGGGAACCAATAAAAAAACAAATCACAGACCAAAACAAAAACCACTCGGTTCCGAGAGCACAACGCCCACCTCGTCGTGCACCACTTTCGTTGAACCAGCACCGCCCCTCCCGCCATTCGCGCCCCTGCCAACGCTTACACTGCCCACCGCGGACGCCAGAGCTCGCTTACGCCCCTTTATCTTCACGCGAGTAGAAGGGCCAAGGCGAGCCTTCATTGTCGTCGAGGCGGCCGAGGCTTCTGCCAAGGTTTTCCTCGACAGAGCAAGTGCTAAACGGTTGGAAAAAGGAGCGCGGAGGTTGGGGAGGGGGGGGGGAGGAGGGGGGGGCGGGGGGGAGAGAGACAGGGACAAAGTCAGACACAGGTACACGAGACACAGGCACAGTCAGAAAGAGAAACTGAGGATAATAGCGTGAGATCAAGACGAGGAGGGAGCCAAGGCTAAATAAGACAAAGATAGAGACCGAGGTAGGCACAGGGACATATGTTGAGACAGGAAGGGAGAGAGAGTGGTCGCAAACCGTAAGCTTGAGCCATTGGGTAGCCAACGGCTAATCTTCCGTCCGAACGAGGACGGTCACAACCTGTGAGTTGTTTCACCAACATACTCTGTACATCCATTGGGAGAGATGACGGAAGCACCCTCGCGATTGCGCAAGGAAGGCGCTGTGATGTGTTCCTGGGAAGAAGTGTTGCTGCTGGCCGTTAACAAAGAGCCGCGCCCAAAACAAAAAATGTGTTTCACCGCGTATTTCCCACGCGAACAAGGAATGGGCGAGTCGCGACCGACATGCTGCCTCCTTCGTAAATGTCGGCCAAAGCACGAAAAATATCGTCAAACTCCCGCCAGTCAATAGGACCAACAGGACGCAAACCAAGTACCAGCTTTATAGTTTTGGGCGTGATTGGCACGAAAATCCCATTTAGTAGACATATCTGCACCGGCGGCATTCGAAACAGCCCGCGCATCCACCTGACCTTCCGCCCGCCCCCCGACCCACATAACGAGCCCTGACGCCCGACACGATATCACAAACCTTCCTCTTGCTCGAGCGCGAGTATCTTGGTGCTCTCCAGTGCGGTCTCAACAGCGAGGGCTTCTTTGGAAAGCGCAGCCGACGCCTCCTCCGCCTGGCGGCACAAACGAAAAAACAGAAGAGATGCGATAAAAACGAATGAGCGAACCAACGAGCACCGGTGTGCGGGTCGAGAAAGTCAAACACGGATTAATCGTATTATTGCCAAAAAAAATCATATTCAAAAATTTAATAACCTTGTCCCCAACAACGTGGGTACATTTCTAAAGAAGTTAAGCACTTTTCACGACGAACAGGTGGGGTGTTGAAGCGAGAGGGAAGCTGATTGGCGCTGCGTGACGTCGGGGGACATCCTGGGATATCGTCGCGGGTTTGCTACTGATATGTAGGCATGCATGTGTTTCTCTCAAGTTGTAACAAGAGCGGCAATATAAAGTACTGGTACAACGTGGCGACGACAAGCACGGGAGTGGCTGGGAGGGGGGATACCCGGCGTCATCCCGCCAATTTAGCATTATCTGGCGTTTTTAGGAGTGGTTGGGCGGGGGTATACCTGGCGTCATCCCGCCAAATTTACATCACATGGCGTTCTTGGGAGATTGTGCCCCGCAAAAGACGCAACTACATTGCTTGCTTGCAACGGCGGCCAGGAGGGTTGAGGTGTCAGGACCGCCAAAAACATAACTTTGATCGAGGCACGTAGCACTATGCAGTGGCACCGTCAGCTCGTGCGGGCGGCCGCCGTCTACGTGAAAACGTTTTAAAACAGGGTCCTCGATTTTGGGGGAAAATTACTTGGAATCTTTGTGTGATAAAAAAGACAGTCCTACAACGTTAAAAGTCCTCGCACGCGATTCTCGGTGCCCGCACCTGCTGCAACTCCTCCCGCAGGTCTCGATCTCGGTTTCGTTTGCGCCGCTCCTCGAGCTTGCGCATTCTGGGCAACATGTTGGTGCAAAGCAGTAGGGGTTCCAACAAATCAAGGCGCACAAAACGGTCCGGGATGAACGCCAAGCAGAGGAAGCGACCGCGAGGCGGAAACAGGATGCATCAAAGCTCGTTCATGCTTGTATCCTTGAGATACCGAAGTTATCCCTTCAAAAAGAGAGTACGCTACCCAAACCCCACCCCACCTCACCCCATCCAGTCCATCCCCTCCCGCCTCATCCTTGTTCATGTAAATATCAGTTCGATCGTTCCAGCAGTAACACTTTGATGCCAAGGGTGGAGTGGGAATGGCAGCTAGCAAGCGTCTCCACATGCGAGGAAAACGTTCAGTTTTCTCGCTTTCAAAACCCCAAACACCCACCTGATCTCTTGCGCCTGCCTTCGTAACCAGCCGCCCACCCACCATCTCCATGCCGCTCCAAGGGACTCCCGCTCACGGCGTCGTTTTGCTGCCCCAGCCTTCGCATTTGACGCCGCCGCTGCCGCTGCCGTCGAGAGGCCACCCGATAGTCTCTGCATCGCAGAGCCAAGAAGGGCCACGCGTCGTGTCCGTAGAACGTTGCAGAAGGCGACGCATGCGGCTCGTTGGCGCCTAGACGTTGTGCATGCCTTGTGCGGTAGGTGTGCGGATGAGTGCGTGGAGAGGAACGAAACACGAGTCGAAAAGGAAGAGCAGCTGCTGAGTACGGAGTCGCGGGGGTGCGCGTGCAATGTGTAGTGACCGTATGACATGAATTCGAGGTACTACCGGTAGACACGGCGCTCAGGCGATGAGTTCGCTGAGGGAGAAGCGAACGGTGTCCGCGCTTTACTCGACCTTAAACCACGCCCCCTTTCCCCCCAAATCGCACCTGCCGCAGCGATACGAACGACGCTTTCAACTTGTGCGCCCTGTCGGCCCTCTTCTGCCTCGCCTCCACCGCCGTCAAACACGCCCACGCTCGTAGAGAAAGCACTAAACACCGTCGCTTGTACCCATCCTCAGCCGATGCGCAGCGGGCTCTGGCACGTCGCCGCATCGCCGCAGACACGCGCCATGCCGCCAGCGCAGACCGCGCTGACCGCGCGCTAAAACCGACAATAGCGCCACCATTTTGCGGAGGGTTAGCAATAAACCGCTCGCTTCTTAGGGCGGCCGTGGCGCACAAACGCAGCGCTCGCAGTCCCTTTGACAGGGCAACCCACCTCCGATGTGCGCTCGCTAACGACACCGCTGAAGACAGACGAGACAGATCCGATCCACCCGCGCCCTGGCCGCCGTAGCGTTGTCGCTGACGTTTCTGCCCCGCCATCAGCGCCCGTTTCCCTGGCCGGTCTTCCTCTCTCTCCCGAAACGCGCCCTCCTCCCCCCACCGAACTAAACCGCGCTGCGTGTAGATGGCGTCTTGTGCCCCCGTTCCCGCTCTGTAGAAACGCCGCGGCCACGACTCGGCTGAAGATGCCGCAAAGGACGCTAGACTTTCGAAACCTTGGCGCAAGCGGCGTATGCGGCGCCAGCGGCGAGCGCGCAAGAGAGACGCCCACGCGCGGAAGCTTCCCGCGAGAATGGCGACGCCGCGTCTGCTCTCGAAGCCCCGGATGGCGGCCGCAGAAGAGGAGGCGGAGGCAAGGGATGCCAAGTGCCAGGTCTCGAACAGCCCCAGTAGACGGTGCCTGTCGGCGACGCTGCAGCGCTCGGAGTACTCCTGTGGAACCGAGCACAATCGTTTTCGGTTTGAGCAACCGAGTAAGATCATTTTCGGGTTGATTCGTCAGGGTGGGGAAGGAAACGTTTGCCGGGTAAATAGCGTGGATAACCGGCTTCGACTTTGTTGCCCGTTTTTGGTTGGACAATACGATTGGAGCTACGCGAAGAAGGCTAGAGAAATGGCGCAAGGAGTTTCACTCCCACCCCTTCCCCGCGGCTGGGCCTGCCTGGCGATAGAGGTGTTGCCCCGTTGGGCATGCACTGTCGAGGGAAGCGCCATCAATCATTACTATACCCGATCACCGCATTTCTACGCGCAATGTTTATTTCCACTATTTCGATAAGTCAAGCACGATCGACCTCAGTTGGTTCGCCTGCTTCAGTTACAGCATCTAGCATCATAGCGCCTGTACAACACCGACCGGGCGTATGCTACGGCCAGCTTAATCGGTTTTACTAGACTGTGGTGAATTAAAGACGTCAATATATCGTGCGTTAAAGATCATCTGCCATCTGGCTATTCTGTTGAACTGTAGGTGAGGCATCATATGCACGTATATCACACCTGTGTCTGCCACGAAAGCTCTAGGCAGTGACAAACACACATATTCTACGCATGTTCCAACACCACACATCCGCGCCCCTGCCGCCAAAACTAGTACCCACCCAACCAAACCACCTGGTAGCATTCATCCAGCGCAACAACAAAAGCACAGCGTCTTGAAAATCAAATCATCCTCGCGAGGCACCGCGTCGCCTCTTCTGCACGCCCCGCTTGGCACTGTTAGTGCCGGACACGCAAGGCGAGAGCAATGGTGCAGACCACGCGCCATAGACACAACCTTCCTGCCCCTTACAGTGAGGTACCCGATTTAAAAGCGTCCATAACGAGAAAAAAAAAGAAGTACCACCGTCCTAAAAAGTATTTTCACGCCTTGTGACGCCTATACGAAACCCTTGTCCTAAACTGATATAACAGCAGCACAAAGATAATAGCGGTAACACTGGCCTTTTCCGGGGGATCTTTCATCGGACACCCCTCTGTATCGTAAACAATTCCTCCTACTTCCTGCCTCCAGGCCCAGCAAGTACCGCAGCACGTACCTGCGGCGTCAGAGTGCACTTCGCGCGGAGAACCCTCCATCCCCGGAAGCAACGGCGGAGCACCAGCGCCTCGCGTCTCCGGTCAAGGTCGCGGCATCGACGCCCTTCCTTGACGAAGTCGCGCCATACTCCCGTGACACGGAGTAATGCGCGACGGCGTCGCTCCAGCCGGAATCTGCCAGACAGTTGCACACCGCCCCGCCCGCCGCATGACGCATCGTGTCAAGCGAAGCGGACGATAAAAAGATAAAGCCGCACGCGCTTGTATGCAGATTTTGCTTCTGCTCCTCGCAAACGCCAAACTCTTCTGGCGAACAAACCAAGCACAGATCTGCCTACCATACACTCGACTCTCAACCGTCTGCAACAAGGCGCTCTCCCGAACTTTGATGGAACGAACGTGCGTCCCGTCCACCCCCCCAAACACCCCTCCCCTCTTCATTTTCCGCCACCGACGCGTCCGTTCCGTTTCAGAACCATCGACGGAGACCACGGTCGGGGCGCACCAGATATTTTTAAGGCTCCGCACTTGAGAGCTTCATGCATCACCCAATCATTGACATTCAGAAATATTGCATGCCTAACCTGATGAACAATCCCATCGCTTAGGTATACAACGAATACTATGGTAAAACACGAATGGAAGAAAAACAAAATCCAATCATGTTGGGTAGCTACTACGTCGAGGAGCCCTGAGAGTCAGAAAAGTTTTGGTCAACAAAGTGCCACCAATATCGCAGCACGTTTCGACTTGTCACTTACTTCCTCTCCAAAGCGGAGAACAGCCGCCATCGAGCGAAGCATAGCCTGGCCGCCTCTTCGGCCCGACGTCTCCGCGCACCACGTTCCCGGCGCTCCAGCGCCGCCCCAATCGCCCACGCGGTCAAAATCTCTCTGAAAAGTCCTCGCCTCTCCGCCTCCTCCCTCGCGTTCCTGGTCGCGGCGAGCCGGCGCATACCCTTGCTCCGGCGACAAGCCTCTGCAAAACTCTGGAAAGCCCAAGACATCGTGGCGACCAGTAGGGGGGATACAAACCGAGACCCTTCCGACGCGCATTCTTCCCAAGCTGTCGCACCACCGGTGGTTGAGTGCATGACATAATTGCCAGCCACACGATTGGAAGCATTAAATGCAGGTCTGCCGCCGCCGCCGTCGCTGTCGTCGCGGCAACGACGCATACGGAACGCGTCAGCGATGTCTTCCTGATGCGCCCGGAGCTCGATAGCGGCAGCTACATCGTCTCGTCGCCGCGCAGCTTCAAGCGCGTGCTCGAGGGGAACAATCTCTGCCTCCGCCACCCTGACCGTAAGGGGTGGGACGAACGTGGGTACGGCCGTGAGCAGCGAATCTTGTGTGGTCTTGTTCTTCACAAGGCGAAACAGCTGGTCAAGGTTACGGTAGGAGCAGCCTCATATCATGAGTCACCGTACTCTTAAGACCGTAGACATAGCGGGAGCGCTGTTAAGAGCCTGCTACTCCAGCGGTGCGGGGCCACACATGCAAGTTGCTCTACCCTATTGCTTTGCAAAAACTTTGAGACTGTTAGCTTATACGATTATTGCTTCGCGGAATACACCGCCATTGTATTGTTTCCAACGCTGGTCGGAATGATGGGGGTGCCGCCCCTACGGGCCGTGGCCTTGATCAACTTGGTGGGGATGAGAACCACAGTGAGCGAGGCTAACGAGATACCCCTAAAAAAAGGTCGCACGCGAAGGTCCCGCCTGTATCAGCGTAGCAAGTCGACGAGCCTTGGGAGTGCTAGCTGAACCCAACGCTCAACGAAACACTTCGAGACAGGAACAATTGTAGGTCAAGGCGAGGAGACGGGATTATGATTGCCCAGTTTCAACAAGGGTCTCTAAACCGGAAGCTTGGGTGTTGTCTACCCGTTCGATCGAACCACTCATAAGGTTTTGACCCTACAGTAGCGTTTCTTCCTCAGCCAATATCAATACTCCTTGACCCAGACCGGGATTATTAAGATCTGGTCTACGACAAAATGGTAAACAAATGAACGAAATATGTCTCCGTCTGCAAGTTGCTGCGTTGGATTCCTAAAAGCAGCGTGGGGCGCGACGACAACTCGGGTAGACACAGGGGCGGAATACAGCGCCATGATACATTGAACCCGTCCAAAACGCACCAGCCCACGACAAGCCCAAAACCTCACTGCGCGAAGAAAGCACGGCCGCCGATCACTATTCCGAGCGCGGCATTCCACGAAAGCCTAGCTCCACCTCAGCCGCAACAGGCACTACCAGCCCTCACTCGGTTATTTTCGCCGCTCCAACATGGAACGGGTGACGCGGTCTAGCTCAAAGGGAGAGCCCTGCACAGTACCAACGCTCTAACGGGTAGGATGGACTGCAACTGGATCAAGTTGGGCCGGAAGGCCTCACACTGTGGGTTTTTGCTCGTATGTGAGATCGTGTCACTCGCACTATGAAAACTACCCGGAACATGAGACTTTCCGGGTGGCCTCTTTCCCGCGCCTGATCCCCAGGGATCTGGTTGGGTCAACATCCTCACGCGTCCGTAGACCACGGAAGCTTGCGCTTCTGTAGTCACGGTGACCGTCGGTATTGGCAGCTTGTGCTGTCGTTGCCACGAAAACCGAAGGGCGCGCCAGCTAGCGTTGGGTTGCGAATGCAACCAAGCGGAATTGAAACACGACATGTATGAAAATAGAAAGAAGTGTGATGGGCTTGGGCTTTATTTCTACCCACTCGCCGGAGGAAAACATAAATACATCAAGTTTTTCGTGCTTCACCTGTTGGCATCTATAGTGGCCTCTAATGCGTGCCTTGCGTCGGCCTCTGCCCACTCTGCCCTCCGCCGCCGCTCCTCGGTTGACGCCAACTTTTCCCTGTCGTGTGTCGGCATTAGCGCGCGATGCGGCGTTAGATCAGATGTGGGCTCCTCAGCAAATGGGTGCGTAGTGCAATGGCACCGTCGCATCCTTGAGCTGAAGTGGGTGCAACAACTTTCTGTGCACGAATAATATCGTGTGAGTCACGCGCCGGTATTTCACACGGAGACTTGTTGGACACGAGCGATTAATGTACCTACGCAGCTTGCAAAAGTCCAGCGTCGACTAAGTTCACAAGTAGTGTTCAATCCCACAGCCAGCCGATAGTACATATACATAAATACACTAAAAAAACCAATTCGATCATCAGGTGTGAACGATACGACGCCTTTCCGCCTGTTGGAGTCGCGATACGCTGCAGTCCCTTCTAACGCCTACCTACCTGAGTTCTTCCAAGGAATCCTGCCATGAAACCGCCGCATGCACCGCCTCTCCATGGCTTCGCCTCTCCGCCCTCAGGCGCCGCAGCGCCGCGTGCAGGCAGCCCAGCTTCTCCCGCGCAGCCGCAGCATTATCACGACCATTTCGAACCGTCGCTGACAGCGTCTCGGCTAGCTGCAAGCAAGACCGACGGACCTGTTCTTCGTCGCGACAAGCCGCAGCCGCTTCGCCTCGCAGGGTAGACGCTTGTCGGCGCAACGTCCTCAAGTCGAATCCAGGTGGTGGCGCCTTCCAGAGGGCTTCGAGTGGCGCGGTGGGGGGCGGAGGCGGTAACGCCTCCTTCGGTGGCGTGTTCGTGAAAACCACGAGACGAGTACAGCGGGGCAAGTGCGGACGAGCGGAACCGGTAGGGGTAAACGTCAAATAAAAAGGGAACATTTGCGGTGTATATCTCCACCGACTTCTTGCAACGGAAAGACATGCCTTAGACCTATCGGAGCGTCTCCTGTTGAAAGCAGCAGTGCGCCGTGGTGGCTTGGGGGTGGGCGAGGGCAAAGAGAAGTGTAGCAGTGTAGATTGGTGTGGGTAGAGAGCGTAGGATCTCACCGACCCATACGGTAACCCTCTTACTACTGCAAAAAGATGCCCTCATATATTCCAAGTAATTCACTATTTCCAACTAGTCTGTTCCCAAAAACGTGGGTGCAGTTTTCAAAGGGTTAAAAGGGAGCACGTCAAACTTCTGCTAGACAGCACCGCGGCCAACCCAATGACCGCTATATCCTGCATGTGCGTCGGTTTCGACTACCCAGCAAAGGAAGCCAAGGAGGGCGTCCAACCACAACCACTGCTCGCGCTATGCACATCAATTTTACGAACAAGCACAGCGTGTGTGTTTAGGACTCACATCTGCAAGAGGAATGGGCTCGAACGGCTTAAACACGTCGCGACCGAATCCCTCAAGTCCGATCTCAGCGGAAATCATGTCCGCCAGCGCCGCATCGTTTCCCGCCGTCTCCTTCTCCTTAGTTGCAGAAGACCTCTGCCCCGGGAAGAAATGTTTTGCTCCCCTGACGGGAGAACGCCTACTTGGCGACGCCGTGGGCGATGGCACCTACGCACGGCCAAACGCGGGGGTTGGACTCGGAATGTTACAGTTCGATAGGCCTTCCGGGAGAACCCGTGACAAGCTGACAGCGTGACCGGCTAACTCCTTCTCAGAAAGATGTCAACAACAAACACGAGAGCAAAACCGATGGTAGTCAAGTACGATGCGCCGGGTGCAGCGATACCTCTTAGCTTCCAAAATTGACAAAGAGGTCAACCGGTAATAACGTGATCCGTGGGCATGGCTTTCATCTAAGGGGGCGAAAAACAGTAGTATTTCCCCCTTGGCTGAACCGCGGAAGGTGGTGGACAGGTCAACCCTTTTATCACAGCTTCCAATACGGGGACGAAACACTTGGAACTAGACTAGGATAGTTTTAAGAGTTAGAAAGGGTTAAGACACACCAGCAGCCAGGTAGGAGTTTAATTTCGAGTACAACACCGTGCGTTCAACGCCGGATGCACATGCAGGCGTCCCAATAAACGTCAGCTACAAGTGGTGATATCCTGTCGGAGGGGCAAGGCGCATCCCACGCACTCATTGCACAACTTGCGATAGACGTTTCTACCTGTAAACATACCACCCTTCTGCTCGTTAAAGCAGAACTACAGAGTACGTGCTACAACGGCGTTAGATCACCCAGTATGCGCGTTGGGGGAATATGAGCTCTAGTGCCATGTACGTGTTAGCGAACGAAACGTGCTTCGTACGGCAGGCTTGTCGCATATCTGCATCGCACCGGCCAAAGGGTGGATGCTGTTATACGCCTTGCATCGCAGCGAACGCAAAGTCGCGCCCATCTCGTTGAGTTCTTCGAGGCACAAGAGAGCCACACAACCACCAATAACAGCAGATAGTAGTAGCGCGAATGGCAGCCTTGAGAAGGGGTGTGGCTTCCTTTTATAGAAGTATTATAACAACGTCAGCTGTGAGTTCCACAAATTTAGGGCCGACTCATCTTTGCAAGCTGCGTAATACACCGGTCGCTCGTTTTTAGTAAGCTTTTCATGAGTCAAAATCTAATCAATAATAATGGACATTAATTTGTTCGTTGGGATCACCACAGCAGTGACCGATACAAGGTGAGAGAATTTGCACACATCTTCGCACATGTTATGAAGGATTTACAAGCACAGTTACAGAGCTTGGGGTACGAGGCACGAGTCTTTACCTTACCTCCGCTGTTCACTCCCCTGTTCTGTCTTCGAGTGCAACGATGTAAATAAACCATCTCATCCGGCAGCGGGGTGGTCAGGCCATCCGGACGTGGGATATACGAACAGGTTGATCCGCCCTCCCTCTCACCAGTGGCATGTAGCTCCCCTCCGACGGAATCGGCGACAGCTCTTGCGGGCCCCAGGCGCCCCCGTCAGGTCCCCTCGGCCACGAACGAGCGCCGGGGTGGCCCTGCACAGCCTGCGTCCGGTGACGCATGGGGCGGCGTCCGCCTTGCTCGGAAAAGTATTGCCCTGGACGGAGCGAGCGTTCCCATGCTATCGTACGGTAGAATGAGATTTTGGGGAAACGGACAGACGGACGCCGAGCAAGGGTGGCGAATCGACGGAGCAACGCCTGGGCTTTCGTGGAGATCAACTATGCGATGGCTTGGATGCGCGGGATGTTTCCGACGGCGTTGGCAGTTATTCATCTAGTCGAAGTGCTCCCCATTTACAGGAGGACGTGCGGACTCTTTGCGTCAATGCAAAATGTCTGCGGTCGCTATCAAATAGCCCTGCTGCATGTGTGCTTTGAGCTATCGATGGCCGTCGCCGGGACGAAAGCTGTAAGAGCTGTCCGACAGAGTTATACGAGGCACCAGGCATATGGCAGCGGCAGGAATACAAACTGCACCGTTAGGGCGATAATATTGTATCAAGGACGCGGCGCTGTCTTTGCACCAGCCTTTGCGGGGGCAGGGCAGGAGCTAGTGTACACCGTCGTGGGCGTTTTGGCGGACGCTAAACCAGACGATGCCGTCCTTTCTGAAAGCATTGCGCTTGACGAATCTTTCGGGTATTTAGCCTGGGTCGGGATGCCGATCGTATCATACCACAGGTGTGTAGGTGGGCCACCGTAGAGATATACGCGGGCCTCACACGCATCACAGGCTTCACTTTATCATCTCTTACGGGTTTTTTTGCTCATCCCAACTATTATCTTCGCACTTTTTCTTTCTCCTTCTCCTCCTTAGGGTTAGGGTTTTAGACGTAACTCGGACCCGGGGTCACGACGCAGGCTCTTCTCCCACTCCCCACTTATAACGCTGCGTATCGACCGTGATTTGCAGCCATATGATGGACAGAAAGCGGTGCAACCGCCGTGGAAAGAGCAACAGCAAGCTAGAGTCTCTCACTACAAACGATAATACGCGCCCCACAGAATCCGCCCTCATGCTCTTCTGCCGTCTACCGCACTTTAAAATCTAAGGCAGACGACAGAAAGTGGTCCACCGCAACCATTCCGCGCCACCGTGCGGTACAGCAGAATACACCTAGATTTATGACCCTAATCCGCGACGCTGATTGGTCAAATCAGCCTCGCACCGGTTTTTGACACAAATTCCTTGCGGTACATCATACCGCGGCTTTTCAGCTCGGCCGTCACCGTTTTCTAACGCGAGCCATACCGTTTTCTGTCGGAAAATATACCATGCGGACCGACTTTGCCCGAGGCTCTTCAGGCCCCGCAGCCGTTTCAATTTTCGACCGAATCTCAACCATGGGCGCCACGTCATGTAGCATGCATAGAACTGCGCGCTTTCATATTTCGGATCCCTTCAGAGCGATCATTGCAACACCCAATTGGAACACAGCACGAACCGCTGCTCAACCATATAGCTCGCACAACCCACTTACACGTATGTATGCATGACGGGGAAAGGGGTGGGACAAAGGGACAAAGTGGGAGTGGCAGTCCCGCTAAACGCGGGCGACCCTCTTGGCCCACACATACACCTGATGACGCTGCCTTGCGCGTTCGTACACCGCATTCTGTTGAAATCCTCGCTATTCCGATGGCACCACCATCGACCTTGACGATGCACACACACCACTCTCTCGTTCGCCTTGCGTATTCGTACACCGCAAGTCTGTTGAAATCCACGCAGGGAGATGACGCCACCATTCAAAACTTGGTAGTTAAGAACGTGAGCTCACTTGAGATGCCCGGAAAATAACCTATCATACACTACCCATACACTAAAACCTTTAAAAGATGCCCCACGGGAAAATAAGAAGACTCAGAACCGAGCCTCGGGCAAAATAATATGTCCTTGAGTGGTGGCGCCATCTGTAGTTGAACACTGCTGGGTATGTGCGAAACAACGGCTTTCCACTGTTAAAATGTGGACCTTGAAATAATCGGGATTACATTGCATGTAGTCTAGTCTTGTACATAGCCTTTTACATGCAGTCTTGTAGCCATGCAGTCTACCGACACAGACACGGTCGGGTAGATTTGTTTTGGCCGAAGGGACAAGAGGTATAGATGCATGGTCCGGCTTAGAAAGTTTTGCCGAGGTGAGGAAGATGGGTTGTGGAGTGTAAAATAAGTGAGATTCGTTGGGGGTAGGTATATACGCACACCATCATCACGAGAGCAGCAATCGTCTTTTTTCAGCATTTTTAGTACGAGGCAGTAGTATATGTTACTCACGTCACTGATTTTTGTAGAGTTGGTAAAGTTGTATACCTTTCATAGGGAACGACCCCCCGCAATTTTCAATTTTCAGGCACGGGCGTCGTAGCTGCGCTGCAACTTGTCAGATAACTCGGGAAGACGGGGCGATCATTGATATTTGTATTATGGTGGTTTTGGTTCGATTGCTCTTTTTCCACTGCATGCCCGCGGGTCGTCACTCTGACAGCACTCCAGACAGCATGTGCGTTCGTCTGTGCTCACGATTACCGTGCGGCTCATACGGTGCAGGCAGCCCAACCGCTGTAGTTCGTAGCCGCGAGTTGGTTAGTTCTGGGAACGGGGGAACTCTATGCTGTAGTTGAGTGGATACCCGCGGCCATGTGAGTTCAGTTTGCGCATTCAATCATCACTTGTACGTCTTCTTCGTATCGTGCGTTTTAGGCGGGAAAGCGTAGTATTTCCCGGACAAAAATTTATTTCATTTGGTTTTCCGGATCTTCCTAGGGCTCCAGCACCTTCGTGTGACCACGGACTCTAGATGTTTGGCAAGAGTTAATAGACAACAACATATCTATATGTAGGCAGCGACGCATGTCGTCCGGAGGCCACTCTCGCTCTCCATGTGTTTAAAGTACAGGCTGGTTCAAGTAGAAAAAAAAAAAAAAAAATGGTAGCGGGACTGCCACTCCCACTTTGTCCCTTTGTCCACCCTTTTCCCCGCCATGCATACATAAGCGTCTTTTCTTTTCTTTTCTCTTCTTTTCTTTGTTTCTTTTCTCCAACTGAATTACGCCGGTCGTGCGTATTGTTTTTATTTGTTTTCTTATTTTGTTTTTTTGTTTTTGTTTTTTGTTTTTGTTTTTGTTTTTTGTTTTTTGTTTTTGTTTTTGTTTTTGTTTATTTCGTATTTCTCTCTTCCAATGTATTTCTGTTGCTGACGTATGTATGTTGTGCCTGTCGTACCCAGTACTAGGGCATGACATTGCGTTGTCGAATGCATTACGATGCATTATCTCTGTGTCGTGGCTTGTGACCACAGAGCTGATCTTTCTAGGGTGAAGAATCAGTACGGACACTGGGTGTGCTGGATGTCGACGAGTAGAAGAACGGTTTAATGTGAAGAACACACACACACACATGCGTAGTGATAGATTACACGTGTAATATATACGTGGTAGTCTTCCTTGGGTGGCAATCGGAATAGTTGGTTTCTCCAGGCGTGAGTAATGAGACGTATGCACCGGCACGGACCTGGCACATCGTAGACGGACTCCCGATTTCACTTTTAAGTGTTTCTGGTGGAGGCATGAATTGCGTCAGCTGTGATATATGCGTGTACCACCTTGGGTTTGCTTGTGTTTTTTCCCTGGGGTATTTCTCAGCTCCAGAGTGACTGGAGCCTGGCCTGTGACCATGGACTTGATTATGCGAGTTAATGTGAGAACAACAACAACGTGTACGTGGGTTGTGCGAGCTATGTATGGTTGAGCAACGGTTCGTGCTGTGTGCCAATTGGGTGTTGCAATGATTGCTCTGAAGGGATCCGAAATATGAAAGCGCGCAGCTCTATGCATGCTACATGACGTGGCGCTCATGGTTGAGATTCGGTCGGAAATTGATAGGCTGCGGGGCCTGAAGAGCCTCGGGCAAAGTCGGTCCGCATGGTATATTTTCCGACAGAAAGCGGTATGGGTCGCGTTAGAAAACGGTGACGGCTGAGCTGAAAAGCCGCGGTATGATGTACCGCAAGGAGTTAGTGTCAAAACCTGTACGAGGCCGAGTTGGCCAGTCAGCGTCGCGGATCGGGGTAAAAAATCTAGGTGTATTCTGCTGTACCGCACGGTTGCGCGGAATGGTTGCGGTATACCGCTTTCTGTCGTATGCCCTAAAATCTACGTACCAGTACATCTCAATCATATCATACGCGATGCTCCAGCAGGGCACGATCGATATGGTTCCCATATCATGTCATACGCCCCAACTGTCACTTTTTTCCGAGAAAGATGCGATCTACAGCCGCAACCTGCCAGCCTCGTACAATTTATGTCTGTACCAGCGACCAGCCAAGTGCTGCCGGCAGGTGGTCAAGGAAAAGCGAAAGAAACTACTGCTGTTAATATCTGTTATGCATGAACAATGAACACTCGTGCCAGCCCGGATATCGATGACCCGGGAGCAAAGAGCTTGGAGCAAAAGTGCGATTGATATCTGTGAGTTCAAGTGCTACACCTCGTAGATGAAGTTGAGAATCGCACCTGCACAGGCTTCCTTGGTGGGAGTGCGGACGGACTCGCGGGAAGTCCTGTCTTGGAGCCTCGGAGGGGATCGCAACGCCGGCGGCATCGATAGCGGCAGATGATCACTCTCCCGTTCTCGCATGGTCCCCCCTGGATCGCTCATTATCTCTCGATCTGTGCTTGGCACACACCACCATGCCAGATGCACACGTGAACCCTCAAGCAAGAGCGAAAACCCCCCAACCCCCGCAAGTGATCCGCTGTTTATTTTAACTGAAACCCAATCTTGTCCGCGGAGGAGAGGAGAGAGGATCGAGGATCGGCCACTTGGCTCGTGCAAGAAGCACTGACTGCACAGCGAACTAGGCGCCCGATCTTGCCAGTGCCACAGATAGAATTTGGTGCCATCCTCTACTCAGCTGACCGGCTACTACACCCTCCTTACTGACGGTAGTTTATCAACCACAGATAGGCAGAGTGTTGAGTAGATACCCTCAACAAGTTTTTTCAAAATCGAAGAAAAAAGGGTTGCATCATGTCCCGCTCGCGTCGTGTGAGCTCCGGACGCAGCCAACACCGCCAGCCAGGTGGTGATCAGACTTGGGGAACACCTGTGGAAGCGATGGACGAGCTGTCCGAGTACGAGATGGAGGTGAGTGGTGCTATGTCGACTATGTCGACTGCTGCTGTGCAAGAGGGCCATCGAAATTGCGGATTGCGGATTTTGCTCTGTACCAACCATACAGCGTCATGTTGTCGCGCGTGCGGTGCATAAAATTTAAATTGGGTGCAACCTTGGGTCCCTTATCGTGGGCCGTAACTGCTCACCAAGGGCCTCAAGTCCCTTAAAAGGGCCAATACCCTCTATTTCCCGCTTAAGAAACGCCACGTAGAATGGTCGAAAACTCTCTACGGATGTGCTCCCGAAGCGCCACAGACGCTACGTAGTACTGCACTTCTAGCGACAGATATCATGCCTTGCTCGGCGGGATTGGAATGCAATCTCCCCGACGATACCCCAGCACCTGGCGAACCCTCCGGCCAGCATTGCTATGGAGGATGCGAAGGAGCACTGCATGGTGTGTGCGGCCAACTCGTCCTTTGGAGTGACTCTGAGATGCACCGTGTCTGCCCTCGTTGCTACTTGGAGTGCTACGACGACGCGGATAACGCTGGGGATCCTCCCGATGACAGCAATAAGCGCAAGGCTGGCAACGGAGAAAGCGCCGCCCTAAAAAAGAAGAGGCAATCAACGGGGTCGTCCCGGGTGAGGCTAACGCTGGAACAAAAGGGTCAAGTGCTGGACCTTGTCGCCCAAAAGGTGAAGTACAGCAACATTGCCAAGAAGTTCGGCTGTGCCGAGAAGACGGTCAAGAATTTCGTGCACGACCAGGACAGGATCAGGAAGCAGCTGGAGGAGGCCGGATCTTCCTCGGGTCTGGTGAACGCGAAAGCTTCGCGGAGGCCTCAGCATCCCGAGGTGCGTTTATGTGGTGTATTAAACTATAAACTCGTAATGGGTTGTCGGGTGTTGCTTGCTTGTTACTCGCCCGTTGGCTAAGTTATGTCTCCTTTAGCATTAAAGAGCTTTTTCATGTTTGTTCTTTGTTCTCAGCCGTTGGCTACGAGTACCGTAGCTGGTCGGATTGAACGCTTGTCTGCGTTCTCCCTCTTCAACTTGCGACACCCCCGGGTTCTCAAGCCAGCCACAATCCCAAAGGGGAGCCCTGTAGATGGTATACCAGGTACAGACGTGTTTCGGTCCGACTGCTGGGCTTTCTTGCCTTCGATGTCACCAAGACGAGCAGGCCTCGACGTTAATAGGGATAATTTGCGCAAAGATGCTGTGTGGTATTGCTACACTGCTGTACCAGCGAGTGATTCTGCTGTTGAGATTTGGGTACTGCTGTTAATAGCGCAATTTACATTGTCAGTACCAGTGCACTGGGAGGATACTTAATTGTGGCTGCGACTCGTAAGCGCACGTGTTTAGTGGAACAGTACCCTGAATCAATAACTATGTGCAAGATAATCCCTTCGGATCGTAGACTACACGCGTGAGTCGGGGCGACGCAAAGCGAGTGACGAAAGGTCGAAACCAGTGTGACGAAACATGCCAGGAATCAACGCATTATACATTGGAGGTCCCACTTTAGTGCAGTCCACTTTAGTTCGGGATTCCACGTTAGTGCGATGAAATTTTTGCTTGTCACGACTTCGTCCCACTTCCGCATTAAAGTGTGACCGGAATACGTGGAAGTGTGGTGAGCTAAAGCTTTATTTTTCCCCATCCGCCGGAGGATAAGAAAAAAAAAAAAGAAAAAAAAAAAAAAAAAAAGTGGGACCGGTTTTTGTTTTGGACTTGGCTGTCCTTGTATTATACGGTACGCGCCTCCACGTAACTACGTAGATAGCTGAGGTGCAGGGTAGCCATAGTACCAACGCAACGCTAATACAACAATATTCAGCAGTGCTGCACTTTATATTCTTGCAAGGCTGTGTTGCTGTACTGTAAGACAGCAGTGCTATAGATTTGGGCTACGGTGTTCGTAGCCTTCGGTGAATGATGTAATCGAATAACGGGTGCACCATCTGAATCTATGGTTATAGCCGAGTTGTGAAATATTGATACTGCAACACATGCCCCGCAGCAGTTCAGACTACCGTCTTTCGCGATATTGAGGAGTGAACACGTGCATATATGTCTTACGTGGATAAATCACGCGCGAAAATCGTACCAGGTATGTGTTCCACTCTTGTGCGGTATCGCACTACCAGGTATATTGAGTCCCACTGCTGTAGTGCGGTACCACGATAAGTTTTTGTCTCCCACGGCACCCCACTGAAGCGGGATCCTCTCTGAATACCGGTATGGCATTCAATAGTGCGTGTATTATACCGATGCTGTTGGAAGTATGCGCGGCAATGACTATTGCAGTGACCGATGCATAGACTTCCAGTTTAAGGACACGCGTGATATGGGGTGCGTGCATCCGGAAGCAGAACATGAGAGTGGCGCGTGTAGCAGCTGCACTAGAGAGGATGGCGGTAGCAAAACTTATAGACAACGACACCAACAACAGCAAGCACCGTCACAGCAACAGCAACAGCAGCAGAGAAAGGATAGCAGCGGTATTGCAGCAACAGAGACAACAGCAGTAGCAGCACAGCAGAGGCTAAGATGACAGGCAAGGATGAGTGTTGCATGCCGTTGTGCTTGTAGCGGCATCAGCAGCAGCAGAGAGAGGGTGGCCGCAATAGCAGCAAAAACAACATCACTATCGGCGGCATCACAGCAGCAACAGCAGCAGAGAGAGCTCGCGATCTCGTAGTAGCAACAGAGGTAGCAACACCAGCAGTATCAGCAACACGCCTACACATGATAATTCAATGCATGCTGACGCTCAAGCGAAAGCAAACACATAAGTAGTACCCGTACTCGCTGTACTAACGGCAAGTAGCAACAGAGAGGAGACGGCGGTGTGGGCATTAGAGACAAACAACACCAACGGCAGTATAAAACAGGATCACAGCAGTAGCAACAGGGAAAAGATCGCGGTACGAGTAGTATCAGTAACAGAGATGACGACAACATCAGCAACAGCAACACGCGTGCACCTACATGTTGTGCTGCAGGCGTATGCCGCACACACGTGAATCGCACGCTGACTGGCGAGCAGCCTGCCCGTTGATTGCTGCTCACAGTATCGGGCTGTTCGATGACGTTGTTTACAGCTGTGGACATGTTCGGGATTTTCGGTGACGTTTTGAAAATGGTTTTGAAGCACGCGTCACCAAAAGCGTGTATTAAGGGAACGCCAGCCTGGGAAAATTCCGCGGAAGCCTACGTTTTTTTCACATCCGTAGTATTTCGACGTTTCAAGTCTCCCCTGGTTTTGCTCGCCATGTGCAAGCCTAATTATTTATTGTTTTAGCCATCCCCTCGCTGAAATTTCCTGCCTTGTCCACGCGCATAAGAATTTGGCTCCGTCGCTAAAACAATTGTCGTAAAAACTTTGTACCCAAGTAGTTCAGAAACAGAACATCGCCAGGATGTCACCGACATATTCTTTCTTCAGGTCATGCTTTCTGACTATTTCAAGTTGCCTTTTAAGTCAGTCTTGGCTTTGAATCATGCAGCAAAGTGGCAGGCTCGTGTCAGGCTCGTCTTCTACATCCAGTCGGCCAGTCGGCCGCTGTCGAAGCTATGCTGCTTGATGTCGTTGATTATGTCGTATTTTCACGACTTGGCGTTCCTCATGCCAGCGATGACACGTCATCCGCACATATTTTATGTAGCAATACATCAAAGCTCTAGCTGTTAATGAAATGCTGCAGAATCATATATATTTCGACGGCGGCAAGCTCTCAGCTAGTTGCTAGGGCGATCGTGTGCCCGAGGGCATACATACCTGCATACGTACATGCTGACGGACGTGGTAGACTGGAGGTGCCAGGACATATTTTACCATAAATGCTGTTAATTGAAGGCGTGAACTACGAACGAAGCAGTTCGTATCGTATCATGATACGTACGGCGAGTAAAAAGGGATGCACGCGATGGAAAAAACAAGCACAGACAGCCAAATCTTCCTCGTGAGATGACGATGTAGAAGCATCTGATCATTCTGTTGACGGCGGCAAGCCATTCCAGGAAGCTTGTGTGGGCTCATTATGCTAGAAGAATGTGCAAGCTACAAAGAAGCTGGTCGATATCGACAGTATGCGACGAGTAGACAGGGAAGCAATCAGTGTGCTGCACGTAGTACAACAACCTAATCTGCCAACTTGTACTCAGTAGCATGGTATTTAGTAGCATGGTATATGATGGTCGGATGGTCAGATGTTCGTCTCCATGTTGTTATCCATTCGACAAACGACGTAAAGGTCGAGCTGCGGAATTTGTATCGTATCTTCTGCGTGTAAAGTTTTATTCCTTTGGCGTTAGATTTCTGCGTTACGTTTCGGATGGACATCACGGCTAGCTATCACCGAACCATAGACGTGAGATTCTGATTCACACCCGACTGACAGATTGAAGTTTTAGACTTCAAAAGTTCAGCCTTTCAAAATGCAAACTTCAGATGACTGTACGTTGTACGATGGTACGATCCCCAATCGTCAGCCTTGTCTATTCTTAGTACGTTGTGGTGCAAGCCTACGTCTGGCATTTTGCTACTGATAAAATAGCGCCATTGCAGATCAGGCTCTGACGGCTATCCACGCCACCTCTACCCGATCGGTTATATTTCCAACATGAATGTAAAACATGTGCTGCAAGTTAGAACTCTGGACCTACCCACCCACTCTACTAGTAAGTAAAATCGCGAAATGTCATTGGGATCGGATCGGCGTGCACTGCTACCCGTCTGCACGCTTTCATTAGTTGAAGCTTACACATACTTAACTCGGGTACGTATTTCCCACGAAACACCAGTCATGGAATGGAAAACCTCACGAATGAAGAAACGATTGAACGAGAGAGGTATGAGAGATATGGGAACTTTGCGCACGATGGACGAGTTCTTGCCTCCCGGTATCAACTCAGACAAGTATTAGCCCCGGATTGTGGTGGGACTGCTTCTGGCGGAGCCCCTTCATCAGCCGGGGGTCGCTGATGGCTCGCGTTTTCGCCGCTTTACCGTTATATTATGCTGTTGCATTATTTCTCTATGTTGCGGGTCACTTAATGCAAGTATTGGAATAGATAAAGCCTCAGACCTCTCGCCGCCTTGGAGAAGTCTGGCCTGAGCAGGATTGACTTGACGTTGAACGCGAGCGCGGACCTCATGAACGAATTCCAGCTGTGGTTGCGTACTACGTCGACTTCGCTCGAGGGGCCGTGGCAGCGGGCACGCCACTTCACGGCTGCCCTCACCGGCGGAGCATCGGACGCGTCCTCCGTGGGATGGGGAGGATTCGTGACGTGCTTCTCGGGTGCCTTTCAAGCCGGGGGGGTGTTCCGCAATAACGATTGAACAAGCATATCAACAAGAATATGTTTGCTCTTTATCGTCTCCTGCGGGAGCTTTGCACACTTCATCCCGAGACTTTGCGGCATGCCCAAGTATTGATCGACGACTGAGCCTACGATAGCCCCCTCCCAAAACCAGCGATTTCTTCAGCGAAAGTTTCGCGGCTGCTCAACATGAGGAAAGATCGATGAAACTCTTATTTTCATATATTTTCTTGTTCGCGAAGGACTATTGACCGATGACGCCGGGGTGGCAAGGGGCACCGTATTTCAGGATATACGGCCGTGGGCTGATTTCAAAACCGGCGATTTCGTCAAGTAAAAGTTGGGGGGGCTACCGTAGAACGACTCTGACGTGGACAATCAATCGGTTGTGGGCGTGTTCAGCCGCAGGCGAGCAAGAGACCGTGAAACACACGCTTTCTTGGTACAGCTGTTTGAGCTGCAAGTGGAATTCGGTTTTTTGCTGTCGCTGAAGTGGGTCTCCACAGCGGCGAACGGCGTGGGGAATGCCATCTCGAGGCCTTCGCGAGAGTCGATTATTCGCCTCAGGTCGGACGCCTTTGAGATCCTTTTGGGCGCCCTGGGCCTGTTTAACATTGACCGGTCGCCCCGGTGGCGTATCAGGTTATCCTCGAGCCTGGTATAGGTCAGTTTCGTGAGTTCGAGCCCCGCCGAGTGCATACTCGTATAAATTCGTTGGGACTTTTTCTTGTGGACAATTTGACTTGCGGAAAGCGCGAGAGCGTGAGTTAGCAACGCTCGATGAACAATCGACGAGCCGTGAGATTGCTGAACCCTATGCGCGATAAAAATTGAACGCAAGAACCGGGGAGGAGAAGGGATGACACCTGTGACCACGGCTTGTCCAAAAGCTGGAAAGTGAAAGTGAGCAAAAAAAAAAAAACATTGGCTTGATGGCCTCCACGGCGTCCGCGCAGCGTTCTCCCGGTGTTACAGAGGCGTTGTCATTCTTTCCCCAATAGCGATTGTGAGAGCTCGTCGGGGGTTGATGTTCTGCCCCAGGACGTCTCCACAAGATTCAGAAGCTGCAGCAGAAAATAGCGTCAACCTCTCGGAGGGAGCTGTTGCTGGGGTGGGGGAAGTGTCGGAACCGATAAAGGAGGACTAGAGCCAGGGTGACCGCAACCTCATACACCTCAACACGCAGCAGCAACACAACTCGGAGGTGCGCTTGGTTGCTGCTGCGTAATCATGTGTATGAATTCGCGGTCACCCTGGCTCTCGTCCTCCGTCACCGGTTCCGATACCTCCCCCACCTCAGCAACTGCTGTCCCCGAGAGGCTGGCGCTACCAGCTGCCGGTGCCGGGCCTTTTTCTGCTGCAGCTTCTACCGATGCTGCCGCTGGAAAGGCCGGGCGGTTGAGCTCCCCTTCCAGCTCTCCGTGCAGGAGCACACAGTTCTCTAATGCAAGGAGAAGGCCGTGGTACTTCGCGAGGTCGACTACCCCCTTCTGGTGGAACTGGCTGGACCCATGGCCTCGCGACTCGTGTCTTCTTCTCAACTTCGCACACAGTAAGGAAATTCTCCGATCCCGTGATGGGGGCGAACTTAAACACGATGGGCTGTAGCCGAAACACGAGCTCCAGCCTCGACCGCACCTCGCAACTGAGGCTATCCGGGGTATGGACCCGGCTGATGTCGAGCGCCGACGGTGCCCCTAAGACTACCATAGGGTGTAACACGGCAGCTTGCCGCATGGGTAGGCAGCGCTATGAACGCCGCCTCGCCCCTATGTGCGTTTGATGCTGATAGGCCCGGCGGGGCTGAGAGGGTAGGTCCCGTCGGGCTCGGTTTGGAAACCGGCGCAAGTGCAGACGAAGGGCGAGGCGCCGCGGCCGGAGCAGGCGTAGGCGCCCCAGGTGTAGACACAGCAGGCGTGGGCGCGGGCGACGACCGCATCCGGGGCATGGTACAATATCTCTGAACTATTCATCTCCTTCCTCCTGTCTTGTCGGGCTTTTTCCGGGTGCTCAACACACCTGACCGGTCCTGATAGAACTTTCAAGTAACTTTTGTCAATAGGTGTTGTTCCAACCTTCGTTCCAAAATTTGGATCCGCCTAGTTGGGTGGCGAGATTACTGCTGTACCAGGTACCAGGTATCTGGTATGATGCTAAAGCCTCGCTCCGGGGGTGGCTGGCGCCGCCTTCCACCCTCGCGCAAGGAAGAATACATCTAAATGTTGAGGGTGCAGAAAGTAAAGGCCCATGATTTGGTGCAACTAGCGATTTGAAAATGCCAAAAGCTCCTTGTGCATAGCTGATTGCCCTGTGCTGTGCTGTATGCTTGTTGACGATGTCACGTTCTGATCGGCAGTATATGGATGTAACTTGCGAAGAAAAACAAACATGAACCGAGAGATGACAATCAAATGATAAAGCAAAAAGACGAGTACACACGAAGATACCGGTACCTGGTATCTGGTACGTCACGTGATACCGGGTACTGTATGTTCGAAATATATCACAGCACAGCACTGCACAGCACTGCACCGCACCACAGGGCAACGTACGACACCGCAAGGCACCGCACGGCGCTGCGCTGCGCTTCTGAGCTATATCGCTGGGCTAATGGTCTTAGATTTGTGTGGAGCGCTAGCGTGGTTCTCCTGGCCGAGGCTAGCTCGGAACGGGCTCGAGACGAGGCCCTGAGCGATGCGACATCGACAATTTCTCGGACTACAGCTTGAAAAAAGCGCACAGAGCGCGAACGCGCGGACGACGTGAAGTGTCTGTGGTTCTTGCCATACTTCGTTGGGCTTCCAGACATCCGCCGTTGTAGAGTTGTTGTACAGGAGGCCACCCCCAAATCTGGGGCTCTCCCTGTCTGCGGGCTGTCCCAGAAGGGGTTTTACAAAGTTAAATTCAGTATGTTTGCTATTCCGCCGCATGAAGCGCTTCTTGTTTCGACCGAAGGGGCCCCTTAAGTACTCGCGATGTATATGTATATTGAAGTCTATGACTGCGAGTAGAGAGCTTTTTGTCTCTCTCCAGGATGACGAATCGGTAGGGACACTGGGTGTGCTGGATGTCGATGGGTGGAAAAAGCAATTTCATTTAAAAAACGCGCTCAGCAGCGTGAAACATGTTGAAGTGGCGGCAAAGAGACTGTTGTTTTAGGTCACGTTAGTCACACCTTATGTTTATGTTCCACAATAAAAATATGTAATACATGTAAACGACGGTCCTTCACAGGGCTGAGTGTCAGCGGTATTTGGAATATATTATGTCTAGACGGTGGTCCGTCACAAGGCTGAGTGTCAGCGGTGCGCGGAAAATATCGAAATTTGTTGGTGGTGGCTTTACTGTTACGCATTAATCGAAGGATGACCACAACAAAAAGGGAAAAGGGACACGAAAAATGTGCTTACATACATGACGGTTCTCGGCAGAACACTTGTTCTTCGCTGCTGGCTTGCGGTGTCGCACTCTGCTGTCTGGTCGACAAGAACGTAACGCCGTACTTTCTTTGATGCTCTGCGGGGCCGATTGCAGGCTGTTCTGCTATGCTTGCGATACGTTCGTACTGAAGCTGTCGGAGCTTGGTGTTTGCCTTCACCCCACGGTGTGCGCAGAAGTAGATTCAAATAAACAAATGAAAAATAGAAAACATAACACTTCACGGATCGGTCTGAAAAATAATTTTCTCGTCGGCGACTAAGGGCCGAGATTAGGCCGGCAGGCCAGATAACTGCCGAGAGCGACCTCCCCATGCACCGACATTAGAGCATGTGAGTTTATTGTGTTGGCCGGTCTGAGCCAGTACCCAGCCCTAGCTGTACCGGTACGTGTTTGTATACTGCGGCAGTTCTGCTGTACTGAGCTGTACTGAATCGGTTGAAAGGACTGCTGTGCTGCACAGTATGTGCTATGATATGTAGTATCGCAGCAGTACGCGCACTGCAACGTGCGTTCTGGGTGTTTCTAGAGAGTATGAGTGCAGGGATTGTCTGTGCTGCTGTTCTACTTCTACTTCAAGTATAACATGTGCTGACCGTACTGGATGATTCTGCTGTAAACAGTAGTGATAACCTTGAGAAGCTGCAGCTGTTCAGCGGCAGGTGTATACAGCAGTACACTGCACTGAAAGGTAACAGTAGGCAGTGCTGGCGGTGAAACTATGGCGTTTTTTGGTACGTGTATTGCTACTGTGTTCACGAGCAGGGGTTCTGCACTACTCCACACATTGACAGAGCTTCCAACAGATTATCAACTGCCATACAGCAGTACCCCCTCACACCAACCTCATCCGGAAAGAGCACAACAACTATAAACGGCGTACGGGTAAAGAATCGCGAACCAATCAAATGGGCCTAGATTTGGGACTACAACGTAGTGCCGGCATTTTTGGTTGAGTTAGTCGGAGAAAAATGAACGCACCATTCGATCGCTTGCCCAAGTCTAGCCACCCTGTGAGAATACCACCGACCGGGGCAGGAGCCCTCACCCAACCCAATACTTGCATTGAATGATCCGGCGGCAGCGTAAAATATTATTAGAGCAATGAGGTACTACGGTAGAGACTTAAAACCGCGGACCAATATTTGACTGCTCCCTGAACGCGATCATATTTCTGCTCTTCTTCAACAACCGCTGACATATCTGCTAACCTATCCCTTGTTTTTCGCGGCCTTGTATAACGCCCTTCGTTTTTTTCGTAGATCGAGCGCCAAGTGGAGTTGTACGTGAAGGACGCCAAGGACATGGGCCTTGCTGTGAACCGCACGATCATCCAAAATTTCGGCGTCAAATCCAAGACCGATCTGCTCAAGATGACCTCCCTGTCGGACGAGACGAAAGCCCGGGTGCAGGGCTTCGAAGGCGGCATAAAGTGGTGCCGAAATTTTATGAGCCGACACGACATCCGGAGCACTCGCCCGCGAAGAGATGCTGGGAGCGCCAAGATGAAGGAAACCTTACGTCCGCCCCCGAGATATTCTGAGGTTTCCGCGCAGATCGGGTTTTTGGAAGAGATGGCGGAAGCATGCGGTATTGAACGTGCTAGTGCAGGAATCCAGATGGCCAAGATGGCGTTTCTGCTGGCGGGCGCAACGTAGCCTAGCAAGCAGGTAGATATGAGGACGTTCTCGACCTCCAAGGTGGATAGGAGGATGTTCTTGGCCTCCAAGATGGGTAGGAGGATGTCCTTGACCTCCGGGGATGGTGGGCCAGCTTTGGGGGGGGGTGTATATATGTATTGCATAGTGCGCTGTTCAGTCCAACCCAGTTTACCGAAGCTACGATAGGGGAACACCCTTAGGGTTTCTTTGTTCGGCGGCAGAAGACCTCTAGCGCGAGCGTCTGCTCTATTTTTGTGCAAGTCGCACACACATTTTGGTGCCTGGGTTGTTGTATCATGAAATTCACCGCCGTGGCGGTATGTTTTAGGCGCTCGCGCTCTTGAGTCCAGGAGCGTTCGCGCTAGTGGCCTAAACCCCGCAATGGCAATAGGGGTAACCCCCTCTCTGTAGCTCGTGTCAGTACCTCGCGTTAGGATGGAAATCTATAGGGTTACCTGATGTACTCTCTGCGGAAGCTTGGGTTATAGGGTTAAGCAGCGCGGTGCGACCAACAGGGCATTACGGCAGTGTTACAGCAGTACAGCACGCAAGTTTGATAATAGGCCAGCGGTAGACTGCCTGGGGGTTGCGCTAGGGTTCGGATCTCGGCTGGTGTCTTTTGGTATGCACATCACTTTTTCTTGGTATTTGTCTGTCGCCCGAAGCGCAAGAGCGCGAGTTGGCAAAATCCATTGTAAATCGACGAGCGGTGAGAATGCTGAGTCTCATTCGCGACAAAATGAAGAAACGTAGCGGGGGGGAGAACGAACGACACCTGTGACACCGGCTTGTCCAGCAGGCCGCCGAGGTTAAACCCCCCTACGAGTTGGACTGCCAAAGTGAAATTGATTGTGTGAAGAAGCAATATACCTGGTATAGTATTCCAGCTATATTGGAAGTACAGCAACCATCGTCGATATCGGTCTCAACATTGTAAGTCCGGGAGCGGGTGAATTGCAATGGGCAACAGAAGAATGACCTTCACACAGCTTAACCAAACGATGGAACGGACTCGGGCCGTCAGGTGCAGCATTCGTGTCAACGATGGCCCGACACAGCGCATATTACACCCACAGCCAGTGGAGGAACCCGCGTTTGTTGTGTCCATCCATCGCTAATAGTTGCGTATGCCGTCGTTTCAGTCTTTTGAAACAGGCGCTTTAGGACGCTTGGTCCCTAAGATTCACTGGGGCCACATACGGAAGCTCGTTTCCTTAGTCCTTTCTTGACCCGGTGGTCTTATCCGCCGCCTATAGCGAGTGTGAGCGCGCAGAAGCATCGCGCTGTGCCCGCCCGCGTCGTGCTGCTCCGCTAGCGGTGTTGTACATCGGCTGCTAAAATTATCGTCAGCCAACGAACCAGTCGCCGATCTAGTCGTCATTTTTTTGTCGTCGCTTTTTCCCCCTTTAGGTCCAAAGGGGGTGTAATGAGGGCCAAATCTAACAAGAACGGCCTCCGTGTGTTATGGGCTTTTTTCCACTGCAAAATTTATCGACAGTGTTCTGGTAGTCCACTCCAAAACACGTCATTGCAGGTTCTTCATCCGTTGAGGGTTTAGTTTCTGCTTTGACTGTTCCTCAGACGGCTATCTTTCTTGTCCGCAGTGTTTTGTCCGCGTTTTTTTTTCCGCGGCTGAAAAACTCACGCCTCAGGGCCCCGACGGCCACGCGCTCGCAGCGGTGCCTCTGCACGTGTCACCCGTCGCCATCTGGGAAGACTCGCGGTCCTGCTCGCTAAGTTTGGCGAGCAATTCCGGAAAACAGTCCCAAAAAGTTGACATAACTTGCTCAATAGGTAAAGTCCCGGTCAACATGAACTGCAGTCCAGTAAACACTACTGTAGTGGCTGTTGTCTAGTCTCAAGTGAACAAAATACAGATCGAACCGGTGCACTGACCGCTTGACCGAGTCTCTATTTGCAGTCGAAAGTAGTCGACATGCAGGACACTTCTGACGGCAATCAACATACAGAATCAACGTGCAAGTTGATTAAATTATGCGATTGATTGTTTTGTAATTATATTAATCACCGATGCCGTGGTTGTTGGATTACATTTTTGTTGCCCACTTGTTTATTGCTGTTCAGTGCATGAACAAATGACCTTTTGCTGTATTTGCAAGGCGTATCTCTGTCTCGTAGTTTGTGGCCACAGCAGTAGCAGAGCTCGTCTCTCTAGGAGGCATTGGCAAGGATTCCTGTTTGTGCTGGATGCACATGGGTGGAAATATCAATTTATTGCGAAGACAACCTACAGTACGCGAATATGCAACTAGTCGTGGCCAATAGCTACTATTTAACAGCTACTCTATTATAATCAATATTGAAGATGGCACGCTTTACGGGAACACAGTTCGTCGGCCTCGAAGGTCCCTTATATAGAGAATCTAGCGCGGCGGGCCCCGAAGGTTCCTTCTATATAGAAGTCCCTTATCTATTTTGTCCCTATTTAAGGTACCTAAGGTCCTTCCAAATGGACGGTGTCAACCCCATCATGATGAGCAGCAGAACATGAGTGTCGTACATTATTGTGTTTTTCAACCATTCCAACTAACCCTAACCCATACGGAATACCGGTCGAAATGCCCCCTATTGACTCACGGGGGTAAAATGGTTAGAAATTTGTCAAATGATATGTATCGCTGACATTAACTGAAAAATTGGGAACCTTGCGCCAGCAGTACATCTCGATAGAAGACTCACAACAGCAACGCTGGCAAGCTCTCGCCCGCTAGAACATGGATCAACCTAAAGCCTTCAACGGCGGCATCTATATTCATGTGGCCTTGTCCGGGGCAGCGTGGCTCGGCCTTGATGTGTTTGTGTCTCCAGATTGGGCGTCGATCGTCAATTGAAAGCTGAGAAGAAGCCCTTTTTTCGGTCGTGACAATTGTTTTAAGAAAAGCAGCGCTTACCCTCTGCCTCAACTTTCGTATGGGTTGGTATGGGCTCTGGGCTCTCGGTGCTTGTTAAGTTCCACCCATCTACATCCAGCGCAACCAGTGCCCATGCTGATGCCTCATAGAGAGACGAGCTCTGTGGTCACAAATTTCGAGGCAGATATACACATTGCAAATACAGCAAGGTGAGCTGGCCACGGAATGCCAACCACAATAAGCATGCGGGGAAAAACTAAAACATGCAAGCCAGTACACTACACCAGACTATTTGCAGCATTAAAAATATAATTGAGAAGATGAAAAAGAAAAAAAAACAAAACAGGAAAAATACTACTGGAAAGGAAGGGGGAACAGGACGGCACGATAACAACGGACAGCAGACAGACAGCCACTAGCAACACAGCGAATGACTGACACCATCCAGCCAACATCGGGGGCAGCAACCACAATGGGTTTCGAATCACTATACTGTAGGAGTAGGAGCATTGCCGCATGGTCTTATCACCTGCGCACTGTTCCTGACGACAGCGGTGCCAATACCGTCATCACCGCCTGCGTACGGAATAAAAAATCGACGTAGAATAATTAGGCAAGCAGAAACGCATCAACAAAGCAGATGACAACACCCAGCCGGCATCGGGGCAGCACCCAAGCTGGGTTCCGATTGCAACTATTAGCGGATTAGGAGCATTGAGCTGCCTGGTCTGTTCTCTACTCACTGTATCTTCGACGGCGGTGTCCACACCGACATCGCCGCCTAAATAGCCCCCAAGGGTACCCAACCGGAAAGAAGAAAGGGCAAAGCAAACAGGAAAAAAACAAAGAGAACGAGGGGAAGAAGGGATAAAACGAAAAAGGGGCAAACGGGTTCAGCAAGAACCCGTTGCCGGCGGTGGTAAAATCGATTGACACTGCACCCCCAATGGGGATGGACTAGGCGATCCAAATGACCAAAATTGAAAGCAAAACACGAGGTAGTCGCAGTAGCTTGAGGGTACGTAAACAGGTTCCATCTACTCGTGTCTACCGTCTCCTTGCTATCTTCAACAGCGGTTTCCCTACTCCCCCCGCCCCCCTTTCGGCTTTGTGCGTCACACGTACGGGCTGCGCGGCACTCCGAGCTCTCATTTTTCCTCCTCTACGTGCCACCTGGCCATGAACCGTTCGGCTGCTTCGAGGATTCCCCCTTACCGCTTGCCCGCCTTCTTTGCTTGCATGGGCCCACAGCACGGTTTCAGCTCTAAACTGCCGTGGGGAGCCTTACGTGGAGCCGAGGGTCAGAGAGAGGGGGAGGTGTACTCAATTTGTGCATGGCCGTAGTCGTGTGACCATATGGTGTAGACCCTCGCATCCCTACAATGCGGGATGGAGCATGTCGGGTTTTCACCGACCAGTCAGACATTGCTTGCACCAAGCGCGAAGCGCCGTGAGGTGTTCGGCGAGTCGCATGAAGGTGAGCTCCATCCTACTAAGAACCGCTTGTGAGGCGGACTTGCGCATGGATGACAGCTTCAATGAGTGGATGTGATTTCCGGTATGGCTTCCAGAAAGCATTGGGAGGCGGGGGGGGAGAAATGACACACACCATAGCGGTACCTATAGAGTTTAGGCCCGTACGCCGTTATCCTACTCTGTCTGTACGTACCGAAGAAGGTATGTATGGACAATGTGTGCATATTATACAAAAAGGGCCTGCGACGGCGCGGTATCCTCGAGGGCTAACAGAAACGGGAGACTCGAAACGTACTGTTAATAATGTAACCCTTTTGGGACCCAGATGCTGCGACCTAAAAAACTATATATAATTCCACCTTCTAGTAGGAGCGTGCAATCGCACAAGGATCATCACGCCGCGCGCACGTCGTACAACGCCCTTGCGCTGCAATGCTGTATCCGAATCATGTACTTGCACCTTGTACCTGATTCATGTACACCATCGGTGTTCCTCGTCCCCTCGAAGAAGAATCCGAATCGTGCAAGTCTGCCTATCAAGCGCTGTACTGTCCATGGGGATTGGTTGACATGTGTCTCCAGAGGTATGACCTGAACGTCAGCAGTGGCGAGGACGTCGTTGGGCCTAGAGGTTACTGATGCGGTCATTCTCACCTCCCTGTGCTGTATCGCTGCGCCTTTCGGGAAAGAACACGGGACCCACACGGCGAGGACCCAAATCGAAGGTCTTGCGACTCCCGGACAACAGAGTTGCTATGTATCGTGTCAGGGACAGGAAAAGCTGCGAACGTATATTGGTTAACCCGACTAGCAATGAATCCCCCCTCGTCGTCCAGCAGGCTGCCACCCCGAAGACATCCCAGGGGGCGGAAATCACACAAATTCCACGAGGCACCATTCTTCGACACACGGCCTACAAGCCCGGAAAAGTTCATCGTGACGATTCACACCGAGTCATTTGAACGTGTACATGCCGTGCCGGATTATCATTACACCGAATCCGCAGATATCGTCGTGGTCCTCAAAGTGCGGTGCCCTAAGGCTGCCGTCAATGTTTCACTCGTTTGTACCAGTGCTGCGGTCAATATCTCAAGAGCAAGCCGTGCATTGGTTCTTCCAGCATAGTAGTTTCATGTTTTTTAGATTAGTAGAAAATAGCTTTGACCTTTCGCTCGTTTTTACAGGAAGTCTGACTTGTAGCCTTGATATTTTCTGCAACTCCGCAATGCCCCCACCTCCCCCTTCTCCCGCCCTCTAACCTCACGCCTCACCGTGTGCAGCGCCGACGCACGATGGAGCGGAACCACCGCAAACTGATGGAGCTTGGACTGGTAGGACATGAACAGGTGAGGTGACCCCCCTATCCACCCGCCCACCCACCCACCCATCCACCAACCCACTAACCCACCCACCCAGTCGCGCGAACAGGTAAGGCGATCCGCCTACCCACCCACCCACCTACTCACTCATTCATTCACCCACCCACCCACCCACCCGCTTGCTCACATACCCACCCAGCTGCTCACCCACCCTCCCACATACCTACCCACCTACCCACCCCAACAGCCGAACACGTAGTCGTTGGCGCGCATCCTTTGCGAACACGAATCGTCCCTAGAGGCGGGCGACTCCTATCAGTTAGAGTCGCGCCGCATTGATCGTTGCCCCAGTTGCTCGCACTGAGCGAGCAACTGTAGCAAAACCCGCCCCCGCCCCTGCTGGGGTTGGCGTCGGTTGGCAACGACGATGTAAAACCCGCATGTAACTACGTGAGCTAAACCAGCAGGGTGCCATCTTGTTTTTCTCGTTTCATGTTTTGGCGGTAACCGAGATGGCGATCGAGTTAGGTCATATTGTGCGGAATGGAGAACCTTAACTCGGAGCAATGGGGGTGATATCGCGTAGCGTGCCTATGGTAAGGCACCCACGAGGCAACTACGTTGGGTCGTCGTTGCTGTGCTTGGACTTGTCCACACCAGAAAAAATATCAACTCATTCAAAGCTGTCGTCCGATATGCAAGAAAGTACGCACAAGGTGCCGAAGTTTTCTTGACAAGTGGTCCTAAGTAGGATGTAGCTCACCCTTCGTGCGAATCGCTGAACACCTCACGGCGCTTCGCGCTTTGCACAAGACATGTCTGCCTGGTCGGTGAAAAACTGACGTGCTCCGTCCCGACTTTGTAGGGATCCTCAAGACCATGCGATTACGGCCATGCATGAAAATGAGTACGCCCCCCCCCACCCCCCACACCGCCGACCCCCGAAGGTTGCAGAGAAGAGGGCCGGGAAGCGAGCGCAGCCTTCAAAACCGGTCGCCGCTGTCCCGATGGCCGCTGTCCGGAGATCACTGAGGGCGCGGAAAGAGACCGCCCCGAAGTACGCGGTACGTGATCCCCTCGTCTTGCTCTCTCGCTGAAGCCGCTTTGGTGTCTTTTTTGCTTTGTGGGACCTTCGTATTTTGTTCGTAACATGGCGGACTTAGCCTCTAGTTCAGCCTCCGCCAATGCGCACTTAGTCCCTTGTCACTTGTCATTTATTTTTTTTCCAAATTTCCAAATTTCTAGATTTCCAAGTTTCCCAAAAGCTAAATTTACGTTATTCTCGTCGATATTTTTTTCGTTACCAGAAGCGCAGGGTGGTATATTTTGATATTTTTCCGCTGTGCTCTCGAACGTGCCGGTAAGCCAAATGTTCGTATGCCCACAGTTGTTGGCCTCCTTGCCTAAGCTTACGTCCATGCACAGACCGCGGTCGTCTCAATTCCTTTAAACCTGCACCCACTTTTTTGGCGTCAAACTACTTCGGATTAGTATTGGATTACTTTTGCAGTGGTAAAAGGGTTTACTCATTTTTTTTAATTAACGTTTGGAAAATCTTTGAATAGAATTAAAGAAGTGTCGGGTGTTGTAACAGTCCTTGTTTTTTTGGCGCTGTACAGAAACCGGTGTGCAATTCTAATTCCAAGTAGTTTGCCTCCGAAACATTAGTGCACGCGTAAGGGGGTATTATAACCCTTTTTACCACTGACTAGAATATTTTCCAACACTGGTTCTAAGTAGTTCTGCAGTATTCTTCTGCGGCTTCACCGATCATTTAAAGTAAGTATTGGATTAGATGAGGCCTCCTGCCCCGAAGCAGGAGGGCCTCGCCCGGGATGTACCTCCGCGCTGAGCGCTCAGCGCGGCTGTAATCCTGGAAAATAAAATAAATATATTAAAATAAACAAAACACGGCGCAGCAGCTACTCAGCACACAGGATGTCTAGGGTGGTCCGAAATGGTTTCTGCTTCCTCTTGTTCTTGCCCGTTGGGCGGGGGTTGAAGACAGTGGTTTTGGCTCCGGTACTGTGCCTCAGATAGGCTCAAGTAGGCCGGAACCAACAGCTTTGTTCCAATCTTGGATCCATTTGAAGACATCTCTGGATGCTTCCGCACGGGGTTGAGTGTGGCAAGCCGCTCGCAGACTTCCCCGGCCGCAAAGGTTGTAAAACAAGAAACTACTGCATGCATGAGCTGGGTGGGTGGGATGGTCAGTATTTCTCATTCAACGTATGTTCTCTGGCTTTGGGTTCGTGGGAAACATGCACAATGATCGATGTGGCCTAGATTCTCCAAGTAATTCACCGGTTCCAAATCATGGAGCCACCTCCGTACCATCGATGTCTCATTTTCTGGAAACCCGATTTTACTGCAGTATTCTTCTGCGGCTTCACCGATCATTTAAAGTAAGTATTGGATTAGATGAGGCCTCCTCCCCCAGCCGGTGGGCCTACCCATACTTCCATTGCTTCTTGTACTCTGTATCGGCTACCGGACTGGGGTCGTCGCCTCACCCAAACTTCTTTAAAATTGTTTTCATACAGTGGCGTGCACGAGGCGAAGGACCGGCGGGTGTGGTAAATCAATTAGGATTAGCCTACTTTTGCCTTCGCTTAGAAGCACCGTCACTGGTTTGATAGGTGCTCCCCGTAAGAGCAGCAGTAGTCACCGTAAAACATACATGGTACCTCGGTACTGCTTGTTCCATGTTCCAAACATCAGCATGATGTAAGCTCGTCACGGAGTGGGTGTTCCTGCAGGACGAGTTCGTCCCAAACCGAGCTTCGTGTTTGCGCACGAAACCCGACACAAACGGGTCCCCCCCCGCGCCGGCGTCCTACGCCGGGGCATGCCACGACCACCGTCGGAGCGGTCATTGCATCGGGTCCCTAAATACGTCTGCCGAAACAGGCAATGTGGGCGAGGGGTTGAGAATCGCCCATGTGTCCCCCCACCGATGTTCGGCGGAAAGCTGTGGAATTGAGGGTAGAATAGGCCGCACGCCAGTCTGGCGATGATTTAGGTGCCAGAGCCATTCATCCGCGCCCAACTACCACGAATGCCAATACAAGACTATCTGAATGTCAATACACAGCATCGTACGTTAGAACCGGGGAAAAACATTTCACGCCCCTTGTTCTGCTAAACAACTAAGCGAGCGTCGAAGTGATGCTGTGTGTCCAGCCAACTCATCGAGAAAACCTGACGGTAGCACAGACACTAACAGCGCGACTCCGGGCCACTCCTACCTACCATTACCTAACAGCGAAATTATGATGTAACGAAATAGGAACAGCTGCCATGAGTCACGCATGTGTCTGCGATACTATCAGTAGCTAGCAAAAGAAATAAAAATCAAATAAAAATGAAAATTAAACAGGGCCTGCAACCGAGATTTATAGTCAGCCCGCTCAGCTATCGCCCGGGCGGACCGGGGGCGGGCGGCGGAATGGCAGGAGAAGCGAGTAGGCCGCGGTCGCAGCCTCCCCGGCGACCCCGACCCCGTCCCGACCTCCAACTCCCCTGGCGCGCGGGTGTTGCGTTCTTACCCGCGCAGCGCCCAGATCGGGGGGGTTGGGGGCTGCTGGGCCAGCGATGCGCCCACCCACCCGTCGCGGCGTACACCCTGCCGGTGCATGTACGCCCAATTCACGTGGAGAGGGACCCGGGGATGGGGCCGTCGAAAGGTACCTGTACTGGGTTACGGACGAGCTGTATTTAGCGTGTCGAGTCCTCGCAGCAGAAGCGGGTCTACCCGCCACACCGCGACACCCGCTCGTTATCAAACCGTAGCCCCCGCGCGTAGGTAGGAAGACATGGGGGCAGCCGTCTCGGTATCCGTTGAAATGTATGCAGTGTCGACTGTAAGCACGTTGTCAGCACATCAACCATAGATGCGTAATCACTGCCACCAGCGATACACACTATCACCTCTGATAAAACTGCGTAAGCATTACATGCATATTGACAGAGTAAGAAGCGGTATAGCGGGCGCAACTCTGACCCCATGTCAGCCATAACTGTCTGTCAACCGCGACCTGCGAAGCAATAGCGGCGACGAAGACAGGCGTCAGTATCAGTTTGACATCAGCAATCAACTACGCAAAAGCATCTCCGGCACCGCCGTGCTAGCGATGATGGTACAACAACCTCAATCCACGAAGCAGCGGCCATTATGTATGGACACAGTCGTGTGATCGATAGCTTTTATATATTGATACAGCACCCAGAAACTATCATCAGCAACAAGCAAATCAACTGCAGCGGCCCAGAGATAACACCGCCGTGCCAGTCATAGCTGTATAGCTATAGAGATCAGCAAAAACAAAGCCTCCAGCACCGCCGGGCCGAGATCCGCCAACCAGAAGCCCCTGGCACTGCCACGCCGAGGTCAGCGAAGTAGAGCCTCTGGCACAACCGTGCCCGTGATTGCTGTATACCGACAGCGACTAGCGAAGCCACCGCAACCATACCCCAGCCACGTCAGCAGTCACGCAAAGCAGCTCCGGCACGGCAGCGCCGGAGATTGTTGTATACCAACATTGATCAGCGAAGCAACAGTCAAAAGCCCGCGCCAGAGATCGTCGTATAACAGCAATCAGCGACGAAACAGCCAATATGACAGCCGTGCCATCAACCGCTGTATATCAACAGCGACAGTGATCAACGACTATCAACGGCGACTAGCAAGGCAACAGCGACAACACATCAGTGTGGGCAATAGCTGTATGTTAGCAGCAACCCGCAAAGCGAAAGCACTTTTGGCACAGCTGTATATCAACAGTGATCAGCAAAGTGAAACCATCTCTGGCAGAACAGTGCCAATGATGGTTGCATGTCCACACAGCCGTGTGTCAGCGACAGCTGTATACCGACATTAATACCGACATTACCCCTTTTGGAGCCCACGCATAGCGATAAAACAAGTAAGAAAGGCGGTCATTGTCATAGCATGAGTGCGTAGCACACGGTGTGTCATGCTACGCGCGTATCGCGCAGCTTCTTGCGTTGGAGTCGCACATGAAAATTCCCACTCCTTAAGCTAGCACCCCGTGTAACGTCGTGTGGCTGACCCTGCAATTGCCAGTTATATTCGTCAACGTTGCTCTCCGAAGTCCCAAAGGGGGTATTAGTACCCACAGCAATCCGCAAAGCAAAAGCATCTGGCGCAGCCGAGCCAGTGATAACTGTTCGATCTGCGCGACAACGATAGCTGTGTAACCACCGCAACAAGCGAAACATGCAGCCATCCCTGATGAAACTGCATCAGCATGAACTGTATATCCACAGTAAAGAGAGGTACAGCGGTCGGTATAGCGGTCGGTATAGCGGTCGCCACCCTGACCTATGTCACTAACAACTGTGTCTCAACCACGACTCGTGAATCAGTAGCGGCACGAAGATAATTGTCAACATCTGGATGAACACAGCAACCAGCAAGATACGTGTGTTAACCGCAACCAACCAGCAACCAGCGAAGTTAAACCATGAGTTCGTTCCGGTCTTGTTTCGCAAAGTCTCTTTATCTCTCGCAGCAGAAGCGGATTAACCTGCCACAAGGTAACCCCGCCCATTGTTAAACCGTAACCCGCGCGCGTCGGTGAGAAGACAAGGGAGCGGCGGTATCGGCATCCGAGAAAAATGCCGTATCGACTGCAACGACGTTGTCAGCACACCAACCCTAGCTGCGTAACCCCGCAACCCGCGACACACGCAGTCGCCTCTGATTAAACTGCGTCAGCATGAAGTGTATATCAACAGTAACGAGTGGTATAGCGGTCGCAACGCTGACCCATGTCCGCCATAGCTGTGTCTCAGCCGCAATCCGAAAGTCAGCCGCGGCAATGAAGACAGCCGAACCATCTGTGTACCTCAGCAACTGGCAAGACAACATATCCCCGGCAAAGCCGATCCAGCGATGGTGGTATATCCACTACACCCAACCAGCGACCAGAGAGGTGGCAGTACAACGTACCGAGGCCAGCGGAACAAAAAGCCGCTGTTACTGCCGTACCGACGTCAGCGACGCGAAGCCCGCTGGCACCGCCGTGCCTATGGAAGCGATATATTGCTAGCGAGGAGCGAAACAATAGCAACCGATAGCAACCGTAGTACCACCATGTCAATGAGCAGCCTAACTAATCAGCACAGCGAAATACAACTAACCCAGCCGTGTATCAACCGTGAGCAAGGAAGCAGATGCACTGCTGGACGACGCAGCCGTGTCGACCAGGGCGGTACATTAACCGCGATCAGTCGACCAGGGCGGCACATCAACCGCGATCGGCCCAGCGAGATCGCCTAGACGCGTATCGTCAAAGCAAAATACTCCCAGCCCAGTCGTATGTCAACAAACAGCAAAGCAAAGGCCATTCAAGACGCCACAACCGTGTCGACCAGAGCGGTAGATCCCCCCGATCCGCAAAGCGAAAGGATATCTGCGACCCCTGTATATCAACAGCGATCGGCAAAACCAACTCCCTCAGGCACACCCGCGCCCGCGATTTTTTCAAGGCGAAAGTACAAAAGGCACAGCTGCATATCAACCCCGAGCAGCAAAGCGAAAACGCTGCTGGGCGACAGTCGTGTCGACCAGAGCGATGTAACCACGGTCAGCAGCGTGAAAGCATATCTGGCATAGCCGTACATCCATGGTGATCAGCAGAGCGAAAGCACGTTTGGCCCAGCCGGCCATGAAGTGTGTATGTCCCCACTGCGGCATAACCAATCGGCAACGCGAAAACACAACTAATCCAGTCGTACATCAACTACGATCAGGAAAGCGAAAGCACTTCTGGGCCACACTGCCGTGTCGAGCAGAGCGGTATATCAACTGCGATCCACAGAAAGAAAGTATATCTGGCACAGCTGCATATCAAAGTGCGGTGTATCAACCGCGATCAGCCGAGCGAAAACATACTGTCGTAGCAATATATCAACAGCGGTCAGGACCTTAAAGCGACAGCGCTGCTGGACGACACGGTCGTGACTGCCAGAGCGGTAAATTCACCGCGATCAGCAAACCAAAGGCATCTATGACACAGCTGTTATCACCAGCACCGTAAATCAACCGCAATCAGCAACGCAAAACGCAATTGGAGCCGCTGTATATAAACCGCGATCAGTAAAGCAAAATAATGTCTGGCGCGCCGGATTCAACAGCAATCAGAAAACTGAAGCGAAAACCCTTCTGGACGACACAACCGTGTCGACCAGAGTGGTGTATCAACCGCAATCAGCAAAGCAAGAGCATATCTGGCGCAGCTGTATATCACTAGCGCGGTATAGTTGCATATGAACAGCAATCAAAAACTAAAGCGAAAGAACATCTGGACGATGCAGCCGTGTCGACCAGGGCGGAATATCAACTGCATGATTAGCCAAGCAAATGCCTATTTAGCGCAACTGCGTTTTTACCAGCCCGGTATATCAACTGCGATCAGCGAAGCGAAGCATGTCCACCACTATCTGGCACAGTCGTATATCACCAGCAGCGCGGTATAGCTGTGTATCAACAGCAATCAAAAATTTAAGCGAAAGCCCTGCTGGGCGACGCAGCCGACGAGGGCAGTACATCAACCGCGATCAGCAAAGCAAAGGCATATATGGCGCAACTGTATGTCACCAGCGTGGTATATCTACCGCGTTCAGTAAATCGAAAGCACATCTGCCGCAGCTGTACATCACCAGCGCGGTATATCAACCGCGATCAGCAAAGCAAAAGCATACCCGGCGCAACTGTATATCAACACCACGGTATACCAACCGCGATCAGCAAAGGGAAATAATATCTGGCACAGCTGTGTATCAACAGCGCGGAACATTAACCGCTATCAGCACAGCGGGAGCATATATATCTGGCGCAGCTATATATCAACAGCCATCAAAAGGTTAAAGCGAAACCGTTCTGGACGACGCAGCCGCGTCGACCAGGGCGATAGATCAACCGCGATCAGCAGCAAGAAACATATCTGGCGCACATGTATGTCACCACCGCGGTATAGCTGTATGTCAACAGCAACCAAAAACTTAAAGCGAAGCCGCCCTGGACGACACACCCGTGGCAGCCAGAGCGCAGCTGTGTATCAACAGCGCGGAACATCAACCGCAATCAGCATAGTGGAAGCATATATAGCGCAGCTGTAAATCAAGAGCCATCGAAAGCTTAAAGCGATGCCGTTTCGGACGACACAGCCGTGTCGACCAGAGCGGTATACCATCCGCGATCAGCCGGAAGAAAAATATCTGGCGCAGATGTATGTCACCAGCGCGGTATAGCTGTACGTCAATAGACATCAAAAACTTAAAGCGAAGCCGTTCTGGACGACACGGCCGTGTCGAGCAATATTTCAACCGCGATCAGCAAAAGCAGAAACATATCTGGCGCAGATGTAAAACAACAGCGTGGTGTAGATGTATATCAGCAGCAATCAAAACCTGAAGCGAAAGCACTACTAGAAAATGCAGCCGTGTCGACCAGAGCGGTATATCAACCACGATCGGCAAAACAAAAGCATTTTTGGCGCAGCTGTATTTCACCAGCGCCGTATATCAACCGCGATCAGCAGAGCTAAGCCATATCTGGTGCAGCTGCATGTCACCAGGGCAATATAGCTGCATACAACAGCATCCAAGTCGAAAGCGAAAGCACTTCTGAATGACACAGCCATGTCAACGAAGGCGGTATCAACCGCGATCAGCAAAGCAAAACATGTCTGGCGCAGCTGTATATCAACCGTGATCTGCAAAGTCAAAGCATATCTGAGCTGTATATAAACAGCAATCAAAATCTAAAGCGAAAACGCTTCTGGACGACATAGCCGCGCCGACCAGTGCGGTATATAAATCGCTATCAGCAAAGCAAGAGCATAACCGGCGCAGCTGTCCATCATGAGCGCGGCATAGCTGTATATCAACAGCCATCAAAAACCAAAGCAAACGCACGTCTGGACGACACAGTCGTGTCGACCTGGGCGGTATATCAACCTCGAGAGCTGCATATAAATAGCAATCAAAAACAAAATCGAAAGCATTTCTGGTCGACACAGCCGTGTCGACCTGGGCTGTGTATCAACCGCGATCAGCAAAGCGAAAGCATCTCTGGTGCAGCTGTATATCACCAGCGTGGTGTAGCTGTATATCAACAGCAATCCAAATTAAAGCGAAAGCACTTCTGAACGACACAGCCGTGTCGACCTGGGCGGTATATTAACCACGAAAGCTGTATGTCAACAGCGATCAGAAGACTGAAGTGAAAGCACTTCTCGTCGACACAGCCGTGTCGACCCGGGCGGTGTATCAACCGCAATCAGCAAAGCAAAGACATCTCTAGCGCAGCTGTATTTCGCCAGCGCGGTGTAGCTGTATATCAACAGCCATCAAAATCGAAATCGAAAGCACTTCTGGACGACACAGCCATGTCAACCAGGGCGGTATCAACCGCGATCAACGAAGCAAAAAATATCTGGCGCAGCTGTATATCAACCACGATCAGCAAAGCGAAAGCATATCTGACCTGTGTATCAACAGCAATCGAACATTATGGCGAAAGCACCTCTGGACGACACAGCGTGTCGACCAGTGCGGTATATCAACCGCTATCAGAATATCCGGCGAAGCTGTATATCACCAGCGCGGTATAGCTGTAAATCAACAGCCATCAGAAATAAATGCGAAAGCATTTCTGGACCACGCAGCCGTGTCGACCAGGGCGGTATTCAACCGCGAAAGCTGTATATCAACAGCAATCAAAAACGAAAGCGAAAGCACTTTTGGTCGAAACAGCCGCGTCGACCTGGGCGGTGTCTCAACCGCGAACAGCAAAGAAAAAGCATCTCTGGCACAGCTGTATACAACAGCGCGGTATAGCTGTATATCAAAAGCAATAAATAAAATAATAAAAATAAAGCGAAACCACTTCTGGACGACACAGTCGTGTCGACCAGGGCGGTATATCAACCGCGAGAACTGTATATCAACAGCAATCAAAACTGAAGCGTAAGCACTTCTGGTCGACACAACCGTGTCGGCCTGGGCGGTGTATCAACCACGATCAGCAAAGCGAAATCATCTCTGGCGCAGCTGTATATCACCAGCGCGGCATAGCTGTATATCACCAGCAATATATAAACCTAAAGCGAAAGCATCTCTGGACGACACAGCCGTGTCGACCAGGGCGGTGTATCAATGGCGAGAGCTGTGTTATCAACCGCAATCAAAACTGAAGAGAAAGCACTTCTGGTCGACACAACCGTGTCGACCTGGGCGGTGTATCAACCGCGATCAGCAAAGAAAAAGCATCCCTGGCGCAGCTGTATATCACCAGCGCGGTATAGCTGTATATAAACAGCAATCAAAACTAAAGCGAAAGGGCTTCTCGACGACACAGCCGTGTCGACCTTGGCGGTGTATCAACCGCGATCAGCTAAGCAAAAGCATATCTGGCGCAGCTGCATATCACCAGCGCGGTATAGCTGTATATCAACAGCAATAAAACTAAAGCGGAAGGACTTCTGGACGACACAGCCGTGTCGACCTGGGCGGTGTATCAACCGCTATCAGCAAAGCAAAAGCATCTCTGGCGCAGCTGTATATCACCAGCGCGGTGTATCTGTATATCAACAGCCATCAAAATAGAAAGCGAGAGCACTTCTGGACGACACAGCCATGTCGACCAGGGCGGTATCAACTGCGATCAGCAGAACAAAAACATATCTGGCGCAAGTGTATATCACCAGCGCGGTATATCAACCACGATCAGCAAAGCGAAAGCATATCTGAGCTGTATATCACAACAGCAATCGAAAATAACTGCGAAAGCACTTCTGAACGACACAGCCGTGTCGACCTGGGCGGTATATCAACCGCTATCAGCAAAGCAAGAGCATATTCGGCGCAGCTCTATATCACCAGCGCGGTATAGCTGTATATCAACAGCCATCAGAAATAAATGCGAAAGCATTCCTGGACCAAACAGCCGTGTCGACCAGGGCGGTATATGAACCGCGAAAGCTGTATATCAACAGCAATTGAGAACGAAAGCGAAAGCACTTCTGGTCGACACAGCCATGTCGCCTTGGGCGGTGCCTCAACCGCGAACAGCAAACCAAAAGCATCTCTGGCGCAGCTGTATATCACCAGCGCGGTATAGCTGTATATCAACAGCAATAAATACAAATAAATAAAACGAAAGCGCTTCTGGACGACACGGCCGTGTCGACCAGGGCGGTGTATCAACCGCGAGAGCTGTACATCAACAGCAATCAAAACTGAAGCGAAAGCACTTCTGGTCGACACAGCAGTGTCGACCTGCGCGGTGTATAAGCCACAATCAGCAAAGCGAAATAATCTTTGGCGCAGCTGTATATCACCAGCGCGGTATAGCTGTATATCAACAGCATTAAATAAAAATAAATATAGCGAAAGCACTTCTGGACGACACAGCCATGTCGACCTGGGCGGTGTATCAACCGCGATCAGCAAAGCAAAAGCATCTCTGGCGCAGCTGCATATCACCAGCGCACTCTATCGACCGCAATCAAATCGTAATCATGTCTGACGCACACTCTATCAACCGCGATCAAAGCGAAATCATGCCTGACGCAGCGGTATCTACACCGACCAAGCTATAGCATGTCTGGCGCAGCGGTGTCGACCAGGGTGGTGTATCAGCAAAGCAACAGCATATCCGGTGTAGCTGTATATCACCAGCACGGTCTATCAACCGCGATCAGCGAACGGAAAGCTTTTCTGGCGCAGCTGTATATCAACAGCAATCAGCACAGCAAACCCTTCTCAGGCACCGCCCCGCAGACATATGTAACATAGCCAGCACGTCCGTATATCAACAATGGGCAGCAGAGCCGAGAGCACGCCTGGACCACACAGCCGCGTCGATCAGAGCGGTAAATCATCCGCGATTAGCAAAGCGTATGTCAGCAGCTACTAGCGAGCAGATCATGTAAAATAAAATGACGTCGGCAATACGTCACACTGCTGTATAGCCGTGCTTTGTACTGCAGGAAGGGTAAGGCGTGGTCTAATCAGATAAGTACAAGTATCGAGGTTGTACAAGTACCGAGGTTGGTACTGCAAATCGTTTCCAAAACAAGAGCGATATATCAACCGCGATCAGCAAAGCGTACATCAGCAGCTAGCCACCAGCAAAGTAACAGGGCGTGGTCAGTCATGAGCCACAACCTACATCAGGATTTACCACGCAGAAGCCCCGAGTATTGTTCCATATCATGCACGAAATACCAGCAGTGTCATGCGCGAAACGCCCTCAGTAGCACGGAGCCTGGTACTACTCATCAGGCATGGGGTGTGCCTGGATATAGCAGATCTTACAAAATAGGCAAAATAATATCTGGACACCACATCCTGTACAGCCGTGCTTGGTACTTGGCTGAAGTGTAAGGCGTGGTCTCTTCGGATACATACAAGTACCGAGGTTGGTACTGCTGATTGTTTCCAAAACAAGGAAAAAAAACGACATACCTGGTAAATGGAAGGTACCAGATATATGTGGAACTAAATATGTCTACATCAAACCGTGCATCCCAGCAGCCTCTGGTACGTCGTATCCTGGTGCCTAAACTCGTAGCTAGGGCCGTGTATCCTGGTGCAATACTCGTAGGGCACAGGACAGGGTAGCATGCAACCCACGCCCCCCAGACAACGCCTTTCGCCTGGCGGCCTGGCTATAGTATACTAAGAAGGTCCCGCAGCCTACGGACTATCCTGATGAAACAATGCTTCTGAGGGGCGGTGTCATATTCCTTGTATTATTGGATCTCAAATCATGGAAACATGTCTGATCCGGGTTGACTTGCTCTACGATCTTGATATGGAAGGGCCCACCACCATGTACAGCAGTACCGGTACGTTCGTTGTGCGCTGGGCATTCTAGGGTATACCTGGTATAGAGAAGGTCAAAACACCCGATATCCCTGGCTGCTGTTGTGAGCACGCACTACGGGGCAGTTGTTCGTACGTTGTAGTGTAATACCGCGCCCGACCCCGACCAACCCCCATGCCGACTACTTGCCCGAAGGCCTCTTTTCTGTTCGTGAAACTACATATTTTATGAATAGATAGAAGAAGCAGTGCCATCATCAGCACTCGAAGAGCGACGCAACAGAAACAGTCGCTCGACACAGCAGAGGCCACGGGAAACGACTGCTATTCATTGGTGGTGTGCTTAGTCTGCTGGTGGAAATCCTGCTGCATACCTGGTATATGCATACGGTAGTACTGCTGTATGTACGAGGTACGTGCGAAAACGTCAGCTACATGTTAGTTGTTGCTCGAAGGATAATAAGTGGTTTGTATACTTCTTCTCCAAGCTGTCCATCTGGTCGCATCCACCCATGTCAGCTTTCTCCCATATTTCAGTGCGATCATAACGCCATAAGACCTCTACGAGTGAGTTTTACTGCGTAAACGGAGGCAAGCAAACCTGCGAGCCCCGCCTGGGTACTCATGTCACAGTACACGCCAGTTCACGCCACGGAGTTTAGCCCCCGAGATAAGTCCCATACAACACGCGGCTCCCCAAGTTGCTTGGGTCTTGTGCTCCTTCCTGCTCCGAAGAAAGCTGTCGAATTGGTGCAGGTTCGTATTTGGAATTGTGCAAAACGGGAGTCCGCGAAGTCCACTCCACGGCTAGAGCGGCGGCAGTCAGTCCCAACGACAGAGCCGCCTGGGACGACGCGGACGACAATCTCCTCGTATCCTCAGTATTTCTCCTTCAACGTATGTTCTCTGGCTTTGGGTTCGTGGGAAACATGCACAATGATCGATGTGGCCTAGATTCTCCAAGTAATTCACCGGTTCCAAATCATGGAGCCACCTCCGTACCATCGATGTCTCATTTTCTGGAAACCCGATTTTATGCCCCCCATTTGTAGATACAGTTCTTAAGGGGCTAAGAGCGTTTCCTTCCGCTGGCTGAAGGCAGCAGAACGCACGCTTGGATATGGTGGGATAAATTTAAAGGGGAGGGGGCTAAAAACATCTGGGATTAGATCTGCATACAGAGATTTTTCTGACCGCCCCCCTCTCGCTTCTCCGCCTGTGGTGTACGATTTTGTTTTTGTTGCTTATTTTCGATCAAAACGTATGCCATGGCACGCGTCATGGCTAACTGCGTCGGTCAGAAAGACCAGCAGACTTGCCTGCACCTCGAAATTGCGAGTGCGTTCTTTGAAATGGCGATTCGATCCTTCGAAATTGCAAATCCGTTCTTCGAAATGGCGAGTCTATTCTGCTAAGCGGTGAGTTTTTACTTTGAATGGACGAATCTGTTCTTCGAAATGGCAAGTCTGTTCTTCGAAATGCCGAACCTTGCGCTTTCGACGAAAACCGTATCTTCGCAGGAGGACACCGTGGGCTATGATGACCAAATCGACCGCTTCGGGAAGCGCCCGAGGCGGTCGTGTACCGGGGCGGCACCGCCCACGGGAGGGGGAGAACATGGCCAGAAGCTCCAAAAGCAAGCCCTACCGCTTCCTGAGTTTACCCGTGCCCGGCCACGCGAGTCGAAGCCCTTGCCTCCCGATAGCAGCAGGTGTGCATCTAGATCTACACCAGATACACGTGTATGGGATTTACGGAATATTGTGCATCGTCAGGCCGATTCTTGTCGAATGTCTTTTTTCCTGATTACCAGCGCATGCGAGTTTGTGCTCTGGACGGCCAAACATTTTGACAGCAGAAAAGTAGTTGCCTTTCAAGACTGCATGAGACCGACGCCGTTACGGGTGTTGCCGAATCATGGTATGGCTTTATCCGAAAACAACATCGGATACATGTCCCCGGTGCTCTCTAAGCAACCCCTTTTCAAGCACAAGCGGTACAACAGCCGCCCACCGCCGTCCATCCGCACGCACCGAGCGTGGGCCGAAGCAGGAAGGGACAGGGGTCTACGGCCGAGTGGTGCTTGGCGCAAACTCCATGTGGTGGCGGTAATGGTGGTGATGACGCACCTTTTCTCCTCAGCAGTACCTTACGACCGGCTACTGCTGCCGCTGCTGCTGCTGGTGCTGCTTTCGCATCTCCTTTGTGAGCCACGACCGCTGCCGCTGCCACGCCGCGCGCTGTTGTTGTTACCGTTGTTGCTACTGCTGTTGACTCTGCTGTGCTGCTGCTGCTGCTGCTTTTGCCCTCTTATTTTACTTGTAATCTGTGTTGTTCGTTTTCACCCGTTCAGGGGCAAGCCTGTCTGGCAAATACCAGTTATGCCAGGAGACGGCAACCTTGGCGTATGACAGACAGCGGCATTAACGGCGAGGCCTGTGACGGACGACCGTGTATACGTAGTTTATGACGAACGGCCGTCTAGACGTTCTATACTAGTTTTAGAATAGGAGATCCTAAAGGTGTGACTGACCAACCCGAAAGCTGCAGTCTCCTGGCATATTTGCTGCTTTCTTTTATCTTCCCATTACCGCAGTACAATGTATATGTACTCGTGCTATACGTATATGGTCAAGTCCGTACCATAGTTTTAGTAATACCAGTACACACGTCCTGGCACCTATCTTCTGACGACGGAGTACATCGTAGGTCACAAGACAACAACGAACGCCAACAGCCGCACATCATCCACCCACGCAGACCACTTTACTGAAGTTGCAAATGTCCTGCTGCGCAAGTCCCTCCCGACAGCTATACTATCATTTTCATAATCCTTTTTCAAGAAACACAGGAGTAAGGCCATCTCTTACTATAATGCCAGTTCTGGACCTAAAAATGAACGTTTTCGGGTGGCAAAATCCGGATGGCAAATCTTACAGACCCGAAATTGGTGATTGTTCAGGCTTAAATTTTCGGAAATTGTTTTCGGGTCGGCCCCCACCCGAAAATAGGGGTCAATTATCGGATGAAATCCCTACCCGAAAACGCCGTACCAGCGGGGGGGGGGGGGGCTCTATATACGGAAATAAATGTCACAGAGAGCAAAATCAGGGAGAGGAACAACGATAGAAATACCAGGAATTTTAGGGCAAAACGTTGTTTAATAAGAAAAGGCCCTCAGCCTCGTTCCATTTTTTCAGCAAATCCTTCTGCGGCAGATTTTTTTTTGTGTGCGTGCTGCCGTGTCCTGCCGTGATTGGGGGCTCTGTCTTCGTTTCTTGGGTGGCACGGTAGCCGCCGGCAGATACGGAGGTATCCGTCCATCCCTAGTGCAGCGCGAAGCGTGGTGCTTTTCCTTGAGCCGGAGAGGTCTCCAGCATGATCGCGCTGCCGTAACCCCTTTACAAGATTCACACACGACAAAGGACTTGGAATTAGTGTGTGGTACGTTTTGCAGCTCTAACAGGGTTAAAGCGTGTTAGCCCCTTTAGGTCTTCACCCATAACTTCGGTGACGAAGTCACATGTGATTAATGTGGGGTCATTTTCTGCGGGAGTAAAAGGGTTCATCTCGATAAACTTAGGAAATGTTGACATGATGTCAGCACGATGTCTGCACTGCGCTATGCCATGTTGGGGATTTACTTCGATCTTAACGCCTTTACAACTAGAAACCCATTTTTGGGATAAAATTACTTGGAATTTGTATAGGGAGGGGTTTTGGGGACTCTAAAGGGCTTGCTTGGCAATAACCCGATTGTTTCTCTTTCCGCCTTCCCCGCTATTTTTTATTCTATGTTTATAGAAATCTGGAATGCGATATACCCATGCTAGTGGAGGAATACCTAGGGCGGAGCTTTCCGGCGTTCGGGAAAGCTCCTGTGATGGAGCTGTCCACCAAATCGCGCTCGCCAAAGTTCAGCAGGTGAGTGGTGTAGTGAAACATCCCGTGCTTAACCCTTTTAGCAGCTTAGTTCCGACATGGGGACGAAACACTTGGAGTTAGACTATGATAGAATAATGTTAGGAGTTGGAAATCGTTTAACTGTATAACGAGTGCACCCACATTTTTTTGGGAAAAAATACTTGGAATTTGTGTGGAACACTTTTGTTGCAGTTTTCATAAGAGTTAACCCCGCTAGGGCATAAGAGGGAAAACCTGTCGAAAACACATGCTGGTTGCGGCTTCGACGGCACGGAGCAGTCCGGGTTTGCTGGAGTAGGGGTTGTGTCCGAAAATGGAACGGAAGAACGGAAAAATGCTACGGCGCCCAGGGAAACCGCAAGTGACGGAATCTGCCGTTTGTTTTGAGACGGACGGATTTAGCGCTGTTGTTCCACGACTTAACGACACACGCGCAGCGTTATTATTCTAGTCCTGTTTCACACTCTCTTGTTATTTTTTTCCAGCTATACGTATATATGGGTCCGAAAAGCGTTTATATTTGGCTCGAGAATAGGGAGGCTCCCCCTCCCGATTGCCAACATCACCGAGCGAGAATCGGCTCCAAAATGTTGATGCTCGCCGTCGTGTCAATTTTGCAACAACTTTCCGGTAGTACGTAGCAATCACGCTTGAGCTTTTGTCAACATGTCCCCGTAGCGCGAACTACTCGCTCAGGATGCCTTCGACGGCAGGGATGCATCTAGTTTTTCTGGAACTCCTTTCTCGCTTGGGCTCTCTACCTCCGCCCAAAAACCGGCCTCTTTGAAAAGCTGAAAGTGCAACCTGACGCACTATTCCATCTGGCCCAAGCATGTTACAAACCAATGTTTTGTTAAATTATCAACCCTTTTGAGGCCCTTGTAGAGACAAAAAAAAACGTGATTGCGATATTTGCAAGCGTCTACCAGTAGCGTGAGCGCAGAGCAGCTCGCCAGGCACATAACAACCAATATTTTATTAAACTATTGACCCTTTTGGAACCCTTGTATAGCAAAAAAAAAAAGACTATTGCGACATTTTCAAGCGTCTACCAGTAGCAGCGTGAGCGCGAAGCAGCACGAGTAGGTGCTGCGCCCGCCCCGTACGAGTCTTTTTGCGTTGATGTCGTTCGGACGTCGATATTTTCATCGTCAACCAGCAGTGACCGATGCCGTTGTTCGTCAATTTTTGTCTTTAATTTGAATTCTCGAAAGCGTTGGTGAGGAACTCTCCACCTTACTAAAAAATAACTCGCGTATCTGAAAAAGTGAAAAAGTGTAGCCCGACGAGTAAACTCCCATGTGGCCTATAGGCAAATTGCAAATAATGTTTTATTCAATTACTACCAGGTATATTTTTATGAAAGTTTCGAGGACGTAAGCTGTGAGTTCGATTAATTTTTGGGTCAGGGTCAACACTCGTCTTTACGAGCTGCGTGATATTCCGGTCGCGCGTTTTTACTCTCTGAAGATTGTATGTCTCGTCTGTGAGATCGGCCGATTGGTTGGTCGATCGATACTCAGCTTTGCCAAGGTTCGTATTGCGGCGGCCGCGCGCGGTCTGTGTCCTGAAGCACAAACGGTACGAGTATTCCACGATGCTGGATGACTCCTCAGCGTAGAAGCTTCGTCCGTCGGACAATATGTTGGCCAAAAAGCGAAGGTGGACGAAAAACCAAATCGTCGACACCCCACAGTAATTTTTCCCCTAGACAGACAGGGAGGGGGGGTGCTCTAACACCAAGTGAAAATAAAGGCGAGAAGAAAAAAAAAAAAACGGGAAAAGAACGCCGTTTTCTCAATTCATCCTCTGTGGTGAAAGCCGCTCCGTTTTTTATTTCTTTTCTGGCCTTTTTTTTTAGGTGTGTGGTATCGTTTTTATCCTTTTTGGTCGCATGCTCTCGCAAAAATTGCCACTCCTATCATTGCATGCGTCCGAATGAAACTCGGCGTCGCCAAAAGGTTATTGCTCGCGGTCTTGCGAAGTTCACAACAAAGACCCATTCGCTACTTCGAACCCCGGCACACCACCATCCCAACTACCGTGTGCTAGCCAGCACGCCTGAGCTTTTCCGGCACATCTACGAAGCACGAAAATCCTAGGCCAACTAATACCCTTTTTTTTTGTTTCTACGTTTTGCCGGATAAGGAGCGAGCAATAAATATATATATGCTTCCATGTCCTCCCCCGATTGTGATCGCTATACTGGAAAAAAATCGTAGTTGCCATTTGAGCTGCTTTCATGCTCTTGGGGCCGTTCGTAACGAACGCAAAAAATGACAATTTGTTGACAAATCGATTCGTGACATTCGAAATTCTGAAATGTCGCGTTTAAAAAAATCTCAACAACCACGTTAGTTTTTGCACAACAACCACGTTAGTTTTTGCACGAATCGGGAAACCACGTTATATGAACAATTTCTAAACTTTTCAAATCACGATTTGGGACAAATATCACGACTCGCCAAAATGTGTTTTTTTTTTGTCACGATTCATGGCATATTTAGTTGTTCGTTCTAAGCATGAGCCTTAAAAACACCCAATAATGCATAAACAAATATTAGCATAACGGATACCTTGATATAAAGTTCTTCAACTGCTCGCTCATGCCCCTCTTCCTCCTCTTTCTCCATGGACTCGCTTGTTCTCGAAGAATGTCTGGCGTGACGGAGTGGAAAAACGCCGTTTTCCTCTGGGTGAACGTTGACGAAGGGGAAGGCTACGCGAATCTCTTCGAAAGGATCCTGCCGGCAGCAGCTGTTAGCGGAACGGGGGAAACCGGGTGTTTTGCCGCCGAGGGTCCACCGAAGCGTGCAGTTCTCGGGGAGAAAAGAACCACGCAGGAGCCTGGAAAACCTGATTGGGAAGGTAGAGACACCACAGAAAAAATGGCGGTTGATGGCGAGCAAAATGACTCCACCTTTGACGCTGCGTTGTCGGAGGAGCTCCGCATGACATGGTACGCCGGCGGACGCATGGTACCAGAATCGGCACTCATCCGTAGGTTACTCAAATGCTCGGAAACGGGGGGAGATTGCGAAGCTGCCGAGTCGGCCGTCGTTTCACTGGCCACGCCGGACGATGACAAACTCGAAGGAGGCGTTTCTGTTAGCTGCCAACAGGGTGGTTTTTCTGTTAGGCCACGACAGGGTGGGGAGGGTAGTACGAGAAACACGGCTAAGGCGACGGTAGACTTGACGGAGACAGCGGCGGTAGCAGCCGAAGTTGGGCCGAACGATGCGACTTCAACGCATCGCGTACGAGCGCAACCCGAAAGCGCCCCTCACAAACAAGCTAAGAACGATGGCGAAGGGTCTTGTAAATCCACCGACACTGCCGTTGAGTCTGCCGCTGGCAAGTCCGCCGTCCGCGTAGTCACAGCCGATGCAACAGACCAAATGGAAAACGGTAGAGGTAGCGATAGCAGTAGCAGCAACAACGGTAGCGGCAGCAGCAGGTGCAAAGATGCGGTGCTTCTATTTTGCCGTCGCCCGAAAGAACCCTATGTTTTTTGTGGAAGGCTAGGCTACGCCGAGCACTGGTCCGCGGAACGACCCGTGCGGTTCGTGTGGCGCCTACTGGATGCCCGCAAGCTAGCGCTGCAGCCGGACTTCGGGAGCATCGTGGAGGCCGCGGGGATTGCAGGAGGCGGAGTGAAGCTGGAGACGTAGGACGACGCGAATAGCAAGAAAATTGGGATCGATGAGGACACTTACATTGTATGAAGGTGTCGTTCCCTTGGAATGTCTCACGTGCGCTTCTCTGTACGCTACGGTTGCTCGTAGGAAAATGGGGACACGAGCGCGCAGTTTTCTCGTCTTGGGTCTCTTGCGAATGACGCGTGGTTGCGATACGTTTAGCACTTTTTGGTCGGAACATTAGACTACCAAAGTACCCGCTACCGTTCGAATTCCATTTGGGTTTTACTGTACTGTTTTTTTGTATGCCCAGGCCGTAGGATTGTTCGTCTAGATGTGTGTGTGTTTTTTCCCAAAAATCCGTCTTTGGGTGAGGTATGATATGGAGCTCCTAAAATTGAGAAGATTCAGGCAAAGTAGGTGCTAGCCGTTACCATGACGTGCGCCGAATAGGTCGCTCCCTTCGAGTTTCTCACACGAGCTGCTCCACGCGTTCCGGTTGCTGGTAGCAAAAAGGGAAAACGAACGCGCATTTGTTTCCGGTTGTTGTGTTGCTTGTGCCTATGTTGGTGCGTGTTGATGGTTCGACCGCACGTTGTTGAATTCGGACGAGGGTTGGTCGATTCCCTCCAGTTAGACCAAGTCTTGCGTTCAGGACGGAAACTTCGCGTTGCGGACACATTGTACGGTAGAGGTGTACGATGTGTGTGTTCTGAGGCTCCCAACCTTTTGAGGAGCTCTATACCTTTCTTAACCTTTCTTGACCAAAAACTGATTTTGAGAAAAAATGAAAGTGAAACCCAATGAACAAAATGCCGTGGCCTGGCCTGGGCAAAAAAACAAACAACATTGCAAAACGAGCATGAAATTCGGACGAATTGGGGTTAAGGAGCTCCGTCAGTCGGAAAACGTGTTAGCCAAGCAGTGTTGCCCCTTGTTAGTTGGGTTTGCACATTGATTTCATTTCATTCTGTGCGCCTTCTTCGCCTCGTGTGTTTTCAGGTGGAAAAAAGCGTAGTGTTTCCCGGCCGAATTTTTAGTTTCATTATGGTTTTTCGGATGTTCTTAGGGCTCCAGCACCATTTGTGTGACCACGGACGCTATTGTTTTTCAAGGGTTAATGCGACGTCGACAACAACAACAACAACAACAACAACAACAACAACAACAACAACAAAAACAACAACAACAACAACGACAACAACAACGACAACAACAACGACAACAACAACGACAACAACAACGACAACAACAATAACCCCTACACCGCAGCACGCGTCTGTGTCAAATCTTGACGAAGGCTACGGTATGATAGACGGATGTCGCTACTAGTCACGTTCAGAGACTCTTATTTTTTCAGCGGCTCCGGGCCTCTCGCGCGAGTGGCTGCCCTGTACAGTAGCACCTCGTATGCTGTCGTTTTTTTGTCTGTGTTTTGCGATATGCACTGCCCATGGCATTGTTTCGCTTGCGTTTTTCTAGCAAGGTACCATTCGCCCGACTGGTGGCCTAAAGAGCTATCCCTCTATAGTGCGGTAGGGTTTGCACTTTTTGGGCCAAACGCTTCTGACCGGTTGAGCTCAAGGGTGGAACAATCGGTTAGTATAATAACGCCTTCGTGTATATTTGTTTTCGGGCTAGAGCATAGAAGCGTTGATCGGATTGCGCATGCGAAGGCCTTCGACGTCGTGTTTCGGGTCTAGATGTTGAGCTCCTCGTGCTAGGAGCTCAGAAACTTCTCAGAAACTTCCGCTGCATCCCTACCGTGAGATGACGCTAAAGCCTGTGGTGAGAATGGGGTGTCACCCCCCTCTATCATACCTGGTAGCTCGTATCTCTGCGTCAGAACAGAAGTTTGTATGTGCTGTTGTCGGGTACATGTGTGTGGGATTTTCCCTCTCTCCGATGTCTCTACGATGCTTTGCTGTTCATTGGCGATATGCGGACTCACAAATACATGCGGCCTCGAATTTCTGTAGCTGTTTGCTTTGGTTACCCGAGAGGGAGAACAAAAGAGTCGCCTCTTAGGGATCGCACCACCAGTAGTTCTACGATGCGCTGCTGTCCGTTAGCGACATGTTTGTATTCGCTGGTTCCAACCGCGCGCTGCTTCCGATGAGGGTTCACTGACTTCGTTCATGTTGGACCGAGTCCGCTGTAGGAATGGCGTTTTCAAGTGTTGTTGAAGGCTGTACTTTTTACGGAGTTTATCGCGTACCCTTAGCGCTACGACACGCTGCGGTTCATTTGCTTGTTATCTTCGTAAACACCATCATCCAAAACAGGTTTGTCGAGAATCACATTGCACGTGTGCACTTTGACGGGTTTGGGTTCGCACTTTGTTGAAGTTTCTGTTGTAGCACTGCAACGTAGCTTAAGTCGCACCGGCGTGTCGTTTGGGATCAATGAGGCCTCTGCTGCCAAAGTACTCCCGCGTCGATTTTCTGGCAAGCAACGCGGCGCCTCGCATGTTGTCCACAAGGCTTTCAGGTGGCATTTGCACTTGGGCGGACGAGGTGGCAGAACATGTTGCGACATAAAATGTATACCAAGTTGCGCGTTTTGGCTGGTACCGCTAGCATCACTTCGGTTTTAAACTTGGAGCCGTGTTCATACTCCCCGTAGACTGCGCGGGGCGATAGAGACTGCCCATTGTTTCAACAGGAGGAGGGGGTGTCCTTCGGGGATCGTATAGGAATTTTACCTCGAAAAAATAGCTTCAAAAATCGTGTAGGAATTTTGCTTCAAGCTTGTATACATTATCGATTGTTTAGTCCGAGAGGGAGACCAAAGAGAAAACTCTCAGGATTCGGTTGTTAGCGAATCAAGGCAAATGTCATGAGCGGACACTGAAAATGCTCTGTACTACGTATGCGGCTTCACCATACATTTCCTCTCGCGAATGGGCCAAATTTGGACAACGAAAGTTAAGCTATGAAACCTCGCAGACTCTGAAGCCAGAAGGGGGCACTGCGTCGGTAACTGCCTCGATTATTTAGACGTCAAGCAGGATACCCGGCGTAAATTCAAATTAAAGCTTCGTGAGTTTGCTGTTAAGACCGGTAGGATTGTTGGGGGGGAAAGGGAAGAAGTGCAAGGTTTGAACCCGCTGACGGTGGAGATTGGCGAAGGCTACGGTACGAAGGCGGGGTCACGTTTAGAATCTTGTGTTGCGGCAGCTGGCTGCCCTATTTATTTGCGAGTCTTGAAAAAATGTCTGTGCTTGTTGGCTTCGCACTATGCAGCTATGGGATTACTCATCACGCTGCGCCAACACGGTACTTTTTTTAACTCTTCTACCGACGTCAGCTGTGAGTTCGACAAATTTAGGGTCGATGCTCATCTTTGCAAGCTGCGTGGTACATCGGCCGCTCGTTTTTAGTCGGTACATTATCATGATTCGTCGTTGTTAATTTTTGCACGTCCTTTTGAACGAAAATACAGAACCAATAATCGTGCAAGGGGCCTAGACTCGCGAAAATGTCGGCCCCCTGTCTTGTCCCGTAGTTTTTGTCGATTCGAGGTTAAGGGGTGTTGCACAATGGTGATGCCAAACGGGGTCGTCAACAGCGAGGTGGAGACAGCAAGCGCCCCCCCCCGCGTCTCCTTTTTTGCTTTGTTTTTCTTGCTGCACATTCCGCTTTCCTCTTTAGAGGGGGAAATTTGCGGGGATGTGCGTTTTGGAGCACTTATCATGACGCGCGTCACGCCAGTTTGTGAATGTATCCCGGTATATGTTTAACACGGCATTGACGTGGGGACTGCATGTAAGCTCGGGACCGTGGTTTTAGTCCAAGGATTGCTCCCGTGCTGAGTGCTCAGCGCGCAGCGCGGAGGTGTGTGTCCCGGGTGAGACCGTCCTGCTTCGGGGCAGGAGGCGTCATCCAATCCAAAACTTGCATAGACTGCGCGCGACGTGATAAGGGACCGCGCAGTGTTTCCAAGGGTTACGTTTTTGTCGATATGAGACCCTCCTGCTTCGGAGCAGGATGTCTCGTCTAATTCAATGCTTCCATTACATGCCGGCGGCACAGCTAAATAACACCTGGTACTGCACAGAAAAAGTCGGCAATCACAAAAGAGGGGGGGGGGAATGCCTGGTATCCACCAGGTACTTGAAGGAAAACGTCGTGCAAGCCAACACCTGCTACACGGTTATAACATACGACTGCTGTAGGGCACTCTAGACCTTCATGGTTCGCCTTTAGCTTGCTAGCTTGTGGATTTTTATCTTGCGGCAAGTCCACAGCAATCTGCCGAAAAAACTCTGGTGGAGCAATAAAACCATTTAGCCCCGTTACTCGCACAATATTTGTGTTATGACACGGCGCAGGCTCCAACCGTGCCGGAATCTGCTGCAGTCTTCCTCCCCCGCGTCGGATTTTCCAGGCGATCACCTTCCCCGGCCGTAAGCGCGGCCGACTCCGACCTTACCGACTGCGGCGACTTGGGCCTCTTGACCTTCAAAGCCGACATCACCTTCGCTGCCGCGGCCGCCTTTGCTCCTGGAGGGGCACTAGCCCGGGTAGGAGACTTGGGAGTTGCGGATGTGGCTGCCCCTGCTTGGGTTCCGAGCCTCCCGCCCAGTCGTCCTGCCTTGGCGTAGGCTGATCCCGCCGCCTTGAGGGCCTGAGGATAGGTCGGGAAAAGGGATACATTTTATTGCGGAGAGCATTGGCACCTGCACACAACTGTTGTCGAAATAATCAATGTAATGAACGTGCAGACGGGCTGGTGACGGCAGCTAGTGGTCAACGCATGTTACGGCAGGGTTTGACCTTTTAGCACCGCACTCCCGACGCTGGGACTGAATACTTGGAGTTAGAATAGGATAATTTTAGGAGTTAGAAAAGGGTTGACTTTCGCGCGGCTCCTCACTTTTTCACCGTCTTGGAGCGACCAAATAGCTACCAAAGACAAGGCAAAGTGTGATGTTATCCACCGCACCCGTCAGTGCGCAGCAGCACGAACGGGATCATGTCTCGTGCATCTTGTTTGTAGTATCTCAGTTCGGACACGAAAATGTACCACCAAAAGTAGAGCTGTGAGTCGGCAGGACTTGACGACTAATAACTAATCGGTAGGTGGCGTCAGCCGACTAACTGAACTTAATCGGCAAGTCGACTGGCGAATCCAGCTGATGACCGGCCGACTTGCCGACTTGAGCCAGGCGAACGAAGCGAGCCGATTAAGTTCCCCCGGCCGAGGGTGGGAGTGCCCAAAAAGGAAAAAATGCGTCCCACATTAAACAATCCCTCCGACATGTATGGAAACTAAACAGGTCGGGTAGTCGGCACCTTCGGACAACGACTAATTAATAGTCCGACTAATAACTAGTTGGTGACTTAAGTCATGATGCCTTATTGGGGGAGGCCGCCTCATTCATTCCGGGTTGTGAGTGCAATTCCCCAGTTGCGCCAAGCGATTTTGACCGCCTTATGTCGGGATACGGTTTTATGTAGGGATACCGCCTTGTTGGGGGACCCATTGGGTTGATTCTAACGACATTGGGTAATTTGTTGGTCTAATTGAGGAACCTCCTAGAGGCCAAAAAATATGTTGACCCAAACGTACTACGAGCCCCCATCGTAGCACAATTCTAGCAGCGGACAGCGGGTAGCGATCCGAGCTATTGGGTGTGGCGTTTGGCGTGTGTACCATCTCATGGCTGATGTACACGCGCGTAGACTCGATGTCCCGACGCGTTCCAGCAGCCTTTACGTTTCTCACGCCGCAAATCAATGGTACGAGATAAATTACCAAATATATAGGTCGTTTTTTTTAGGTGGTCCGCACATTTCCCCCCCTAATTTTCAAAATGCGCGGCGAAGCCGGCGCGCTGGGTCAGAGCCTTAAGCCTTGATTAGGATTGAGGATAGGGGTAGGGTTGGGTTGGTTCGACGCCCTCTCGTGATTTGTAAAAGTAAAAAACGAAAACATGAAAAACATTCTGAAAACCCTCTGTTAAGCGAAATATGAAGGCGTATGAACAAAACCAAGAGCCCTCCTTCCGTAGCGTGGGTCTCCCGACATTCGAGAGTGATGGGGGGGGGATGCATCGGAGCCGTTCTACGGTAGCCCCCCCAACTTTTCTTTAACGAATCGCCGGTTTTGAAACCAGCTCCCGGCCGTGTCTCCTGAAATACGGATGGTTTTTCCCTTGCCACCCCGACGTCATCGTTCGATGGACCTTTGCAAACATGAAAATGTTTGAGGACGGTATTTTTATAGCATCCACCCTCGTGTCGACCAGCCATGAGACGTTCGTTGAAAAAAATCGCCAGTTTTGGGTGGCTATCGTAGAATCAGTCATCGCCGAACGAAAGATCGCCTAAGTGCTTCTGAAGATCGCGTGGCCTCTTCGAAAGGGGGGCCTACTTTCCGACCACAGACCGACTCTACGATAGCCCCCCCCGAAAACCAGCGATTTCTATGACGAACGTTAAATGGTTGCTCGACATGAGGAAGGATGGTATGAACAAAATATCTTCGCTTGTTTTCTTACTTGCAAAGAAAGGCCTATCGAACGATGACGTCTCGGTGGCAAGGGGCACCGTATTTGAGGAGATACGGCCGGGAGCAGCTTTCGAAACCGGCGATTTCGTTGAAGAAAAGTTGGCGGGGCTACCGTAGAACGACTCCACACCCTTCCCCTCTCGCACTTTACTATTAATAGTGAGGTAGGAAAACCATAGCTTGTCCAGATTTTGTGGGTATGCCCCTTCCGTGGGTTGTGCCCGCAAAACCTGAAGAGAGGAAATAATATATATATATATATCTTGAGGGCAACGTTGATTTCGCGACTTCCAGCCTCCAAGAGAAGCCAGCGTCCCCCCGGTGGTCTAGTGGTAAACTTCGTAATTTCATGGGTCAATTTCGCGAGATGGATCCCCTCCCGAGGGACTTTTTACTTTTGACAAAAAAAATCACGCAGAAAGCGCCTAGCGTGTGTATGCGCAAGTTGACGTGAGTCAAACAGGGTAGAACATGCTGAACTCTTCCCTTGATGGGGGGTGAGGGGGGGGCTGCTATGTGACCCCAGATCTGAGTTGCGAAAAGGGAGGGAACTGGAGAAAAAAAAACACAGAGATGTTACAATACTGCAGATGGGATCTACTTTGCTTCGGCAATTTCCCAGGTATCTAGGGTCTCTGGTTTTCGGGATTTTAGCAATGTGTCCCTTTGTCTGTTTGTCTGTCGGACTGGCTAATCCAATACTGGAATAATCGCCACAAATACTATATACAAAAAAGTTCAGATCAGAGTAACAGCTTCGAGACACAATGGGCTCGCCTTGTTGACGGGATCCGTCTCCTTTTTCCTCGAGCCGGAGTTGCCCCCCCTATCGCCCTCAGGAGCACGCTTTGGGCTATTTCCACGGACGCCGCCACCGCCACCGAGGCTGTCATTGATGTCGCTACTCTCGCTGCTCCCGCTACTGCTACTGCTACTGCCGCTGCTCCCTCCGCTACTGCTACCGCTTCCACTACCGCCATCACCGCTGCTCCCACTGCTGCTTCCGCTACTGCTGTCACTGTCGCTGCCAGCGCCGCCATCGCTAACACCTCCAACCCCTTTCGTAGCACCACTTTTTTCGACGCCGATAGGATTGTTGCCGCCGCTGCCACCCCCACCGCCGCCACCGCTTCCGCTTTTCGTGTCGGTGGCAGCGTGCCCTTCGTCCCCGCTCCCGGTGCTACTACTGCTACTGCTACCGCTGCTGCTGCTACTGCTGCTATAATCGCTGAACATGTCGGCGCCGGTCGCCCGTCCGGTCCTTGTTAATGGCTTTGCTGGTGCGCTGCCGACAGCACTGCCATCATCGCCTGAATAATCGTCATCGTCGTCGTCTTCGTCGTTTTCCAGGCTCTGCACGCTCTGAACCGCTCCGCACGAGCCCATCGCCTGTTTGTTGCGTTTCGATTGAAAAAAAGGTCAGCGTGTTCACGCTCACTCAACCGGAAGTAGATACAGAAGGGAAGTACGAGTAGAGTTCGTACATTGGTTTCCTTTCTTGTGGGTTTCCCATGGTTTTTTGTTGCTTTTTTGTGAACCAATACATCCCCTTGTGGGGGTGCCCGCGCACCATACTCTCGGACAACGGACTGCAGTTCTGCTCCAAGCTCTCACAAGCTGTATATCAGTTGTTAGGTGTACACAAGCATGATACAAGCTCCTACCATCCCAACTGTAACGGGGGCGTTGAGCGGGTAAATCAAACTATGGCACAAATGCTGGCTATGGTCGTCAACGAGCGACAAGACGACTGGGACTTGCATCTGCCCCACGTCGAATTCGCTTACAACAACTCTGTCAGCGCGGCGACGGGTTTGGCGCCATGTTTATGAGTGATCGACGCCACAGATCGTGCTGCGCACGTGGTCGGATGGCAATACACAATATTGGCATTAAGGACCAAGCTACGGCAAAGGGCTTACCTTTGGGCCCACTTTTTTTCGGCGGGTCCGGCTCACTCGCGCGAGTGAGCCCCCTGTTCCTTCGGCGGTCTTAAGCTTTGGTGTCTAGTTTTTTGCGATATGACACCGCTGTCTTAAGCTTTGGTGTCTATTTTTTTTTGCGATATGACACCGCTGCCTTAAGTTTTGTTGTCTATTTTTTTTTTGCGATATGGCACCGCTACGGAATGGTTAGCAACGCTTCTAAGACAAAATCGCCTGAAGACCGTTTTGCGTTAAAAAAAATCGCCTGAAGACTGTTTCGCTATGAGGTACAGCACAGTCTCTCGGGCGAGGGACCCAAAGCCGGTAGTGCAAACGAGGGCACAACCCCCACCGCGTGTCTAAGGGTGTGTGCAACATTCATTATTTTGTCTACTACAGTTGCAACAGCACACACAAAAATGAAACAGAACGAGACCCGCGAATGAGAAACGTTGTACGCGTCGGACAGATGATCTATCCCCACTTGGTTTTCTAATTCATTTCGGGGAAGGTCTGTGTGGTATATAGCTCATGTGAAAACGTAAACTCTTAATAGTCGACGATGGACACGCACGCGCCGCGACCGGGGAAGGAGGCCTCACCCGACCCAATACTTGCGTTGAATAATCGGTGGCAGCGTAAAAGACTACTGTGGCAAAAAGTGACTGAACCGAGCCCTTCAGAACTCCAGCCCGATCTGAGAGCAGCAACGTTATGGTATTGCTCTGGGACATACACTACTTGAAAATAGGACACGAATCATTTCCGCGGTATGTAGTAAAAGCGTGAACACGGCAACAATCACAGTTTTATGACATTGAGCTTCTACATGATGCCCCCCCCCTGTTTCCCGATAAATGTCAATTTTTCCGTGGCTTTCGCGGATTGAATCATTTCTCGCGGGTCGGATCGGGTCAGGTTGACCCGGCCCGACGTGTCATACTTGAACATGTTCTGACTCGACCCAACCCGACCCGTGACATATCGAAAAACCCGGCCCGACGTGTCATACCTGAAAATGTTCTGACCCAACCCAACCCGACCCGACCCGTGAAATATCGAAAACCTCCTGACCCGACTCGACCCGCGATATTTTCGAAAACCTCGTGACACCACCCGCGGGCGCGGGTAATGACCCGTGAAAGCCCAAGTTTTTTTGCTTTCTCTAAAACGTTAACCCTGTCAACGAATCCCACAGCAGCTCGGACGCGTTCTACTATAGCATTAACACCTTTTGTTAGCCCTTTGTTTTTCTTGAATGACGGGAGACTGATTCTGCGATAGCCCGTCCCAAAACCAGTGATATTCTTTAACCCCTTTAGAGCCCGAAAATCTCTCTCTCTATCCTATCTTCAAGTAAATTTGTCCCCATAGAGGGTTTCCAGTTGTAAAGGCGTTAACGAACGTTTCAGGGCTAGTTATTTGGAGGAAAACAATTCAAAAACAAACTGTTTCGTACCGGATGAACAACCCCATGGCCTTGTAGGTATGTGCAACGAAAAGTATGGTTAAAAAAAACAAATTGGACGACTTTGAGTTATGGATCTCCGCCATTCACAAAATCTCGTTTCAACTAAGAAGGGGTATATCTTATTACCTCTATCGTGGGGCTCCTCAGGCGAAGGACCCCTTTGCGGGGCAAAAAAAAAAGATGGCGCACCCTTTCTACCGCCGTGGCGAGCGTCCTCGTTCTACATCGACGCGTGCCGTGACGGAGGTAGCCATTTTTGACGCCCCCCTCTTCCCCCCCCCCCAAACAAAAAAATGTCTGGCGCTATACTGATGACAAAAAAAACGAGGAACCGCTACCTCTATGTCGTTGAAGTACCATCTGTAGATCAAAGCTAGGGTAGTGGGGGGTTCCCATTTTTAGGGACCATTTTTTTTTTTTGCAGTGGCTTGGGGTCACTCGCGCGAGTGACCCCCTTGCCCCCTGCGGTGGTCACAGGCGGTTCACGCTGTTTTCGTTTTCCTTGGTTGTGGATCCCCAAATGGAACGGTTTGCAACGCCGCCACAGACAAAATCACCTACGGTAACGTGTTTTTGTCAGGGAGAGTTTTGTCAGAGTCACTCGCGCGAGTGCCTCAGACCCGATGGTGAAAATTAGGGGATATTCATCTCACCACCGTATTCGTTTGTGGGCATGGATCTATCTCACCGACTTCACGTTTGTTGTTTTTCGAGCTTGCGGTGGAGACGTTGTGGACCCAGGTTACGGTAGCGAGGCCCCTTTTGGGGACTTTTTTTCGCAGTGGCCTGAGGTCGCTCGCGCGAGTAGCCCGTGTTTCTTTGCTGCGGTCTGAAACAGTTCGTGGTGTTTTGAAATCACGATATCAGTCCGCAACGGTATGGTAGGCTACGCTGCGCGATAAAAACCCGCCAGTTAAGTCTTTTCGTCCGCGAAGTACTGGGTCACTCGCGCGAGTACGGGGGTATCCCCCTACCGCAGCCTTGGTCTATGAGTAGTTGCGATAGTGCGCTTCCTAGACACTGTTAGTAGTAGTAGCAGTAGTAGTAGTAGTAGTAGTAGTAGTAGTAGTAGTAGTAGTAGTAGTAGTAGTAGTAGTAGTAGTAGTAGTAGTAGTAGTAGTAGTAGTAGTAGCAGTAGTAGTAGCAGTACCAGCAGTAGTAGTAGTACCAGCAGTAGTAGTAGTAGTAGTAGTAGTAGTAGTAGTAGTAGTAGTAGTAGTAGTAGTAGTAGTAGTAGTAGTAGTAGTAGTAGTAGTGGGGCTATTCGAGCGAAGAGTTTTCAGATCATGTAGGGGCACCGCGACCGGGCATTAGCAGCGTGCGCTATGCCTCGCTCTACGATAGACGTACAGCAGGCACTTTTCGTCTGAAAAAAAATGGTTTTCTAAATGGCAGGGGTTCCTTTGGCCAAAATCGTCGGAAATAGGTCGTATTTTTTTTTTTTCTTCGTTGCGTACCTAAGGCCGTGGTTGTTTTTCATCCGGTATCGTAGCAGTTTTATTTTTCTCCAAATCAGCTTTTGGGAGAGGTGTTAAGCTCCCGAATTGAGGGGTAGTATTAAGAAGAAAAGTGGCGCACCTCTATCGTGCCACGCTTCGTTATACCTCGGTCTACGCCGCAACTCTCCCGCTGATGCCTCAAGGCTTGCTTTGGGTAGGGCGTCGACGCCATTTGTGAAGGTATTACAACATAACGGTCCGTTTCACTGCCGGTGAAAGGTTTGCCAAATCGCCTACCAAAAAGTAAGCCTTAAATCACTCGCCTGAAAGCCTGCCCAGTGGTACGGACTGGCGAAAGGCCTGTCGAGTGCAGCACCGCTCCCTCTATCGCTCATGACCTTGAACAGCGACGTCAGCTCTTGTATGAGCGCGTCGCAGTCCTCGGCTGAGAGCCCCCGTGCATCCTGGCTTGTTGGGGATTTGTTAACGCCGAACAAAACATCGGTGAGATGAATGCTACGACAAGAGCGCCTCAACCGAAGGTTAGCCCTTATCGTTGGGTTTGACGTGCATACCGTGCGTGCCCCGATTTTCAAGAGCGCCCCGTGACAAGCCGAAACAAGCCCTCTTCTCTTAACTACACATTGCTCTTATCTGTAGTGGGAAATACATACCAGTAGCTCTTACAGTATAGGCGGGACACATGCCGATTGAAGCGCTCTTAAAGTCCCGAACAATAATATCCTGGGCGCTCTTAAATCGGGATACTCACTGTATCAACGTATTTGTTCGTTGGAAGATTTAGCCCATGGGATTGCGTATCGGGTTACAGAAGTGGTGGTCCCCGAACAAGGCGGCACTCATAAGAAGGTGCCCCTGATTAAGGCGGTCGAAATCGCCTTGGCAATATTAAAAAAAAAAAAAACAATACGGCAGGGAGCACCTTATTCACGGCTGGCTCCTCAGCATAGCGGTCTCCCGCCCTATTGAGGGAAGTCGAAGTCTCCACATCTGTCAAGACACCCTCAGCCAGTAACTAACAAGCCCAACGCCTGACCGCGCTATCCGCGAATAAGGCGGTTTCCCCTAATAAAGGTGGTAACAGTGGGGGTCTCGAACACCACCGCCCTTTTTCGGGGACCACCACTTGCGTATGGCTTCCATTTTTTTCTCAAAGGCTGTCGTTGGTCAGGTGAAAAGCTCCCTAAGTGGAAAGCCTCAGAAAAAAGGAGGTGCTGCAGTACCCGTGAGTCTTACTACGATAGCCCCCCCAAACTTTTCTTTACCGAAATCGCCGGTTTTGAAACCAGCTCCCGGCCGTACCTCCTGAAATACGGTGCCCCTTGCCACCCCGATGACGTCATTTGATGGTCCTTTGCAAGCAACAATGTGCGTGAACGTATGCTTTTTATGGCATCCTTCCTCGTGTCGAGTGGCCACGAAAACGTGCGTTAAAGAAAATCACTGGTTTGTGGGAGGGCTATCGTAGAATCATCCCTCTAGCGTAGCGTGAGTCACAAATGGAAAATGAAACCTTCCGTGTGAAAGCGCCTGATTGGGGCGCGAGGGCAGCTGCGGTTCCTAGGCCTTGGCAAGAGAGCGGTGGTTGCGCACGTTCAAGGTGCGCGTTAGGTATGCCGCGACTGACGAGGGAGGGTCTAGAGGTCGGTGGGCTATAAAAAGGGGTGAAGTTATTAATTAGGTGTTTATTCTGAGGAGACGTTAACCCTGTTCCCCGGTTGACACACTCACAGGCCTACGATACAGCTAACAAGAACTACTTAATTCATACTGGTTCAAGATTATTCGTTAATTTCCACGTTCGAGGGAGACGATGCAGCAAATCAAGATACTTCCTTGGAGGGGTCGCTTTCGTGCACCGTACGTAAAAATACACTCGCCTGTACCCTTCCTAATATGTCGGTAAGCGTCGCGTCTCTGAGCCACAATTGGGCTCCCCTTAGCGCGACCCCAACCGGTCTCTTTTCTCCCGATAAGGTCGCTTCCCGCAGCTCTTCGTAGAAACTTAGGAGAAACACCTGCCATTGAAACGCCCATGGCGTGGAATTGCAACGTAGAACATCGCACAAGGTAGAACGAATATCGACTATCAGACAAATCTGGGAGCTTCAGACACGCGTTATAGTTGTAGAAACCTTCATGGCTCGAAATCACGCAGCGGTAGATATCAAACCATGCCTCCTAGAAGCGCAGGAGAAACACTTCGAAACGTGTATGGTCATAAATTAGAAGATCAAACGTTGAACATGTCTTCGTAGAAGCATAGGAGAAACACCTAGAGACGTTTGTTGTTACTTTGGAAGAAGACTGATTGTTTTGACATATCGTAGAAGCATAGGAGAAACAGCTGAACACGCCAATGACTCGTGGTCACAAGACAGAAGAAAAAGCATAGGAGGAACACCTAAGGGACAAAAACCGCAAAAAGCATGTTGAAAAACACCTTGAAGCGTTCATGACGACACTAAAGAAGATCGACCACTAAACATAGCTTCGTAGATAGAAGCATACGAGGAAAGCGTATTCGTAGAAACGTTCATGGAGCGTGGTCACACAATAGAAGGTGGGCTATTAAACAGACAATAAGTTATGAGAAAATGCAAGATTCAAGAGCAAGCATTCCCATCTACTCATGGGGTAACCAGTACACGGCAACACAAACAAACGCTGCTTTGCGACAACACTGCAACATGGCGCATACGACACCGTAGCAACCTGTCTACCGGGTGAGGCATCTCATTAACTAGAAGTAACTAAAATAATAGGTACGTTAGCTTAACTTCAATATATGATACTCGGAAAGGCTTACCGTGTCCACTAAGGCGGACTCTTCATCGCACCACAACTTCTGCACCACGGTCTGCGCCCCCGCCGCTAAGAACGCCTCTGCAAGACCTAGGGGCGGCGTCTCCTTGTTCCCCTGCATCGAGGACAAAGCCGATGCGTGAAAGAAAGTCGAGAGCGAAAAGAAAAAGGGAATCGGGGAAGAATCACGTTTGTAACATGCGTTAGATTTTTTTCCATCCGATATGTACGTGAAGTTTTGTCGAAGATCCCACACCCCCCAATCGCAAGCCCCAGTTTAGTCGACCAATTCACAGCCCTAACGATTGTTTTTTCACCTTCCCGACATGCGCTGGTACCGTATCGCCCTCTTCGCGATTAACGCTCAGATCGCTGCGCGATGCCGCCTCCGCGGTTATCGTAGTAGTTTTTTGACGCAGCGGACGTCGTCAATGACACCAAATAGCAAGACAACTACTGACTAGTCCGTGACGTAACTCGCAGTCGTAATAACTACGGTTTCAACATGCGCTGGTACCATGTCGCCCTCTTTGCTCAATCAGCTCACTGCAAATAACCAACCATGACAGCTAGCCAACCAATAACAAGTTAACGACTTGCAGTCAGTCAATTGACAAAACATACGATTAATTATTGTCTTCCCGACATGCGCTGGTACCATATCGCCCTCTTCGCGATTCGCACTAAAGTTGGTGCACCGCAAAAAAGTAACTGCAATACCCAGGAAATTAATAAGAAGTTGGCGACAACATCTAGCAAACTATAAAACTAGTCGGCGACAATCAGTCGGCCATCTCAGACAAAAACAATAATTGATTATTGTCTTCCCGATATGCGCTGGAACTGTGTCGCCCTCGTCGCGATTCGCGATCAAGTTGGTGCAAGATGCCCGCCCCCACGGTTACTACACTCTCCGCGTCTTCCACACAGCGGGTGTCGTCGATGGCACCTCATACCACGCCAACCACTATATTGTCGGCGATCTATAGTCGGCCAACCCACAACCTTAATTGTTTCCTTTTTGACATACGCTCGCACTGTATCCCCCTCCATCGCGACTCGCCTGCGCGCCGCTAGAGTGATAGCAACGCAACGAATTGACTGTGACGCCTGGTCAACTAATAACGACGTCGACAACGAATAATCAGGCAACTCACAACCCTACTGATTACCAGGTACCTTACAACACGCATGCATGATAGCATATGCATGATAGCACACCCCTGGAGTGACATGGTGACCTCTGAATATGTCATCACCGGGTGTGCTGTTGTGGAGGGGTGTGCTATCTACCGTGTCCCGGGTGACAAGCGCCATGCCCCGGAGTCGCGCAGATGGCATAACGAGAGGGGTGTGATCATGTAAGGGCGAGATAACGGCATCAGCGATTGATGAGGAGCGTACGGTACCTTCCCGGCGTGCGCTGGCACGGCATCTCCCTCTGCACGGCATCTCCCTCTTCGCGATTCGCTCTAAAGCCGGTATATGATGCCGCCCCCTCGGTTATCGGAGCCTCCGGGTTTCCACGCAGCGGATGTCGTCGATCACACCTAATACCAGCCCGAATAACAACTGGTTGGCGACTTACTATTTGTATAGCCGGCCAACTCGCAGCCCTAAGTTAGGCCTTCCCGACTATAGTCAGCGAATCACTTTTTGTATAGTCAGTCAGCTCGCAGCCCAGTTAGATACAAAAGCACGGAACTCCGCCGTTTTACCGCAAGGAACTGACTGTCATATCTAGCCAACAATTACCTTGTCGGTCAACTATTACTAGTCGACTACTTAGCTCGCAGTCAGCTAACGATTACCTTCCCCGAATGCGCTGGCCCCGAATCTCCCATGTCGCCATTCGCGCTCAAGTCGGTCCAGGATACCGCCCCCGCGGTAATCGTAGTCTCAGCGTCCTCCACACAGCGGATGTCGTCGATGACACCTCCTCTGGACAACACTACCAGCCCACAGCTCCGAAGGTGCAGCATTTTCAGTAAGGATGCGGCGTCTACCTATTTTTTGTTTCGGGACGGGTTTCGTCCATGAGTAGACCGGGAGGGGGGGGGGTAGGATTACTAGCTAGAAGACGAGGAGGCGGGGACGGTGGCATAGGAGTTATTCTCCCAAAGGGGAGATGCGATAGGGACAACGAGTCGTGTGCAACCCATAACGAGACGAGGGCTGCGGTATTACGGGGGGGGGATAGCCCCCTTTTTCGCTGTCGAGTTGAGGCCACTTTGAACGTCGCTCCAAAACGAACTTTAGTACAATGCGTTGACCCAAAGTAACAAGCAACGTCCACGGCGACGAACATCGGACAAATGTTACGGTAGAGGTCGACCACTTTTTTTTCTAACACTCCTCCTCACTTGACAATCTCTGTACAACACCCCAAAAAACGATTTATTAACGGTGTAAGCTGCAAGGGCGGCCCATCGGAGAAGCCCATGGCCTAGGCATTTAAAAATAAAAAGAATTTTTGCAAAATTGGAAGAATGGCATTCCAACCATTTTGGGTTAAGGAGCCGCATCATTCAGTTTTTTTTTTTTTTGTCAAAAAAAATTAGCTACCTCTATCTTTGTACGCGTAATCGCGAAAGAAGCCCAAAAATACACTGATAGCCCATAGCGCGGGTGGCTCTGAGTCGCCGAAAAAAGAAGCCCTAACAAATTCCCCCCCCCACCGTACCGTACATAGCTTGATCCGTTTCGAAAGGGATGCGTGGTCAATCGGTCGAATGACCAAGGCAAGCAACAAATGAGTACGTCCCAACCATAGCCTTGGTCACGAATACCCTCACACCTACTTTTTCTTCGTTTTTCGGGTATACGTGTTACGCCATGGACGTTTTCCGGGGCTTTTCGCGGGTCAGATCCCTTCTCGCTGGTCGGATGGCGTCGGGGCGACCCGGCCCGACCCGTGATATTTTGAAACCCACATGACCCGACCCGACTCGACCCGTGATATTTCAAACATCTCCTAACCCGACCCAACTCAAATGGGTTTTAGAAATACTTGCTGACCCGACCCGCGGGCACGATCTTGATCCGCGTGCCCTCGCGTATCGGTACTGCGATGCGTGCATTGCTTTTCTTTTGTTCACTTGTGTTTTCGTTGATATCATCGCGTAAACAAGGGTACCATGGAGGGGTCACTTTTTGGCGGTCTTTCTTTGCAATGGCTCGGGGTCACTCGCGCAAGTGACCCCCCCCTCCCCTCCCCCGTCCTTTGCGGCCTTCAGCTTTCGTGCCGTTTTATTTTTGCGATATGAAACCGGGATGGAATTTGTAGCTACGCTCTGCCAAACAAATCGCCTTTGGGTTACTCGGGCGAGTGGCTCACACCTGGTGGTGAAAAACGGGCTATCCCTCCCATGCCATGGCCGCGGTCGTCTCGTGGTGTCAAACCGTAGTAGAGGAACACAGCACCGCTAATCAAAACAGTTGGTGAGCCGTCTCGCGGTAGGGGCGCAGCAGATTTTAATAAATTTCTGGGCTCTTAACCTGAGGAGCCAGCTCGATATCTCTCACGCCGAAAGATGATTTCGAAGGCATTCGCTCGCGCAACCCGACCGAAAAAGCTTCTATGCCTTGGTCCTAAAAATAGATATGTACTCGTGAAATTACTTGACTAATGACTAAACAGCAAATCCTCACTCCAGGAGCTCAATCGGATAACAGGTACATTATTAGTTAATCCAACAACCGCAGCCCCTTCCGCGGGATGACTCCGGTATCATAACTGGTCCCCTGTAGAAAGTAATGCCGCGGTGAAGCGATGAACTCTACTTTATGCCTCTCTGGAAACCCATGGGGGAGGGAAGACTTGGCCCTTGCGGTTGGGAGGGGGGGGGTAGGGCCAGAATAACATGGGACGCGCATCTAGTGTTCGTAGTTGTTGGCTATTTTGATACATTGTTTTGCCGAGGGCTTCTGCTTTTAATGGTCTGGACTTTCGGGTTATTTCATCGTGTGTTTTGCTGTTGACACAAACGATGCATGCTACGATAGAGGTATCAAGGTATACCTTTTTTTGGCGAAAACGGTTTCGGAATGACGGGGCTTTTATTAACCCCAAATCGTCGGAAATTGGCCAAAAAACAATGCGTGATGATTCTCGCCGTGTGCCTAGGCCGTGGGATTTTTCCATCCGGTCGGCAGTTTTATTTTATCTCTAAGCTCAGTTTTTGCCTTGGAGAGGTCTTAAGCTCCCAAATCGAGGGGTAGTGTTAGAAAAAAAAGGGGTGCACCTCTACCGTAGCACGCTTCTAACACTGGAATGATATTAAAGTAATTGCACCTTCGATGGAGGCGATAGATGCGCATGTAGGAAGGCGTGAGGGGCCGAAATTGTCACGTAAGTATCACAACTCCAGGGAAACGATATCTTTGATTTACAGTGTCAGTTCGGACCTGCGGGGGGCGGATGGGTCGTCGGTAAATACTCGAGGAAGAAGTTCATGACCTATCCCTCCGAAACAACTTTGCTAAAAACCAGCGAAATACCAACATGACGGCATTGCCGTTTAAGCTAATGCCTTAAAAAGTCCGGATTCTACATCGTCCTACACAATCTCTTTCCTCACGTGATCCGCCTCCAAACGTTTGGAAATCCCCTTTCCATCGTTCCCGCCACCACGCGTGGTATTCCCGCCCGTTCGACCGCGCTTCGCCTCGCGTATAGAGGTACGACATAACACCAGTCCTGGTCGAGGGTAGTGGACTGCACGGCAGCACAGGTGGAGACACCGGGCCTGCGGTGCAACGTCGTAAAGGTGCGGGATGAACCAGTGAAAACGCCGACGTTTGCCAAATATCTAGAGCTGTGAGTCGGCACTACTTTTCACCAACTAGTTACTAGTCGGACTAATAGTCAGTCGTTTTCCAGAGTTGCAGACTATCCGATTTGCTGGGTGTCCAAACTTGTAGGAAGGATCACTTAATGCTGAGTGTATTTTTTTATTTTTCGGGCGGGGCCCCCATCGCCCGGGGAAGGTTGATTTGGCTCGCTTCACTCGCCCGACTTAAGTCGGCAAGTTAGCAGACCATCAGCTGGTTTCGCCCGCCGATTTGCCGACTAAAGCCACTTAGTTGGCTACCGGTACCTTACGATAAGTATTTAGTCGTGAAATCCTGCCGACTCAGCGCTCTACAAATATCGCTACCCGTAAACCGTGTTTTGTTCGTTACTTGGTTGACAGAGGCCGTCGCTGCTTCCACCAGGCGAAGCTGCGTGTCTTTTTGGTTGAAAGATACAGGCTGGTTCACGCCGAACGTCCAAACGTTTTCTCCCTGGCGAATATCGCTTGCGGTATCTGCTCGAATGTTACATATTTGGCATCATGCTGACCCCCACGGACGAGGTAAGAGAGTGACATGACCAGTTTTACTTTGTTGGCCACCTAGGGCTGGAGCTAGCTGCGAAAATGTGCCCTGACCCACCACATACATGCCTACAATATGGTCAATGATACTCAGGCATTTTCGTAGAAATATATTTTTTAGTATAATTTTCTAGCCTTAAAACGTTTCGCGCAAAAAAAACGAAGACTTTGTTGCGTGGGACTAATATGCAGTCATGTGCAACGCCAAAATCAACCCCACACTGAAATCAAGTAACGAAAGGAAATGCCGTTAATTGTACGTAGGCGCTTTTCCAGCCGAACAGTACGAACGCCCACGCCGTTTTTCCAAGCTAGACCCCGAAGGTTTCCACGCGTGTTCTATACACCCTTGGCGATCCTCGGAGGAACGTCTTTTTCGTTTTACTTTCTTTTCGCTGGAAAAATTGAGTCGAAGAAGGCCCCAGTATCCCCGGAAATACTGCATGAAAGTAAACGAGGCGAACCCCCCCCCACCGTCCCTCGATATGTTTTGCAAGCTCTCACAGAACACGTGAGCAAAACTTCGGAGTCTGATGCGCGGACATTGTGCGTTGAAGATCATTAAGAAGTGCAACTTAAGCCAGCCCGTATGTACCTGGTTGAGCTTCGTAGCGAACAATTTCGCAGTCTCCTCCGCGGCTGCATCCGCTACCTCTGCCGGCGAAGTCACAGCCGCCAGGCCACCACGCAACCCTCCAAGACTTCTGGCGGCGGCACCAAACGCAGCCCCGAGGTCTATACCTCGATCCATACCCCGGCCACGTGCCGCCGCCGCCCCTCGCTTCCCTGGGGACATGCCCCCCCCACTTGGCACGGCTGTCGTCAGTACTTCGCGCGTAGCTGCCTGTTCTCGTGTGCGCGGGGGGGGTCAAGCGAGATGTTACAGCAAGTAGTCGTGTCGCTTTAGGATCACGCATAAGGAAAATCTTGATATTGTCATCTGCTTTATGCTAAAGGTTCGATGTGATAGCAACAGTACTAAACGTTAATTCAGCGGGGTAACCACGCCCTGCGACGAAATGACGCGTTGATTACCAGCGAGCCAATGCAGGGGTAGCTGCCCTGCGTGAGAGTCTCTAGCTGATCGGAGCAGCGAGGCCTCGTCGATACCAAACTATGTACCGGTACGAATTAAGGCGAACAAGGAACATTACAACAGTGATTGATTGACGCCACTGCTCGCATGCGCGCATAGTACTGGATATCTAGACTGATCCGACCGCCATATTTCATACCTCGCCCTTGCAAAAGTGACAGTCCTCCGGGTCAGAGCTCCACGCTGCCGCCACCACTCTCCCCTCGTGCTTGCTGTGCTGCAGCTCCATTGACTGCCCCCCTTCGCCACCGAGTCCCCGGGATACGACACCACTAGCAAAGCTCGACGGGCGTCCCAACTCCTTCAAGTCGCCGGAGTTTACGTCGCGCAGGGGGTCTTCCACCTGCGGTCCCGGAGGGGTGTACGAGGGGAGAGCGGGGGGACAAAAATTGTCGAATGGCGATCTAGGCTTGATCCGTCAATGACTCTTTAGTAGTGGTCCCTCTATAATGCCGGTATGTGCCCGAAAAAAATACCGGCGCTGTCACAGCAATCGGCACTACTCCGTCCGCATACTTCCACTACTGGTTGTTGATCCCATCCGTGCCAAGCCATTATACAGGCACAAAAGCGGGCAACCGGCACTACTCAACCAGCACTATAGAGGGAGACCTCCACTGTATATACCATGATGCCTAATACAATAGTTTTGGCGTGGAGAGTTCCTTGTTTTGGGCCGTCGAGGCCTCCTTAGACTTAATATATTAGTTTTAGCGTGGAGAGACCCTTGTGATGACCGGTCAAGACCTCTTATTGTAGATTCAATGTGATTTTTGTAGTATTATCCTTGCATTGACTCGTCAAGGTTTGTTTAGACGTAATGTACTGTTTCTGGTGTGCAGGGGGCACGCGGCGACTGTTTGTGTGATTGGCGCCACAGTGGTTTCTCTTCCGCGGGCGATCGGTCTCGAAAAAAATGAAGCTGTGCCGGTCGACACTTTCACAGCGCAAGACAACGCCTTAGAACACCGCGCGCAGCTACTGTCTGCGGTAGGCACGTCGAAGTATTTTCGCCTGATTTCACGTTATTTGCAGTAACGCTGAACTAACGCCAGGAAATAATCACAGCACAGGCAATTGTTATCCGCGGCAGCAGCTCTTGCAGCCAACGAGAGGCTTGCGGGAGCATTGTTCGGTACAAGTAGTGCCGGTTTCCGCTATAGTGCCGGTATATGCCATATCGACACTATAGAGGCAACCGGCAATACTCCGCATACTGCCACTACTGGTTGTTCCCGTCTGTACCAAGCGATTTCACAGGCACTGTAGCGGGTAACCGGCACTACACAGCCGGCACTATTGAGGGACCTCTACTATAGCACCCGTCGGCACTATCCCCTTTAGAACCGCAACCACCTTTTCTCGTGATTAACTACTTGGAACTAGTGCGTGATTTGTGTGTTGTCTTCACATTACAGCAATGGTCCTCCGATAAGGCGGTCTGAGTGAAGCGGCATCCCGGTATAACGCGGTCCAAAATCGCTTGGCGCCACTGGGGAATCGCACTCAAAATCTGGCATGAGTTAGGCGGCTTCCACCAATAAGGCGGTTGAATTGCTCTCGCACACCACCGCCTCAATGGCGGGGGGTCTACACCTCGCCGTTGTTTCTACCCAGCAACATCATCGGCGCACCCATTGCCCGTCCTGAAATTCGTCCTATACAGAGAGATAAAAGTTCTGTGTTAACAGGCTGTGAGACAAAGAAAACCAAAATAACCGCAAAACTATGAAGTCGTTACCGGGTATTACTCCACCGGGCTAGTATCATAGTGGTAATGGTTTACCAATTACCTATTACGCCTATACTATTAAGTTTTGTAATTAAGCGAAATGTCGAAGGCGGGGTGGTGAACAATAATGTGTTCGTTAACTAATGAACGAATCTCAATGTTCCACCGAGTGAGACGATATACTCACAACACAGCACGAGTTGAAATACCACGGAATGTCTCGCGTAGCGGTCGCCGCGGCCCTCTCCGCCAACTCCAGTGCGTACAGGCTACTCGTGTACCTCACGCTATACCTGGTAGAACGTTTCAAGACGAGCAATGACAACGGCGGGCACTGTTTTTTTTTTTTTTTTCTTATCCTCCGGCGGATGGCGAAAAATAAACCTTCAGCTCACCACACTTCCACATATTTTCCCACATGTGTTGTGCCAATTTAACCAAATCGTATTCGCAATTCAGCGCTAGCTGGCGTATCCCTCAATTGTTGTGGTAGCGAGACAGCGCGAGCTGCCTCTACCGGCGGCCATCGTTACTAGGGCGGGTAATGGTATAAGGCCTATGCGGTAAGACCTTTGACTAGAGCTGTCGTGTGGACACGTTGGTTGGGGTGGGTGATGATACACACGGCACGACCTTTTGATGAGTTGCAGTGTGACAACGACGGCCCGAGCTTGGTCATCTAGCTGTCTTTTGACCGCGTTGTTTAGGTGTGTCCTCAACATGTAGGTGACGAGCTGGCCCAACTAAAAAGTCGATGCTGCTAGTCCAATAAACACGTCTAAAAATCGATCATGATGAAGCGAACGGAGCTACTGCTGTGACCGTTTCCAGCAGGTTTTCCCGCTGGAGCTCCCAAGGGGGGGGAGCGCATGTTCACGCGCCTATCGAGTACTACAGCAGATGAACCCTTGCAAGGCAACCCGCGATAAGGAAATACGGTATATAAGACATCTCAAACTTCTCTGCACCGTTTCCCCCCGCTTCATGACGGACCTTGTCCCTTATCATGGACGCAACGCCCCAAGAAGGGACCCTAATTTCCTTGTAAGGGAGCCTCCCACTCGAAAAACGCCACATAGGCTACTAGAAGACCTTTAGAGCATTCAGAGCTGTCAAGAGACGTCGGTACATAAGAGACTCTGCCGGCCAGACGCAGTACGGTCCCCATAAAAAAGGACCCACCTGCTGTACTTTCAGTTTTATCCATCCACCGGAGAATACCAAACTTAACAAAAAAACAGTTTTATTCGACACGTTTTTCCTTCTGAAGCGAATCGTAGACGAAAACAAACATTGGCACCCCGTAGAAGTACAGGGGGGATGGGGTGTGCTTATTTCATTAATAGCCGTAGTCGTATGGCCATAGACCCTCGCACCCCTACAGCTGCCGGGACTGGAGCACGTCGTCTTTTCACCGACCAGGCAGACATCGCGCGTGCACCGAGCGCGAAACGCCGTGAGATGTTCGGCGAGTCGCATGAAGGGTCAGCTGTATCCTACTAGGAACCACTTGTGTGAGGCGGAGTTCAGCACCTTGTGCGTGTTTTCTTGCATATGGATGACACCTTCGAATGAATATCAGGGGACCCCCACCTTAGCTCAAGACATGATCCTCCCAAAGACTGATTGGGAGAAAAAAAACAAAACCGCTACGGGATGAAAAACCCCACGGCCTCGAGGTATGCAACAAGAAATATGCAAACAAACAAAAAAAAGGAATATTTCCGACGATTTCGGGTTAAGGAGCCCCACCATTCACAAAAAAAAAATTCAGACAAAATGGGGTAGAGACTGATTCTACGATAGTCCCCCCCCAAAATCAGCGATTTCCTTTAACGAACGTTTCACGGCTGCTCGACATGAGGAAGGTTGCTATTAAATCAAGGCCTCCATATATTTTCTTGTTCGCAATGGACCATCGAACAATGGCATAGGGGTGGCAAGGAGCACCGTAATTCAGGAGTTACGGCCGGGAGCTGGTTTCAAAACCGGCTATTCCATTAGAGAAAAGTTGGGGGGGGCTATCGTAGTAAGACTCTATAACTTATTTCCTCTATCGTAGCACTCTTCCATGCAACATTTTGTTTTCTTGAAAATACCTCGTCCACGGGTATATTCATCGATTTTTTTTTTTTTGCTCGTTTTTTTCCTTTTTTTTTCGTGAAGATCGTCAAGTCAGGAGCCCCTCAGGGATTGAAAAAAAAAACACTCGAAATCGGCTTTTTTGGGGGCGACTCTTTTTTTTTTCTTTCACACTTCTACTTTCCAGCTTCTGGACAACGAGCCGTGATCACGGGTGTCGACCCTTCTCCCCCCCGGCTCTTGCCTTCAATCTTTTATCGCGCGTAGGGTTCAGCAATCCCACTGCTTGTTGATTTTTCATCGAGTGCCGCCAACTCACGCTCTCGCGCTTTCTGCAAGTCAATTAATTTGTGCACAAAGAAAAGGTCCCTACGAATTTACACGAGTATGCAGTCGGGGGGACTCGAACTCACGAAACTAACCTATACTCAGGCTCGAGGATAACCTGATACGCCACCGGGGCGACCGGCAAAATCGTACTGGGCTCCTTAAGTGAATAAGCAGTCTTGGAAAGTTTTTGCTGCACCTCCACCGTCGCTCTTGTCAGCAGTCAGCTTTACGTCGGTAGAGAGCCATTTTCGTCGGAAATAAAATGCCACCCCAATCGTAAAACGTCAGGTTCACTCTTATGCACCCACCTGTCGAGCACTACCAGAGGTGCCGCCGCACCCCCACCCGCAGCGGCCGACGAACCAAACCCACCCGCGCCGCCACCAGTAGGGGGGCGCCATCCCTGCCCAGTCGTTCCCGGCCGCCCCGGCTCCCTGGTGACAGACGCCTCCTCCAGCGGTAAGGCGTGTACCGGTACGACTCGCAGAATGCCGTGTTGGATAATCGTTATGTCCTGGTGTGGCGAAGACGGGGGGAAAGACCAGGCGGGGTTGGGGCGTACTCATGTACAATAATGCTTGCCTTTGTCACTCTGACTATCGACCACGGATTCCTTTCGAGACAAAGCGCCGTTTCTACTTCGACAAGACGGGGAGGAGGGGGGTCTATAGCACTAGCCGCTAGTCTACACAGCCATGTGAATATGTACATTGATGGGTAAGGGCTAGCTGTCTCCTTTGAAAAAGTCTAATAATGCATACCAGGTATCTGGCATCTGGTACTACTCTGGGTATTAATGCAGAGACGGGCAACCTACGGGAAATTATCCTGCATGTGACCGGTCGCCCCGGTGGCGTATCAGGTTATCCTCGAGCCTGGTATAGGTCAGTTTCGTGAGTTCAAGCCCCGCCGAGTGCATAGTCGTATAAATTCGTCGGGACTTTTTCTTGTGGACAAATTGACTTGCAGAAAGCGCGAGAGCGTGAGTTAGCAACACTCGATGAACAATCGACGAGCAGTGGGATTGCTGGAACCCTATGCGCGATAAAAATTCAAGGCAAGAACCGGGGAGGAGAAGGGATGACACCTGTGACCACGGCTTGTCCAGAAGCTTAAAAGTGAAAGTGTGCAAAAAAAAAAAAAAAAAATCCTGCTGTGTCATGTCCGTAGTTAAGGCAAGTATCGGTACAACTCGTAGAATGCTGCGTTGGGCTTTAGTGATACCCTCGAAATAGGCGGGAAATGGATGAGAAAGATAAGTTGAAATCAATTCGTCGGCGAGAAGGAGCAAACTTAGCCTCGCAGCATGTTGTATTTCCCCGAATCTACATTAATACGGAGTATGAGTTAATTTACCCGTACGCAATTGCTGCACATCAACAACCACGTGGATCCTGATATCCATATTTGGATCCTAACGTCCGTAATTCGTTAAGGGAAGAATTGCCTCCGCCGGGAACATCATTCTGAGAAAACGCGATTTTCTGATGTACACAGCACCGAAAATAAACAGTCCCTTTCGAGCTTGCTGAAGCCGGATTGTACGTCCGCTGTCGACGACGACAAAAATAACGCGCGCACAAGTCGAGTACAGTTGAATAAATATTATAGTGGCAGCTTTACCAACTTGCACCCTTCGCAATGGGGCACACTCTGAACCCAGGTAAGGTACCTTGCCCTGACCTCCCCTCCCTTGGCTCCTGCCATTTCGTATTTTTTAGGGTTTTGCGCGGGTCGGATCATTTCTCGCGGGTCGGACCGGGTCGGGGTGACTCGGCCCGACCCGACCCGACCCGACCCGACCCGACCCGACCCGACCCGACCCGACCCGACCCGACCCGACCCGACCCGACCCGACCCGACCCGACCCGACCCGACCCGACCCGACCCGACCCGACCCGACCCGACCCGACCCGACCCGACCCGACCCGACCCGACCCGACCCGACCCGACCCGACCCGACCCGACCCGACCCGACCCGACCCGACCCGACCCGACCCGACCCGACCCGACCCGACCCGACCCGACCCGACCCGACCCGACCCGACCCAACCCGACCCGACACCCATGATATTTGAAAAACTCCGGGTCTGGCCCGACCTAACCCGTGAGGTTTCAAACAGGCTTGACCCGACCTGACTCGACCGCGGATTTTGTTTAAGCCTCCTGATCCGAGCCAGGGGCCGGGTCGTGACCCGTCAAAAGTCTTGATTTTTTCGCGGATTGGGCTTTGAGCGCTTCCAATGCTCGTCTCCTTGCGCATCGCACCGCTGTGCGTATTCGCGTTAAATGAGGGAGCGAGCGGGTTTCCTTCTGGCGTTGGCGTCGGTCTCCAGGGGGCACGCAACGTGCATGATTTTACCTAACGGCTAGCGAATTCACGATCAGACCATGGTATTTTTCTTTCTACTGCCCCCGGTCGTAAAATGTAAGTAACGTAAGCTAACGTATTATAGTATTACATATAGCGTTATACATAGCGTTATTTTATTTATAGTATTGTACCCTCAAATTCGCGACGTACCGCGCTTACTTGTCACTCAAGACCGGACCTAAATATACATTACTAGCGCAGCGTGACAAACAAAAGCTTTTCCTTGGTGGTGAATATTGTGGAACCGAAAACAAAAAATAACAACGGTAGCCACTCACGCTAGCGACGCTGACCCCCCGATAAAAGACAGCCCCAAAAGTTAGCTAAGCAAACTATAGGCCAAGGCGACGGTATGAATCCGCAACGGAATGGCGAGCTACGCTGCGCCGAAAGCATCGTCTAAGGCACCTTTGTCGGTGAGGTACAGAGTCACTCGGGCGAATGCCTCAGCGCCGGCAGGTGAAAAGGGGGTACCTCATCCTACGGTAGCCTTGATCCATTGCTATATCTTGGAAGTGATCGCACCAGAAAACAAATAAATTATTTCGAAGCTGGGTCATCGTCGTCGACACACAAGGAGGTACGCACAAGGTGCGGAAGTCCGCCACGCACAAGCGGTTCTTAGCAGCATGCAGCTCACCGTTTATGCGGCTCGCCGAACACCTCACGGCGCTTCCCGCTTGGTGCACGCGCGATATCTGCGCCTGGTCGGTGAAAACCCGGACGTGCTCCAGTCCCGGCAATGTAGGGAGGCGAGGGTCTATGGTCTGACAGACTACGGCTATGCATGAAATGGGTACGCGGCCGACAACAACAACAACAACAACAACAACAACAAGTCCCGTGCAGTAATGCAGTACCTGTATATGCGGGGGCAGCGCCTTCAAAACATTTGCAACTCCAAGCGTGGCGCCGACGTCTTGAAGCGCGAACGCCGACAGCGCGTTGCGCTTCACCTTTTTCGAGGCAAACACGTAGACAAAAAGGGAACGGTTTGAGTATCTGACTCATGCTACGACAGAGGCAGCACCTCATTTTTCTGAGGTTCCTCGCCTGATGAGCCCTCCACTCGCCTCGTGCCACGATAGAGGTATACCGTTTTTTGGCAAAAATGTGTTTTCTGAACGACGGGGCTCCTTAACCCAAAATCGTTTTTTTTTCGCATTTTTACTCGTTGAATACCTAGGCCATGAGATTATTGATCGGGTAGCATTTCGTTTTTTTTTTGTTTTTTTTTCAATGGAGCTCCTCAAGTGGTTAAGAGCCAAAACAATGACTTCAGACAGAAAAAAAAAGACGCGATCTACGATAGAGGTGCACACCACTTTTTTTTTTCTAACACTACCCCTCAATTCGAGAGCTTAAGACCTCTCCCAAAAACTGATTTTGGAGAAAACAAGAAAAGACTGCTGACCGGATGAAAAATCTCCATGGCCTAGGTACACAACGAGAATCATCGTGAAAAAAAAAGAAATGGTCTATTATTATTTTTTTCCCCGAGGATTTTGGGTTAAGAAAGCCCCGTCATTCAGAAACCATTTACGCCAAAAAACGGTATACCTTAATACCTCTAACGTAGCACGCGTCTGAAAATGCAACCCAACGAGCATTCCCATTGCCTCGGTATACAACGAAAACTAGTTTTCAGAGCTCGCCACGGCATGGCCCGACCCGTGGATTGGGTCAGAAGATTTTCCAAATCCTCGCGGGATCGGTCCGAACAAGAAAGAGGTGTTCGAAATATCGCGGGTTGGGCCGGGCCGGATCAGGAGGGTCTTCAAAAATCGCACGGGTCGGACCGGGTTTACCCTGATCAATCGAACTTACCCGCGAGCAGCAATCCGATCCACGAAAAAAACGATTTTAAACCTTTTAGCGCTGACCTCCCGACATGAGAACAAAACACTTGGAGTTGGACTGGGAAAAATCTAGGAGTTAGAAATGGGTTAGTTATTACAAGCACGATATTGCAACAATTTTGGGTACGCACAGCATGCTAATTGAAAGGCTACGTCTCGGTCAAAACTATTTTGCCCAAAAAAAAATGCCGCGTGAAAGATGGTACGGTAAAAACCGTATCGGGATGGATTTTCATATCAGAACAGCCCTCACCCTTTTTACAATTGCCTAAATTGACCCACCTCATTTCTAGGTTGTTTTTGTGCTACCAAAAACATGGATGGGTGCAGCTCAAAAGGAGTGAGAAAAGTCTGCCATTTTCTGGAACAATGAATCCTTGCAACGCGGGGCTTAGTACTGCACGCTCAACGTTACCTACAATAATGTAAACTTCGTAGGACGCCCAAACGCAACTTTCCAAAAAAATAGATGTCCTGCTAACTCATGCCAGTGACCATCCAAGGCCATCTACGAGGACATCTGCGAGAGAGGGTCACAATCAAGTATCCAATCAATCCTGGTCCTGTTTCCTTTCATAACAAACCACGTAGGAACGTCTAGAAAACCAAAATCAAATACCCAAGCAAACACTCGTTCGTTAGCTCACCTTCAAAAAAAGCACGCATACTAGGGCGCCAACGTGATAATAAAAAAAAAACACCATTTGCCACGGCGAGGCATTAATGATGACGATGTTATTACATTACCTCATTTCTCGGAAATCTATCCTGCTGTGGGGGAAAAATAAAAGCTGAATAAAAAAAAAACGTTCCGACAGAGGAAGGGGAAAAAAAAGGTACAAAAACGAATCGCACACTATGGTTTGCAACGCCTCTCGACGCATGCTAATGTAGAGGTATACATCTTTTTTCTGAGGTACCTCCCTCGAGGAGCTCCGAGCCTCTCATCCAAGCCCAACAACTGAGAAAAATTGGAAGTGCGAACCGATCAGCAATCCCATGGCCTAGGCATGAAACGTTTTTTTTTCGCGAAACGACGTTCCGACGATACCGGGTTAAGGAGCCTTAGAAAAACAAAATTCCCCCCAAAAAAAAGTGCCACCTCTAAGCATGCGTCTCTCACAGGGTTGCGGTTACGCGCCGCAGACAAAAATACTCCGGTCGCCTTTCGCAGCAGCTCGGTAGTTCCGTGGCTGGCCAGGATCACCCTCACACGTAGCGCGCCCGGCTCGAAATCGAGAGCATCCACTTCTTGTTCCCTGTTGTCCGCGTTATCCCCCGAATCGCTGGTCGCCGATGAGTCCGTATCTTTGACGTCGCCCTCTTCTTTCTGCTGCCTATCTCGTGCCCTCGCCGCTATCGCCGCGCGTTTCTGCTCTAGCTCGGCGAGGGTGTTTTCTTTTGTGGCGCTAGGTTTGCTTTCGTTTGTGCCGCTAGCTGTGTCGTTTGTCTCGTCCCTAGGTTTGTCGATTGTTTTGTCGCTTGGTTCGTTGCCCATGTCACCGCCAGCTTTGTCGTTTACGTCGCTAGCTTTGGTGTTTGGGTCGCTAGGTTTTTTGTCGTTGTCGCTAGCTATGGCTTCGCCAGTGGTAGCGGTAGTGGTAGCACTAGGCCGGCGTTTCCCCTCGTCGTGGTACGCAACAAAACAAACGATCCCATCACTTCCTCCATCATAGTTGCTTCTTTTTCCACCCCTTGTGCCGCCGCCGCCGAACCCACCACCGTGTCCGGCGGCAGCGGCGGTGGTAGTAGTAGTATCGCTGCTACAGCTGTCGCCGTCGTCCTCCCCCGGAACGGCGTAAAACCAGCAGATCAAAGCTTCGTACGCGTCCACCATCTCCGCTAGTACTTCATCTGTAGGGTAGTCGGACGGCGCAACGTATTCCCCGATCGTCGCTGTTGTTGCGGCTGTCGTCACGCCGTCAGTCCCCACCGCTGCTTTTATCCCTCGCGGCGCCGTTGTACCGCACGTTGTCAGAAGGGCTAAGGATGGTTGCGCTGCCCATATTCCTCCTCGACACAGCCACTTTTCGAAGCTTCGTAGCGCTGCTCGTACAGACAGTTCATTTCGTGACAGGGCAAATGCGGGTCGTAAAACGTGGCTGTCTCTAATTTTTTGGTTCGGGCGTGATCGTTCATCGTCCATTCAGAGAGGCCCTAAGTGACTTTTAAGGTCACTTAATGTAAAGTAATGCTTAATGATACACCTGGTACAATTAATAAAAAATGTATTTTTGCCCAGGCACGGGACTAAGGATCGTTGTCGGAAAATCGTGGTATTTGTCACGAATCCAACCAAAAAAATGTCATTGAAAAAACAATCCCCACAACGGAATGATGAGCTATCCCCACCCGATGATCTAGATCTTTCAATGAAGATCTGTACGATCTATGGCTCATGCTACCGGATGGGAGCCGTACGACCTGCATGATCTAGCAACTTTTCGAGGGTTTGATATGTACTCTATAGATACAGATCCTGCACAACATCTTATAACGGTACATACAGGATCTATATGATATATATATGATATACGATATATATGATCTGAATATGTATGATATATATTATCTATATGGTCTATATGATCTGTATGATATATATATATATTACCTATGTTATCTATATGGTCTATATGATCTATATGATCTGTCCGAGATGTGATTTTGTTTTTTTTTAAATCCGCGGGAAAATTCATGTCACGATTAGTGACAATATGACATATCAGGTATTGTGTTTTTGACGTGACACAGCGCCAAGTTGAAAAAAGTCACGAGTTCGTAGCATTTTGTGATTGTTCTTTAGGAATGTCCCTAATTAATCTACTACATTTAGATGATGCAAGAGCCACTAGGGCGGTGTGGTCGCGTTAGTTCGTGTGATTACGCAAAACAGGACGTGTCTGCTAGTCTCTGGCAATATAGTTGGGAAAGTTGAACGCTCGTAAAAAAAACATACCAAAATATATTCCCACCCCTCTTACAGCTCTTTACCTCTAACAACTTCGCGCTGCGACGGCACAGCTCTCAAGTCCCAGCCCGTCGCCGCCCCGCCCCCCGTTTCGATGCCAATTCTTGGCAACAGAAAAATCGTCCCACGCGATCCCGCAAGCCTTCGTACGTCGTGCAACGCCCGACGCAATCTCTCCCGCCTTTCCTTGAGCTCCGTCCGCATCGCAGGCTTGAGCCTCGCCGCCATCCACGTTGTCCGAAGTCCTTCCCTCCTTGTCCCCGCCTCCCTATTGCTGGTCCCAACCCCACTGCTTTCTGGTTCTTCTATGCTAGGGGGGGCTCTACGGCCGTCGCTCGAGCTGCTGCCGGTGGTAGCGGTGTCCCAAATTCCGGCTGCGGCTAGCTGTTCCGCCAAAAAGAGCTGCCCGGATCGACAGAGAAATCGAAAAGCTTGCATGGCGTGTGGCTGAGCTCTGATCAGGTCCCCGTCGTTGTCGGTGGCGTCGTTGCTGCTGCTGCGGCGGTGGTGGTGCCGGCGATGAGAAGAAGAGGCACCGGCCGAACGCGAGGCAGGGCTGGTGGTGAAGGGGAGAGGTCGGTGTATCACCACTGTGCGTGTTGGCACTGAATCTTTCCCTTTCTGTTATTCCAGTGGGGGGTAGAATTAAGAATCGGGACGTCGGGGGGGAGGGGGGGGGGAGGGCGTACAAGTTTTTTGCTTGCCTTTGGCCATTGAACAAGCATCCCTATCGGGACGGAGCACCGCCACGGTTGGAACGCCAGGGGCCGGTCAGAGAAGAGGTATCTGCTGAACGCGAGGAAGGGCTGGACGCGAAAGGAAGAGGTCGGCGTACCACCACTCTACGACACGTGTTAATACTGAATATTCGCCATTTTGGGTTGTTATCGCATTGGGCGATAGAGTTAGGAGTTGGGATGTCGGGGGGGGGGGTGAGAAGAGGTACCGCCTGCTGAACGCGAGGCAGGGCTGGCTGTGAAAGGAAGAGCTCGGTGTATCACGGCTGCACGTGTTGACATTGAATAAATGTCTGTCAGCTACGGTAACGTAAGGGGGGGTAGATTTAAGACTTGGAATGTCGAGGGGGGGAAGTCAGGTTAGAGGTATCGTCTGCTGAATGCAAGGGAGGACTACTCGTAAAAGGAAAAGGTCGGTCTATCACCACTGTACGCGTTGGCTCTGAATCTTAGGCGATTTGTCATCGTAGCGAGGGATAGAGTTGGTGGTTGGAAAGTGGAGTTGATGATTGGAACGCCAGGTCAGGGAGGTGTGAGAACCGCTCTTCTTTTGATAAATTATTTTATGTAAGTCACCCGCGAGACTTTTGCGGAAAAAATTGAGGGAGTCCACTATGAAATTGCTTGACCGCTATAAAATTTCCCTCACGTTTTTTCTTTGAATAAAGCACTTTAAATTAGTGTGGGATAACCGTGGCAGTGGTAAAAGGGTTTGTGGGCGTACGTAATGTTTCGATGGGGAGACATACCCATCATCGACCGAAATATGGAGTTGCTCTGGCCGTACTAGCATACCATATACCATGTACCAGTCGTACCTCCTACAATAACCGAATCCCGAGATGCAGTTGCTATGCGCTTGCATCAAAACGTTCACGTCCAAACGCGAATAGCTATCCCGGGGCGCTGGCGCTATGCGCTTATATGATCAACGCGGCCGGTGCGTTTTCCATCACGTGTCATGCACGACTTACCTGCACGTCCAACGCCCACGCTGGCGCCTGCCTACTTCGGCGGGGCAATGCGCGCCGAAGCCAACCGCACCACCTTGCGGTGCCGGGTTATCATATACCTGGTAGGTTTTCGTATATGAGCTACAAAGCTTGAAAAGCCGATTTCACCCCTCTTAAAGTCCGTTTTCTCTTAGTATAGACTCTCTCAAACCGAGTATCTCACTGTATCCTTACCGTAAACTGGGTACCCTACTGTATCCTCATCGTAAACCCGGCACCCCACTGTATCCCTATCGTAATGCGCATCTCCGGACTTACCTGAATGTCCAACACCCACTCTTGCGCCGGCCTACTCGGCGGGACAATGTGCGCCGGAGCTAACCTCACCACCTTGCGGTGCCCGGTTATCATATAGGTTTTAGTATAGGAGTAACAGAGCGTGAAAAGCTGAGTTGACCCCTCTCAAATCCGTTTTCTCCTAGCATGGACGCTCTTAAACTGAGTAACCCCCTATATCCTTATCGTAAACCGAGTACCCTGCCTGTATCCCTACCGTAGTGCGCATCGCCTGACTTACCTGCATATCCAACACCCACTCTGGCGCCGGCCTACTCGGTGGGGCAATGTGCGCCGGAGCTAACCTCACCACCTTGCGGTGCCCAGGCGCACCCAACGAGCTATTCGGGCGGCCAACACTCCCAGCAAAGGAGGAAGGCGCATTTTTCATCCGACCTTCAGCGCCACTCGCAGACGACCGACCGTGACCATGCCCGTGACCATGCCTGTGTCCTTGTTCGGGTTCGTTGTCCGCGGGTGATCGGCTCATGTAGTCTGCGAGTGTCATGCCGACAAGGTTGTTGTCCTGTTCATCCTGCTGGTTGTCGGCGGCGGCGGCAGCGGCGATGGTGATTCCCATATCTGAGTGCGATGGTGTTTTGCCCTCTAGTTTGTTTTTACTATTTTCATCCGAGCGGCCGTCGGGGTTTGCACCTTCGGCTGACCCCACCGCTGCCTTTAACATCGGCCGCGCGTTTGCGTCTTGCACATTTTTAGCGCCTCCTCCTTCTCCCCCTTCACGTGTATCGTCTTCGCTCTTGGCGTCTCCTTTTTCCCCTGCACGTGCACCGCCATCACCATCGCCACCACCGCCAGCAGCAAACCCTCTTTCGTTTTTCACGCCTTGCCCCACATTCCGACGAGCGGCATCACCACCCTGCCCAAGATTCTGACGAGCAGGATCTCCGCGAGCAATCGCAGCAGCAGCCGCCGACGCCAACCCCCCAGGATGCCGAGCGATTTTATCTACAACATCCCGTTTCTCAACGCAGCCGGACGCATCCAAACCCAATTCAGAAAGAAGACCCTTCAGCTGAACCGGTTTCCATCGAGACAACTCCTCTACGCTGTACACATCGTCGTCGTTTTTCTTACAGTCGCTGCCGCCGCCGCCGCCGATAGCCCGCCCGACCGAGGCAGGTCCTTGTAATATTTCATGCACGCCCCCTCCCGTCCCACCGCGAACATTATCGATATCACCCCGTAGGGTAGACGGCGCCCCCTTTGCAGCATCGCCTTGCATGGTGGGCGGGGAAGCTCCCTTTGAGGCAGACCCTAACCTCTGCAGATCTGACGGTTTCTTTGCCGGGGAGTCCGGAGTGCCGTCCTCGTCCGGGACCCACACCCATTCTGCCTTGCGCTATCATGTTTCAAAGCGAAAACAAAACACGGATGGGAAAGAGTTTTTTTTTGTTTAGAAAGGGAAAAAAATGTTGTTTTTCGTTTATTTTACAAAATTATTACGATAACAACGTCAGCTGTGAGCTCGACAATTTTAGGGTCGATACTCATCTTTGCAAGCTGTGCAATACACCGGTCGGCCGTTTTTAGTAAGTACCTAGTATTTAAGAGTCAAAACCTAATCAATAGTGATGACGGGCATTAAGCCTGCAATGAACCATGACGATGGCATTAACACGTGCTAGGTGACATGAAAATTATTATCCATTACAGTAAGAAATAACGTATCTTCTTATTTTTCAAAGAGACTGCGTACGGAAATCTCAGGCAGTATCGTGGGGGTTAAAGAAATATTTACATTAACTTCCCTTCGAGGGAGGTAGCAGGGAGCTCTGCAAAGAGTATTCGCCAGGTTTCGCTGCACAGGCAGGTTTAGCAGAAACCTACACGACTACATATCACACGTACAGCAGTCGCGAGGCGAAAAGCTTTTGACGTTTCTTTCCCTGTCGCCGAAGAGTCAGAAGCCTCGAATTTTGTGTACAAGTCCCCACAAAACAACCTTTAGTAGGCTTTGACCCAATAAGCTCGTAATTATTTTCGCTTAACTCGGATTTTCTCGCATACTACTCGCATAGGGCAAAAAAACGCAATGCGACCGCAATTCGGCCATCTTTTCGCATTGTAGGTCGCATAAAAAGCGATTTTAACCCGAAATCAGTTCGACGTGCTGAGCAACCACGCTCAAAATGAGGCTGAGAAACACTTGGACAGCACCAAACGCAATGTAAATGGGCGAATTAGGGCGATTAATGCATTCAGGATTCAGGGCCTCCCAGTTTTAGGCAAAATTTGGAACGAAAATGATATGTTCAAAGTAAAACGACAAGCATGGAACTAAGTTTGGCATAAATCGAGCATGACCAGGACAACGGGTAAAAAGGGGAAAAAAGCCTTAAATGAGGCCAAAACAGTGCGTGTTTGGCTCGCATAGTGGTCAAATAATCATGGAATAATCGCGTAACCTACCCACATAATCACCTCTTTGTCGCTTGTGCGACCTCGAAAAACGCCGCAGAAAATCCCGAGTTCATTCGCTTATTTATTCCCCTATTGGGTCAAAGCCTACAATCTAGGGAAATTTCGGTAGTACAGCAGCAACGCGGTCCGTAGGCAGATCCGCGTTTGTCCTCGCGAATGTCTACACAATAGATGTGGCAATGCTTAGGGACGTTCCTAAGGAACCAGCATAAAAAAAAAAATCACGAATGGTGTCCATCCTCGTAGCCTCAAATGCAACAGACGTCCTGAAACATTGAGCGTTCGGTAGTACAGGAGTGAAACGGTCCGTCCGCAGATCCTCGTTTTCTCTGATATACCTACCAGTCTGGGCGGAAATGTAATGACCGTTTGATATTCATGTTACCCCAGCTAAAAAGGGCCGTTTGGCATTATTACTAGTACGCAATTGATTCCTATATTTCGGCCCAGAGTAGTATACGGTAGTTGTGGATATGCGTAGTTTCTTACCACGCGCCTTCAGGGCGTAGTGGCGCATTTATGTTATGGGATTGCCCGGGGAGCCTGGCAAAGACTTAGCATCTAGGACGTAGGGTATGGATATGGAATAAAAGTAGTAAATAAGAGGGTTTCACATGCCCTTGAAGGCATGTGTATATAGGAAAAAGGAGGGATGATGCAATCGTTTCAACGAATTTGCTCTTCGCCTAGCGTCAGTTCTCCCGCGACACAGGTAATAACTCAAGTTGCTTCTCTAAAGATAAACAAGTTGAGTAAAACCGTGGGGCCTTCTTAGGGAGAGAGACCTACGAGGAGTGTGGCCCATGTCTGTATAAGCCCTAGCTTATAGGTTTTTCGGCGTCCATCTTCCGTAGCTGCCTAAGAACAAGGAGAAAACCCGAAACCACTATCTTGCCCTATCATCGAGTCGTCCCAGGGTAGGGGTTGCAGTTGTTGGTTTACCTAATAATGTACCTGCCCGATTGAGCTCCTCGAGTGAGGAACTATCGGTTAGTGTGCCAATTACACTAGTGCATTTGTTTTAGGACTAGCGCATAGCAACGCTGTTCCGGGTTGCGTGAACGGACGTCTTCGAGGTCGTGGTCCGGGTGAGATATTTTTCAGCTCTTCATACTGTTGGGAGCTCGGGAACTTCTGGTGCACCCTTAGCGGGGCATGACCGAACTATGGTAGATTCTTAGTGCCCTCCAAGTTTGTGTTTTGATCTAGATGTGACTGCGTAACCGGAGGTTTTAGCAGCGAGCGTTTCAGAGTTAAGGACGCAGAAAAAGTACCGATCCGTGATATTTGATAATTGGCGGCATATCACGGTTAAAACGCAAAAAACAAGCTTTTTCGCTATGAATCAAGTTTTGTGGGGGGAAAACGAACTTTTTTAATTTCACGATTGGCGACAAATAGCACGGTTCGCGCAAAAACGTCCCGGTTTCTATGTCGCGATTTCCGCACATTTCGCTTCCCCAAAAAACAAGAAAAATTTACTGGCTTCTCATTCGTACTTCATATTTTTATATTTTTAATCGTATTGCCTGTTTTATCATTAGTGTTTTAATTTTTTAATTGTATGATCTGTTATTATTGTATTTTGCTAATATTAGTTAATTTTGATCTCAAATGTCAATTAGATATTTGACGTTGTTTTTTATTCGTTAGGACTGATCCTTCAACGCGATTGGCAGTACAGTGGAGGGCTCCCAACAGTGACGCCAGTATGTACCAGCCCAATGTACCGACACTATTGGGAATAGGGTTACCATAGAGAGTTTCAGTCGTTCCAAGTGATTTCACTGGCACTATAGAGAGCAGTAGCACTATTGAGGACATCCGCCACTAATTGGGATAGGGTTACTATAGAGATTTTCAGTCGTGCCAAGCGATTTCACCGGCGCTGTAGAGAACAATGGCACTGTTGAGGGCACCGGCACTATTGGGAATAGGGTTATGTTATAAGGCTCAGTATTGGTCGGCAATCGGTTAACCTTTTACCAGTGGTCAAACGGACTAACACCCTCTAATACCTTACCAAATGGTGTCGTCGGATGACTAGGGGTTATTTAGTCGCGGGTTCGAACCTCACCATCCACCAACAACAACTCTTTACGACTTTCCCTCTGTCAAACTTGAAAGATACTTTTCCCGGTATCCCCAGAAAATGGAACCGCGTGGATAATTATATGTTCGGCCGCCCGTATATCCCGGCCGACCTGCCGTCCCATCGGTTCAGGGGGGGCGAGTGTTATAAACCTTATTTAGGACAGTAGGTAATTTGTCACCCAGGCTACGGTAGGGAGTCACTTTTGGGGCCTTCTTTTGCGGCGGCTCGGGGTCACTCGCGCGAATGACCCCGCTGTTCCTTGGTGATGTTAAGCTTAGACGCTGGTCTTTTATAAAATTAATCTAACGACGTCAGCTGTGAGTTGGACAATTTTAGGGTCGATACTAATCTCCTTGCAAGCTGCGTACTATGTTGATCGCCCGTCTTTATGAAAGTTTCATAAATCAAAACCTAACATAAGATGGCATTGTATTGTGTTACCTATCATGTATAACCAATTGACATACCAATGATGATCTAAACATTTTGATGTACTAATAACCCATCATTAATTGATGTTTTTTTAGGTAGTATTGAGACTCACCCACAAAGTATACTACAGGTACCAATAGCGCAGCTTGCAAAGATGAGTATCGACCCTTCATCGAGATCACAGCTGACGTCCTTGGAATAATTTTATAAAAAAAATACAAAAAAAGACAAAAACACAGGACCCCTCCCATTAAGTGAAAAAAACTCACCCACACAGTGTACTACTAGTACCAACAACGCAGCTTGCGAAGATGAGTAATCAACCCTAAATTTCGTCGAACTCACAGCTGACGTCCTTAAAACAATTTTATAAAATATTAGGGTGTCGGTTTTGGTCTACCTTATTAAATTAGTAATAGGGTACTTGTGTGCTTTAGGTGGCGCATTTTTTAGCGAAATCCAACACATCTACTTCTTATTGCACTTTCTACTATACTGCTGTATGTAGCATGATCATGGCGGATGGTTTTGTGGGTGGATGGCTTTTTTATCAGGGTCATTGGCATTTGTGGTAGAATGCATGGGTAAGTTTTTCACCATCATGGCGGGTACTGGTATACTTCGGGAGTAGGTAGCGAATTTTGAACAAGATTGTTATTCGACGTAAATCTGAAAATAGAATGGCAAGCTACGTACGCTGCGCCAAAAAAAGCATCCTACCAGGTAAAGTTTTTTTCTGTCCCTGAGGAACAGATTCACGCGTGGGAGTGGCGAAAACCTCGGCAGTGAAAATGGGGGTATATCATAACACCATCATAGCACCGTCGTAACATTCCCCCTACCGTACCCTTGGCCTGGGTAACAGGTACTACAGCTAGCTACCATAACACGTTCTAGCCGTGCCAAGCGAGTCCACCGGCACTACAGAGGGCGGTGGCACAATTTTTAGGGCACCGGCATTATTGGGAATAGGGATACTGTAGAGAGGTACAATAGAAGGTTCCAGCCGTGCCAAGGGATTCCACCGGCGTTATAGAGGGCAGTGGCACTATCCAAGGCACCGGCACTACTGTGTTTTAAGGCTTAGTTTGGGTAAGCTATTGGTTAACCTTTTGCAAGTGGTCAAACAGACTAATACCCCACTAATACCTTAACCACTAATCCCTTAACAATTGCCCCTCCCCCCCATTGTATTCTGGCTACCGATGAGAAATATGGTGAACGAGGAGAAACTTAGATATATACAGGGAGTTGAGGGAAGATGTTGGAATGAAAACGTGTTTGCATGACCAATTGGACTACGCGATAAAGCTGAAACCGCGGTTTCGTGTAAGAGACCTGCATCTACCAGAAAGAAGTAAGAGATATACCAGTAGTCGGGAGGAGGAGGACGTGGACGCACATATATGCCCGTGTGGCACAACAGTAGAGAATAGGACTCACGTAGTAGGAGAATGTGACATATACAAAGAGGAACGGGATGCGTCAGAGAAGGAGACGAGGAAATTAGAGGAATGTGGCATGGCAGAGCTTGGTAGACGAGAGAGTAGCGAGAAAACGATCGCTATCCAAGGAGATAGATGGTGGCCACAGACGGCGAAACAGGACGGGGATAAGATAAGCAAACATTTCTTGTGTAATATATGGGAAAAGCGTAACAAGCGCCCAAACGTTGGAGGTGTCTCTATTAGGAGTAGGAACGGTGCTCCGTCTCGAAGTGGATGCGTGGTCAATGGACAAATGACCCAGGCAAGCAACTAGTGAGTACCCCCCCCCCCCTCCGCCCATTGTATTGCTTCCGTCAACCCACCTTCAGTTTTCCCGACACGATTGAGCGAAGACCGGACGCTACGCTCCCTCCCGCGCTCGTAGCCGTCGTGTGAAAGCTTGCCTGCGACGTGACGCCCTCTTCCCGCCCTGCAGCAGCAACCAGTTCCTCGCGGCATTGTTCCAGACAGCAGTCCATGCCGTCTCCGAACAAACCTCTCAGGGCGGGCGCAAGAGCAGGCACAAATTTTCTTCCAGTAGGTGGTGATGGCGTCTGTGGAAGACGAGGAAGGCAAGCGTAAGTCGAGAGACGAATCATGTGAAGAAAAAATCGAGCATGGGCTTTCTCTATCTGATTCGGCTTCTTTTTTTCTCCTCTGGGAACGTTGATGAGTCGCCAGCCAAAGTTCTCAGGGAGGAGGCAAGATCTGGAACACAAAAGAAAAGTCAAGATTTTGGAGGTGGTGTTGGGGTCTGCAGAGGAACAACATGGCACGTCCGTCCAGAGAAGAATCAAGTGAAACCAATGCAAAAGAAGTTCGTATCATGGGCTTTCCTTGTTGGTTGTTCTTCTTCTCTGTTTTTTTTTCTTCTTCTGAGAATATTTATGAGTCGCCAAACCGGCCTTTCAGGGCGGGCGTAAGAGCTGGTACACTTTTTCTTCCAGGTGGTGATGGCGTCTGCGGAGGAAAGGCAAACGTATGTCCACAGATGAATCATGTGCCAAAAAAAAAACGGGCTCAGGCGTCCCTTTTTGTTCAGCTTCCTCTTGCTTTCAGCTTCCTATTTTGTTTTGCTTGGGTTTCTTCTTCTCTTTCTCCCAGGCAAATGGAAGGGGTTTCCAAGCAACCCCCTCAGGGCGGGCGTAAGAAACGGCACATCTTCCTTTCCTCAATTCCTTAGAGGTGGTGTTGGGGTCTGTAGAGCATAAGAAAACGCCAGTCCAGAGGTGAACCATGCCAAACAGACGAAACCAAAAACAAAAACAATAAACGTGCAAATATCGACTTCGTTTTTTTTGTTCCCCTTGGTTTTTTTCTGCCTCTTCAGGAAATTTTTTCGTGGGTCGCCAAGCAATACCTCTCAAGGCGGGCGCAAGAGCGGGCAAATTCTCTTCCAGGCGGCGATGGGGGTCTGTGTACGAAAAGCAATGCAGATACAGTATGTGCATCACATATTCTTGCTGTAGGACTAGCGCATAGCAGTACAAATGTTGGTCGGATTGCGAGAACGAACGCCTTCGAAGTCATGTTTTGGGTGAGATATTGAGCTCCTCACGTCAGGGGCTCGGAAATTTCTTAGAATCTGCTGCGTTCCTACCGTTGGATGACTCGTTTTGTCCTCGAATCACATTCGTCCTGCAACTGCTGTGGGGTTGCGATCTTTTTCCTCAACCCAGTTTTTGGGCAAGGAACGGAGCCCCGCGAGCGAGACGGGGCCTCGCGAGCGAGACGGAGCCCCGCGAAGCCCGCGAGCGAGGACCCTTAGAAAAGTATAAATGCAGCACTATCATAGAACCCATCGAAATAGCTAAAGCAAGCAACAAGTGAGTACGCCCCGCCCCCCTCCTATGTGTAAAATGAGTACGTCCCCCCCCCCTCCCCACCGTAGCCTCCGCGGTTGGTGCAAGCAATGTCTCCCTGGCTGGTGAAGACCCGACGTGCTCCTTCCCGGCATGGTAGGGATGCGAGGGTCTATGGTAATATGACTACGACCGTGCACAACTGAGTACACCCCCCTGTGCATGAAATGAGCACGCCCCCCCCCCCTCCCCGCCGTAACCTTAGCCGTATGGTCTCACGTTAGAGGTGGGGCCACCGCCTTCTTTTCTCGGAAATATGGCGCCGGGGTTAAGGCTCGCGTCCGCAAGGTGGAGCTGGTTTCCTAGAAGCGGTGCTGCCCGTGCCGCCTCTCTGGAACGCACGAAAACACGCGTGCGGTAGCGGGTTGGTCTGATTGAGGTTGACGCTTGAGGTGATAGAGGGCATTGTGTACGGAGATCCAATGCTAACAGCACGAAATGACGTAAAAAAACGCATGGAACCCCAGCCCTTCAGTTTAGCTCTCCCATTATCGAAGGACTGTGTACTGTGTGACGCTCTGTAGTTGTGCATAGACAAGGCAACAAAGTATTCTGGAACGAAGAGCCAGACGGCAAACAGCGGTGATGATGTTTCGTCCTTTTTTATTTTGTACTTCAGCCTATTAATACTAACACTATTTCTCCGCCGTAATTCGTTCATCTACCTGAAAAAGGTCAACTAAATCGCCTACCCAAATGAAGCTTTATGACACTCTCCCTCCCTGGAACACACACTCGTGCGAAAATGTAAGGCCCGTTTGTATTTCGCATTAATACCGCAACGGATGGCGTTGCGCGGATGTTGGTGGTGCTAATGAGGTGCGTGCGTAGCACGGCATACCACAGCGGATGTCGTTATGTAGACCGTATTTCATTTGCGCCAGGTAAATTCCAAGCTTTCCAACCGGGTTGTGAAAAAACACCATTCAGCGCCAACAAACTTTTAAACATGGACCGTACCTTTTTTATCATAGCTCAGTTATCGTGTGAAACGTTAACTAGTTTGTGCTGATAATAGGATGAACTAGTCGCTTCGATATCTCACCCCCGCCATGGCGCTGAAAAATTAACTATTTCGTGCTGGTAATAGAGTGGTTTAATCACATTCAATTGTTCCCACCCCTTCCATACTTACTGTGCGTTCACCTGTAAGCCTCGATGCTCTTTTCGGGATCCTCCATGAGGCGAAACGCCTTAGCCAACAGGCAAGTGGACGTTATGTAGTCCGCCGGCGACGCCTCCAAGGAGTTAAGTTCACGCGCCGCGGTTAGGTGCTTGATCGCGGAGGGAAGATCCTGCATTTTGGATATTGCCGGTAATGAAGGAACCCGGGGGGGGGGGGGGGGGTGTACTATATACTCATGCATGGCCCCAGTCGTACGACCATATGGTATAGACCCTCGCATTCCCACAATGCTGGGAGGAACGGGGGGGGGGGGGGGGTAGTCACTAGCATGTCGTGGTATGACCATGGATCCCGCGCATCTCCACAATGCCGGGATGGGGCACATCAGGTTGTAACTGACCGGGCACGTTACGCGGGGTAGAGGAGGGGGGGGGGGCGTACTCATTGTAGTCTGCCTTAGTCGTTAGACCATTAACCGCGCATCTCTTTCGAAACGGAGCACCGCTCCTACCTCCTGATCAAAACGCCCCCAACTTTTGGGCACTCGTCCCGTTTTTGCCTTTAATTACGTAAGAACAATTCGCCTATCTTAGCCCCTTCCTGTTCCATTTGTGGCACCGGCGGGGTGCGGGTGATCATCGTATTATGAATGACCGTAGTTTCCAGGACGATGCGGGGGGGGGGGGGGGGGCAACCATTGCCATGCATGATCGTATCCTGCATCAGACCGTGGACTTTCGGACCCCTACGCTGGCGGGACGGGGCACGTTTGGTTTCCCACCGACCAAGCAGAAAAATACGTGGGGAGAGATAGGCCAACACTTAACGACAGCGGGAAGGATTTAGAGGCGGCGGATTTTCCCTCCTCCGACGATAACGTTCGGCGATTGGGGTGCTGTAGGTAGAACTGTAATGTCCAAACTCATTTCTGACAGGCGGAGCTCCCCAATGGCCGAATGGGCTAACCTCGTGTTGTACGACTGACGCGTGCTACGACAGAGGTATACCCTTTTTTGGCGAAAATGGTTTCCGAATGACCGGGTTCCTTAATCCAAAAGCGTCGAAAATTGTCCATTTTGGGGGGCGTGGTTCATGTTGTGTACCTAGGCCATGTATGTGGGATTTTTCATCCGGCAGCAGTTTTTGTTTCCCTCCAAATCAGCTTTTGGGCGGGGTCTTAAGCTCCCAAATTGAGGGGTAGTATTAGAAAAAAAGTTGAGCACCTCTATCGTAGTAGCAGGCGTCAACTGCTGAGGCGAATTCGTTGGTTCAAGCCCCCCCGAGTGCACCTACGTACTCCTAAGGATTTTTTTTTATTTTTGCTAAAAATTGACTCGCAAAAAAAATCGCGAGAGCGTGAGCAGGCATTATTTGGTGCACATCGACGAGCTTTGGAAATGTTGAACCCTCTGCACGATTCAAGTGGAGGCGCGTATCCGGGGGGGGGGGGGGGGGGGGGGGGGCACCTGTGACCACCGCTTGTCCAGGAGCTGGTAAGTAAAAGTGATATTGAAAACGAGAGAAACAAAATGGAGAACTCCCCAATATCAATGAGATCCCAACTGTGCTATACATTTGTTTTCGTGACATACCTTGATGGGATCATGGGTCATATGGTTTATTCAGGGCTTTCCACTGGTCAGGACGAGTCGGCGCAACCCGTCCCGACCCGCGATGCTAAAAAAACTACCGAACCAGACTTGACCCGTCCCGTGAGATTTCACACACCTCCCGACCCGACCCCACTCCCGTTTCATGATATTTCGAGAACCGACTGGCATGATCGGCGGATTGGGCTATAACCCGTGAAAAGGCCTTTTTTTTTCGGGTTTTCTCTCAAAGTCAGGTTTAACCCCTTTGCGACTTCAGAGGGAAAAAGATTGACGACGAAAATTGACGATTTTGACATCGGCCACTGATGGTTAGCGATGATGATAACGTTGGTGTCCGAACGACGACGCCAATAACGCAAAAGACTCGTACGGGACGGGCGCAGGCTGCATGATCCTACTCGTGCTGTTGCGCGCTCACGCTACTGGCAGGCGCTCGAAACCACAAAACAGCGAATATATGTATCGCGATCGTCGGGTTTTTTTTCGCCATACACGGGCACCACAAGGGTTAAAAGCCAGGTAAAAGGAGTTGCGCAGCTGAAGAGGCTCATAATGTTTAGGGGCTACCACGGTCATAACGTGGATCGGACAATGAACCCCGCGCGCGCCATGTTGCCTGAAGATTCGCGTTTGTTGCCAACAAAACGTTTCGTGTTATTTGTTTATCAACCACTATCCCACCCGCTGCGCTTACGGTCCGCAGCAAACGAGCTCAACCGAAGGAACTACGCTCGCCCGCAATCGTGACAAAGGTTATAAGAATGTGGACATAGTTGACTTCAAGTAGGTTCAAGCCAATTTTAGTGGTAACCTCAGCGAATGGACTTGCCACCAAAGCTCTCTCCTGTTTAGACGGCAATTTCCCTCCTCTTGCTAAGGAACCGCGACAACTGTTCCGAACGCTGGCAGTGAGAACAAAAATTACGGGTCGTCCCTAACGAGCGCAACACTAATCACGGTTTAAACGACGTTTGAAACATGGCGTTACGTCACGTTTTCTTCAAGAAAACAAATCACTCCGTGTTTTGTCACGAATCGTGATGTCAAAATTTATTTAAAAAAATGTTTTTCAATGAAAAAAAAAAAGTCGAATGTCACGGTTCTTGACAAAGTACTACACTTCGCGAAAATTCTCCTGTATGCTTTAGTCTCGGAGACATTCGTTTTGTTCGTTTGGAACGCCCCCAAGAAATGCGCATACGATCCCCCCCTACCCTATGTCATCTCACAGAGTTATCTCACATAGTCAGGCGCAGCCCCCGTAAAGCAAAGCTTCGCCAGCTCCGCTCTCGCCCAACCCTCACGAGAGCGCATGCCATCATCCGCCACCAACGTAGCCCCTCCCGCAGACACCGCCGCCGACCCCCGCCTCCCCCCCCTCGATGACGCCGTAGCTGCAACTCCAGCAGCAGCTGTAGCCGTCTCTACCGCCGCTTGCGCTAGCTTCACAGCCTCCGTGAGATTTTCCCCCGCTTCTCGAGCTAGGCGTGGTATCGGGGTCCGGCCGGAGGTATCGGTGGTGGTGGAGGAGCGTAGTCGGAGCTGAAGGCGGGCGAGCGCGAGGCGTCCGAGATGCCAGTGTAGCTCTTGGCGTAGGGCTAGCTGTTTTTTCGGGCAGGTCTGATTTTTGTTGCGTAAAAATGAAAGCGGCGGTATAAGAGAGGAAGGTGTTAAAGCGTTACCGCTTCTTCTTCCGGGTGTAATGGTCGAGGAGACTGTCTATTCCATCTTCTGAGAGAAAGGGTATTAGTCCATTTGATCACTGGGAAAAGTGTTGGCCAATCACCTATTAATAGCTCTTACAACATTCCCCCCCCCTGAAATGACAGGGTGTGAGCGCAAAGTATCAAGCCTTGCAAGGGGGGGGAAGGGTGTGCTCAATTTGTGCATGGCCGAAGTCGTATGACCATAGACCCTCGCATCCCTACTCGACCGGGACGGAGCACGTCGGGTGTTCACCAACCAGGCAGACATTGTTTGCACCAAGCACGAAGCGCCGTAATGAGGTGTTCGGCGAGTCTCATGAAGGGTGAAGTGCATCCTTCCAAGAATCGCTCGTAAGACGGGCTTCGGCACCTTGTGCCTACTTTCTTGCTTATGGATGACAGCGCCGATGAGCTACTTTGTTTTCTGGTGTGGCCACTCCAGAGACAGCAATGGGTATTGCCATGTAACTGCCTCGTGAGTGCCTTACCATGTTCACACTACGTGATGCAATCATTCCCCTTGTGCGGAGTTAGGGTTCTCCATCCCGCACAATATGATCTACTCGATGACCATCATGGTGACCGCCAAAAAAAAAAAAACGGTGTACCCTGGTTGTCTAGCTCCCGCAGTGACTGGCATGTTTTACAGTGTCGTTGCCAACCAACGCCAACCCCAATATGAATATAATGTTTTACAGCGTCGGTGCCAACCGAGGCCAACTACGTATTGAATTTAGATTTCAGGGGGGGGCTACGATTTACGAGAGCTCGATTTAAGAGAAACACCCATTTTAACAGAGGTTTGACGACTTGGCACGGGCATACTAAAAACAACATAATTGACGCACGTTCCGAGGCTCCCAACCACTTATCGATTTTTTTTTCCTTTCAAGGCAAGAACCGATTTACCTTGGGCGAAAAAAAAAAGTTTCCCATGAACAATCCCATGGCCTATATATACTGTAGGCATACAACAAAAAACAGTAGGCATACATACAACAAAAAAACAAGTTGCAAAAAAAAGCGGAACAAACTATTTCTGACGATTCTGCGTTTAAGAGTTAAAAACAAAATCCTGCGATTTCCGACGATTCAGCGTTAAGGAGTTAAAAAAAATACCACGAGTTCTGACGGTTCTGCGCTAAGGAGTTTCGTAAAATAAAAAACGATTTCCGACGATTCTACGTTAAGGAGTTTAGCAAAAATAAAAACGATTTCGGACGATTCTGCGTTGAGGAGTTTAGCAAAAAAACAAACGAGTTCCGACGATTCTGCGTTAAGGAGTTTAGTAAGAAAAAACGATTTCCGACGGTTCTGCGTTGAGGAGTTTGGCAAAAAAAAAACGATTTCCGACGATTCTGCGTTAAGGAGTTTGAACAAAAAAAACGATTTCCGACGATTTTGCGTTAAGGAGAGCCCCACCAACATTCAGAAAAACGTTTTTCCAGTCCCAGAAAGTGCTACCTCTCTATCGTAGTGCTCACGCGTCTTGACACCCGTTCCGATTTAAGAGAAGTAGAGTGTCGGTTAAAACTGATAGCTAACTCCTCAGAACCATCCCAGTCTGATTTCAAGTGTTTTGTCCCCATATCGGGAGTGCGGTGCTAAATGGTGCTGAGAAGGGTTAAAAGAGGTCTACTAGGCCTGACACACCCCTCTACAACAAAAGCGCGTGGTACGAGGGTTCGTTGTTTTGGGTGGGTTTGGCGATGCGAAGAATGACTGTTGAGGTAAAGAGGGGAAATTTTGAGTAGTGAAGTATCCAACGAGAGTTATAGTGGGCGACGGTATCGTGTGGAACGGCGGCAGCCGTAAGGAGGGGAAGAGGGCGCGTAGTGAGGTGCGAGTGTCCGAATGGGCGACAGATGGTTAACGCATTATCATCGTGTGTTTTTTTGCTTGCAGACACTTGGGCCAAGCCACGCCGAGACCGCACCTGAAGACCGGTTCTGAGATGTGATATGCCCATTTCCAAAGTCTCGCTTGGTGATTCCCCAGCACCACTGCGATATGGTGAACCCAGGAGATTTCCCCCTCCGCCTTCGCCGGAAGCTCCACCTTTCTCGATCGTTGCCCTGGCCAGCAGCAGCAGAGCTTCGGCGCGATCTCGTGTGTCATCGGGGATAACCTTTGGTTGACACGATAGTGCGGGGCCCACGGCATGAAACGCACATATCATACCTAGTAGGGAGTAAGGAGTACAAACCGTCACAGATGCTCCAAGCGGTGGGGAGAGATATGTACAGCATTTTCGATGGTACATAGTCGAGGTACTGCAAATACTGGGGGCATCTGTGAAAGCTTTATGCTTGCCGCTTCGTTCAAGTAAATGGCCTGAACGGACTTCTAATGTTTTTGCTTTCTGTCTTGCTTGTGTTCTTGCAATATCTCGCCTCCACTTCTTATTTCGTCAACAACCACAATCAGGGCAACTCTCTATAGGACAAACATGGTGACTGAAAAAAAGTCGGCGTACATTAGGAACACAATAGTGGTCCCTCTATAGTGCCGGTTGAGTGCCGGTTGCTAGCTGTAGTGCCCGTGAAATCATTTGGCACAGATGGCAAAAGCCAGTAGTGGCAGTATGCTGAGTAGTGCCGGTTTCCGATATAGTGCCGGTATTTCCTTCTGTAGTGCACACACCGGCACTAAAGAGGAACAACTACTGTAGCACACACCCCTCCCGCCCCGATTTTTTTTTCCCTAACTACCCCTCGTGAAAAGTATCTCAAAAATACCTCCGCAGCCTTCATCAGGTGTTCCCACGCCTGACCCGCCGACTGCGGGTTTCCACCGATCGTCGAGGCATGTTTGTCCAGGTAAAGCTTCCCCGCCGTCCCTAACGCCCTCCCATACGCCGCTTTTATCCCTCGAAGTCTCACGGGAAGGCTGTCTTCCGCCAAGGCGGAAGGATGGTGTGGTTTTTTCGAGCCACCGCTACCACCGGTGGTGTATGTACCACCACCCCCGGTGTTAGATGTGGGGGGTTTGCCGGGTATGCGCACCGGCATCTCGTAGGCATGCGCGGGACCGCTGTCGATGCCTCGGCGAGCGGCGTCCGGGTTCTCGGTCTGCAATTTTTGGTCGTCGACTAAGACCTGGGAGGCAGAGGTGGGATTCAAAAACCGTGCGCCCAAAAGGGGGTGCAACGTTGAGACGCGAACAGTTCAGCCGTAAGTGGTGTGTATATTTTATTTTGCGCTTTTCGCAGCTACGAAACGATAATACCTGGTATCAGGTATACGGACATCGACGAAAACTGAACGAGGAGCGGGACAAGCCAAGCCCCCTGCGCGATCGAAAAAGAAGGCGCAAAACCGGGAAAGAGAAGAGCCGACACTTTGTGACCACAATTTGCCCATGAGACGGAAAGTGAAATTGATGTGATTTTTTTTATGAATAATTCGTTTGGACTGCGCGGCGTTACTTACTCGGTTGCTCGCGCGGTGGCTAACTATGTTTTTACGTATGGTGTTCGAACGTTTTTTTTTAACGTCATACCTGGTTGTAGCTCGTAAGAACGCGTTGTGTTCTCCCTTTCGTTGTCAAGAGTGTTTGTTTTACGTTGTGCCTGGTTATACCTCGTTACGACGGCTGTGCTCTCCCTTTTCGGCGTGCGACACCCAAGGGGTTTCAAGCCAACCGCATCACGCAGGTGGACCTTGCAGTTCTCTCTCTACGTGCGTAGGTATCGGCCCTGACCTTATCGAACTCACAGCTGACGTATTTTAGAACATTTTTTTGAAATGATATCGCAAGGAAAGGCCAAGTCTCGCCTCGTAGTCTCGGATCGCCCGTTCAAGGCTGAAGACGGCCAGCTCACGGTTCTCTGCCAGGTCTCCACCTAATCGTCGGAGGACTCCTCGAGCATACTCCACCTGCGAAAAGGTATACAGTACAGCGCACCTATGTAGTAAGAAATAGAGGTGCTGAGCCAAGATGAGTTTCTTAATTTAGAGAGGAGGCGTTCTAGATTAACTTCAGAATGAAAAAGTCCCCGGATTTCTGTGCTGAGCCAAGATGGGTTTCTTAATTGAGAGAGGAGGCGTTCTAGATTAACTTCAGAATGAAAAAGTCTCCGGATTTCTTGTTTCCGGTAGATGTCAACCTTCCTTTGGTATTATCCTGTTTTTTGTTGGGTTTCCTGGGTTTCCTACCCCGTATTTCATACGAACGCGTGATATTTTCATTTGTGGCTGGGCGTGTAGTCGACGCAGCGCTCCACGCTCGACAATGATACCACAGCGGCGAAAAAAAATCGAAAAATAACAAACTAATGAAAGAGTTTGCCGAAAGCGTACTCCTCGACCCTACAAGACACGAAAAAAACGTGGCGTTTCGACTGTGTATTTGAGCGTTAAATTATCGATTCCACCACATGAAAAGGTGCAAAAGTGTTCACCTTCCCGTCCAGGCCTCTACTGCTGTCATGACTGGACTAAGCGTTGCCCGCTGTCAGGCTAGGTTAGAGGTGCGCCGTTTCATTTTTTCTGGGGTCTCCTCCCTTTGGAAGTGTTCCATGTTAGATATAGATATGAAAAAAAATGCATTTATTTTGCGAAAAAATAAAAACGAAAATTTCGACGAATTTTAGTTGAGAAGCACGGTCGCTTAAAAAACGTTTTCGCCAAAAAGCGGTAAACCTTTATCGTAGCAGGGTCGTCTGTAGGCTATAGGGTATAGAGGTGTGCCAGTGCATTTATTTTCTGGGGTTTCCTCCCCTTGGGAGTGTTTCGACGAAAAAATGTAATGTGATCTTGGGGTGAACAAAAGTCGTGGCCTAACTAGGTATCCCAAAAATCAATCATTTAGCAAAAACAAGAATGACCTTCCAAGGGTTGTGGCTTAAGACGGGGCCCTCCATTCAACAGATTTATTTTTGCCAAAAAAAGTGGTATACCTCTGTCGTGCCAGGCGTCTAACGTCTAGTAGGCTGTTGAAGCCGGTGACCACCAAATACTCCACGTGGGCGAGTTTTTTTTTTCTTTCTTAACGGGATTTATTTAAAAAACTAAAACGTTTCTATGTTTTTTTTTATAGCAATTGCGGCCGAGATAAAAATGTTCTTCCGTACACGCGTGCTTTTTTTTTTGTGGCCGCGTGTGTGGTCATCGTGGCGAATTTGATTGCAACAACAGCAGCAGTACCGGACGGCAGAATCCCTCACTGAGTGCCAACGAAATATAGAATAAAAAAACAACGAAGCTTTGTGTCTGTGGTGGGAGATAGACTTTTAAGTAATGTTTGCCGTGGTGGAGGTATTCAGCCAAACCTGTTGGTTCAGTTGTGTTACACGCCGAAAATGGGAGGGAACTTGTATCAAAGCTCCACGCGCTAGGGGCGGAGAACGAACATCAGTGGTGGCGTTATTTATTTCTTTCCGGGGACTTTTAACCAACATCCTCTTCCTTTCCCGCCTCTGGTCTGTACAGGACCTTTTTAAGGTAGATTTTTCTCGCCTGTGCTTTGGCCCTCTCTTCGGTGTGCTTCTCGCCCTGAAGAACCTCGCTCGCGGATTCGATGTTGTCAAGGCTCCTTTGGCGGTAGTCAGAAGCCTGAGGTTTTGTTTTTGGGAAAAAAAAAAAAACAGCCGCAGCAAGAGGAGAGAGGAAGGACCGAAGGAAAAGATTGTTACTACTAGAGTTCGCCCCACAAAGAAATTTATGGACAAGGACGACAGTTCCCATATCGTACACACCAGGCGCCGACTCGTACCACAATGGTGGTACAGTAAGGGTCCCTCGATAAGGCTGTGGTGATGCCAGAGCAATATGACCGCCTTGTAGAGGGAAGTCGCCTTATTTATTCCGAGTTATGAGTGCAATTCCCCAGTCGAAGCCGCGCCAAGCGTTTTTTACCGCCTTACATAGAGATACCACCTTTCTCCGACGGCCTTAATGGGGGGCCCCATATATGGCACTTTTTGGTCAACACGTTTCTGCCCGACATTGCCGGGATGCCAGTTGTTGTGGTTTCTACGTTATCGTTCGTGATACACGTAGTAGGCCCATCGGGTTGTTCATTGTGTTGCGAGATTCATTTCGTCTCCAAAAAGAAAAGGTAACTAGAGTTCGGGAAACCAAACCAAAGAATAACAATAACGCGTGTTTTTTTTGCGAGATAGAATTGCGTACGAAGGCGCGTTTCCCTGACCAGTTAATCCTAAAGTAACCAAGAATCGGTTGTCTTTTTCGATGCGAGAAATAATGACGTAAAATAGGCGTTTTGGTTCAGGTTCTGTGATAGAAAAAATTGTCATTAATATCAGCAGCATGGCATTCGTAGTGTTTGGTTGATTACGCGAGTGGCGAAATCAGGTGGACACATCACGGGACGGTGCTGGCAGACTGGTAGAGTACGCGAACAGACAGAGTGTGCTGTTGCCAGGAGCTGGCCAGCAGTAGCTGCTGGGCATTCATTTTAACTAAAAAAAGCGTTCATGTTATCGCAAAAAAGTGTTCATGTTGTCTCAAAAGTCAGTTTTTAGGCGAAAAAAAGTACGTTTCCTCCAGTCAGGGGTCTCGGAAAATCTTGGTGCGCCGGTATAATATCTTGGCGTACATCGGAACGGTCTTGCTTCCCTTATCTCATATTTGTACCACTCATATCATAACCGTATCATGGCATGCATCTAAACGGTCTTGCTTCCCTTATCTGATATTTGTACGAGTCATGCCATAATTATATCTTGGCGTGCATCTGAACGGTCTTGCTTTTCTTCTCTAATCTTGTACGCAATCAAAAGTCCAAAACCAGGACCTAAGACACAAAGCCAACAGAACCACCCAGCCACCCCCCCCCACCCCCGCCCCCACTCTCTAATCGCTCACCTTGTGTTTTTTGTTTGTCGCCACGCCCACCGATACCCTTTGACCGTTGTCATTTTTTTCTCATTTGTTGACCGGTCTTGCTTTCCTTCTCTAAACTTGCTAGAAGGATCGAGGATATACTGCCAATAACCAAAACATGGACTGTCCCGCCCCCGCCCCAGCCCCGGCCCCTTTACCAGCTTGCCTTGTTTGTCATCACACCCACTTCTTTGTAGAAACCCGCCTCCGTGTCGCGCCCCGCTTTCACGTCCGGTTTTTCTGTCGGAATTTCCTTTTTGGACACACGACAGGTCCAGACGGAACGGTACGGCGGGATCGGGATCGGACCGCGTCACAAATCAAGGGTTAGGATCCGCACCTAAACATCGCGGCTGCATAGACGGCATACGCCTTGCTGGCCTGCAGTTCCTTCGTGATAAATGCTTGTGTCCAGTGCCTTTGGCGAGAGGGGTTTTGCTTATTTTACGAGATTGCCCCCAGTTCGTTTATCCCGCTGTCGGGGGTAGGTCGGGTCGGGGGGGGGGGGGGGTTACTCGGTCGGAGTCGGCCTGGCCAGTCCATCCGGTGCTGTGGTGGAACACGATAGTTGGTTCATGCCAAGGGTACGGTGAAATAGTTTTTGTCTAGAAGCTTCCCCTTCGGAATGTGGTTGGCGTGGAATCCCGGGGGGTGGTTGCGAGGGGAAAAAAGTGGGGGGGGGAAATGTTGTAAGAACTGAAGAAAAGCTTATTGGCCACGGCGCATTGAACCCGGCAAGCCCAAAACGAGTTTATAGCTTATTCTACATTGTGGTATACCTTTGCTGGCATGGGCCTCTGAAGACCCAACGAGGTTAATTTACCCCCTGGCTGGGCATACTGCTCGACCTGATTAGTTGTGTGGGGCATTTATTGCAGTACTGAAAGGGACCAAGGCTCTGGTATTGTAGTATTATACATGGTACTATATGTATACAGTGTTGTACACGGCTATAAAAAAGATAATTACACTACAGCTGTGAGACCGATTTTTTTTACTACAGCTGTGAGACCGATTCTTTTTAGTACAGCTGTGAAACCGATTCTTTTTACTACAGCTGTGAGACCGATTTTTTTTACTACAGCTGTGAGACCGATTCTTTTTACTACAGCTGTGAGACCGATTCTTTTTCCTGCAGCTGTGAAACCGATTCTTTTTCCTGCAGCTGTGAGACCGATTTTTTTTACTACAGCTGTGAAACCGATTATTTTTACTACAGCTGTGAGACCGATTATTTTTACTACAGCTGTGAAACCGATTATTTTTACTACAGCTGTGAAACCGATTTTTTGTTTTTGTCGTCGAAACTCGTCTTCGCAAACTGTGTGTGACACTCCGATCACGCGCGATACTGGGCGTGTGTCTTCAATGAGGATAAATAGGTCGCCGACGACGTAGCATTGTATACCAAGGTGTTGTGATACACAGTAATGTCGGTAGATGCGGTGGTGATCTCGGCAGACGCAGAAAATTCGCAGACGCGCGCATTTCGAGGGGTTACCGAGCACATCTCTGCGGCTCTTGTGATTGGCTGAAATTTAACCGCGGGCTACCTGTTCCCCGTGGTGGAGGGTAATGGGGAGAGGGGTTCAGTGGCGATCACTGCACCCCGCATCACGGCCACTTTGCAGGCACATCTACGCGCAGGAGGGTTGCCCGACCACTTCACGATGCACTCGTTTAGAGTAGGCGGATCACTGAGCAAGTCGCTCGCAGATACGGCGTTAAACGAGATCATGAAGATCGGAAGATGGAAGAACGAGAGTGAAGACCAAGCGCGTCGTGCGGTATTACATTGGGCCGACTACCAGCGCGGGGGCGAATTCAGAGGAGAAAGAAAAACGCGACGGGGGTTTTCAGCGGGCGCGGGGCAATAGCTACGCGATAGCCATGAACTTCCCTTTGTCCCAAGCTTTTCAGGACGATTTTGCCGCGTGTAAGCAACGGTAGCCGAGATATACCGTAAGTATGGGTGACATGAGGCACGACCTAGGCCTAGCCCAAAAAGTACACATTGATCACAGACAACGGCACAAGAAAGTATGGGTAGGGTCACGGGTGGGGGCAGGAGGCCTCATTTAATCCAATACTTACATTAAATGACAGGCGAAGGAGCAGAAGAATACTACAGTAAAATCGGAGAGCAAATAAAATCGAATCAGACATGCTTCCATGATTTGAGATCCGATAATAAAAGGAGTATGATATCGCCCTTCTGACGCGTTGTTTTCGTCACCGGACCAAAAGCGAGAAAGATTGAGGGGACGATACATTATCTGATCATCCCTCCCACCCAGCTTGGCAAAAAGTAGTTTCTTCAGGTACAAACTTTGCGAATAGGAAGTTACGGTACGGTACTAAGCTCGGGTTGTGAGCTTAGTGCGGGCAGTCTATCCCGGGTGAGGACCTCTTGCTTGCGGCAGGAGGCCCCATCTAATCCAATACTTCCATTAAATGACAGGCGAAGGAGCAGAAGAATACTACAGTAACACATACCTGGTAGTATCATGTACAGTGTTATATGTACAGTGTTATATGTAGCATAACACCTCCTTTTCCACTACCGAGTGCACGCCACTCGCACAACATGGCTCTGCAGATGCATACTACGAACGATGGCGATGCACCCTACCCCTAAACCTTCTGAGGCCCCCCCGTTTCGGAAGGCCGATACCGAACCCAAAACGGTGATTGCCAGAAATCACGAAAGTTCCATCCCAATGAAGAATTCCGAAATCACTTCATGTTTTTCATCCAACCGCGCTGGCACTGGATGGATAGTTGTTAGAGTTCTTCAGGTGAGAAGAAAGTTTTCGCCAAAAAGAGGTACTGCATCCCTGTCGTAGACCGCACCTGTACGTACGTACCTTTGTTTTAAGCAACGAGCTTGAAAAAAAATGATACCACGGCATTTTGCGGGTCACGGCCCGGCACGCAGGGCTGGGTCGGAAGGTTTTCTAAAACTCGTGCGTCGAGTCGGTCGGGTCGGGTCGGGTCGGGTCGGGTCGGGTCAGGAGGTTCTCTAATCTCTCGGGTCGGGCCGGGTCACTCCGACCCGGTCTGAACCGCGAAAAATGTTCAACCTTTGAAAACCCCTGAAGAATGTGTTGATTGTGGTTGATTATGATAGAGCAATGACGATGGCTGGTGATAGTAGGTAGTCACAAAATATAATGCCGCCCCCGATGGGTATGTCAGAAACCGAAGCGAGAACGGTGTCAGCGGCATGCAAAATCGACCCGCGGCCGGTACAGCCTTCGGTGGTGGCGACGGACACCATTTTGTTAAGGTGTTCAGTGGGGTGTTAGTCCCGTTTGACCACTTGCAAAAGGTTAACCGATAGCTTACTTACCCAAACTAAGCCTAATAACATTTTCTTTACTGAAGTGGGAAATTCATTTGTGGAAAATCTCCGGTGGGGCGGAATTTTTTCATGTGTGTTATTCAGCCTTGCCCCTTCGATTTGCCCCCTTTATGAGAGACTTTTGGTGGCGCATTGGATGCCCGGCAAGGGAGCCTGATGGCACAGAGTGCTTTTTTTTACCATCGGCTGGGAAGTTCACCGCCTCTGCTGTCTGTGCAGCGGTTAACCCGGCCACGCTTTGTGGATCAAGAAAACAGGATACCTTGTTCAACAGTTTCATGGCGGCGGTGATTATCACGAAGAAAGAGAACAAACGCAAAAGCCAAGCTTAAGACGGCCAAAATATTCTGGGCGGCCGCCTTCGCGCGACTTAAGCGCGACTCCCTACACGCCGTCTTAGCCTTGACCTTCACGGGATAGATAGCCTGGCTGAATCTACCTTCAACCTTCCTGCGACGAATAGGCTTTTCACAAACGAGCAGATATCTAGCGGCACCCAAAAAGGTTGATCGATTTCGGGGGCGGCCGGAGCACGCGAGCTCCCCCCACGCCCGAGCAAAAGACGGGCATTACTTGGAGCAGGCCATCGTAACCGACTTATACGAAGAGCTTCATTGTTGATGAAAAGCCCGATACGGCTACATTCGAAGTTTGTTGTTTTTGTTTGCAGCCTGTCGCGTCGATTGTTAACTGTCATAGGCCGTGAATCCACGACTGCAGCTAGCTGGGGTATTGTGACACATACAACTCATAAACATATTTCTCCGCCGCGGTGAAGGGCTAAGAAAATTTGCCACCTCTTCCTAACCCGGTCGCTAGGCTTTGGTGCACAATTAACCTCGCCACCTCGCGTGCTTTGTTAGCCCCCCATAAACGAACCTGTGTGTTTGGAGCGCTTTTCTTTTTGCGGCCGTGCGCGTGGGTTCCACGCACAAAACCGATACCGTAGTAGGTACCCCGATTTAAGAGCGCCCCGTGACAAGCCGAGACAAGCGTTCTTAACTCCACATTGCTCTTATCTGCAGTGGGAAACATGTAGCTTTTGTATAGGCGGGACACACCGATTTGACCTCTCTTAACCCCTTTAGAGCTCAAAAACGCCTTCCCATACTAATTCCTAGTAATTTTCCTCCAAAACGGGTTTATCGTTGTAAAGGCGTCGAGTCCCGAATGCTCTCGGCTTGTCACGTGGCGCTCTTAAATCGGGGTACCCACGACGCATGCTACGATAGAGGTATACCGTTTTTTGGCTGAAATGGTTTCTGATTGACAGGGCTTTCTTAACCCGAAATCATCGAAAATAGGCCATTTTTTTTTGCATGACAATTCTGGTTGTGTACCTAGACCATGTAGGATATTTCATTCAGGAGCATTTTTTGTGTCCCTCCAAATCAGTTTTTGGGCGGGGTCTTAAGCTCCCAAATCGAGGGGTAGTATTAGTAAAAAAGTGGTGCACCTCCATCGTTGCACGTGTCTATTAAAAAAAAGAAGACATTTTAGCAAACCCCTGCATAAACGGAAGCGTGAAGATTATATCACAGCCCTACCCAACGTACATTTGGGTATGATTATGATTTCTTTTTATGGAAAACGTCTGTTTTGGGACGTTTTTTCCCAACACTTTTTGAAAAAATCGACGGTGGTTATTTTTACACGGTTTATCATGAGGTTGTATATAGCCCAAAACTTATTAGAGAAGTTGGGTATCATTTTTTTACTCGTGAATCAATCGATCGTGGGCGTTTCGAAGTTACTTCGTGCAAATGGGTTTCCTCTTTTTCCTTCCACTATTCGTTTTCTTTTTGGTTAAAGGAACGTTCACTGTGGGTGATGGACGCTAAAGCTCATTCATGCCGCACATTGGCGAAATGAGACAAAGATAAGGCATAATCTGTGGAGCGACAGTACCGATCTGGCAGAACGTCAGCACCTGCCGACTACGCCAGTGCAATATCATAGTATTGGGGCTACATGGACCTAGGGACCGAATACTGCCATGCAGAGGTGCCTATGATTCCGTAATGGTCACATATGTGGTGTTAGCTCCTAGCTGTCCGCCGGATACCTTCTGACAGAAGGGGGGGGGGCGGAGCCGTTCGTTCAGGCAGGCGATTTTTTTTTTTTTTTTTCTTGCACATTTCTACTTTCCAGCTTCTGGACAAGCCGTGGTCACAGGTGTCGTCCCTTCTCCCCCCCCCGGTTCTTGCCTTCATTTTTGATCGCGCATAGGGTGCAGCGGTCCCACTGCTCGTCGACATATCATCGAGTGTTGCAAACTCACGCTCTCGCGCTTTCCGCAAGTCAATTTGTGCACAAGAAAAAGTCCCCACGAATGTATTCGAGTATGCACTCGGGGGAGCTCGAACTCACGAAACTGACCTATACCAGACTCGAGGATAACCTGATACGCCACCGGGGCCACCGGTGACTCATCGGCGATAACGCCTGCCACTTATAAAGGGGACAGCCGCTATAAATAATGAACGCCCCATCGGGGTGGAGAGGAGACCTTAGCAGGAAGGCAAGAAAAACAAGAACAGGAGCGACACATGGCTATAGTACACGGGCTCTTTTTTGTGCCTTCTGAGGGTGGCGGCTTGAGAAGCTCTGAGCCTCACTCACACACTGATTCTGAGTAAAACCGAAAGACGCGTGCTACGATAGAGGTGCGCGACGTTTTTTTTTAATACTACTCCTCACTTTATTAACAGTAGCTTAAGGCACGTCCTTCTTAACCCAAAACCGCTGATTTGGAAAAAAAACAAAACTGCTATCATACTGCTGTGACGCTTCGCCGACGCTTTAAGTCGTATACAGTTTGGGATCAATGAGGCCTCTCCGCTGCGATCAGCCGGAGACTCTCACCCAGGGCTACCACCCCCGCGTTGATTCGATGGTATGTCAACACGGCGCCTCGTCGCAGAGAGTAGCTACCCCGGTAAAATAAACACTACAAAAAATAAAACTGATGCCGTCCGTTGTCTGCGTGTCTCGCGCGCACTGATGGGCGGGCTGGATGGTCTGTTTTTCCCTAACCTCTCCCTACTCTCTCTAGCTACCGCACGGGACCCGACGATGCAAGCGGGATCGCCTTGCTTTTTCTGTACTGCTATCAGGCTTTTCTCCCACCCCGGGGACGGCCTTCTTCCGTCCCCGGGGTTTTGCTCCAAGATTACCGGATGAAAAATCCCATGCATGGCCTAGGTCAACAACGAGAATCATCGCGCAGAACAAAAATGACCTATTTCCGACGATGTTGGGTTAAGGAGCCCCCGTGATTCAGAAATCATTTTCGCCAAAAAACGGTATACCTCTGTCGTAGCGGGCGTCGAAAGTGCAACCCGGTGAACAAAGCCAACCAATGGCCTAGGAATACCTAAATATGGCAATGTTGCAAAACAAAAATGAGCAAATTTCGGTACGATGTTGGGGTAAGGAGCCCCGTCATTCAAAAACCATGTTCGCCAAAAAAAGGTATACCTCCATCGCAGCGGGCGTCGAAAGTGCAACCCGGTGAACAAAAGCCAACCCATGGCCTAGGTATACCTAAATATGGCAATGTTGCGAAACAAAAATGAGCAAATTTCGGTACGATGTTGGGTTAAGGAGCCCCCGTGATTCAGAAATCATTTTCGCCAAAAAACGGTATACCTCTGTCGTAGCGGGCGTCGAAAGTGCAACCCGGTGAACAAAAGCCAACCCATGGCCTAGGTATACCTAAATATGGCAATGTTGCGAAACAAAAATGAGCAAATTTCGGTACGATGTTGGGTTAAGGAGCCCCCGTCATTCAAAAACCATGTTCGCCAAAAAAAGGTATACCTCCATCGTAGCGGGCGTCGAAAGTGCAACCCGGTGAACAAAAGCCAACCCATGGCCTAGGTATACCTAAATATGGCAATGTTGCGAAACAAAAATGAGCAAATTTCGGTACGATGTTGGGTTAAGGAGCCCCCGTGATTCAGAAATCATTTTCGCCAAAAAACGGTATACCTCTGTCGTAGCGGGCGTCGAAAGTGCAACCCGGTGAACAAAAGCCAACCCATGGCCTAGGTATACCTAAATATGGCAATGTTGCGAAACAAAAATGAGCAAATTTCGGTACGATGTTGGGTTAAGGAGCCCCCGTCATTCAGAAACTATTTTCGCCAAGAAATGCCCCCCCCCAAAAAAAAGCGCTAACTCGCTATCGAAGCACGCGTCGAAGTACTTTACAACTGGAAACCCTTTTTTTTTTTCACAACTTCACTTGAAGTTAGTATAGGGAAGGATTTTGGGGCTCTTAAGCGGTTAAGGGGGAAGTAGGCGTAGAAGGGAGTTAGACGTTGTGCATGGGGTTTTCCTTTTGGCTCCGAGGTTTTCTTCTCTTCTCATTCTCATGGCAATGTTATGAGTGATCAACATTGAAGCTCATGCTCCCTGCACGCTATCGCACGGCAAGCACAATAATAATAAACAATTTACAGACAGTCAACGTGCAACTAGACCCAGTACAAACCGCATTCTCTAAACCCGTCCGGTTTTTTTTAAACCCGTCCCATTTTATTGCCTCCCCTTTTCTAAACCCGCCCCAAGTAAACCCGAGCCGTTTTCTTGTGTGTTCTTTGCTAAACCCGCCCCGTATTCGAAACCCGTCCCGTTTTATAAACCCGTACCATTGTCTAAATCCGTCCTGTTTTCGAAGCCTGTCCCGTTTCCTACCACTCGTCACGTTGCCTTGCCTTCCTTTTTCTAGACCCGTTCCGTTTTCTTACCTCACTTTTTCTACACCAAACCCGTCCCATCTTCTCGGCATCTTTTTTCTAAACCCGTCCCGTTTCCTAAACCCGTCCCGTTTCCTAGACCCGTCCCGTTTCCTAAACCCGTAACGTTTTCTTGCCTTCTCGACGAGGTCCGCCATAGCCCCGAAGGCCATGCCCATCTCGAGGGCGGCTATTCCCCATCGCCGGGGATAGCGGGTGGGGTTGTATAGCTGCAGGCAGACATTGTAATGCTGCAGACAGCTTTCCAAGCTTTTCAGCACCTGCGCAGACATGCGCGCGCATTAAAGTCGTTTTTGACACCGGACTTGGATCAGCCACCGCACGTGAACAGCAGTAGTGGTCCCTCTATAGTGCCGGTTGCTTTCTATAGTGCCTGTGAAATCCCGTGGCACATAGTGGAACAACCAGTATTGGCAGTACGCGGAGTAGTGCTGGCTGCCTATATAGTGCCGGTGTTTCCGGTTGCCGCTATAGTGCCGGTGTTTCCGGCCGGCACATACCCGGCGCAACAGAGGGACCGGCTACTGCTGAAGCTGCAGGCAGACATTGAAAATACTGCAGACGGTTCCTTTTCAAACGACTTGTCGGTATCTGCAAAGACACGCGCGCGTTGTAGTTCAGGTTTTTTGAGACAACACTCAGACCCCCGAGTTTACTCGCCTTGTGGCTAAGGCATGACAGACAGTGCGAAGCTTTTTGTAAAAATCCATAGTAATGGATGTGGCATTTGATTCGTGACAAAAAACAGCGCGTTTTTTTCCCGAAAACGTGACTTGATGCCAATTTTTCAAACGTTGCAGATCGTATTTTTTTTTCGTCAAGAATCGCGACTTCGTACTTTTTTCGTTCATTACGAATAACCCTTAAGCTTACATCTTTAGCGACGATCCCCAGCATAGCCTTGGCGTAAGACATCTGCGCCAGCTTTAGCTGAATCTGCTTCCCGGGTATAACGCGGACGAACGTGGTCGGGCCATCGGCAAGAAACCATGGCGATTGATTTGGTTGCGCTTGGTGCACGAATACAAGACAGTGTAATTATTTATGCATCTATTTTCTAAAAATATTAAAGGACTTCAGCCGTGAGTTCAACGAATTTCGGCTCAACACTCATCTCTGCAAGCTGCGTTGTTGGTACTTGTAATATACTATGTGGGTGAGTTTTCCCTTGATGCGAGGGGTCCTATTATGTTGTTTGAAATATATACATTTTTTGTTTTTCTCCACTAGACTACAGCCTAATGGTTGGTGTTGGTATTTTATAAATATATTTTATTTGTTGGCTAGACTATGGTATTCATTGTTAGTTGACTACTAGTTCTGTTGATTGAGGACAGTTGAGGACCCCCGTCACTTCGAAGCATTTTTTTTTTTTTTTTCTTTCTCATCCTCCCGCGGATGGGGAAAAATAAAGCTTTAGCTCACCACACTTCCACGTATTTTCATACGCGTCATGTGTCGATTTAACTCAGTCGAAGCATATAAGGCTCAAAACATGCTAGTAGTACCCTATCGTACGTCGCGTGTTCATCACCCACCAGAGCAAACTCTTCCGGGTGAGACTGTGCCGCGTACACCCTCAGGGATCGGGACCAGTACTTGAAAGCGTCGTCATGCCCAAGGGGGGCGTTGGTCATCAGCTCTTGGCACAGCTGCGAGTCTTCCTCTCCCGCTTGCTGGCCCCCGCTTGGGAAGACCGTCGACGACATAGTAGTCGGAAGATTTTTTCGAAGATATGCCAAAGGTTGGTAAGGACACGTTGGGTGGACGGGCGGTGCGGAGATAAGCAAAAAGTTTTTAAGGACGCTGTTTAGGAGAAATTTCTCGTCAGATGGAAACCGTGATCATTGGTCCTCGCTCCTCTTCTCAAGGGTTTTTTTTTCCGAGATGCGGGCTTGTTTGAAACCCAGAAGCTGGTGCCAAGAGACACGGTCCCGCACCGCCTCGCCGCTAAGATGAAAATAATATTGAGGGCTGCTGTACCTAGTTTCACCGCCGTCGCGTGCCGATTCCTTGGGTACCAAAAAACGGAATGCTGACTAGAACAAAATATTACTTTCGCACAGTAGTTCTGTTAAGAACCCCATAGGGACTTCAGCGGGGAAAATTGTCCGAAAACCGCCTCGCTGCTAAGATGAACAAATGATGCGGCTGTTGTCCCTAGTTTCACCGCCGTCGCGTGCCGATTCCTTGAGTTTTAAAAAACGGAATGCTGACTGTTAATAGAACAAAATATTACTGTTGGACAGCACTATTAAGAACCGTGTCGGGACTTCAGCGGGGAAAATTGTCGGAAAATTCTGACGATCCGAGCTGTTGCGGTAGGAGGGGTGTGTAGGCAAAACCACGAAAAAAAGGAGATTTGCCCCACACAGGCAGCATGATAATACTCTCGAGCTGCTGTTTGCGCGCTCAATCTTCAGAAGGTTGAAGACACAAGCTGCGGCAGAAACGTCCACTGCCTTTTGCCTCAGGCTCCCCGCCACTTGAGGAGTTCCACCGCATATACCCCACCCAAAAACGCCAATCTCGTAAGAAAAAAGTGAAAGTGCCCCCCCCCGCGAACGATCGTATGGCCTGCAATAGGAATACCAAACAAATAGTGTTGGAAACACAAGAATAAAATTTCAACGATTTCGAGCAAAAGATAAAAAGAGTCCGCTGGCGTTTTGGAAAACTTTTTTTTGCGGCAAACAAAAAAATGCTACTCGTTGCACGCGTCTTGGCACACTTTGCAACAAATAAAAAAATCCCATTTTATCGACGATTTTGGGTTGAGGAGCCCTCCGGCATTCAGAAAACGTTCTTGCCAAAACAAAAATTCTACTCATAGCACGTGTCCTAGCACATTTTGCATAAATGCAAAATCTCATTTTCAACAATTTTGGTTCTTAAGGAGCCCTCCGCCATGCAGAAAACGTTTTTTTTTTTGCCAAAACAAAAATTCTACGCATAGCACGTGTCCTAGCACATTTTGCAAAAGAAAATACAAAATCCCATTTATCAACGATTTTGGTTCTTAAGGAGCCCCCCGGCATTCCGAAAATGTGTTAGCGAAAAAATCGGTTCCTCTATCGTGGCACCCGTCTTGACAAGACCGCACTTCTCGAATCTTATGTCGTCTTACGGGGGGTACACAAGGGTTGACCGTTTCAGAACTGCACCCCATGTTTTTGGAGACGAATTACTCTCAATAGTGCCGGTGCGCTGAACAGTGCCACAGCTCTCTATAGTGCCGGTGGAATCGCTTGGTTTGACTGGAACTCTGTATAGTAACGCTACTCGCAACGGGTTCGGTTGAATAGTGCCATTTCTCTCTATGGTGCCGGTTGAATAGTGCCGCTGCTCTCTATAGTGCGGGTGTCCTCAATAGTGCCGCTGCTCTCTATGGTGCCGGTGAAATCGCTTGGCACGACTGGAACCCTCTATGGTAACTTGTTCCCAATAGCCCAATAGTGCCGGTGCCCTGAATAGTGCCGATTTTCTCTATAGTGCCGGTGAAATCGCTTGGCACGACTGAAACTCTCTAAGGTAACCCTGTTCCCAATAGTGCCGGTGCCCTGAATAGTGCCGGTATGTTGGGCTCGCACATGCCGGCACTATCGGGAGCCCAACACTGTCCTCGGAATTAGTGTGAAATATCCCTGGCAGTTCTAAAGGGGTCAAGTCCGTGGTCATTCATTGGCTACCCTAGCCGTTACAGAGTTCGTGCATACCTACGGGTTCTTTTTTTGCTTTTTTTTTCCAGTTGCTGGCAACGTTTATGAATAATCGATGTTGAATTGAAGCTCGTGCTGCGCATTATTGTCGAAAAACAAAATCTTGTAGCAAGCATTGATTTAGCCGTCCGCGCACGGATGTAAGGCCAGAGGCAACGTAAGGGTGTAAGAAGTTTGGGTGGGACTACCGGCCGGCGCAGGAGGCCTAATCCAATCCAATACTTACGTTAAATGATCCGTAAGTGAGAGAAATAAGTCTACAATATGCTTCTACAAGTTGCGATAATTTCCGGGAAATGCTGCAGCGCTGAAGGTGCTTCAGCCGAGGCACCACCCTCAGCGCGCGTGGTGTATCCACGGGCAAGGACCTCCTGCCGGCGAAGGAGGCCTCATCCAACCCAATACTTACATTAAGTCATCCGTAACGGAGAGCATGTATATTACAATATTAATAGTGGGTCCCTCTTTAGTGCCGGTATGTGCACTATAGAAGATAATACTGGAACTATAGCGGTAACCGGCACTATTCCGCGTGCTTCCACTACTGGTTGCTCCTGCTGGTAGCCAAACCATCTCACAGGCACTATGGCGGGCAACCGGCACTACTCAACCGGCACTATAGAGGGAACCCTATATTGTATAGCTTCGAGTGCTAAAGCTCACCTGCGCTGTCGTTGCTGTGGTTTTTCCCTTGCCATTTCTATGCTGGCAGCTGCGATAGTCCTGGTGTTGAGGGCCCCCCTTAGCTCGTCGTCCAGTAGCGCGCTCTGGCCGAAATCTTCATCCCCTATGGACTGCTGCCGGCCTCGCTTGCCGCGTTTTGGCGTTTTTTCGCTCTTAGTTTTGACAACATCACAAACAAAACACGAAAACACAAACAAACGAACAATGTCAACGAGGTGATCCCGAGGGGAAAGCAGGGTTGTCGATGTTGGGAAGCGTTCTCCTCATGGTTCCGGTGTCTTTACTCGTCTCTCGTCATGGCTTGTCCAGACGTAAGGCTGGCACTAATACTCTAAAAGTACACTCAAAGACAAACAAAGCAGAGCTGGGGGCAGTGACGATGGGGGGGGGGGGGGCAACCTGGACCATCGTCACTAACATTCTTGTCCGTCTATGATGACCTTGACGTGACTGTGACATCTACTATCACCTGGTTTCGCCCCAACCATGGCATGGGTTCCCGTCGAATCTGTAGACTATCCATCTACGGAGAGCACTCCATAACAGCAAATACGCAAACGAAAAAAGTCTAGTAAAAAAACGCAACAAACAGGTTTCATGTATCGATACGCTCGAGTTGGAACCGGGGGGCTAGCGGAGGTGACATGTCGTCCCACGAACTTTCCCTGTTATATATTTTGGTTGGACGTTTTAGCGTAAATTACTTGAAGTGGTCCATGACGGAGTTCATAGAGAAGAGTTCATAGAGAAGTCACAGGATGATTGGTAGACCCTTGTCGCCCAAGGATTCCGCAAAGCCTCGAATGCGACGACGGAAAGGCCAAAGGTTGGTTAGAAACATATCGTTTTCGTGCGATACGCTGTCTGCCACGTACGCGTCACATCGCATTCGTGCTCGAAGCGGGACAACCTTTGCCAAGTACGACTTTCGTTGCTGTCTCCGTACTTCTTCGGCCTGCTTCGGCGACTTCAACTGTTACAGCATAGTATGAGCAAAATACCGCCCTGGGTAGTAGCACTGAAACAATTATTACAGTACCACCATATACTTTGCCGCCCGACAATGTACGGAGCTTTTGGGGACTCCGACGCAAAAAATGACGAAAATGTCTGATGATTGCAGCATCGGTCACATGAAACCATCCGAGCTGCTGCTGGTGTAAGCAGGAGAGGTGTGTTTGAGTTGCACTCCAGGAAGCTGTAAGGCAAGCGTTGGGCACGACGATACTCGGAATGCCTCAAGCTCTACCTAGACTATTTGACCGCGCTTGTCGCTTTTTGGTGTGTATACTATAATCAATATATTATCAAGTCTATCAAGGGTTAGGCAACCCGACAAATAAAACAAAGTGAAAAAAGTGTGCTTGATTTCGTACGTGCATGTTTTTTTGCTCCTATCGTATCGTATGACATGTTGCTCGTAGACCGCGAGTTCAAGCTTGTTTTTCATCTGTTTCTTCAGCTCAAAAATCGCAGTAAAAACACACTCATCCGCAAGCTCTTAGAGCCACAGCTGCCAGTAGCATGTTGCCGTCGAGCACGTATCACAAGGGCAGAACACTACACAGCACAACAGCACACTCAGTCCTCGAAGCCTCCTACTATGTACGGATATGTTCGTGTGTACTGCTGTGTACTTGCTCGCTTCATTGATTGCCCTCCCTCGGTCCTCATGTTTTTTTGCGCAAATTACACCCGTGCTGCCCATCGGAACGTGGCATGACCCACAAGACCACAGCACAGCGCAAGCAGCTCTGCACAAGTAGCTATTGGAATTAACGCTAGTTGCACCGAATCATGGGGCCCTCCTTTCTGCCCCCTTCACATTTTGCTGTAGTCTTCCTTGCGCGAGCTGGCACCGCCCGCGGAGCGGAGCCCCTGTATTATATACGAGCATTATTCCATACTCGTACTCCTACTCGTACGCTATAATCCATATTTCAATCGTGTTTGGGCGGCGTCAACCAATGTTTTCCGTACGTACGCACATACGATACGAGAACAATAAAAGCGCTTATTTGTTTGCTGACCTTCGGTTTGCGAGGACGAGGGTCACCATGGTGAAACTTCGGCCCTTCTACCTCTGGCAACGGCAGTAAAGGACCCAGAGGAGGATCACCCCCACCCTTACGCCAGCGCTTATTAGAAGTGCGCTACCTGGTACTCGGTATGCTCTATCACGTTACGCCAACTGGCGCCCTCATTCAGCGATTGTGTACCAGGTATGTTTGCACCATCATTATGCGGTTTTATTAGAGATGCACCAATACCACTGAGCTATGCAGTCAGCGCTGGCTGCTGTTAGCTTCTCAGTGGTTGCAGTGTCGCTCTAAGAAAAAAACTCATAATCGTGTTTGCGTCAAACAATGTTGCTCGATATGCTATTATTTGCTTGCTGGACGAGCACTGGGAGTGTTGATGATGTCGTTGGGTACGAAGAACGGTTTAATGCGAAGACCACTAACGCACACCTACCTTCGGTTTGCGAGGACGGGGATCACCATGGTGAAACTTCGGGCGCTCCACCGGCAACGGCGCCAAAGGACCCACAGGAGCCCCCCCGTCCTTTGCCCGATCCAGCGCCGGCAACATTTTCCTGCCCGGAAGAGCAGGAGCACCCACACCCCCACCCCCAAATGACAGCCTTCTCAGTCTGGTGGCATCCAGCGCCGCAGGTTGGAGGGGATTGGCAGTTGGGCCCTTAGGGTCGTCGCGGCGTGTAGGATTTGTAGGATTTGTAGGAGGGTGGTCGGTGAGGGGGAATGATTCTTGTTCGGGTCCATCGACATGGACTCGTGGGGAGACTCTTGTTCTGCTGAATGCCATGTGCCTACCCCGAGAGGGTGTTTGCTGAGATGGTTGGAGTACTTAGCTTTGCTCTAGGTTTGTGCGTGGTGGGTGAGAGCACGCCATGAAAGGGGTACGCATACGCATACACGCTTGGTATATAGGGAAGGTCGGATCGGCGTTCCGACGAAAACGCGGCGGGATTAATGTGAAAAATGAAACCGTCGATCGGTTGGACTACACGGCATGTTGCGATTCATACGGTGTTATGTTGTCATGTATCCTGTATGATACCAGTACAATAACCGTAGAACGATGTACTGCGTATAGCAGTAGTAGTCCTGCTGGAGGAACGGACCAGGTCGGTATACTGGTACAACAGGAACGTGCGGTGTGTTAAGTATCGTTTCGCGGTTTTATTTCCGTGTCTTGTGTGCCGGTTCGTTAAGAAAAATACACTTCCTTCGTACTTCCTACACCTGACACCTGCTGTAGTACTTTCTACGTACCAGTCACGATGTGCGGCTATTATACATAGACCGGCTATTGACTATTTACTGCGATGTACATAGGCCGATGTTATTGACCTCTCGCATATAATAGCAGGTCGTCCATGCCCGTACTCGTATGATGGTAATTTCAAACGTGCATACCAGGTACATATTGAAGGCTTTTCGCACGGGATCCATTTTGCGCGGCCGCGGCGTGCACCGTTTTACACGAGGCACGAGACACTCAACGAGTATCACTCGTCCAGCATCACTCGTCGAGTACAGCAAAAAAAAACAGATAAACAAGCTCAACAAAACTACTAATAGAGCAAGGAGTAATAATGTCATCCACGCCTGTTTATATCAGCGAGGCGGGCATACGACGTCGTTGGAATCCTCGTGACGTGCAGCAACGCCATTACAGCGGCAGCAGCGAGGACGGTGTGCGAGGGCCGGCTCCCAATGTGCATAATTCGCTTGCCATCCAGAAAAAGCACGTTGCGGGCATGTACAGGTGAGCTTCGTCGTGTCTGGCAAAGGCTTTTTGTATTATGTGTACCTGGTATTGTTTTCGTGTGTTTGTGCGAGCACATACTACAGGAGAGAGGTTGGTCGTGTCTGCGGTGAAAGGCTTTTTATGTGTATTGTCTTCGTCTGTTTTTGCTCTCGCCAAGAAAATGCCACTGCTGAAAGGTAGAGGGTGCTCCCAATCAACGTGAACAGCTCGCTTGTCATCCAGCAACTATAAGCGCACGTCGCGAGCGTGTTGTGCAGGTTGGTCATCCCCAATTGAAGGGGATTTGTACTACCGCGAGATGATCCCACACTAACTCTCAACTTTAGGACTGCAGTCCCAATTTGGGTACAAATCACTTGAAATAGACTTAGATACAGGCTTGTTACACTGAACTACTAAAGCGGTTGAGTGTTGTATCCCCAAAAAACGCGGATGAAGGTTTTTCGTCCGTTTGCTAAATTAAAAAGAAACACGCCACCTAACAACTCAGTAGCCTTCACGAGACGTCTGAGTTGTTATCTAGGTTTGCGGTAAAGGCGATTCCCAACCAAGATACGTAGGTACTGCTGTGGAGAAGGGGCATTTGCCCGAATATTCGTTGCAGTCGCTTGAGCAAGAAGCAACGTCGCTCATTTCGCAAGGAACTCGTTAGCGTGTTCACTCGGATGGCACAGGTCGTCGCATAACTACAGCAGTACGTATCCGGACGCGTGCTACGACGATGTAATACAAGAGGTGCACCACTTTTTTTCTTTAACCCCTTTACAACTGGAAACCCGTTTTGGGGACAAAATTACTTGAATATAGTATAAGGAGGGGTTCGGACTCTAAACGGGTAAAGGTTACTCAGTTTGGGAGCTTAAGACCTCTCCCAAAAACTAATTTGGAGAAAAATAAAACTTCTACGAGTACCCCGGATGAAAAATCCCCCATGGTCTATCGTACACAGCGAGAAAATCAGGCGAAAAATGTGACCTACCTCCGGCGAGTTTGGTTTAATTACGGAGCCCCGTCATATAGAAAGCATTTTTGCCAAAAAAAGGTATACCTTAATACGTCTATCGTAGCGCGCGTCTCTCAGGCAAACAATAGCAGTAGCACGATTGTAGTACGCACGTAGCTACTGCTGAGTCGTTCTGCGTCAGCCCCCCCAGCTTTTCTTTGACCAAATCGCCGGTTTTTGAAACCGGCTCCCGGCCGTATCTCCTGAAAACACGGTGCCCCTTGCCACCCCGGCGTCATCGTTCGATAGACCTTTGCAAACATGAGAATGTGTGAGGATGGTATTTTCATAGCATCCGCCCTCATGTCGAGCAGCCATGAAACGTTCGTTGAAGAAAATCGCCGGTTTGGGGGGGGGGCTATCGTAGAGTCAATCTATTATTACCCCGTTCTAAAGACATGAGCGCATATCCAACAACAGCAGTGCATACTTGGGGTATTGGAGGGTAAAATTATCACCCCGTTCACCACTACAGTAATTTCAAGTAGTTTGAGCTCGAAACGCGACTGCAAATAATTTTTTCTCGCAGCACAAAACACGACCGTACTTCTCAAATCCCAAGTGTTTTTTAGGCCCAAAAACAGCGAATGAATGCAGTGCACCTACGTGGTCTAATGAGACTGCACGAAAACGTCGCATATAGTACTCACTCGTACTCATACCAACGGACCGCAAGCAGTACAGGATACCTATTTACGAGGGGGTGTTAATGGAGACCAAATCGGTTTGATTTGCAGTCAGCCCCGCTTTAAGGACGCTCGTAGTAAGGAAACTCCCCAATTTAAGGACGACTTTTTTTTCCGGACCGAGGGGGCCGACAGACAGTATAAATACAGGGGTGTACACTATTAAGGACGAAACCCCGCTTTAAGGACGCTTTTTTTCAAGAAAAACCATGTGTGTCCTTAAAGCGGGGTTGACTGTAGTAAAAAACACGGATTATATATAGTGTTTTTGTGTCTGTCGTGGGTTCCAGTTACTAAGGCCCTCTCTAGTAGTGAGAAGCAGAGTAGTAAAGAAAGCGAGGCTGGCATTCACAGGAGCGCAATAAACTCAGGAGCCGTTATACTTGAAGTTAGTGTAGGACGCACCCTCTCCCGAAACCCAGCCTGGCGGCTCAGCCAGCATCTCGATTCGCTATCAAGGGCCCCGCATTGTATTTCATGCAGGTCTTGGAGAAGCCTTAATTCTCACGCGCACGGTCCATTGGATACCGACAATTACGCGCGGCACATCCCCGTTGGACGGGTTTGCGCCCTGCGTACGTCTCGCGCGCCGCTGACGGAGACGGAGCTCGGGAACATGTACGCAGGTTCCCATGTCTTTGCGCCAGGACCCTGCGCGTACGGTGGTAAGTCCCTGATAACGGTGTTATGACAGAGTGCAGGTGGTTTCCGAAAAAACACAATGGGGTATCCCAAAATTTCACACGACTTTTTAGCCCTTACTGACCCTGTTACTGCTCTCCACCCCCCGTTCCCTCCCCACCAACAGCAACACATGAATACCAAACACAGATACACACAACCGGGGGCAAAGTTATACCAGGTTCCGCGCAAGTGCGTGGCTCGTTGGTCTTATATGTGACAACGACCTGTGTTGTGCTCTCGTGGATCGTTTCCGCAAAACGTCATACCCAAAATCAACGCAAGTACTTCATTCAGACCTTGATAGCTGTGCTGTAATAAACCCTACTCCACCCCCCCCGCCCACCAACCCTCAAATCCAGCAAAACTCCCCATATCAACTCAATAGCACCGTTGTACTAACTGTGTTGTTTCCGAAAAGCGCCATGCCCCGCGAAATGTATCGCAACTTTTTCTAGGCCTTCTTAACCGTGTTGTAACCCCCCCCCTTCGCCCCCACCAGCAACCCCCGCCCCCCCGCCAAAAAGTAAACACGATTAGTGTGCCCAGCCGGGGCCAAAGCTGTTTCCAAACCAAACGGTTGCGAAAAAGCCAACGGAGTGAAAGCCAGCGCTAGTAGGTCGGCCCAGCTCGGATAGTGCCCGTAAACGCTATACCCTTTCTCAAGCCCTTACTGTCCGTAATGCGATCCTCCCCCCCCATCCCAATTCCCCTTACAACGAACTCCCTCCCAAAAAAGCAGGTACAGACAACTGGTGTGCCCAGCCGGGACCAAAGCTAGGCCAAGCTCCGCGCAAGTGCATGACCGCGGGAGAAAACCACCCCCAGCTTGCGCACGCGAAGCGTCTCACCGGCGAAAGTCCCGGCCCCGGCGCGTACGCTATAGGGGACTCTTCCGTAATGGCGAACCGTGGAGGAACCTTTCGTGCCGTGGATGAGAGGAACGGAGCGGTGGCAGCATTGGAGATGGCGGTAGGGAGGCTGAGGACGTTGGAATGGAGGATTGGGTTTATCCGGCGTGGCCTGAAAGAGCCGGAAAGGTGAGAGGGCTTCCGACAGGAAAAAAGGTACCAAAACATGGCACAGGTCACGATCTAGACCACCATGAAAAAAGGTACAAGACGCGTGCTACGACAGAGGTGCACCACATATTTTTTTTCGGAGGTTCCTCATTCTAGGATCTTAAGACACGTCCTTCTTGACCCAAAAACTGATCTTGGAGGAAAAACAAAGAACTGCTGACCGGATGAATAATCCCATGCATGCCTAGGAAGGTATACACAACGAGAATCATCGTGCAAAACCAAAAAGGCGTTTTTTTTTTCCGACGGTTTTGGGTTAAGTAGCCCCGTCTTTTCAGAAACCATTCCATTCAGCCAAAAAGAGGTATACCTTGATACCTCCATCGCAGGACGCGTTACCCCCATTTTCACTCGACGCGTGCTACGATAGAGGTGCACCACTTTTTTTTCTTAATACTACCCCTCAATTTGGTAGCTTAAGACACGTCCTTCTTATAACCCAAATACTGATTTTGGAGGAAAAACAAAAAAAATTCTGACAGGATAAAAGGCCCATGGCCTAGGCAAACAACGAGAATCATCGTGCAAAAATTAAGGGGGCGTATTTTCCGACGATTTTGGGTTAAGGAGTCCCGTCTTTCAGAAACCATTTCAGACGAAAAGTGCATGTCGAATCGCCCCGGATAAAAACGCCATCACATCTCTAGGTAGATCCTATATGTTTCGCTATGATATGCTGTGCGAGATCGTTCGGATCATCCGGTTCTCACCTATCATAGCAACATGATCTGTAGGTCATGCATGATCATTTAGACCAGGGATCTGTACGGCCTGAAAGACATAGATCATGTAGATAGGAATGGGACAGTTGCCACTTGGCCGTTCATACTAATAAAAAGTCGCTATTTGTGATGCTACGGTTTCAGACACTGGTCTACGGATATTTGGGTTTCTTATTATATACGGAAGTAGTATTTGGTATGCGTTTGAGTCTTCTTGGGGTGGATGGCTTGCCTGCTGAGGCAGTCGCTGATGCTAACCCAACACGAAGGATCCGGGTGTGTGACTTTTTTCTTTTTTGACCGTGACAAGGGATATAATTTATAGTGCCCTCTGCCCTCCTCTCTACGGCGACGGGGCAAGCGGTGAAATAACACAGCTTGCATCACTACAGCAGTTTATAGCAACAGCCGCCGACTAGTTGTTGGTCGCCGACTAGTTATCAGTTGGTCAGGTACAGGACAGGACAACTATCAAGAAGCAGGGTAATAAGAAAATTCCGCCTGAGATTTACAGGAAACTGACGGATCCGGGACCCGTTTGCACTGAAGTTAGAGTGGAACGTACCCTCTGACGAGTAAGAAACCCACCTCGGGATAGTTGTTTCTTTTTCTTATTGGGTTTCCTGTACTGTAGCAAGAACAGCAGGCCAGTAAGTTGACTATGCTAATAGTACCAGTGGTATCAATAGCGCCAATAGTAACTCGCCGACTAGTCATTAGTTGGCTGGACGTGTGCTGCGGTAGGTGTCATCGCCGCCGCTTCGCGTGCCGTGTGTGTCCAGGCTTCGTCTCCGCGAAGCCCTAGTCGTGAAGGCCCAGTTTGGACGATAGCTAGCGCACTCTCTCTTTTTTATACTCAGCATATATTTTCGTTACTACGATACAGTACAGGCCACCTAGTAAGACACAGAATTGCTGGTCCAAATTTGGTTTCTTATCTGCGAGAGGGTGCGTTTTACAAAAAAAAAACAGCATAGAAAGGCCCCGCGAATTACTTGTATTCCAGAGTCATCCCACGCTAGCTAGAGGTGAAGTTGGTTCTAAGAATTTTCTGAGCCCTTAACACGAAGAAAAAGCTCAATATCTCACCCGAAAAATATTGACTTTGAAGGCATTCGTTCGCACAACCCGACCAAGATTTTTTATGCCTTCGTCCCAAAAATATATCTGTCCTCGTAAAATTGCTTGGCTAATGACTAACTGATAGTTCCTCACTCGAGGAGCTCAATCGGACAGGTACTGTTAAGGAATTAGTGGGGTATTAGTCCGTTTGACCACTTGCAAAATGTTAACCGATAGCTTACCCAAAATAAACCTTATAACACTCTGCCCCCCTGAAACGGCGGGATAGCAGGTCGGCCGGATATACGGGCGGACCTGTCAATTATCCAAGCCGTTTCATTTCCTGGGTTCACCAGGGGAGAGTATTTTTCAATTATTAGTTCATCCAACAACTGCAACCTCTACCGTGGGACGAGTCTCCTGTACATGTATCGGCCTGTCTTTTTACTGGCCTGTTTCTGATTTGGGCGTCGTGCACAGCAGCGCTTCAAAACAGAGACGCGAAGTCGCCACGGCTTTGCGTGCTGTGTGCGTCCAGGCTTCGCCTCGGCCAAGCCATCGTCGTGATGATGATCCGATCTGGACAAGAGCTACGTAGCGCACTTACTCCTATTTTTTTCATAATTTTTATTTTTTTGTTTTCTGCGATATTTCAAGATGGAAAAGCGAAGTCGCCGCTTTGCGTGCCGTGTGTCTGCAAACTTTGCCTCGGTCAAGCCATCGTCGTGATGATCCAGTCCGGTCGGGACCTGAAAAACATCAAGCCTATCGCCTTCCCGCACCGCAAAGTCGCCTTTCTATTAATAGAACTTCTCGTTTTTGCGACACTTCAAAATGTGAATGCTACTTACGTCGTCGTTGCCATCGTCTCGTGTAACGCGCCTCAGGCTTCGTCTCGGCCAAACTCTAGTCGCGAAGACCCAAACCGGACGAGGGCTAGAACTCATCGGGCTTATCCCCTTCCCGCGCCGCACACCCGTCTTCCCCGCGCTTACTCCATTTTTTTACTAGTTATTTCATTTGGGCGATGCTTCAAAACGAAATAGAAAAGTAAGAAGGAGTCCCCGCCGCTTTGCGTGCCGTGTTTCCGCAGGCTTCGCCTCGGCCAAGCCCTCGTCGTGAAGACTCAGTCTGGACGAGAGCTGGAACGCATCGAGTCTATCGCTTCCCGCTTGAGGGAGGAGGTAGAGCGCTTAGCCGAGAGAGCTGCAGTGGTCAAGTCGAAACGGGACCCCCTTCCTGGCCCGTCGCTTGGGGGAGGACCCGGACCCTCGGGTGCTTTGGGACGAGTACCGGGTAGCGGCTCTCGGGCCGTCTCGACCGCGGGGGGGGGTTCTGGGAGCAGGAAGCGCTTAGCTCGTGGCCAGGTTAGTGCGGAGGGGAGACTTAACCCTTTTGAGGCCCATGTCGACCAAGATACAGGAGGGGGGATACCCCCTTTTTCGATGCTGGGTTTGGGCCACTCGCACAACAACAAAACGAGTTTAGGCGAGTTGTTTGGCGCAGTGCGGCTAACCATTCCATTGCGGCTTCATATCGAAAAAAATGGCCCACCACGAAAGCTTAAGGCCACAAAGGAACGGGGGCGGTCACTCGCTCGAGTAACCCCACGTGACTGCACGAAAACAATCCCCCAAAAGTGACCTCCCCCGCCACAGCGTTCGTCCGTCCATCGAACGAAAACAAAAAAGAAGTGCGGTCTTTTTGCCAGCCGTCTAGCGTAGTACAACAGTGTGCAGCTGTGTACGTACGAGTATCAACGTTGTCATCATGCTTGCGCGAGCGCGTGCGTGCGTGCGTGTCGTGCATTACATCCTAGCGTTCCGTTGCACTCCGGACACATCCCCTATCCCGCCGCCCGGGCTTTTGTTTTGTGTGGCAAATGCCACAGTCGTAAAAAATACAAATGAGACACCATTTATTTTCGAACACTGTTTCCGGTGGAATGCCTAGTCTTTGCTTGGTCTAACTCCTATAAAACTGCCACCATACTCAAGCGTCATACAGCTATTTTGGTACCTGGTAGCTCGGAAACATTCCCCGTACCCGTTTAGCCCGGGCTTTGCTTTTGGTGGACGAAGCCGCGATCGTAACAAACCAAAAATAGACACTTTTTTTCGTCGTTTTCTCGACATTATTGTTCGGTGGCATAATACCTACCCTTTGCTTAGTCTCACCCCTTTAGAACCAACTGCACCCACGATGCTCGGGTTTAACTACCTGGAAAGAGTATGAGAAAATGCTTTCGGCAGTTCTACGCAGGGTGAAGCCGCCTCTAACGTGGGAGGATGCTGTGGGAGCAGGAAGCGCTTAGCTCGTGGCCAAGTTTTCGCGCGGAGTACTGCAGCGGCGCTAAAACGTCGAAATTTTAACAGCCAGAGATAAAAATTTCACCATGTACCTTCTCCCTCATTGGTGAAAATTGAGCAACGATGTGACTTCATCCCCACGCAAGGGTCATCCCTATATAGTGCGGTAGGAGGTGCACTTTTTGGTCGAAACGTTTCTGACCTTCTGATAGGTTAAGCTCCTCGAGTGTGGCCCTATCCGTTAGTATATACGACGACTTAAGAGTGAGTTGGCTCAGGGCTAGCGCATATACGTGCTGGTCGGGCTGCGCGAACGAACGAATGCCTTCGAAGTCATGTTTCGGGTGATGGTGATATTTTGAGCTAGGTCCTCACGTTGGGAGCTCAGAAAATTCTTCGAATCTGCTGCACCCCCTCACGAAAGTATACTGTTGCTAGGTATATTTTAGTGTGGCGTGGTTTGTAGTGATGTTCGTTTTCTCATGTACTCCTTTACCCTGTCGTCAGGAGAGAGGGAGGGAAGGAGGGAAGGGCGGGGGGGGTACTCGATATTCATGCATGGACGTAGTCGTATGACCATAGTGGTATGACCCTCGCATCCCTACAATGCTGGGAAGGAGCACGTCGGGCTTTCACCGACCAGGCAGACATTGCTTGCACCAAGCGCGAAGCGCCGTGGGGTGTTCGGCGAGTCGCATGAAGAAGGGAGGGGGTAATTCCCCTCCAAAGTGAGTTTTGAGTCTCTCATGTGACCACGGGGCTAGAGTGTGGTGACGAGTAAAACGCGGGGACGAAACATAACAACAACAACAACAACAGCAACAGCAACAACGACAACAACAACAACAACAACAACAACAACAACAACAACAACAACAACAACAACAGTTAACAACAACGCAACAGCGATAGCTTGACACTTTACGCGTGGGACGTATACGAGCCTCTGAAAACAAGAGTCGCAGGCGGACAAAGGTGAAGATGACATCTGCTGGATTAATATCACGTCACAGATTTTCAGTACCTACCGCATTTTCGCCTATTATCGAATAATGTCGACGCCAGAGATAAGGGCAATGATCGCCCAAACAAAAAAGAGATGGTGCAGGCTGACAGGCTTTATTGTGCTACGAGCAGAACAACGTGCCCCTGCAGCGCGCACGTCTTTCGGGCAAGATTAAATGCAATTGGAATGTGAGAAGTTGATGCTCGAAGAGAAGAAATTTAGGCAACAAATTTAATGTAGAAGGTAGCGTATTTATGTTGTGCGGGGCAAAGCTGGGACCCAAATACTGCCAACAATCACGGCACTATTGTAGTAGCATGTCAATGGTGGTTTGGTTTTTTTCGGGCGAACGACATTTCCCCAACGCAGCTGATTTACGTCGTGACGTCGGCGATTCGAGATCATCGGCGCAATAATCGACAGGCTTGCACCTCCCTTTTATCGCTTCACAAGCAGGGCGCAGATCGCTTCTACGACCCCCTCTTAAGCACGGCTAGCTTTCTAGATTCACCCGGGCCGGGCACGTACGACTTGAGGAGGGACGAGAACGCGTTAGGGAGAGCTTCGCTCCGGAGGTAAAGTGGTACCCCACTGATCAGAATGTAGAAACCGTTGAGGTATTATAATGAAGATCAAACGTTCCTTACACTTTGGTCCAGGGTGGTACCTGATATGCTTCTTCCCGTCTACTCGAACAGGCGCTACTGACAAAACGTGTACGTCTCCGCCGTTTTGTAGGATAATCGATTGGGTGAGCACTTGGCGCATTGTGTCAGCTATGGCGTTCAGGACGAAGTGGGCATCGCACGTTGTCGAAAGGAAAATACACGTAATATTCACGCCCTTATTGGCCGTCGTTTCGAAACGTTTCATCCTAAGGCACACAATCGAAACTCCTCCCTGCACACTGCGTGACGTCAAGTATAAAGCCGTAGGGAGGGCTTCGCTCTGAGGGCAAAGTAGCATGTTTGTTATCGCCAACTCGAACATTATTTTGCTTGAAAGGTAGAAAAGTAGCGCGTTTGTTTCTCTACCTCAACGCGAACAACATTCCGCTCCGAAGGTAGAGTGGCGTAGTCTATATCTTTACCTCAAACTCGAACACGTACCTTCTGCCGGGCGCGCGTGTGACCGCGATTTGAAGAAGAGTCATTCGATCGCCAGGACACGGATTTTGCTAGAAGGTCGATGCATACGACATATTCAAGGCATGTATTTCTCTTCTTGTGGCTCAGTGCTTTCAGAACTGCACACGCGTTTTTTTTGGCACAAACCTACTTGGATACAGTATGGCATAATGGTCGCAGTGGTAAAATGATGAATCCATGATTATTTTCTCTTCGTGCTACACGGCTGCTCGAGAGGTACGATTCGTTCCGTTCGACTGGAGACCCCGCGACCCATACCTACATTCCAACTTCATGGCCAGGATCTCGAGCCAGACTGCAGAATACCCTATCGCGCCATTGTTGCTGCCGCCTCCCGCTTCCCTTCTTCTCCTTCTCCACGTCTAACGACCCCATGTCCCGTTTCACCTCCATCTGGCCCGTTTGTGTCGTCGACCACTCTTATTTTTTATTCGCTTTTCAGGTCGCCTTCGCTAGGCCTGATGCAGAGGAGAGTCGTTGGCGAACAAGCGACAACCGCCCGCAGCCTTGTGTCGCTCAAGCTTCATCGCACCTGCGGAAAATTTGGCGGTGGTGGTGGTGGCGGCGTTGGTGTTGGTGTTGGTGGAGGTGTTGGTGGCGGTGGCGGTGGTGATGGACGTGACTGTGATGGTGGTGGTGGTGGTGGTGGTGGTGGTGGTGGTGGTGGGGGTGGTGGTGATGGTGGTGATGGTGGTGATGGTGGTGATGGTGGTGGTGGTTGTGGCAGCGGTTGTAGTGGTGGTGGTGGTTGTGGTGATGGCAGCGGTGGCGGTGGCGGTGGTGGTGGTGGTGGTGACGGCGGTGGTGAGAAAGCCCACGGGATGGCACCATTCCACGCATATGTGTCGGACGCCGGACCGGGGCAATATACACCAGATATGTGCGCGCCTCCGCTGACGAGCCAAGGTCGACGACCGCGGGGCATGGCTGAGAACCCTAACCCTTAAGAAAGAGTACGGTGTTCTTGTCAGTACTTGATATATATATATATTAGTTTCAAATACCTCATCTGTGAGTATGTCTTCGCCGCGACATATTCTCCAGACTACATGCTTTGGAGCTCATTGGTACAATTTCCCCCTCATGTTGTTCCGCTTGCCCGCAACCGCATCTCTTTGTCATTGTATAAAGTGTGTACCAGATACCCGCGAGTATAGTTTTTGGTTTGATGTCTAGCTCATTCGATCTACGAGCTGACTTGAGTTGACTTGGGTCATTGTATTTTATGCCATCAAGTTGCTGCTTCGGGCACCACAGCGCTAACCTGGACAGAGCCTGCATTGGGCGTTATGGCAAGGCGATTTGGTGATGAAAAAGCACGTCGTTCTGGCAGTCGGAGACCTGACGTGTCCCTGAAACACGTATTTTTTATACCTCGGTTGCTGCTTCTGTCACCGTAGCGTGTCACACAGCTGATGGAATTGGCACATGGTTGCTGCGATGTCATGGTTGGCGGCATACCATGCTCGACTGTCTTATGCCACATGGTTGATGGTATGATCACGCAGTTGCTATGCTAGACACAGAGCCTGCGTTTTGGCGTTACATCAAAACACTTCGATGGGAAGGTAAGTGTAGGTAATGGCCGATACCAAGACGCGATTGTTGGAAAGCGCGGGTAGATAGCCCTCGATACCAAAACGCTTTGGTTGAAAGACGCATGCCAATAATGCTTGGGGCGTGTAAACGCGTGCAAATAATGCTTGCGGCGCGTAAACGCGTGCAGATAATGCTTGGGGCGTCTACCTATTTTTTCTAGCTGTACTGTTCCCATAGGTCTTTGGACGGTCAGAAAGACAGACGGGAAGACGGGCAGACGGGCGGACAGCTCGTGCGTGTTTTTTTACTGGCAAACACCGTCGGTGAACCTAGGGAGTACACAAAATCCCCTTGTCGTGCAAGCGCAGGCGTGCTTGTCTTTAACGATTTTGGCGTATGTCATGCCGCTGCCGGTGATTAGCGTCCACAGCATAGGACACACACTAGAATAAGGGATAATAACCAACAGGAAATATCAACAGCACAACAACTGTACGGGTGGGAACATCATGCCGATCGTCAAGCGACCGCGGCTTTCAGTCAAATTCGTACGAATTTGCACGCCGACTTTTTCAGTCACCATGTATGTGCGTCCACGTTAGAAAACAAAAATGTCGGGTTGAAAAAGGTAGCTACCCTTTTCCGGAGTGAAGCAAAGCTCCTCCAAGAAAATTCGGGGCTGAGCTAACCCTCTACAACATGTTTGGGGCTACCCCTGAATTATGAAGTGTGACATCTATCCACAGAGAAAAGTGATGCTGCTGCGCGGCGTCAAGCGCCAACGTTGACATCGCGGTGAAGCTTTGAGAGAAAACGTCGAGACTACTGGTACGAGCGTACCTGTGAACTCGGCCAGAACTTTTATCAGCTTCTCTTCGACACCACCACGACGACGGAAAAAAAATAATATTTCCAAGTAGTTCGTCAAAACAAAAAAAAACGAGGGTGCATTTCTAGAAGAGGTTGCCAAAACAAAAACGGACCCTATACTATTCTCAATTTTTGTTTTGTCCTGGAAAATGTGGGGACAGTTCTAGAAGAGTCACAATGACCGTGCCATGTGCCTACCGGTATGGTGCACCAGCTGGTTCGAGGCCGTACGAGTGCTTTTTTCTATTTGCGACGTGTGCTAAATCTGTTGGATACTGTTGGATGTACACAAACTAAAACCACCGGCTTAACAACCAGACGGACAAAAAACAAAAATATCTTTATTAGATGAGCACTAACCGTGCGTGCACTCCTAAGGAGGGAGTAAACCCTTTCTGGGTCTCGATTTTTGCACGAAACCTGAGCAAACCCTGGTAACAAACTAAAACTAGTGTAGGACACAGCCTGCCAAAATTTGGGCCAGGCCAAAACTCACTGTATGTGTGGCGTCGCAAACTGTTGTGTATTGCGCATCGGTGCTGTATTACCGCACACGAACGAACCCATCTGGGTCTAGGTGAAACATGCCCCCCCCCCCCCTGTTGATTCCGACGTATCCTCTTGCTGCCACTACTGACGATGCGATTGCGACGCGAAGCGTGAACGTTGGTACGTGCCGGAAAAAAATGGATCACATCGCCTTGATGATAAGCCGTACGTCTATTTTGCCCCGCGGGGGCGGCCGTTGAAGCGGGAACAAAGAACGCCGTGTGTGTGTCACACATAATACGGTGGAGCACCCGGTTTTGAGAGACGTATCCTCTTGCTACCACTGACGATGCGGCTGCGACACCTCCACTTTTTCGCCCGATCATTTTATGCCCCCCCCCTTCCCGCGCTCAGTCTCGAAAGGCATGCATGGTGAATGGTCAAATTATTAAGGTACACAACAAATGAGCACCCCCCCTATAGCCTCGCTTACGACAACCTGTGTATACCCGAATCTGAGATAAGCGCGGAGCGGAGACGTGAGGGCCATAACACTGGCGGTCTGTTCCGAGCGGCTCTGAAACCGATTACCGTAGTGTGCATGTACGTGTACACTTTAGCTCAATGGGAAATGGTTGGCAGTGAGTCATGGGAGATGTGCAACCGAATTAACCCCTTCACTACTGGAACCCCGTTTTTTTTTGGGAAAAATTTCTTGATACTAGTGTAGGGAGGCGTTTTGGGGTTCTGAAGGGGTCAAGGAAGGACATTCGATTTGTATCGGAACGGCATTTAATCTACGCTGGTTTGTCTCGGAGTCTAACCTGCGCTGCATTGTCGGGGTGCAAGAACGGTAAGAGAAATGATACAAACAACCACGACGAAAAATACCGAAAAATGTCCACGGGACTATGAGATCACGATGATGACGACGTTGAAGATGAAGATGAAGAGGATGATGACGGTGGTGGTGGTGGTGGTGGTGTGGGTGGTGGTGGTGGTGACGATAACGATGATGATGGTGATGATGATGATGATGATGATGACGATGATGATGATGATGATGATGATGGTGATGATAATTATACTGTCATGTAGTTTCAATTAGCGTTGACTATTTTCGGTGGTTGGCACGTTGGCATTATGATGGTTACCCCACTATCAGAGGCCACTGGCGTCGCCTGCACCAAGCGCGAAGCGCTGCAAGTGTTCGTCGGGTCACATGAAGGGCAAGTTGCATCCTGCTAGGGACCCCGGAGGGGCAGACTTCGGCTCCTTGTGCGTACTTTCTTGCACCCCTCCCTCCTAGCATTACCTGCCCCCCTCCCTTTTCCATCCGCTTGTTTTCGGCATCCATGGAGGGTAGTAGGTTGGATCAGCTTTGCGCGGGGTTCATGACGTTATCTCCGCAAGTGAAGAATTATCGTATCAAGCAGCGTGTATATGGTCAAGCGCCTCCGGCTGTTCCTACGGAGGGCTGATTGTGTTTTAGCACCACCAAATGCCGTGGGATTAGGTTCGGGTGGTAAGACCAAGACGCTACGATAGGGAGGATGTTGATACTTTTAGCACCCCCATTTCCACTACAGCACGTACTGGTAGCGAGTTTGAGTCACTCACACGAGTGACTCTGTACCTCGCCGACAAAATCACTCGAGGCGATTTGTTCGGCGCAGCGTAGTTAAGCCATTGCATTGCGGGTTCATGCCGTCGCAAAAAGTAAATCAACGCGAACACCGCTTGAGATTGGAAAGGAACAGGGGAAAGAGTCACTCGCTCGAGTTGTCCCCGAGCGAGCCACCGTGAAAGGGCCCCAAGAGTGACCCCCATGCAGTATCTTTGGTCGGGATGAGGTCAGGGCCGGATCGGGTCCGGGCGGGTATTATGTAATCGCTGGTGCACAAAAACGCTCACTCACGACCATTGTTGTTGCTGTCCCGTGCATTTAGACGACGAGAATGAATGGTGTTAATAATGACAGTGGGGTACTTCGATTTAAGAGCATTCGGGAGATGAGAGCGGCCAAACTCGACATGTTCCGCCTCACTAAAGTCCATATATTTCCCAGTACAGATAAGAGCGCTTTGTAGTTAAGAGCGCATGTTTCGGATCGTCTCACGGGGCGCTCTTAAATCGGGGAACTCACTGCAATGCATGTGTAGTGTTCTCTCGTTGTTGTGTATGTGGTGATATTCCGCTTGGGTACTACCGTATCCCCTGAAATATGCTGTGCCCCTTGCCACCCCGATGTAATCGTTCGATTTATAGTCCTTTGCGAACAAAGAAATGTATGACAATATTTTCTTCATAGCATCCTTCCTCGTGTCGAGCAGCCGTGAAACGGTCGGTAAAGAAAATCGCTGGTTCCGGCGGGGGGCTATCGTAGAATCGGCCCTGGGCGGGGGGGGGGGGGGGGTCATATTGTTACTGTTCTGTACGTATGTTATCTTCTCTAAAATATGCCTGGTAGTAACTAACATTACAAGAGAGTAGACTATACGGTATACGGATGGGGGTATACTGGGGAGTAGTGCAGGAGTTGATTTTTTAGCAGTAGTAAATGGGTGGAGACCTTTTTTTAGTGCTTTTCAGCTGCTCTTCGTGCGGCGCACTCGCGCGAGTAGTAGTAACTGAACCCTATATTTTATAGGTATTGCTTTGCGTTGCAGGTTGTACGTTCTCGTGCCAACTTATTCCGCAAAATACGCCGCCACCAAATTCTTGTTTCCTCTATAGTGCCGGTTGTAGTGCCGGTTATACCCGTTATTATAGCGCCCGTGAAACCGCTTGGCACACAGATGGGGAGGCGTCAGATGGGAAACAAAACCATTTTTAGTAGATGTAAAATATTGCGTAATTAGTTTAGTAGTGACAGTATGCGGAGTAGTAGTAGTGCCGGATGCCGCTATAGTGCTGGTGTTTCCAGCTGAGACATACCGGCACTACTATAGAGAGTGGGATCAATGCTGCTGTATCCTGGATCCTGTACCCCCGTGCTTGTGGTCAACGGACCACATCGTAACAGACATTCTTTCCGTGTCTCGCCCAGCACCAAACACTGCTCGCTGCTGTGTGTGTCTGTCTCCAATAAACAATCAATGCTCTCTCGGCTAAACGCTGACGACTAAAAATAACGATGGGCGGGTACGACCATCGGTACGGACGGGCTAACGAAACAATTCACAGATGATGGTACTCGCCACTGCTGGCAGTGGTAGGCATAGATATCCCTCTTAGCCTATTCCACGGTTAGGGGTATAGTCTAGTGAGTGAGATGCCTGCTATTATTAATTAGACTATACGGCAAACATCCCAGCAGCAAGCAGTGTACTACTGCTGTGCCAGTTTTCGTAGCGTAATAATGCGTACTACAACAGGTACTTACGTAGTTGTGGGCAATGATGACGGGTGGTCGGTACGGTCGTCGATATATATGGACACAACGAGCAAGCAAGCAGGCATGTCAGTACTATTTGCTAATAATACAACAACAAGCAGAAGAGCTGCAAATAAAAAGCTCTACCGCCTCCACGCAAACAAAAGGAAAAAAATGTGTCGTACCGGTAGACTATACTGCTGGATACTGCCAATACCACAACAGCAGTGCATTATTAATGCTACCGACAAGCACCACCAACAAGCACCACCACCACCGACAACAACCACCACCACCACCGAAAATCCATACGAAGGCACCAGGGCATCGAGCAACAGATAATATCCTCTATGCACACCCCGCGACATCACCATCACCATCGCATCAAACGATAGATAGATGCAAGATTTGATATTAATAGATGATGTCGTTACTTATTGCTTTATACCAGCTGTCTTGTGCTTTGATAAAATATCGTCAAAGCGGCGCGGATCATGCGCAAAGATCATAATAATGCTGCGGATCTTGTGCAATGTCCCGCTAAATATTCGGCAACATCGTTCATTTTCCTATGGCAAATTTCCTCAACCAACAGGGAACATTTTGGATTTTTACGAGAATGTTCATAAATTATTCGTGAAGATCTGGAACATCTCCGCGGCTGGCAACCGGTCTATGATATTTCCAGCATAATTTTTTGGGGGTTTGCACCGCAAAAACACAAAAAAACACGGCAAGTACGCCAGATTGACCAGAGAGGCATAAAATAAATCCCCGACACACCGCGAAAGCACGCAAGAAGTGCACACCCACCGCGCGCCCGCCCGCACACAACACAACACAGCACATCCCGCACAAAAGGTTTTTCACACAACCCAAACCACGCCACGTAGACACAACACAAACACCACCACCAGCTCAGGAAGAGATATATCTCCGCCCTCCCTCGTCTCCAACCCTCGCGCTACGAGACACTCTACCCGGGACCAACACCAGCAGCACAGCATCACTGCTACTACTACAACAGCAGTGCTGCTACTTCGAGCGCTCTACTATGGACTCGGGCGTACAGTTTGTGAGTTTTTACTGTTGTTGTAGTTCTCCTTTGCTTTGCCGTACGGTGGGCGGGCGTGAAGTTGGATTGTGTATTTTTGTACCGCACAGCCTTTTCTTTTCTATATTTCTCGAAGAAAAACAGTGTCGACTGCTGCACGTACCTACAGCAGCAGTGGCAAGTTGCCCGACCTGCTGCTGCAGGCAATCGCGTCACGCGTACGCTCTTATGCGATGCACCTTCAACGCCCCCTTCCGCCATGTACAGCTCTTGCCCTGACTTCTCCAGTGTGTCGCTTGAGCAGCAGAAGCGAAATCATGTGTCGCCCTGCCTGCGTAATAATTGTTCCCGAATTCATGTGCCCTGGGGTCTGGAGGGCAACGAGGACGTGCTGCTGTATGTAGCACGATGAGCTCCCAGGTCGCAGGTCGCTTTTGAAACTTCAACGAGTTTGATCGCCCGGAACAACAAACAGCCATGGCACGCTACACATCCTCTGCGCTTGAACACGGGAGGCCCGCTATGGCAAGCACGTACGTCTCACCCCATGCTGATATTGTATCTATTTTTCCTGGCCTTACCCGCCCTCTCTCTTGTCTCTCATGTCTCTTTTTGTCCCACAACAGGATTTCCTATACCGTACCCCCGAGACGGGTTTGGCGAAGGTCGAAAAGGCGAAGCAGGCATCCGTTGTGGCGTCACCAGCACCAGCGCCAGCACCATCCTCGGCAGCCCCGGCCGCAGCCGCAGCCTCAGCTAAGTGAGCGAACAGAGAAGCATCTAGTCTATCTACTCTCATCCCGCCGTCTACCATCTGTACGACGCAAGTGCCCGCATCGAGCGTGCGGGTGGGTGGGTGGGTGCGCGCGGTGGAGCCGGACGAAAGGTCCGGGAATAATTGCTCTAGACTAGATGGCCGCCATTATACCGTACGTGACACGCTGAATATGAAGCACCGTGCGTGTATGATGGCGCTGTCTGGTTGGTGTGGTAAGAGACGTAAAGTTGTGGGTGGTGGTATTATTAGTTACGGGCGAAGAGCTGAGGCATGTCGTTCATGGTGTATGTGTGCATGGGGTAAGGGGGTCGCTGATTTAGTTTTTTGTCGGCCCACAGTGCGGTGTCGTGTGCTCGGCTCCGCGGAAAACAGCGTGCCCATTCATCGTACGTCATAAAAATTGACCAAAAATTGGCCGTGTTCGGTCCACACGCTCTTTTTTTTCCTACGCGGTACGAGGGGAGCGGACTCTAGAGGGTATATATATATTCCGTTCCAAGTGCCCCCGGGAGCTATTTCATTCGGCAGTCAGTCTCGTAGTACCGGGCAACAGGCGATCTCTGGGCATTATTCCGTTGTGCAGCGACCTCCCCAACTGGTGCACCAGCAAGCAAGCAATGTGCAGCATATACCCTAGGCACTCGGTACGTCGTACGTAGCTCGAAATGGCTGACTTGAGCGTTTGTTTTCATTTAGAGCTTTCAGAGAGAAAATTTGACGAATATTTATCGTAGTAACTGACGCGTGCAGGCAGCATCGTTCGCGCGAAGCAAGCCGGGCTGCTAGGTTAGCCGCCGACGAGTTTACTCTGTGTCGAACTCTCCTTGTTGTAAGAGACGCGCATAGATTGCTTGCACTGTCTGCCGTGTGCCGCATGCTCGCACCATGCATGGTAGAATGCCGCGCATATACGCTGTTTTGCTGTACATGGGCCCAAAAGTTTGTCGGTACGGAAAGTTTTTCGTTGAGCTGCGTGTTTTGTAGAGATTTCATGTCAGAGGGCTTTTATATTGTAGCAGCACAGACAGGCACGCTAGCGCACCGCTGTCCGAGCTGATCTATATATGGATGACAGCGCGCGTTGTCATGTTTCCCCGGGAAAACATCGAATGCCGCTTGCCGTATGTTGTAGCGGTTCATCGTGTTGCACGCGTACGAGTACCTCGACGTACATGCTCTCTTTCGCGTCATGAGTCCCTTCTTCCGTGAGGCCGTTTGTTCGTAAAGATCGCTTGTTTGCAAGGTTTTCGTTATATTCGGTACAGAAAATATTGGGTGTTTTATGCGATACGTACGTACTGCGTAGGTTGAAAGTTTCGGAGATGATATGTACTTTTTGTCATACCCGTAGATGTCGTTTGGATTTTCGGATTTCCTTTTCGTTTTTGCTGGTAAAAAAAATCGCTTGGTTCATAGCATTCGATACGCGCTCTGTTTGGTTGTTTTTGCCGACTTGCAATCCCCAGGCGCGCGTAAACTGCTGTGTCCACAGCCACAACGCGACTCGCTGCTTATCGTCTTTTTTGTTGGCCGTGTAAGATTTTTGCAGTTGCTATGTATGGTGTTGGCATTTTTTTGGTCCAAGTGCGCGATCGAAAAGCACACAGCGACAGGTTTGGTTATTGTCATGATTATTAACGTGACACAATTTTTTTACGAACTGTAAAATTACAAAACGGATCAAGAAATGCATCCGATTTTTTTTCTGATTTTATTTTCGTTTTACGTACGAGAGACTACCACGGGCCACCGCGGCTTGCTGCAGCAGCTGCACCGCCGCAACGCCTCACGCTGCTGCTCGCTGCGCAGCAGTAGAGACTGGTATATTACTGTATTCGAGAGGCAGGCATGGTGCGAGCGGGTGCGAGCGCTGGCGGGGGATGGTGCGTATCGGGCTGTTTTTTTTCGTTTCATGCGGGTGTGGTGGGTCCTGATACATGAACCGAGCGTGCTGTAGTTTCACACGAGTTTTTTTTTCGCCCCATATGCACTACGAAGTAGAAACACGGGGGGATAAACATAGTAGGAGCCGCGCGCTGCTGAGACACACAACAACAACAGCAGGCACACACAAGTTCAGCAGCAGCAGTAGTACTAGTAGGATCTACCCTTTTTTTGGTATACCGTTCCACGGCAATAATAGCAACAACAGACGACGCTTGCCTTCAGTATCGCGTTTTTTGTGTGGTTGTTCTTCTTGTACCTACCTGCTTGCTGCCTGTTCATCAGGTTTATATGAACGGCAGGCGACTTACAAAGAGAGGGAAGGGGGTACAGAAGAAGTCGTTTGTGTTGTGGCGGGAGGTCTGCCAGTAGGCCGGCGTTGGTTGCCGTGTGCTGCGTGGATTAGCTGTCGAGATGGTATTATTATGGTTGTAGTGGTATTGACGAGTTTCTGAATTTGTGAGCGACGAGGTGTTGTATTCCTGCAGGAGACCACGTACGGTGGGTACGCTAAAAGTATAGTTGTTCATGTGTTTTCCACAGGAACAACGAAAGAGGTTACGTATAAACAAAATGAGAAGAAAAGTTATACCGGTATTTTACGAAATTTCTTCTTGCCGACGGTCTTGTACCGCTTTCCCCTCTGCCCTCTTTTGTTTGTGGGTATGAACGAGTGGCATGTTTGCTGCTGCTCCTGTCTCGTGCCACATGGTGGCTGATGATGGTGATGGGATTTGCGACTTGGATCATGCTTATTACGTTGTCGCGTTCTCGCAAGGATGACGATCCATGATCATGATGATCGCGGACGAGCGGCTGGCTGTTGTTCATGTTACGCTTCTTTAATTTGCTTTATGTTCTGAAAACTCCCCGCAACTCCTCAAAGGACGATACAGTACCACAATCATGCCCCTCGTCATGCATGCATCCACGACATGCACATTGCCAATCTCCTCAGCGTGTTTGCGTCGTTCTATATCTATCTGCCTCGTAGTTTGTTACCAGAGCATGTCTCTCTAGGATGATGAACCGGCACGGAGACACCTCTGGTGTGGTGGACGTCGATGGGTGGAAGTACTTGATTAGACTAGTCTAATACTTCTAACCCGAAGTATTTATTATGGAGCACACACATTCGCGTTCATGTCCCGAGGTTCTTGGGAGTGCCTGCGTCGATGCTACGAAAAACATCGCTCGCTGAGTTGGTTGGCTTCCCTCGCTGCCAGAGGATATACCAAGAGAACTCCTCGAAAGAGAGTATATACATGTAAACCTCTCGCCCGCCGGTGGTCTTTTGCTTGGGGCTTGTCGTTCTTTTGTCTTCTGACTTTTTGCGACACATGTACATGTATGTATCGATAATGTTTGCGTGATGAATTTGTGAGCCGCCAATAACGTCACGTGAGCCATCTACCCGAGAAGATCTCCCGGCCACCCCAGAGGCTGCGGGTACCCCTGTACGATAGAAGAGCCCTTCGCAAGAACATTATTGTTACCCTCTCGGAACAGTTCGGCTTGTTGCGGGTGAGCGGCGAAGATATTTAGTTTGCGTAGGCCGCCGATAGATGTTGTGATTCTTCCATCAGACGTACCACCTACTACTACTACTACTACTACTACTACTACTACTACTACTGCTACTACTACTACTACTACTACTACTACTGCTACTACTACTACTACTACTACTACTACTACTACTACTACTACTACTACTACTACTACTGCTACTACTACTACTACTACTACTACTACTGCTACTACTACTACTACTACTGCTACTACTGCTACTACTACTACTACTACTACTACTACTACTACTACTACTACGACTGTAGTTACAATTATAACATTATTATAGCACTACTATGCTACATCGAGCACTACCATGCTACATCGTGCGGTAGCGTATGTATTTACGACGTAAGTTTTTTTTGTTTGCCCTGTTTGTTAAAACGTCGGCAGCCGCCGTACACGCACACACACTACATGTCGCAATCGATCCTCAAGCAAGACAGAAGTTTATCGCCGCGTGTGATCGATCGCGATAGCCACTCTTTCGTGCAAATGCTATTATTAATTGATCACCGCGTATACCAGGTATACCCCAGAGCTATTACTACTAATAATACATGTACTACTACTACTACTACTACTACTACTACTACTACTACCACTATTACTAGTAGTAGTAGTACTACTACTACTAATGCTACTGCTACTGCTACTTAGCTACTCTACTACTACTACTACTACTACTACTACTGCTACTACTACTACTACTACTACTACTGCTACTACTACTGCCACTACTACTACTACTGCTACTACTACTACTCTACTACTACTACTACTGCTACTACTACTACTACTACTACTACTACTACTACTCTACTACTACTGCTACTACTACTACTACTACTCTACTACTACTACTTCTACTACTACTACTGCGCGATGCACCGTCACCGTGTCCACGACCTATCTATCGACACTAACTGCTCGTTAGACGTACTCTGCTATCGCGGCCTCCACGTTTACTTGGCGAGAAACCTCCGATGAGCCGATTACACACGTACTACGATAGAGGTGCACCAGTTTTTTTCTAATACTACCCCTCAATTAGGGAGCTTAAGACCCCGCCCAAAAGCCGATTTGGAGGGAAACAAAAACTGCTGCCGGATGAAAAATCCCACATACATGGCCTAGGTACGCAACCAGAATCGTCATGCAAAAAAAATGATCTATTTCAGACGATTTTGGGTTAAGAAAGCGCCCCGTCAATCAGAAATCATTTCAGCCAAAAAGAGGTATACCTTAATACGTCTATCGTAGCATGCGTCGTTATTGGCTATCAATCAAAGTGCAAGACACCTAGCAAAAAACGAAGTAGTAATAAGATAGCCGTGCTGCTTATCCCTCAGAACAACCGCACTAACCCGGCACGGAGACAAAACAGTGTTGAGGAATTAGTGGGGTATTAGTCCGTTTGACCACTTGCAAAAGGTCAACCAATAGCTTACCCAAACTAAGCCTTACAACTCTCTCCCCGGTATCCCCAGGAAATGAAACGGCTTGGATATTGACAGGTCCGCCCGTATATCCGGCCGACCTGGTATCCCGCCGTTTCCGGGGGGAAGAGTGTTTTATATGGCCTAGTTTGGGTAAGCTATTGGTTAGCCTTTTGCAAGTGGTCAAACGGACTAATACCCCACTGATACCTTAACAAATGGCGTCGTCGACAGACCGTGGGATTTTTTGGTGGATGTGGGATTTGAACCCACGACTCACCCGGCCGCCGGGCTCGTTTGGGTCAGGGGATGGATATGAGACTACAACACTGGTCTCATCGCAGGATCGAGTCCTCCCGACGACGCCATTTGTTAAATAATTAGTGGGGTATTAGTCCGTTTGACCACTTGCAAAAGGTTAACCAACAGCTTACCCAAACTAGGCCTTATAACAACATCTACAGAGCTAGACCAGGAGATTGTTGGCAGTTAGTTGGAAATGGGTTAGTAGGATAATAACGGGATTTTAATTCGGCAAGTGCGTTATACTGGAGTCAAGTGTAGAACGCACCCTTTTCCAAATAAGAAATCCTTCCCCCGGAGCCATAAATAACTCCTGTTTTCTTTTTTGGAGAGGTCCCGTAACACTGCGCACGATAAAACCTCCAGGAAAAAAAAAACGAATTAAAAAATGCTGTTCTGGCGATTCGGCGCTTGTTTCTTTGGCCAATATGTTGGCGGGGCGGCACGCATTCCCTTTAAGGAGGGCGGGCAAATTTTCCAGTTTTTACACGTGCCTACCCAGTACTTTGTAAGCCCCCCATTCAACGGAGTATTGGCTATAAAGCAATACTCCACGCGCTACTCGTAATAACGCTTGCCGTGGAGGGAGCCATCACTAGGGCACCGCTACCGGCCTGTGCGATGTTGCAGGAGCGCCCCCCCCCCCCCCCCCCCCCCCCCCACAAGAAGCACGTCGCCAGCTTCCGCACATAAGGTATCTCCCAATGTCTTCGTTTCCGTCTACAATGCCGCCGAACACGTTACGTAAAATCAGCCTTTTTGTGTGTGTTTGCGCCCGGCGAAACGGAAAACGAACGGAGCATATACATAAGAAGTGTTGGGGAGGGGGGGGACTCTTTCACTTCTAGCTGCGTGGCGTTTGGAGACAAAATGGTCGAGACAGAGTTCTCACACCCACACCCACCAAAAGCCATCGATCATCGATTCCAGTTTGCGACGTGTCGCGGAAGCTGATCTACCTCATTATTTTACATACATTTCGTCTGGGCGCAGATTAGCAGAGCTTGAACGCCACTGTGAGAGAGAGATGACAAACGGACGGGCGTGTGCGCTATGTGCGGCTCGCACAGATTCGCGTGGCAAGACAGATGCACACCCACCCACTCGCACACTCCCGCGAAAAACACGGTAGTGGTGGTACTATAGCGGCGGTGACAGGTAATATGCCCGCTAGGGTCAATTAGTTTAGGGTGGCGTGAGTAGTGGTCAAGCCAGGTGAAGTCGTAATGTTGACGAAGGCTACGTACCATGGGGGGGGACGTTAATATACACCTTCATTTTCACCATGTACTGGGTTTGAGCCACTCGCACGAGTGACTCTCTACCTCACGAACAAAAACACGTTTTTAGGAAAGATTTTTTGGCCCAGCGTATAGCGTACCCTTCCTTTGAGCGGGTTCATAATATTGCACCAAAAAAAAAAAACAGCGCGAAAGCGTAAGATCACAAAGGAAGGCAGGGGGGTCACTCGCGCGAGTGACCCTGAGCCACTGCAAAAGAAGGCCCCAAAAGTGACTCCCCTGACCGCAGTCTTGGTATTTTCTCTTCAATTTATTGCGGACGAACGTAGTCATTTTTCAGCTCCAGCCAGATCACCCACCCCACGCACAGCAGCCGCGGCGCAATCAATCCGCCCGGATAATAATTACCGAGCATGAACCACATAATCACAGCTCATGTCCCCTCTCCTTCGCTCCACCCAAAGAGCGTCCCACCAGCCCCTAAAAAATAAACAAAAGAACATGCTGTTCCCCTTCCTCGGCCGTCTCTCTTCCCACCCCCCACGCCCACAAAAAACTGCACGTAACGGCAATTTTCGCATCTCGCCGACGCCCAACGCCATGCTGAATTAAGCTACTGTGGCTCAGTTGCTCTCCTCCCCCGCCGACCATATATATTCTCCCCGAGCCGTTCTGTCTGGAAACCAAAAACAAAAAACTCGCTTAGAGGACAAAGCGCGGGGAACTGAGCGAGTCGGCGTGCAATTGGGAATATCATCTCCGAGCGATTTTGGCAACCCGAAAAGTACCGGATCGAGCTAGCCGTATCGCATTTCGACGCTAGAATCGTCACGTATACGCCACGCAACGTTAACGCGTGTTCACAACGACGTCGTACCTGATACCACCTGCAGCACCTCTTTTACTACTACTGAAGAAAATAAAACACACTAATTCCAAGTATTTTTTCCCTAAAATATGGGTGCAGCAGCTCCAAAGGGGCATAAGGGCGTCTCTCGTATATCCCCCCCCACCCCCCCAGCCAATTTATTAGAAGATCGTGAAGCCGGTTCCGCCGCAGCGCTACCTTCCCCCGACTCCTAAAAAGCCTCCTCTTTTAGCTCCCCTTGACCCCTAGGAAGAGACCCGTTTTTAAGCTCACCCCAACTCCGAAAGGCCTCGTTTTTTAGCTCAAGGTCTATACCCTTGTGGTACTACTATTGATTCACTACTACACCGCGAGTTAACTTCGAATGGGGTGTGCCTGACAAGCCAGGCCGGCTCATGATCTGTTAGTAGATCACTACGATATATTATTGGTAGATCACTATGATCTGTTAGTTACTGCGATCTGTCGGTAGATCACGGCCATCTGTCGGTAGATCCCTGCGATCCGTCGGGAGGTCACGGAAACGCCCCCAGACCACGATTTGTCAGTATATCGCTGCGAGATTCCGCTGGATCAATGTGGCCTGTCGGTAGTTGCTTGCGATCTGTCCGCAGATCACTGTGACCAGTCGGTAAATCAAGATGATCTGGGCACCGGTAGATCACTGCCCTGTGTCGGTAGATTTACGCGATTCGTCGGTATGCAGATCACTGTGATATGTCGAGTAAATCACTCAGTGCAGTATCTTGGCAGATCCCTACGTTCTGTCAGAACACTATACGGTATGTCGGTACACCACTACGATGATAGATCTCCACAATCTGTCGGTAGACCAACGACTACGGCCGCCCGGTAGATCGCTACGAGCTGTCGGTAGAACACTACGATATTTCGGTAGATCACGGGGATCTGCAGAGAAAAACACTGCGATCTGTCGGTAGACCAGCCACTACGATCTGCAATTAATAGTATAGATCGCTACGATCTGTCGTTAGTATCACTACAATCTGTCGGTAGACCACTAGGATCTGTCGGTAGATCACAACGTACAATCTGTCGGTAGACCAACCACTACGATCTGCTGGTAGTTCTCCACGATCTGTCGGGAAATCGCTACGACCTGTCGGTAAAACGCTACAGTGGTGGGTAACCCGATATAAGAGCGCCCACAAGTTAAGAACATTCGGGACTTGAGAGCGGTCAAATCGGCATGTAAATCGGCATGTCCCGCATGTTTTAAAACCCATGCATGTGTAGTTAAGAGCGCTTGTTTCGGCCTGTCACGGGGCGCTCTTAAATCGGGGTACCCACTGTACTATATACAAGGTTCGGGGGGTGTTATTGGCTTGAAATCTCGGGGTGTCTCAAGTTGAAAACGGGACGAAACTCTTACAAAACCAAAGAACATACAATCAGCCACCGCGCTAGTAAGCCGGCAGTAACGCCGAGCAGCCCAAACGAGTTGATCTATCGGTAGATCGCTACCCGGTACGATCTATCAGTACCACAGGTAAATCTCGCGCTTCTGCCTCAACTAGCGCGCCGTAGACCGCATTAGCAGTAGGCCCAGTCGACAGAAAATACCAAGATGCGACGTAAAAAGTACTCGCGCGAAGGCAATATAGCAACGCCTGCATTCACCGTCCCCTCCACGCCATTATTCTCTTCTTACATGACCGACCTTCTTGCTGCAGAGGCAAAACAAAAAGGGAACCAAAAACGTTCGGGAAAGAGGAGAGAATGTTGACACCGCGTCCCTCCGACATGCATATTATTATCTTGTATTAGTTGCCTCCCTGACGCAGAGAAAAGAAGAAAACGTTCCGCAAAAAAGAGAGGAGCTGGAGCTGACTAAAAAAAGGCTGCGCTGCATGCTCTTCCACGCGCGCCCCTCTCCCCTCCACCCCACCCCCGGCCCCCAAAACGCCTTTTGTAAATTCAAGGAGACTACGCAGAGAGCGCCCAGAATTTTTCCCTACGAGCGCATCCTCTTAAGACCACACAGAATTTTCGCTACGACTACAGGCGCAAAGAAAATTCCCCGGCGAGCGGAAATAATTTTCTCATACGGGCGCAAAGTATTTTTTTTTCCCCTACGAGCGCAAAGAATTTTCTCCTACGAGACAAACAACAATTTCTTCTACGAGGGCAAAACAACATCTCCTACGACCCCGAAGACTTTCCCCCTACGAGTGCAATTAATTTCCCCTACGACCACAAAACAAATTTCCTCTATAGGCGCGAAGAAATTTGCACCATGAGCGCAAATATTTTCCTCCTACGGGCACAAATTAGTCTCCCCTACAGGCACAAATTAGTTTCCCCTACGAGGGCAAAGGAATTTCTCCTACGAGCGCAAATAAATTTCTCCGACGAGCGCAAATAAATTTCTCCGACGAGCGCAAAGAAAATTCCCCTACGAGCGCAATGAATTTTCCGTGGTACGAACTTTCAACTACGAGGGAAAACAAGGTATACTACTTTCGCAGAGAAATTTACCCAACGAGCGCACAGAAATTCCGCGACGAGCACATACACCGTCCCAACCATCTCAAGAGCAACGGAAAACGGCCTAGAAACAGACCCCGCGCGGAGATTTGATCCCCACCTGCGACCTGCGTACGTAGCTGAAAGACAGAAACGATAACCTCGGGGTGGGGGGGGGGGGCGAGGGCACGTTAAGGGGGGCTGGGGCTGGGGCGGAAGAAAGAGAGCGCATAAGGAGGCGTGAGGGGGGGGGAGAAGGGAGGGGCGGGGGGGAAGAGAACGAATGCGCGCGAAAAAAAAACAGAGAACCGGAGTTGGTGGGGGGGGGGGGGGGGGAGGCAAAGCGCACGAGGGAGGGGGGGGAGAAAGAAGAGGCAGGAAAAGGGGCGGGGGGGGGGGCTCTAAAAAAGAGCACACGGCGACGGTCGCTGGCCCCAAAAGCACGTGGTTCGCGCTTGCGAAAAGTAAAATGGCGGCAACGACGGTCGAAATACCGCGACCTCTCCAACGTTTTCGAGCGCGTGCGCGGGGCGTGGCCCTCCTTACAGAGTCGTCCTCTGTCTAGAAGTGCACCGGCAAGACAGCGCGAAGGGGCGCCACGGATGCATCAAGCTCGGCCGTCTGGAGCTCAGGTTTCCTTGGAGTCCAGGTAGTTGGAGGCGGGCAGGCCTGGGGATCACCATCTCTCGCGGTAGGCAGGCGTGCGTCAAAGGTCCGCGAAAACACACAAAAAAAAAATCGACAGGAAACGGACCGAAACCGTGGGCATCCAATCCAGCCTCTTTTTTGTCCCCTAAAGCAGACCTCATACAAGTAATCACGCCTCTTTTCATACCTTCTCCCCCCCAACACAAAAGCCCCTTCTTTTGCACCCTCCCCTGTGACCGACTCAAACACCGTTATCATGCTTTTTTCTTATCCTCCTCCGCTATCCTCCCCCGCTATGCATCTTTTTGAACCCTCTCTCCCAAATAATGAAACGCCATAACGAAACGTCGCACGCCTCTTTTAACCGCCACCCCCAGAGCATATACGGCTACCCTCTGCATATTTTTTCGTATCCTCATTCTCAAAGCAACTACCGCTAGCAGGCTTGCTTTCTCATGCTCCTGCTTCCCAAACCAAAACATCGTAGTAACGCCTCTCTTCATATCCTCCATGTCACCTCCTTTTTTGTGCCCCTCCCCCTCACGCCTCTTTTTCATCCCCTTCCCGCCCCAAGGAAATTCCCCGTCATCACGCCTCTTTTCATCTTCATTCCTCCAAGAGGGAGCACCGTATAAAGACACACCTCTTTTTTATCCTCCTTCCTCCCAGACAAACACGGTTATCCCGCCTCCTTTTTTTAGCCCCCTCCCTGCCAAAGCAAACACCCGGAATGCTGCCATTTTCCATCCTCCTCCTTCCAGGAGCAAAACGCCCCCATCACGCCTCTTTTGTGCCCACCTCTTCCTAAACAAAACAGAACCATAACGCCTTTTCTCCTATCCTCCTTTTCAAAGCAAACACGGCTATCCGCGCATACAGCGCAAACACGCACGCATACAGCAATCCCACGCCCCCTGCTCTTCCCCTGCCACGGTACGGCAAACCAACTAGCCACCGCACGCCTGAACATCCGCTTAGCCCCTCCCCCCCCCCCCCTGTTCTCCAGACCCACCCCCCCCCCGCCCCACCACCCAATCCGCCCTAATACCGCCACTATTACTACGTGCAACTCCCAGTGTGCGCCCTACTCCAACTACACTCCATCTCCTACTCGGCGTCGGAGCATCCCCTAATCGATCAAACACGCCTCTTGGCAGTAGGCGTTGCACCTCCTAATCGAAGAAACGCCTCCTATCAGTAGGCGTTGTACTCCTTAATCGGAAAAAGTACCTCTTCTCAGTGGGGGCTGTACCCCCCCATCGATTCAGCATCTCATCAGTTGGGATTGTACCCCCTAGTCGAGAAAAAATGTCTTCTAGCAAGGGTTGTATTCCCTAATCGAAAAAACGCCTCTTTTCAACAGGGACTGTATTCCGCAAATCGGAAAAACGCCACTTCCGAGTAAAGTTGTCACTTCTACGACGCAATCGAAAAAAAGGCTCTCTCAGCAGGCATTGTACCTCCTAACAAAAAACAACCTACCCTCAGTACAACGCATGGCACCCTGTCAACGCATGGCACCCCGTGATTGAAAAAAAAAAACGCCTTCTCTCAATAATCGTCGTACCCCCTCATCGAAAAACACGCCCAATGGGCGCGTTGTACCCCCTGAGTCGACAATAACGCCTCTTCTCAATAGACACTTGATAGGCAGTTAACCTCCTAACAAAAAAAACACCTCTATGCAGCAGGCATTGTACCCTATACGCCTCCTCTCAGTAGGCGTCGAACCCTCAAATCGACCCCCCCCCCCCTCATCCTCCCCCCACAATCGATAAAAACGCCTCCTATTAGTAGGCATTGTATCCGTGGTACCCGCCCCGGTACCCCCCCCGGTATCCCCCTCGGTATCCCCCCCTTCCCCTCCCCCTCCCCCGGCCTCGGAATGTTGGTTCTACGTAGTAACCAGCGCCACGGCCACGTCCGCGCCCTCGTCCTCGCGCCGCCAATCCGGGCACATTAGTCCTCTTCGGGGTCACCTGGTAGGTTTAACGGTGGCATAGAGGTCGGGGTAAGGGTGGGGTGTGTGTTTTCCCATGGAATATATTGTGATGGTTGGTCGGTGGATTTCACATTCGCCGTCCAGGGGTCACCTGTTAGGTTTGATGGGGTGGATGGAGCAGAGATGTCCTAGCGAGGGTGGGGTGTCGGGTGCGGGACGTGGGACGGGGTGAGTGGAGCTCAAGCTCTGACCTTTGGCCGTTTTTTTTTTTACTTGAGCGCTGACTGAATTGGTTTGGTTGGCTGGTTGGCGTGTTGTTGTTTTGTTTGGAATGGATGGTTTTCGGGCTATGGTTTTCAGTTAAATGATCGATTGATTGGTTGCTTTGAGTGGATGGTTGGATGCCTGCTTTGAGTGAATGGTTAATTTATTGATGATAGGACGACTGATTGATTGATCGACATGGTTTGTTGGATTGATATATTGCATGGTTGCTCGATTGGCTGCTTGATTGATTGACGGATCGACTGCCTGAGCGCATACTCGATAGACAATCCTCCCTTCCAATTATGTTCATTCATGGGCAGCTACGATAAACACCAAATACAACGCCTCCCTTCCGATGTCCATGCGTCCACAAGCCCCGAGGGGAACACACAACACACTTAACAAAGTAAAGTGCTCTTCACAAACAACGGAAACCGAAGACTTCGCAGAGCTACATACGTACCAGTACACACGGTCGGGATCTCTACCCTCCAAACCCGTTTAGCACTAAAAACACATGTGTTATAAAATATTCCAACAACGTCAGCTGTAAGTTCGACGAATTCAGAGTAGATACTCATCTTCGTGCAAGCTTCGTACTACATCGGTCGCCCGCAATTTTGGCAACTTTTCGTGAGTCAAAACCTAATACAAGATAGCGTTGTATTTATCATACACGACCAAGTGTTAGATTGGTAACGCATCAAACGTCTGTACATCTAGCAATAACAACAACAACAACAACAACAACAACGAAATATTTAGCGGGCGCTCTACTTGGACTAACCCTCGTGCAGAGCTTGTTTCTGCAGCAGCACAAGACCGCCATCAAAAGAGTACGCACCACTTCGAAAACTCTAATCTTTACAAACTCCCGCCCCCCCACCCAAAAAAAAACAACAAACGACTCCTACCTCGACCCATTTGGGAACCGTGTAAAGTGGCGAGGAAAAAAAAAACACGACTGCGATATTTTCACGGCGTGAACGAGTACGAGTAGCGTGCGCCCACAGTTGTGCTCGGGATCACGCCGCACCCGTCCCGCACGAGTCTTTGCATGGTTGGCGTCGTCGTTCGGGCACCAATTTTATCATCGCCAACTACTACTATTAATAGCAGTGGGGCCGATGCCGCAATCGTCCATTTTCGTCAATTCTTCCCTCTCAAGCCTCAAAAGGGTACTAAGGGTGTGGCCCTGGAAAGGAAAGATGCTTCCCCCCCCAAGAAAAGCTTCCAACTCCACCCCCTACCCCCGATGTCTGTCTGGTCGCTGGAAACCCGACGTGCTCCGTCCTGGCATACGTGCTGGGCCAGCCATGATCAGCTTTCTAGTTCGTCTGTTCCTTTCTCATGAACGACGACGAATTAGCGAGAGCTGAGCATACTCCCTTGATCAGCCAATCAAAGCGGTCATGCACGTCTATGTTGTATGTTGATTGGGCACGTTCGCACAATGCGTTGTTTTTTCGAGTAGTTTATCGAGCTTCTTCAGCGGGAAAAAAAACTTTGGTAACTGTTTTTTTTATGCGGCGGAATACAAAATACCAAAAGCTGGAAAAAAAAGCAACCCATCCCACGTCGCATCTCGTGCGACAAGCACACTTCAGCACCCACACGAGCGCGAGAAACATGGCGTCCAGCTCGCCTGCGGGTCCGAGCACGAGCAGCCCGTGGACGAAGACGTCCGACGTCCACTATTCTAGAACAAGCTCTGGCTCAACTTCACCTCAAGGACAGGGCATCGATCGGTAGGAAGACTTCTGCTCAGTTTGACACCCGTGAGGAGGCTCTCGCGGTTAGCGATGCGTTCAGGGCCAGCTGGCAATACAGCGTGAGAGGGCAAAGCCGTCAGTGCTGACACAGTCCACAGATTGCTAGGGTCGACACCAGCGGAGGAGATTGCAGCGCTCCAACCAGGCAAGTTCGGCAAGCTTTGTGTGTTCGCAGATATCAAATTTTGAATCGCGATATTTTTTTATTTCATGCTGTGTTTTTTTTCGTACGCGGTACCTGCAAGTACGAGTATTGGGACAGTATGGAATGGAATGTAAGGACTGTTTGTGTATAATAGTGAAATCAACACGCCATTATAATTCCGCCCATATTGGTACCTATGTGCTGCTGTACGCGAACCTGCAGCAGTATGTACGAGCAGATCTTCGTTTTTTCTCGTACAAGTCCTTTGCAATTGTACTGGTGCGCGTACTCGTACAGTGGTCGTGCTACTGTCTGCACGTGCGTTGGGTTGTACGCGTTCTGGTGTCTTTTCTGTGTAGGCTGTCGTGTAATCTTGACATGCTGGATACGTTTCTTCTGCGCTTGCAGTACTGTTCGTACGTACGTAGTTCTACTTGAGCTGGAATATAAAGACCGCTTCGAATCATAATCAAAACTAAACGGTATCACAATGAATACCAAACGTCCTTACATTTACGTCCAGAGTGGTATCTATGTATGCGAACCTATCATACAGTCTCTTCTTCGTATAAGTTGGTGCAAGCACGTAAGAGCACAGTCGCTCTCGTATGCTCGCCGGTCACCAGCGTGTACGTGCGCGTTCAACCGCAGCGCGCCTACGTAGCTGTACGTGTTTTTTGTCTCTTCGTACGCATGTACTCGTACGAGTACGCGTACTGCGGGCGGGTACTGCGCTACCTCCGCCCCCGTTTGCTTTCGTACTTGAATGGAGATCTCACACAACCCCCCTGCCCCCTTGCATCCTCCCGCGACGCCCGTACAGGGAAATCTGTCAACAGCCTCAGCAGCCTCGGCTACTTGAACTGCGCCCAAGCGAAGCAGTACAAGCGTCAGCGCACGTGCGGCTTGCCCATGACCCGCGCAGAATTCATGGCGGCGACGTGCGTGTCTGCTCGACAGAGGCGTTCCGCTGTGCGGGGTCTCGCGGGAGGACCGCTGAGCTTGAGGCCAACTTTATAAAGCGTCGCCGCTATCTCAGCCACCGGATCTACGAACTTCAGGGGATCATGTTGCAACTAACCACGATCACGTCGCGCGCCTCCAAGTGGCCTTGTCGTCAAATCTGGTTGACACTCTGCTCGTTGACGCCAATTTCGCAAGCAGCAAATCTGGTTGACACTCTGCTCGTTGACGCCAATTTCGCAAGCAGCAAGTTCGCGCTCCTCCCATCTACCGTGTTTTACCCTCGCGGCTCTCCCCCCAGTTTCGGGAAGGATCGAACATGTGTGATTAGCGTACCGTTTTTTCGAATGTTGACCTGAAAACTGGACACGCGCTTCATTTGTAGTCTTCCCGAAGGGATCATTACTGCACCACTTGATTTTTTTTTTTGCGTTAGTTAAGACCAAAACCAATTTTCGTTTTTTTTTCAATGTGCCTTAACTCACGAAAAAAAAAAAAAAAGTGGTGCAGTAATGAAGCCCTCGAGAAGACTATATTGAAGCGCGTGTCAAAACTTCAGCTCAAGATTCGAAAAAACGGTGCGCTAATGAACGGACGAACTAAAAAGCTGATCTTGGCTGGCCCAGCTCGTAGTAGAGATGGAGGATCTACGATCATACGGCTACGGCCATGCATGAAATGAGCACACACCCCCCCCCTTCTCCCCACCCGATCGGTTCACGATAGAGGGGTTTTTCCAAACACACGGTACCATCCACCATCCCAACCCCGCCGCTAAAAAAACGCCTCTCCCACCTTGAGATTGCGGCCCTTAAAGGGGGAGTTGTCGAGAGCAAGGGCGTTCTCAGCCCCGTCCTTGTCTGCAAACTCGATGTACGCGTATCCTTTCGGCCGTCCAGTGAACTTGTCGCACAGGATGGTCACCCTGTTTATGGTACCACACGCTTCAAAGTGGCTCTGCAACTCATCGGGGGAGGCGTCGTAGTCTACCTGTCCCACGTAGCTGTGACATATCGTGCGTGTGATTTGTTCGGAGAGAAGGGTAGGGTTGGGGGGCGGCGGGGGGGGGATAGGGGTGGGAGCGGGGGGGGGGGGGGGGGGGGGGTAGCAAAGATGTCAGTGGACGGTCTAGTTTTAACCTCGTTAGACTTAACATACTAGTTGTAGTATGGATTGCCGTACAGGCCGGGAGTTGGGGAGGGGTAAGGGTTGAGTCGGGGGGGGGGGGTAGCAAATAATATCAGTTGACGGTCTAAAATAGGGAGTTCCTTGACGGCTGTCTGTCACGCACGCGGGGGGTTGGGGGGTAAGACGGCAGCAGCAGGGAGGGGCACGAGCAAATATCAAAAGGGTCGACGGCCTAATTTTAGCCCGTCAAGGCATCTTTAGACTCAACATACTAGTTTTAGCGCGGGTTGGGGCACAGGGCGGGGGGGTTGGGGGGTAGAGGTGGGGCGGAGGGGGTAGTAACGTATCAATTGACAGTCTAGTTTTGGCTAATACACCAGTTTTAGTGTGGAGTTCCATGTCGTCAGGGGGGGGGTAGACAATGAATCAGGTGACGTACTATTTTGGCCCATCAAGGCCTCCTTAGACGTGATGTAAAAATCCAAGTGTACGGAGTTCCTTCAAGGCTGTCCGCTAAGGGGGGAGGGGCGAGCGGAAGCGGGGGGGTAGGGGGAGAGGGTAGGGGCTGGGGGGGAGGGTTGGGAAGGGCGCTGCCGGAAACAAGAGACGCACGGGGAAATCAGCGACATCAAGTTACCAATTACGAGATAGTAGTGATTGATCGTACCATACTATAGTCGCACTTGTATATTCACTATTATTCATCGAAGGATGTGGGGGGTAGGGGCGGAGGTCAAGGAGCTTGGCCGGGCAAGAGGCGAACGGGGAAACTCAACTGCCTGATGCATAAGCACAACTAAAACTTACACAGGGGACCATGCTTTTTTTTGCCGGTCGCCACACTTCTTTTCGAGCGCCCAGACAGGGGGGGGTGCGGGGGGGGGGGGGGGGGTAAACTCCAAAGAAGAAAAAACAAAAGTTGAAAAAAAGTGCTATTCTGTCGACGTTCTCAACTCGTTTAGAAATCCCAACGCTCCAATGTGTTTTTCACTACGGCTTTTCCAGGAGTGTGGCTAATGGAATTCCGACCCGCGCGCTCCCCTCACTTACAGGATAATCTACTACTGTTCCTGATGCCTGAACAGACACACAAAGTACCGGTACAGAGTTACCCCGGGGCGAGAATCAACACCATCCTGAAGAACACCATATCATATACCAGGTATAGGACAGTCGTGTTGAGCAGGGCCTACGTCGGACTTCTAGATATGCTATTAACCCCTTTCTATACTAACTGCAAGCAAAATTGTCCCCAAAACAGGTTTCTAGTCATAGAGGCGATAACGGGGGCAAGGAGGTAGGGGTAAAGGCGGCGGGCAACACCATTCCACAGAAGGCCATCCAAAACGTCACTCACACAGAGGCCTCGTCCGGGGATTTGGCGGGGTCAGCTGCGGCCGCCGCTGCTGCTGCCGCCGCCACTGCTGCTGCCGCGGCCGAGGCGTTGGCCGTAGAGTCTGAGATGATTTGCTGCAAGCCTAACAACCTCTCTTCTTCCTCTGGGTCGTCCATGCCGTCGATCTGCATGCATCAAACGAAAAAGAAAGAGACGACAATAATTAACTTTGGTATGTACTATACGAAGTACCTGGTCATGCCGTAGATCTGCATGCACCAAACGAAAAAGAAAGAGACAACGATAACTAACTTAGGTATATACATATACGAAGTACCTGGTATGCACCAAACAAAAAAAAAAGAAGACGAGAACAATCAACTTTGGTACATGTATACATGAACGAAGTATGCACCGAACGACAAAAAAAGAAGACGACAATGGTTGGAAGTGTGGTGAGCTAAAGCTTTATTTTTCCCCATCCGCCGTAGGATAAAAAAAAAAAAAGCCAATGGTTAACTTTGTTATATGCCAATACGAAGTATGCACCGGACGAAAAAAATACAACAAAACGGGAATAATAAACTCTCGTACATACATATACGAAGTAATTCAACACGCACTTCCACATCCTTGGGGAGACCACAGGTTGGCTGAAAGGGCAAATTCCATCGTTTTCTTTAGCATGCGAGATACGAAATATTCGTATATACTGATAACAAAGTCATGTAAGAAAATTTCAGGGCTTCGCACTGGTTATGGCCCGACCCGCGGGCCAGGTCGGGAGGCTTTTAAACTCTCACGGGTCGGGAGGCTTCTGAACTCTCATGGGTCGAGTCGGGTCGGGTCGGGAGGCTTCTAAATTCTCACGGGTCGGGAGGCTTCTAAGCTCTCATGGGTCGAGTCGGGTCGGGTCGGGAGGCTTCTGAACTCTCACACGGGTCGGGTGGGGTCGGGGGGGGTCGGGTGGGGTGGGGTCGGGTGGGTCGGGTGGGGTGGGGTCGGGTGGGGTCGGGTGGGGTCGGGTGGGGTCGGGTGGGGTCGGGTGGGGTGGGGTGGGGTGGGGTGGGGTGGGGTGGGGTGGGGTGGGGTGGGGTGGGGTGGGGTGGGGTGGGGTGGGGTGGGGTGGGGTGGGGTGGGGTGGGGTGGGGTGGGGTGGGGTGGGTGGGGTGGGGTGGGGTGGGGTGGGGTGGGGGGGGTGGGGTGGGGTGGGGTGGGGTGGGGTGGGGTGGGGTGGGGTTGGGTCGGGTCGGGTCGGGTCGCGTCGGGTCAGGACGTTTTCAAACCTCACCGCTTGGGTCGCGTCGAGTCGGATCACCCTGGCCCAACCCGACCCGCGAGAAAAAGTAGCCCGACCCGTGGAAAGGCCTGGCACTTCCCGCCTTCGGGCAAACGAATCAAAATATGGCAGGGAACGACAATGAACAAAACAGATGGAACTTGACCCCCTCCGAAAACCGCACCAAAATAAATTAAATGTACAGTAGGTAAAACTACGTGGAATTAATCCGGAATAAATTTTGCGGAAAAAAAACGTAGTACAAGGCTTACAGAAATATTGTAACGACGCTTGCGACAGGTAGAGAGGGATGCACACGTTTTTTCTAGAGCCACCCCACTTAACCCCTTTAGAGCCCCCAAATCCCTCCCTATACTAACTTCAAGTAAAATTGTCCCCCAAAAGGGTTTCCAGTTATAAGGGCGTGAATGATGTCCATTCTTCACCCACAAATCTGACGCTTGATAAAACATGAAAGTACAACCCAACCAACAATCCCATCGCGACACGTATCTACGATACAGGTATACCAGGGGGGCTTCGCCGCGGCGGGCTGACGCCCGCCTGGTGCTCCGCGCATGCCAGTAAGGCAGCAAGTAACCGAAGCGGAAAGGGATCGTAGAAGCGACACATTGCTGCCAAGGGGTACGGTGAGGTATTAAATCACTCCATAGTATTGCAAGTATGAGGTGGAGCAAGTGTGGAGGGGGGTTGTATATATTGAAGGGAGAAAGCAAAGGAACGGTCGGGAGGACGAGAAATACACAAAAATCATACGCCAGGTACATACGTGCATAATCACTTTTAGCAGTCCAACCTCGCCATATTGCCATATTGCCATATGTATCTGGACCTCTCTCCTCTCTTCTCCCCTGTATGCGAGTGCGCGTATGTATGTATTGGCCACGAGACTCATGAATCACGCAGCTTGCAACGTTGAATTTAGACCGCTAAACTGTTGGAACTCAGTATCGACCGCTCAACTGGTCGAATCCACAGCTGACGTATTTGAAATATATTTTTAAAAAAAATGAAAAACGTCAGCTGTGAGTACGGCCGATTGAATGATTGAAACTCAACTTTGCAAGCTGCGTGGTACATCTGTGTTTCACTAATATTATAAAAATGAAAATACACTCCAGCTGTGAGATCGAATATTTTGTCGAAACTCATCTTTGCAAGCTGTGTGTGATACTCCGATCGCGCGTATTACGGGTTGTGTGTCCTCATTAAGGATATAGGTCGGCGACTCCCCTTGCAACTACAGTGTAGCTATCAGGGTCAACAGGGTGATGTTAGGCAGTCTGTGCGCGGAAACTATGAAACCCGTTTCTGAGGGGGACAAAATCTGACAGCTGTGGAAGGAAATGCATCAGTTTATCAAGTGAATTCTGTAATCGAATATCCGGTGAGGGGAGGGCGGAGTTTTGAAGGACGTGGGGGCCTGATTTTGATCAAAAGGGGGGCGGGAGGGCGGGAGGGGGGGGAGGGGGGGGAGGGGACGGGTGGGGCAGGTCAATTTGTGCGTGAAAACTATAAATCCTTCTTGTGGGGGAGGGGGGGGGAATGTGGCGGGGGAGGCGGGGGGCGGGCGGGGAGGGCTTTAGGTCGCATAGATGTAGGGGTTTGCTATACGCGTGGTGCTAGGTCTAGGCGATGGTGCGGGTGGTGGGGAAGGAGGGGGCGTTTGGGGCGGGGGTGGGTAGGAATGGCAGCAGCGGCATGGACGGCTCTAAAAAGATACTGAAGCGATATCAAGGGCGTGGCAAGTGTTTATTACTCTGGCGGATTTCGATAGTAGGTCGGGCGTTTAAGAAAGAGGGAGCGAGAAAAAAAACAAAAAAAATGGGGCGGGGGGGGGGGGGGGGGTGCAAGAGGTTAAGGTCAAATATAATATTAAAATACACTCCAGGTATGAGATCAAGGATTTGGTCGACAATGATGTTCGCAACATTGTGTGTGATCCTCCGATCGCGCGTATTAATCATATATGTAGGGGCTTGCTATACGCGCGGTGCTGGGTTTAGGCGATCACAGTAGTTGCACAAAACTTTTGCAGAAAACGGGTACAGCACACCCTGCCAGCCGGCAGCCCGGGCGCGATGCAAGCACGCCCGAGGCCTCCGACACAGTCGGGGTCGGGGAGCAAGATAAGGGAGTTTCCGGCCGGGGGGGGATCGTCATCGCAAGCTAGCACGGCAAAAACTCAAAAACACGTCCAAGACAAGCCCCCACGAGCGGACTATACCACGTACAAGGTTCCCCTCAGGGAAGTGCCTAGGGGAGTGGCGCAGAGACACATGATCATGTCACTACCGGCAGGACGCAATGGCCATTTGTTTGTACAACCAAAAAAAAAATGCCCGGAAAAATGAAGAATTCATATTTCACCCGCAGTGCTTCTTAGGTGTACTCAACAGCGGTACTTTTAGCAATTTTTGGGTACTCGAGATAGACGTGCCCACGACCGATCTGTTGTTGAGAAAATACACATAACACACAAAACTTTTACGCCGTATGATATGTATGATTTCGAGAAGAGCGTCACCCTTCGAACTCCAGGTTAGGGACCGCCAGGAAGCGAGAAGGGGCACGTGTGGCGTGGGATGCGGCTTACTGTAGAATATTACGTAAAGACAAGAGCAACTCGCCGCCGGAAGGAGAGGATACGGCACGCGCACATGGTAGTAGCATTTTGCTCTCCGTATGTTGCCTGCTGCTGTCTGTCATCTGCGATCTTCAAGCAAAAAACAGAAGAAATACACGTTGAAAAACTGCCTCTGTGGACGTACATGTGTAAGGATGGGTTGGCCGGTATCTAAGTTTTTAGTATTCTTGAAGGTCCTTATGTTTCCGCATCGATGGACACGCGCACCCAGAGCGGCAGCACAGCAGAAGCGTGGGGTATGATGGGGTGACAAATGACAGACTCCGCCACAAGCAACTCGCCGCAGCATAGCAAGGACACGCCACGCGCACATAAATGGTGTACCTACCGCTGCTGCTGTGCGGCAGGGTTGTAGCGTTGTGCTCTTCGCATGGTGTCTGCTGTCTGTCATCTGCGATCTTACATGAATGGTGTTGTCTACCGCTGCTGCTGTGCGGCAGAGTTGTAGCGTTGTGCTGTCTTGGTATGGTTCGATATCACATACGAAGCACCAACCTGAACATAAACGCAAGGGCCGTTTGAGTACTAATATGATATTCAAACGAAACCTTACACTGTACGCCGGCATGTCACTTGGCACTTGACAGAAGCAGCAGTAGCAGCAGCAGCGGGAGGTAGCGGCGTATAGGCGGGTTGAGCATCGCAGGTTCCGATCAAAGCAATCAGCTACTACAACAGCAGCCACACGCGCAGAGAGTTGCAGGCTGCTGCAGCTAGGGGGCTGGGCTGCTGCTGGGCGGCAGGATCATAGCGTGGTGCTCTGTGCCAACATAGGGAAATGGATGTGTACGAAGCACACCAACCTGAACATAAATACGAGGACCGTTTGAGTACTGATATGATATTCAAACGATCCTTACACTTTACGCCGGCATGTCACTTGGCACTTGACAGAAGCAGCAGTAGCAGCAGCAGCGAGAGGTAGTGGCGTAAGGCGGGTAGAGCATCGCAAGCTCCGACCAAAGCAATCAGCTACTACAGCAGCCACACGCGCAGAGAGTTGCAGGCTGCTGCTGCTTGCGGGATGGACTACTGCTGGGCGGCAGAATCGTAGCGTGGTGCTCTGTGCCAAATTAGGGAAATGTACGTGCACCCTCTACGAGCTAGCGAGCAGAAAAACCCGGTTTGCATCCAATTCTACGTGCGTACACGGGGATAGGGGATGCAGAAACCCAATCCCCGGGGATGTTGCGGAAACCCGGGGATTTGCCTTGAGTGTGCCCAAGGCCAAAAAAGTTCAAAAGGCTTGCCACGCGCGACACACTGCACGGATCGCACCCAAACCTCCGGCAACGTGACCCCAACGATCGAATTGTGCCCACCCCATCCGACGTTTCGGACAAAGGAGCGAGCACGACGAGATGTGTCCGAAGAAAAAAAAAAGGACAATTATACGTATACATACAAGGCTCCCCTTCGGGGAGTGGCGGGTGTTCCCCGCGAGGTGACGCACGGTGGCATGCCACAGGGAAAGAATGACCAATCGCCATCCCGCCGTAGTATGTGGGTCATACCTTGCGTACGCAACATATATTTGTGGATTAACGTTATACCCTGGTTAAAAAACGCACGTTTTGTTTTTGCCACGAAGCGCGACGTCCATATTTCTGACGTTCGTCAATGCTTGCAATTCTCACGATTTTCATATCGAATACCACGACTTCGGGGAGTGGGGTGTTCCCCGCGGGGTGACGCAAGCTGGCATGCTGTAGGGAGGCAAGGGTTGAAACGTGAGGTCGTACACAGTCACAATCGAGGTCTCAGGGTGTCCGACGACATCTAGTAATATCAAAGCTCGAAGGCCGAGGTGGAGCGACCGAGCGACCGGGCGCCGGTAGCGGACCGATCGAGCGATCCCTCTGAAGGTGAGACCAAGCTCTCCTGCCTGTGTGGGCTCCCCTTCTGTACTGGATGTCCACCACACATTCCCCCTCGTTACAGGCACTTACGTGGTACATTGGTACAACAGTTTCTACGCATTGGAACGCAGGAATGTGGAAGTTCTGTGTGTGAAAATCTTTCTTGAAAAAAAAATAGAAATATCGGGAAAAGAAGAAATGAAATTTTGCACGTGATTTATACACCATAGAACAGTAGCAACATCGTGCAGCAGCAACAATCGCTTCACAGCAGCACAAGAGCAAATGGAAACACAAAAAGGCAAAAATCAAAGATAAATCGCCGGCCCCCATGAGGAGCCCTCAATTGTTGAGTACGACCGATTCAATGGTGGAAAATCAACTTTGCAAGCTGCTTGGCACATCTCTTATGTCCTTTATGATCACAAAACGGTGCACACGCGAGAGATAAGAGACGCGCGCAGCTCAGCCGCTCAGATATTTAACGCCGCAGCAGGTGGCCGTCTTTCGACACAGATCATGTACTTGCGTGTGAACTATACGCCACACATCAGCAGCAGCACTACCACCACCAGACTACGATAACACCAGAAAGCAGTTTATTTTCCGCAGTCTCGGGCTCTCGCAGTTGCCAGCAGCAGAGGACCTGAGGAGTTCATTCAGAGCCACAAAGCAAGCAGCACAGCTGCTAGGATAATTCCTCCGCACGCAAAGAAGTAGGCCACACAAAGTTGTGATGTTTACGAGCAGTTAGAGTGGAGAGCAAACTGATGCATGGATGCACGTACAGTTTTCATTGACAGGTCACGAGTATACTCGATTCCACCGCATCCCTCCACGCGAACGCCAGGTACCGGTGAATGTTGCCATATATCAGCAGCAAGCAGTAGAAGGTATGCACATAAACGTACTACTCTGGTACCACAGCAGTAGTAGCAGTATGACGTACGGAACCAAAACACATGCGTCGTCTCATGTCCTAGCAGCAAACACAAGAACCGCTGCTCAACCTTGGTGTGAGTCTGCTGCTCTGTGCTGCACTATCACGTACTGAGCTGGCTATTGATGCTATTGGAGGTTTGACTCGTGCCCGTGCTCGTGAGCAGTCCAGCACGACGAATGTATGGGAATGTAAAGACCGCTTCAATATTAATGTGAACATCAAACCGTTCATTATATTCCGGTACAAAACGTTTTTTTTTGTGCTCCACGCCACAACAAATGCCACAGTTCCCGCTGCCCTTGCTCGGCCTAAACGCGATAAACTGCCACGAAAATTGGCGGCCCCGGCCTCTCTGGGTCGAGGAGACTTGTCCCCTACTGGGCGTTTGACCTGGGGAAGGTCTTTGCGGCTGTGGTCACGGCGTCTGAGTAGCTTTACCGATTCTAAAAAGTAGGGTTCGAATTCGTATGTGGACGTACATGGACGGGAATATAAGGTTGTTTGTTCCTTATTATATCATAATGTGCGGTACCTTACGGGGGCAACCCGGGCAGAGTCCCTTCGCGACAGAAGCCCCTCCCTGCAACCTCCTGCCCGCCTTCAGCTCGAGCGAGCGAGCCGGTACGACCGCGCGAAGGGTGCCCGGTGGAAAACAACAGTGCTGCTGAGCCCGAGAAGGCGAGTTGTTCGCGGTGTCCGGAACCATGCTCTATGCTGCGCATGTTCTCGTGTGCGGGTGCTCGCAGGGTGTGGGGGTCGCATGATCTCGTTCGTGTTGGCGAGAGGCGGGGTGTTATATTTTGTGCTCAACTTTTTGTTTTTTAGATGTCTTGGCCCCCAGCGCGGCGGGGGGGGGACACGCAAAAAACGGCCCCTCGAAACTGACTCTAGTTTTTCGGCTTCGAGAGCGCGCCGCGCGGGCCACGGGGCGAGGGCGAGGCCCCGGGTGCGTGCCCCCGGAGCCTAAGGGCGTGGGCCGGGGCGAGCAGGGCTCGCCGAGGTCCGGGTGACGGGGCCGGCGCGAAAACGCCTCGCCGGTCGAAACAAATACGATTTGATCCTGTTATAATACCCAAGACACGAACATACAACGACTCGCTTTTGCCGCGGGATCAACGCATGCTCCTACCCATCCCTTCCGAAAACACGACAATACAACATCTCGATTTCTCCCGCGCTATGAAACCGTGCTGATCGTCCTGACTTGGAAAAGTCCTGCGGGATTCAGGGAATCGACATTTCCGGGGAATTTTCCGCACGGTACCGGGAAATTACGATGAAAAACGGGAATCGTTTGGGTTGGAGCTGGAAACCACCATTTTCCCAGGATTTCGTTTGCGTGGGCACACCGATCATTTCACCCACCTCTTGCTTTGCCTTCTCGAAATCATCGTCATCCTCCGCGGCCGCCACCGTAGCAGCAGCAGCCGCCGCGGCTAGCGCATCTCCGTCAGCAACCCCCCCGGCCGCGTCCGACGATAGCTGTGCTTCTGTTAAAGCCGGCATCACCTTGTTATGGTCCTCTGTGTGCTGTTGTAAGTGCTCTAAATCTTCCTCGCCGAGCATTGCCCTGTCGGCCCGGCGGGGAGGGAGGGGAGGGGGGCGGAGGGGGGCGGCGGCAAGGGAGGGGGGAGAGACGGAGCAAAAAAGAGGTCGGGAAAAGATAGTCTTGCGTTGATTGCCTGGACCAAACTAAATCAGTACACAGGCTGCAGCCTACACGCTCTTTATCATCTTCGCCGAGCATTGCCATATCGGCCGGGGGAGGGGGGGAGGCGTGAAGGCGTCGAGGAAAAATAGTCTTGCGTTAATTGCTTGGTAGGTAAAACATAAATTTGACATTTTCGGAATTCGGGGATACGAAGTGGTCCTCCGTGTGGTTATCTACATGCTGTACATCCCCTCCAAGCATAGCCCTGTTGGCCCGGGCGGGGGGGCACTCATTTGTTGCTTGCCTTCATCCTTTGACCATCGACCACGCATCCCCTTCGAGACGGAGCACCGTTTCTACCCCTAATAGAGACACCTCCAACATTTGGGCGCTCATTACGCTTCTTCCATACGTTACATAAAAATCGTTTGCTTATCTTATCCCCGTCCTGTTTCGCCTTCTGCGGCCACCACTTATCTCCTAGGATAGCGATCGTTTTCTCGCTGCCCTCTAGTCTATCAAACTCTTCCATGTCACATACGTCTAATTTTCTCATCTCCTCCTCCAACGCTTCCCGTTCCTCCTTGTATATTTCACATTCTCCTATGTGAGTCCTACTCTCTATCATTGTGCCACTCGGGCATTTATGTGTAGCCACGTCTTCCTCCCGACTGCTGGTATATCTCTTTCTTCTTCCTGGTAGGCCCAGGTTCCCTACACGAAATCGCAGTTTCAGCTTTTTCGGTCCATTGGGCCGTGCAGATACGTTTTCATTCCAATATCTTCCCTCAACCTCCCTTATATCTCTAAGTCCTTCTCCTATTTCACCCTATGTCTTAGCGTTTGCCTTTCGCTTTCTTCTATTATTTCTGTTACCTCTGTCTTGAACCCGTCAAATTTCTCTATAGACAGTACCTCTTCTTGGTCTCCCCCGAAATCCTTCCAAATTTTCTCGACTACGTTATCCCATCATATTCCAGCTCGCCCTTTTGTTACTTCCTCCCATACAGCCCTATCAGTTATGGCTGGCAACCTCTTTTCCGGCATTTTCTTTACTTTATATTGCCATTTCAACTTTCTCACGTCTCTTATTTGTTTTAAGTAGGTACATTCCTAGTTCTGATCTTAACATTGTATTACTCGTCGTACTTGAGCATCCTAATATCCTTTTAGCTGCTGTCATCTGCGCTGTTTCCTGCTGTCTTACGAACTTCGCGTTCCCTTCCCATACTTCTCCTGCATGCTCTAACTTTGGTACAAACCGGGGGGAAGGGGGGGGTCATTGTCGTGCATGGCCGTAGTTTGTCAGACCATAGACCTTCGCACTCCTACAATGCCGGGAAGGAGCACGTCGGGTCTTCAACGACCAGGCAGATATTGCTTGCACCAAGCGGTTGGAATGTAACATTTTTGCGTTAATGGCCTGATTCAAGATAAAATTATTCACATGGGGGAGGCCACTGTGAGTAATCAACTAACTACTTTGGGCATTCAGGCAGGCGAAATATTGTGGTGGTTCTACGTGTGGTTATCTACACGCTCTACACTCTCCTCACCGAGCATCGCCCTGTCGGCCCGCGCAGGCGGGGGGTCCTGAATTATTATCTCAAGTCCATTGCCTGTACGTCACTAGCATCTTTGCCATGAAAAAGGTATAACATCAGCTATCGACGCATCTTTTCAACTCACTGAAGGTTTATTTCCGGATCGCCCGCAGCGCCTATATATACATCTCGCCCTTAATACAAAATGCAACACCTTGTAAATAAATGCGTGCAACACAACTCTCTTATGAGTGTACGCTGGCCTTTCGGCCGCCGGTTTTTGGTAGGAAAAACGCCACCAAAACACGCGCGGAGCTTTTTGCAAGCGCGCGCGCGACCGTCCCTGCCGACCTCGAGCCCCCAAAAGAGTTGGGGTTCGGGATTCGGGGTTAGGATTGGGTGCGGGACGACGTGCAAAACAGCAAGTACCAAAAGGTGTTGCACGTGTTGCACGTGTTGAACACTTACAATATGGTGTTCAATCGGTCGTACTAACAGCTGACGTTTTTCAATAAATAAAAGATGGTGTTGTGTAAGGCCACTGTCCGCTTGGTCGAAGTAGGCTTTTCGACCGCCCGCTGAATTTGGAAAAACGCCAACCAACCACGCGGCGGAGACTGCGCGACTGCCTCTGCCGGCCTCGAGCCCCCCCAAAGGATTCATTTGGTACTACAGTAGAATTAGGGTCAGGGTTAGGGTCGGGGTAGGTCTGGGCTGAGGTGCAAGACAGCGATTGACCAAAAGGTGTTGCACGAGTGTATTTACAACGTGGTGTCGCATAAAAGGTCACTCGGTTTGGACCATCTGCCATCCGGCATCTGCTGTGTGGAACACACATCGCACACACACGAACGGACAGGACTCGCCTATAACAGAGCACAGTCATTCGAAGGCGTGGGATGAACCCAAACCTCAACCCTTCGTCTATACCCTAACTCCACTCCTAACCCCACCTGGCAGGCGAGATTACCCCTATAAATAGAGATGGCGGTCCGGTCCTATGGTCAATTGGATCATCTAGGCTTCAGGCGGTTTCTAAGAGAGGCGCTATGCGTACAACACCATCTTACAAATTATCGCGTGCAACACCAACGTCTGATTGGTCGAGGCTGGCAATTCGGTCGCTCGTTATGGCAAAAAACGCCACCAAAACACGCGGCGGAGCCGCGCGACCGCCCCTGCCGACCTCGAGCCCCCCAAAAGGGCTGGGGTTAGTCGTACGGTTAGGGTTAGGGTTGGGTCCAGTTGGGTCTGGGCCAATGTGCAAGATAGAAACTGACCTCAAGGTGTTGCACGAGTAAGTTGACAAGGTGATGATGTACACAACGCGGACCCATAGTTCTAGAGTAGATGCTATGATATGCATTTGCATACCAGGTACAGTATGCAAACATAACCCTGTAAGAGTAGACTACCGTAATATCCTTTGAGAACGCACTCCGCGGGGCGTTCTCAGAGGTAGCGGGGTGATCTTTCAATAACTACAAGAAACACCCCGGGGCGAAAAATCCCCGGGGTGTGGGTGTCTTCTGTTCTGTTCGGGGCACGCACCGGACGAACACAAAAACATCGTGCTTTCGCCGCGGATCTCTTGCGCTAGCACCTACGGCGTTTGGTCTAACAAACATACGAGAAAGCATTCAAGAACCAGAAGACGGGCGACTGCGGAAGCTTGCGCCTTTCGCCGGCGGGGATGAGACCCTTTTCGATCGGCAGGCGTAGCCGTGGTTTGCAAATGACATCGATAACGCGCGCTCAAGTAGATACTGATAGGGACAGCTTACGCTATACCTACAATGGGACCCGAAGGGTGCGCCAGCTAGCGTTGGGCTGCGAAAGCAACTGAGTTAAATCGACACACGACGCGTATGAAAATACGTGGAAGTGTGGTGAGCTAAAGCTTTATTTTTCCCCATCCGCCGGGGTATATAAAAAAAAAAAAAAATTAGATACACGCTGCTGGCGGGCGGAGCAAGGAACGCGCCACGCTGACCCGCGGCGAGAAGCAGCAGCAGTGAAACCAGCCCAGCCAGCGTCGGCGCTGTTGTATGACAAGACTGTGTGGCACCTGGTATGGGCGTGTGTGCGTGTGAGTGGTGTGTGTATGGTGGTGGGGTGAGCGATGCAACGGGTTCAAAAACACGTTTTCGACTGACGCCCAAATCGAGCTTTCTTACACAGTCGAAAAAGGGCTTTTTCTACTCAACTTTTTTCGACTGAGAATTCGACTGGCGGATCCAGTCGAAGAAGTCGAGTTTTTCAACTGAATCCTCCAGTCGAAAAAATCAGTGGAAAAAGTTTTGTGTTTTTCGAACCGATCGCATCGTTCATCCCACCACCACACACATACCCACACGGCCACACGGCCACACACCCATACCAGGTACCACACTGCAGTATTATACAAGGCGCTGACGCTGGCGTGGCTATCACTGCTGTTACTTCTCGCAGCAAGTCAGCGTGGCGCATTCCTAGGTCCGCTCGCCAGCAGCGTGTATCACACGACGGCAGCAGCGCGCGGTATCGATCCCATGCTGCCAACAACGGCTGCGCCTGCTGTAGCTTTGGCGGCTGCTGTAGCTTTGGCGGCTCTCGGCCGAGTGCAACTCCACGAACGTAGCTTTGGCGGCTTTCGGCTAAGCCCAAAGCCACCAACTCGCTGGGACGAGGGTTCGTCGAGCCGTTGCTCGCGGAGAAAGCGAGAGAAGCACAGAGCTGCCAACTGCCAACCGATTTCGATTGCTGTACAGCAGTACTCCCGCACACTAACCGCCTCTTCGAAGAGCACAAAAACTATAAAATCGACTCGACTGACGATAAGAAGGACCAGAAGATTCCAGTCGAAAAAAATTCCAGTCGAAAAGGGCCGTTTTCGACTGGCGGAATCCGACTGTATAAGAAATGGCCTTAGGTGCGTGACCAATTAGGAGTTTGCCGCGGTCCTCATACATCGTACCACCAACTATTTTAATGGGTACGAGTGCTTTACCCGGTCTGGCATTAGGGGCTCGTCATGGTTGTTCAAGAGTATCTGTGCTGGGCATGCCTTAGGTCGGGTTTTTCACTAGAGAAGGTGCCCGTGTTTGCGTCCAGCAATTTGGATGCAGGTCGGGTTTTCGCTATTAATTGGCAATGTCCCCGTGTATGCATCCAGCAAATTTGGATGCAGACACGGGGACATTCGTATCGGGGACATTCTCTAGCGAAAACGGGTTTTTCGTTTTAGCTAGACAATATCCCCGTGTATGCGTCCAGCAATTTGGATGCAGACACGGGGACATTCGTATCGGGGACATTCTCTAGCGAAAACCCGACCTAAAGCATGCCCCGCACAGATACTCTGTACGTGGGATCCAAGGTTAGGACTTCGCCTTGATGCCTCAAAAGCCCTCCCTATACCAACTCCAAGTAACTTTCCACTAAAACGGGTTTCTCGTTGTAAAGGCGCCACGAGCAGAACTGGCGGAACGAGGGTTCGGGCGTATTTTGTTTTCGACTTCGCATATCATACCGGTAATCGGAGGCTGTCCTCTGCAGCTACTCTATCGGCAGCCGACTGCCGAGATAGTCGGAAGAGAGGTGTGAAAGAGAAATCCATGCTATTAATACTATAAAGAGTCCAATGCGAGGGAGTCGAAGGAGCTATAGATGTGGTGTTGAAACTAGGTCAATACAGCTGGCGGAAATTACGACAAGTAGACGGCGCTGCTCCCTAGAATAGCACCGATCGAGACATACATCAGCGCGTGAGGAATTTTCAAGCAAGTTGCTCATTTATAGCTTCGACATGCTTGAGCCAGACAGGTGGTGGTTGGGGGACTTGGGGGGATAGATACCGCGGAGGGGGACGAGGCAAAATTCGCATTTCTGTTTCTACCCTGTGCCGCCCTGCGGCGAAGATGGGGGGAACGAACATAGACTCAACTAAGATGCAAGCGTCCGTGGATTCGAGAGGGTTTGGAACAGAAACCTCAAGCCTGTAGTTATCCTGAGTGGCCGCTGTCACGAAATCGGAGGTTTTCCGGGGGGGGAAGCAGGCAACAAGAAGCTCACAGAGCGGGCTCAACGTCAAACTGGTGCTGCTATCCGCGAAGCTACGCAGAGCGAAAAAAAAGACACAAGTGCAAAACGGATTCGGGGGAAAGGACAAAAAACGCAAACATTATATATTTAAGAGATACAGAACAACTTCCTTCACCGACTTGTAAGGACCGCAGGAGGGGACGCACCTCTCGTCCTCGGTGATGCCGTGCTCTTCCGCCATGGTCTCCTTCTTGCGTGTGCTCTCGTTGGGTGTTGTTTGAACGAGGGATGGAGGGAGCAGGGAGCTGCAAAAACCATAACTTGAAGGACAACCAAACAATCGAAGGCGTTTTCTAGGAGGGGATGCGCCGTCACCCAGGTCAGCGCAGCCCAGCGAAAGCTCGAGCCAGCATTGCACTTCATCAACAAGGGAGGGATAGTACAGCATGGCCGCACGCGCCCACGCCTCCTATGTGGCGGGCAACTACGATGAGGCCCTCTCCCACCTACCCCGCGGAGATGCAGGGAGCTCCGGGGGCACTTCAGGGAGCGGCGAGTCCGGTGGTGGCAGCGACTTCAGGACGCTCCACAACCGTGCCCTGTGCGAGCATGGTGCAAGGGGTTTTTCTGATCCGGGAAAGCTCGAGGCGACCCTGCGCGCTATACAGGTCCGCCTGAGAGGGAGGGGTCGGGGTGGTGGTGGATCGGATAGCGAGGACGATGACGACGATGGCGACGATGAGGGCGAGGCGAAGGAGAAGGAGAAAGCGGCCGGAAGCTTATCGTCGCTGGGGTCTTCGGGAAGGGGGGAGGGAGGGGCAGCGGCGACGGCTGGGCTCGCCGACCTCAGCGCAGACGCGTCCGTTCTCCTGTACAACCTCTCCGCTCTGCGCTTCCAGCAGAAGCAGTACGGGGCAGCGCAGGCCGTGCTCGAGCACCTCTTCTTGCACATCGAGCCGCTGGATGAATCTCTCGCGATCCACATCTGCCTCCTGCTGCTGGACGTGCTCTGCCACTCGGCTCGAGGCAACCTCCACACCGAGGACGACTTGCGGCGGTTTTCTGCGCAATCGGCTGCGGTGCTTGCTTTCCTTGAGCGGCCTCACGCCCTTAATTCTTCTTCTTCTGGAGGGGGGGACGGGTGAGGATTGCCTAGAGGCTGTTATTGCTTTCTTGCATGGTGGTGGTGGTGGTGCTAGGGGTGCTAGTGGTGCTGGTGGTGTTGTGTGTAAGGGAGGATTCTAGTGTTCTTATACGTGAAAGATGGCGAAAGAGTTGGCAGGTTGACGTTGCCTTGCGTACCTTGGTTGCCTATTGCCTCCTCGCCTAATCCCTTCCCCTTTTGCATAAGAATGTTCGGTGGTAATGGGTTACGCCGTTAGGGGGTGTGGTGGCTGTGTCGTGGCCTAGCCTGCCTTAAGCTGTTTCCGGCCTTGGACGCATCTACCCGCTGCTGCATCGCGCACCTGCTGTAGCCCCCTGGTGTTCGGGGTCTGAATGAAACACAGGCGTCCTCCGATGACAAGCGTTTCGTGTTTCTCCTTTCATTTGCCGTCACATGGTCTGTTCTGTGTTTTGGTCCGATATGGTGGCGCTATGGTATGCTCTCGTACCATGGAGGGTATGTGCTACGATGCCACTTTTGCCGCCCTGCCTTCTGCGGGCTGTTGCTGTACACAAGTGATGTGTAGGTGTTTCTCTGTTGTCCACAAGTGATGATGCAGCACTACTACTGCTGCTGCAGAGCTCAATGCTCATACCAGCTCGTACTCGTGGACTCGTGATCGGCTTTTTATCGATGCATGGGCGCTCGACCGCTCGGCCCACCGTTTCGCTCTTGGCGAAAGCTCTGAGGTTTCCAATTGCCTTCCAGAGGCTTTCGTTACCATTCACATAAAGGGGGTGAGAGAATGTATGACGGGCGAACCCGAGGCTGTTACCGCCAGCCAGTCTCTGCTTCCACAAAGCAAACATCCTGTTTTTTGTACAAGTATGCAATTTGCTTCATATTACACGTAGGATACGATGGCGAGTATATGCCGGGGGGAGCGGGCGGTTAGGAACTCGCTCCCTCCTTACCAACCGCCTCTTTAGGTGGCGGGGGGGTGGGGTGGTTCCGGCAAGAACATATGTCGACGATCAACAGCAGTACAGCAACATCGTTGTTTACCATTTTGCCCTGTTGGGGGCCTGTGTTCGTGACTACAACCTGTGCCCCAAGTAGAAGGAGCAGGGAGGAGAGAAGGAAGAAGTAAATTGAGGCCCAACAAGCGCTTAATACTGAATAAGATGGAGCAGTACGATCGTATGGTACGGCTCCTTACATTGCAACTCCGGGCTCAACCCCTAGCACATCGTTTTCAGGGCTCCTTTCGTGTGCCCGACGCTACATTTCGTCACTCGCCCTTTAGCATCGGCACTTTCCCCTCGGAAGTTCCACGTGGTTTGGTTAAACTTGTACCGGTAGTTTGACATTTTGCAGTAAAAGTACCTTGTGTAATGTTGATGCGGGTGATGACTTCCGTTCATCCAGGACAAGTTTTCCAATCGCGCTTGCGGTTATTACTAACTACCGGTACCAGTTATTAATACTATTTTTTAGGTTATCCAACCATATTCGTCACCGCACAGACATACCGGTAAGGAATCTAAGCGTGATAATCGTATTGGTGTACCGGTATATTTATTATCTAGTTCCATGTTCCATGTGGTTAGGGGACAACACCAAAACTTTTTTTTTTGCAAGACGGGCCAAAATCGGTCAGAATCATACGTGGCTGCGGCCGAAGATGGGCGTGTTAACGATGTAAACGGTTTTGCCAGCAGATCACGAAAATCCTCAGCAAATTGTACTATGGTAGTCGGTGATGGTTGGAATTTTTCGCGTGCTTTGACTTCGTACAGCTTTCGTTCCACACGAGTAGCGGCCCACTAGTAATTTGTTGCTGGTAGTAAAATACTACTATACTGCTGGTCTTGATGCGGGTGATGACTTCCGCGTTACACATATCATACGTAGCTACACCAGAGCAGCGGCCCACTACTAATATGTCGCTATGGATATATGTACATTGTAGTGTTACTGCTGCTTGTTGTTCTGGTTTTGTTTTCTGATTGCTGTTGTTGATGTTGATATTATCTTCCTCTACTACTACCGTTGCTGTTGATGGGGGTGATGGCTTCCGCGTTACATACAGCTTCGGTTACGCAAAAGTAGCGGCCCACTATTAATACGTCGTTATTGATATTGCTGCTTCTGTTTGTTGATATGGTTGTTGCTTTTGTTGTCTGATTGCTGTTGTTACTGGTGTTGCTATAGTTTTCCTCTTCTACACAACGACATCCAGCATACACATTGCACAATACTGGTCTTACACATACGCCCTTTAGCGCGCCTGCCGCGAGCAATTCATGCGTGTCACATGGAAGCCCACGAGATATCCACGGGATACCTATGGAAGTTCCACGGGGTTACAGCTCGCCTGTTGCGGGCAATTCCTGGGTATCCCATGGAATCTCACGGGATGTCCATGTCTCGTGCAAGCCCCGCGAGATGCCCACGGGAGGCCCATGAGACAGACCCATGGGAGACGCATGGAAGACCACTATAAAAACCCATGGTTGACTGATGGACGACTCACCGACCAGTCCCATCACGGACCAGTCCCTTAATCCCATGGATGACCTATGGGTGAACCCTCCGTTAGTCTTGCTTCGAAGTTTATGTATGCATGGGCACGTTAGAACGCCTGCCGTGGGCTATTCATGGGTGTCCAATGGACGCCCCGAGAGATGTAGCCACGGGAAACCCTTGAGAGGCTCATGCAATTCATGGGAGACGCATGGGATACCAATTTGACCCATAGGCGACCCATGGATGACCCGTGGACGACACATAGGCCAGTCCCATAACCTCATGGGTGACCCATGGGCGACCCCTGTGGCTGTGCGGTGACTGTGTGGCGACGCGTAGAGTATGGTGAAGCATCAAGCGACTTATGTACAGCAGTCGGATGCCTGTGCTGTGCTATGCTGTGGTCGTGCTGTGGCTCTGCATTGACTGTGCTGTGCATCTTTGCTGTGTGCTGACAAGTTGCACACGCCGGGCAAGTCAAATCCCCGTTCATGACCTATAATATGTCATTCAAGGCAGAAAAGCCTTCTCACAGGTGGTGTTTTTTCAAAAGCTAAAAAGCGTCAAGTTGAAGTCACATATTATACGCGAAGATACGGCACTTTAGACCGGAGAGTTTATTTTTACGCTGCTGTACGATATTAGTTGATGGTTTTGCTCCCGTACGCGCCGGCTTAAAAAATGGGCCACGATGTAAATCGTTTCTATGATATGAGTTCCACAGCTGTCTGATTTTGTCCCCGTCACAGTGGGTTATGTATACTCGTAGTTTCCGTTCGTACGATAGACTGATTGAAGACTGAACGTCTTCAATGAAATCGTGCTATTGATCTCGGTACTGTAAATGTTACAGCTATAATAGCACTGAAGGAGTCACCGACGTTTAGTCTACGTGAGTGTATGCACAATGTACACCCTGTAGCACCCGCGATCGAAGTATCACATACAGCTTGCAAAGATGACCGTCTACAAAACCCGTGATCTCTCACCATGCGCCAACCACGAAGCCATGTACGTCGTGTATTTTTCATTGATTTTCGTATTTGCGTTGAAGCGTCTTCTATGAATATATACCTAATGGCATCAGCACACTCGAGGAGCTGGCCGTCCTGGAATTTCGTTCTAGAGATATATATATATATTTTGGAGGTCACCTGCTGTGCAGCACAAGAGGAAGCCAAAATCATCACGAAGTAAACCTAGGAAAGCAATTGGAATGCCAGCGTGCACGTGCGTACGGGGTATGTTTGTGTTATTCATATTACACTGAAATGTGTACCCATCTGCACAGCTTGTGTCCGTGCCGACGCCTCCTTCGGTATTATTAGAGAGACGAGCTCTGGGGTCACAAACTAGTAGACAGTGATACACATTGCAAATACAGGAAGGTGATGCGGCCATGCAATGCCAGCCGCCATGAACAAGCGATCAATAAAACTATGAAAGCCAGCACACCAAACTATTTGCAACAAGAAACGGAAAATAATAATGAGAAAGAAAAACCAAAAGGAAATAAACAGGACGGCAGGAGAAAAACGGGGGAAAGCCAGCCAGCCAGCCAGCAAATGTTAACTGTTATAAAACCCTCTTTTGACGCCCTCATACTGCGACATTAAAACGGAGTTCGCGACATTTTCAAGCGAGGGTGGTGCATTGTTGCGGGGTAAAGTGCGCATTTGTGAACGGTGGGCATGTTTGTTCTACGAACTCCTCAACACAATATCGCTTAAGCTCGATCCCACCATCATGCAGCTATTCCCTAAACGACCACTCGCACTATCGCTTGAAGATGAATCCACCTTGGTCGAGAAGGCGGGGGTAATCCGGAGTATGCCGAATTGGAAGGTAGCACGGCCAGACCCTCTGCCGGCCGAATTGCTGAGACCCGACCACCCCGAATCAACGCGTTGTTTTTACAGCATCCTTGTCAGTGTTCGGAAAACGGGTGATGTCCGCAAGCAATGGAAAGATGCGACCATCAAGATCCTTCACTAAACGAAGGGTCGTTATGATTGCAAATTTCAGAGGAAATTCACTTGTTGCTCATGCAGGCAAGGTACTGTTGGAACTAGTCCCGTCCCGCCTTGGCAACTACTGCGAACAAGGGGAATCCCTCCACGAGGAACTGTGATGCTTCCGTCCGGCGCAATCAACATTGGATATGCTGTTCGTCGTTCGCCGACTGCAAGAACTCGGACGAGAGAGGAAAATCCCCTTGTATATGTGCTTCATCAACTTGCTGAAAGCGCATGACTCTGTCGACCGAGAGCTACTGTGGAGAAGTGCTCGCGCGCTTCGGTGGCTTGCAACTAGTGCTCAAGTTCTAGGATTGCAAGAAGCCTCGCCCATCATAACTCACATTATGCGCGGCCATTGTCTTGACCTCTTTAGAACCGCGCCCGCGTTTTCGAGCACAACCCACTTGAAAACAGAGCGTGTTGATTGCTGCTGTAGGAAAAGGGCTATGATCATGGACCCTCGCATCCCTGAAATGCCGGGAGGGAGCACGTCGGGTTTGCACCAACCAGGCAGGCATTGCTTTGCGCTAATGGAGGGGAGGGCGGCAACCAGGGTACTGCTGGGTAAGATGTGCCTTGAACCCAACTGGTAAGCGTTGTGATAATACCGGGAAAGGTGTTGTCATAGCCTGGTACGAGTTCTACAGGCCAGGCGGGTGCAGAGACCCCCCCCGCTGTGCGCACATATGTGCCCGTGTGGCACAATAAAGAGTAGGACTCACATAGTAGGAGAATGTGAACTATACAAGGAGGAACGGGATGTGTTAGAAGAGATGAGGAAATTCGACGAATGTGGCATGGAAGTGTTTGGTAGACTAGATTGTAGCGAGAAAACGATCGATATCCTAGGAAATAGATGGTGGCCGCAGACTGCGAAACAGGACGGGGACAGGATAAGCAAACCGTTTTATGTAATATACGGAAAAAGCGCAATAAGCGCCCAAACGTTGGAGGTGTCTCTGTTAGGAGTAGGAACGGTGCTCCGTCTCGAAAGGGATGCGTGGTCAATGGTCAAACGACTAAAACAAGCAACAAATCAGTACGCCCCCACCCCCCCCCCCGCTGTGCGGAGGCAGTACTGCTGTCTACCAAATATGTCAATCGACGGTCTACTGTGAGTTTGACCCGTCAAGGCCTTTTTTCACTTAATAACCTGCTGTAGTTTTAGTGTCGGGGTGTCTTTGACGGCTGTCCGTCCGTTAAGGGTTGGCGGTTTATTTTTGGCCGTCAAGGCTTCTGTTGACTTAGTGTACTATATAATAGCTTTGGTGTCGGGAGTTCCTTGACGCCTGGTCGTCAAGAGGCAAGAGGGCCGTCAACCAATAAACCAGCATTGCTGGTGGACGGTCTACTTTTGGTCCGTCAAAGCCTGTTTTAGACCTAATATACTAGTTTTAGTGGGGAGATCCTTGACCGGTGCTTAACGGATGACTGACCGTCAAGGCCATCGACTGACGTGCTTGGTCTAGACCAGTGCAAACGCGTAGCGCGTACGCGGATACAAGGGAGTCAAGGAGCAGGGACGTTTGCAGGCCATGAAAAAAAGCTGCGATCGTAACATGATTCGTGGGCCCTGGTCAACCCATGCTTGGCCGTCTCAAACACTCTCATTTACCTATGGCCGTTCTGCTCAACGTTTTGCTGCTGCAGCAGCCGCCGCTGCCGCTGCTGCCGTCGCCTCCGCATGTGTTGGAGAGCGGGTCGGCCTCGTTCCTGCCGAGCACGACAGAAATATCGCACCAAAGTGTGAGAACGTCGATGTGATTGCATGCATTCCGCTCCCCCCGCCCCCCCCCCTCCCCCCCCCCCCCCTCCCCCCGCGAACAGTGTCAGGAGGAAGCATACTTCCATAATTGAAAAAACGTATGATGTGGGGTCAATTCAGCTTGTTCCGATCTCGTCCTCGTATTATACGTATAATACCTACGACGTACCAGCACTACCCTGGCAAATTAAGAGAGTACGGTGGCGAGCATCCCAAAACAAACTCGAACTAACGCCTTTTTTCGAAGACAGGTTTCCCTTTTTACGCTCGGCGTTTTCGTTGTGACTGCTCGGTGCTATCGTTGTCCCTGCTCAACGTTTTCGTTGTTCTGTCTCGGTGCTGCTATGTGGTTTCGTTGTGACTGCTCGGTGTTTTCGTTCTGATTTTCTTGGAGTTTTGTGGCTACTCAGCGTTTTCATTGTGCCTACTCGGCGTTTTCGTTGTGCCTTGCTCGACGTTTTGTGACCGCTCGTATATTTTGTTGTGTCTGCTAGGCGTTTTGTGGCTGCTCGGTGTTTGATGTTGTGTCTGCTCGGAGCTTTGTGAATGCTCGGTATTTTATATATTTGTCTACTCGGCGTTTTCGTTGTTCCTGCTCGGCGATTTCATTATCCTGTGCCTGCAGTGGAGGCGGGGGTGACACTGGAAGGCAGGATGACGGAGGCGGGAGCGGGGGCGGGTCGGCGGAACAGACGGAGTTCACTTTTCGGCTGCACCTGTACAAGGCTAAGGCGCTGCTCTTGCAGGAGCAGGCAAGTTTCGCGAAACTGTAGTGTTTTACAGCTTCGCCAAAATGGTTGATAGATAGCCCAGACTAAATCCTCGTTACATCTTCATTCCGAGAATATCCCCACCCGAGAATTTCCCCAAGCCCCCCCCCCCCCTCCCCCTCTAATCGCATCACGTAGTGTGAATATGGTAAGGCACCCACGAGGCGGTTACATAGTAATACCCATTGCGGTCTCTGGAGTGGCCACACCAGAAACAAAATAACTCATCGGCTCTGTTATCCATAAGCAAGAAAGTAGACACAAAGTGCCGACGTCCGTCTTACGAGCGGTTCTTGGAAGGATGCACTTCACCCTTCATGCGACTCGCCGAACACCTCATGGCGCTTCGCGCTTGGTGCAAGCAATGTATGCCTGGTTGGTGACAACCCGACGTGCTCCGTCCCGGCATAGTAGGGATGCGAGGGTCTATGGTCATACGACTACGGCCATGCACAAACTGAGTACCCCCCCCCCCCCCCCCCCCACCCGTATTCATGCAACTCGCCGAACACCTCATGGCACATCGCGCTTGGTGCATGCGATGTCGATGTCGGTAGGCATTCGAGGGTCCATGGTCTAACAGACTACGGCCATGCATGACAATGATTACCCCCCCCCCCGGCCCTCCGCTGACACGCCTCCGTGTGCTCCAATGCTTCCTGCCCCTCAGACCAAGACGTCGAAAAAAGAGATTAAGAGCGCTCTCGAAATTTTTCAGCGCGAGCTTAGGGGGTCAAGCGATGTCGCGAGCAATGCGGCTGCTGGCGGGGGCGGAGGCGTGCAGCACCAAGGGACGTTTGCTCCTGTCCCCCCTGTCGGGGTGCAAAATATGGCCGCGCTTTATCTGAAGGTGGGATTACAGTTTTGTTTTTTGGCACGGAGTGGCAGCAGTAGTGGTGTAGTACTAATGGTAGTAGTTATAGTAGTAATTATATACTCCGAGTATAAAGCAGTAAAATTGTAAGTTATACCTGGTACGAAGAAGCAGCAGCGCTACTGTAGTGTAATATCTAATAGGAGCCCCCTCCTCTCGCCCATCCACCCCCCCTTCACCTTCGTGTAAAAGGCTACGAGGTAGTCCAGGAGTTTCAGTTTCAGTAGCAATAGTTAAAGCAACGGCAGTGGCGGCAGTGGTAGGAGGAGCACCAGTAGCAAGAAAAGCTGTTCCACTATTAATAGCGGCAACAGCTATAGCAGCTGAGCGACGCGCTGCCCAAACAAAAACAGACGCTCAACTACAACTTCAACTTCAACTAAACTCAACACCGAACTTTCTTTTTTTCTGAAAACGCCACCAGGCGAACCTGGAACACCTCCGGGATAATCACCGGAAGACGCTCAAGCTCCTGGCCTCGTGCCATGGGTTTCAGGGTGCAGAGGAGTACTCAGGACCCGGCGAAGCGGTGGGGCCGCCCTATTTCAACAACATGGTGAAGAACGCTTGTTTACTTGTTTGGGTTGACTTTATGTGTTAGTTTTACATGCGTCATCTGTGATCTCGACCACTTGATTGCTCGATACTCAACTTTGCAAGCTGCATGATACTTCTGCCGCTCGTTTTTACGTATTAACTCGTTGTTTTGGTTGGAATGGGTTGATCTGGTAGACGTGGCTTCGGTTCGGTTCGGTTCGGTTCGGTTCGGTTCGGTTCGGTTCGGTTCGGTTCGGTTTTATATGATTTCTCTGTTTCTCCATGGTGCTGTCTATTCTCACGCCTTTGTTTTTTTCGTGTGTCGTTGATCTTCCATAGTATTTCCCTTTTTTTTCTGGTTGTTGTGTTGATGCCACCTGTCTGCTTGGCCGAACTGTGGAGGTGGGGGGTAAAAAGACTGTTTATCGAAGAAACAAGCTGCTTATGTTTGAGCATCACGAACTCACCCCACCCCTCTCTCACTCCACACCTCCCTCCCTCCTTCCACTCTTGTGTGTTTGGTCATCTTCGACAATAATTCCCTTTCCTTCCTGGTTGTTGTGTTGATGCCACCCGGAGATGGGGGGTGAGAACAACTGTATCGAAGAGACAAACTACTTATGTTTGAGCATCACGAACTCCGCCCCCTCCCGCCGAACACCTCGCGCGCTTTGCGCTTGGTGCAAGCAATGTCTGCCTGGTTGGTGAAAACCCGACGTGCTCCGTCCCGGCATAGTTGGGATACGAGGGTCTATAGTCATACGACTACCGCCATGCACAAACTAAGTACCCCCCCCCCCGCCCCCTTCTCCCCCCTTCTCCCTCCTTCCTACCACAGCGGTGCTTGCATCACAATCTACGACGGCACCACGTTGATCTGCACTACTCACGAACTCGCATCCCCCCCCTCCCCTTCTCCCCGCCCCGCCTCCGCTTTTCTCTACAACCCCCCCACCCCTCTCCTACCGTAGGGGTGCTTGCATCACAAGCTGCGACGGCACCACGTAGCTCTTCACTACTTCCAGAAGGCGCTCGAGGCACTTAGCCGAGGGGCGAGGTCAACGAAAGAAAACGGGACGGCGCCCACAACAACAGGCAGCAGCAGCGGCCGCAGCCGCGGTGGCAGGCGCGCTGGTGGAGTTGGTAGTGGTGGCGGTGGTGGAACAGGGTGGGGGGGTTGGGGGAGCGGCGGCGGTTGCGAAGGTGGCCACGTCTCGCCCGAGCCTACGTGCGAGGTGCTTTACAATGCTGGGCTGCAGCTGCTGCTCATGGAGAACCCCGAGCAGGTAAGGGGGAGGGGGCGGGAGAAGGTTTGTTTTAGGGGGGGGGGGGAGGAGAAGGAGGGCACCAGGTGTTGCTTTGCCGACAGAAAGTGTTGTTTGTGGCGAATTATACAATCTACAGCTGGAAGCTCCCCTACTTCCGTTTTTTTTTCTCAGAGCGTTTCGTGGTGCTGCTATAGCTAAAAAAATTATCATCGAGCTAATGTTTTGGCATGGCAGGCATGGGCTCCTTGGTGCACTACCCTGAGGGTGGCAAGGCGGCAGCAGTTTCCGTTTGCCTGCTTCGAGTCGGACCTCCTTAAAAATCGGAAAAGTGGGGTTCCAGGCGGTTGAATTTTATTTTTTTGTACTCTAACCAATTATAGTTTTCGCTGCGATGGAAACACATGATCATACCATACTCGTGCATACCAGTTTTCTTCGTTTTTTTAGTAAAAATATAGTATTGATGTTTGCCAGCTCTTAGCAGAAGCGTAGAATATGCTCTTGTCACTCTCACGCTGCTCTTCCCAAGAACACAGTAGCTGCTGAATTAGCAAGGCCAGCACGCACTGCGTGTCCGCGTCGGCGTCGGGGTGGAAAACGGAGATTTGTTTTGGCGTGTTTCGACTGCCGGCGCAAGCGAGAGCAGGAACGCCGTTTTTGTGTATGCGTTTGGTAATCTGTTTAGGTGCCTACTCCGGTCTACCGTGGCAGCTGGAGTTTAGATCCCTAACGTTGCATGGCGAGACTGATATGCCTGGCTAAGTACGAGCACACAGCCGAAGTGTAGTCAATTTCGGCCAGGTCTTCGAGTCGGACCTCGGCCGTGAAACGTGGCCGAAGCAGGTGGTGCAATTGCCTCGGCCAAAGCTGCCATTTGCTTCAAGCTGCGGTTACACCGAATTTATGCTACTCTAGGAGGACGAAGCGTCAACCAGCCACAGAAGAGACCCTACTATGACTTGGTTGAGCTCCTTTGACGGTGGTGTATTTTGGAGGCTTCAGTGGGGAGCACGGTGACCGCGAAGAATGCCTCAAAAGGCGTTGTGCGGGGCTGATTTTGATGAACCCCGGTTCCGAAATTATTTGCAATATTTGATTGTTCCTCACAAGAAAAAAATGTGGGTAGTGCAACACAGGTCGGGGGGGGGGGGGGGTTGGGAAGTAATTTGGCGTGTTTTTTTGGGTGAGGAGGGAAGAGGGATGTAGAAGGAAGGGCGGGGAGAGAAAGTGGAGGGGAGCAAGGGGAAGGAGGGGGCAAGGGGGGGGGGGGGGGGGGGGAGATGCTCGACCTTGTGGTTGGAACTTTGGACCCTGGAACGAACGGCTTCGATAATTTGCCCATTCTGTCGTTGACGTTTGCGCCGGGAATTCGGAGCAGTGTCTTCGACGAGACGCTTGCTTTCATGGAGAGCGTCAGGGCATGGGTGGGCGGAAAAGGGGGTCCGTTGGGCAGGGGGGGGGAGGTGGGTCTGCTTGCTTGAACGTCGGTTGGGCGTGTGTGACCGTGCGGCGTATGAGCCATGTCTCAAATCAGTACTATGAGGCCCCCACTCCTCACCCACCCCCATCCCCCCTCCCGCCCGCACTCCCCCCGTCCCTCCCTTTCTCCCTCCCCCCCCCCCCCTGACCCTCCCCCCTCATCCCCCCCTCCCCCCCTCCCCGCTGTCCCCCCCGCTCCCTCCCTTTCCTCCTCCCTCCCTCTCCTCTTCCCTCCCCCCCCACCCCACCCCTCTCTCCCCCCCACCCGAAAACCGTCGAATACCGGCGATGGCAAAACAGGCCCTGCGCTGCTTCGAGCGCGCCGCGCTACTTTTCCACAACCGACCTCATCTCTGGCTCCGGATGGCCGAGTGCAGCATTATCTACCACCGCCTACGCAGCAACAACAGCTGTGGTGGTGGCGGCGGTGGTAGTGGTGGTGATGGTCGCGATGCGAACAGAACACCGGGCGCTAAGGAGGGGTGTGCCGATACTGGCACAGATGGGGGGGGGCGAGGTCCTCTCCCCTGGACCTCGATCGGAAAAGGTCAACACAGACGTATTCTACTCCCGGGGGGCTCCTATGAAGGGCGGGAATGTGGACGGGGGGGAGGAGGTGCCGCCAACACCGCCACCGCAGGAGAGGAAGGCAGCGCTATCCCTTCGCTGGACGAGGAGGGTGTTGTGGAGAGTAATGGCGCGGTGGGGGATGGGGCGGGGGCAGGAGGGGGAGCGCGGACGGGAAAGGGAAGGAGAGGGACCGGGGGGGGAGGGTGCTCGCTGGCTCACGCGAGCCGGTGTTTGCACAATGTGCTCTATCTTTGTGCGGCCCGCGCGCAGGTGAGAAGGAGGCGTGTATATAGGGGACAGGGGACACGGGGCTGACAATTGATTTTGCAAGGCTTTCACGGTTCAGATAACTTCTCACGGTTCGGATCGGGTCGGGTCAGGGTGACCCGACCCGACCCGACCCGACTCGACCTGTGAAATGCTCTGATATTTTCTCGAGTAATATATTATTAAAGCGTGGATGAGGGTTTCACTCCCAATGGTGTTACAAGTGTAGCACTTATCTCACGATGGGCCCCATCAGGTCTTGTCCTCAGTGACGTAAGCACTGCTGTTCTGGCAATGATCCCTCTCTATTAATAGTCCCATGTAGTTTGTCCTCAAAACACGTGCGCGCAGTTTGCAAAGGGGATCATGGGGTTACAATGTGGTACCCCGATTCAAGAGAGCGCCCCGAGATAAGGGCATTTGAGACTTGAGCCGTCACCACTAGAAACCCATTTTTGAATTAGTATAGTATAGGAAGGCGTTTGTGGGGAGGGGTTTAACCTCTCTGGGGCCCATTTATAGCGATAGATTTTGTTAAAAGGGCGGTCTTACCATATGTGTAAGCGCGCAGCATATGATAGTTCATGCTATGCGCGTTGTGTAACTCTTTGCATCGGAGTCCGATGTAAAAAGCAACACCGCTTAATCTGGGCAGCGTCGGTTGAGTTCGTTGGGCTGCTTCTGTGGCGTACAGTTTTGTTCGTCGTTTTTTCCTTGTACTGTACTAAGTCTCAAAATGACTAATAGCGGTCAAATCGGCATATGCCCTGCCGATACTGAAAGTACTATATTGCCCACTGCAGATTGGAGCAATGTGTGATCAACCTTTTTTGGGCCCATGTACTATATCATACTATATCACATATCATACCGGTACCATACAGCGACCAAATAAAATTCAAGCGCGTTCTCATCATGGAGCGAGCATGCAGCACACGGCAGTGCAATCAATCCATGCGCATGCGTGTCTTGAGGCACTTGCATTCTTGGAGGTGGACAGTAAACTCGTCGGCAGCTGATCTCGCCGCCCGGGCTGCTTCGCGTGAAGGGTGCTGCAAATCGTCAGTTTTCGTCACAATTTTTCCCTTTGATGGGAGCGCCGGGGGATTGGGATAGCATACATGTAACTACCCCCAATGGTGAGGATGGAAAACTAACCAAATCGCTGTGATCGCAGGACGATTGAGAAGAGACCAAGGGGGTGGGGTCTCTCGAACCAAATGATCTAGAAACGGAAAAAAAAAATGGAAATAAAAAACTTGTTTTCTTGTAAAAAAGTCGTCCCACGATCGCAGCGCTCCGGTTAGTTTACCGTGCTGGACCATTTTTGATGCGTGGTGTCGGAAAAAGACTGTCCGGTCGCCCTCGCCTCTGAAGCCCCAAGAGGGCTATATTGTTAACCTCTTCAGAACTACATCCATGTTTAAGGGTACAAACCACTCAGAATCAGTGTGCGTTCCTCTTTTTTGCAGGTCTGCAAGAGTTAAGAGGGCATGTTTCGGCTTGTCACGGGCTGCTCTTAACGCCTGTACGGCTGGAAACCCGTTTTTTGGGGGGAAAGTACTTGGAATTAGTATAGGGAAAGGTTTTGGGGGCCTCAAGGGGTTACATCGGGGTACTCACTATGATACTGCTGTAAACCCTTTCAAAGCTGCAAACAGATTTCACGGCCGACCTACTTGTAATCTGGATTGACCGATTTCTGCAGCAATGAATAGGTTTATATGCCAGCACCGCTAAAAGCAGTTCGAAAATACTCAAAACCCATGTCCAGCAAACTGTAAATAGAAATATCTACGGAGATCCTTTGTAGAACTATCTACGGAGATCCTTAGTAACGTGATGAAATCACTCACGAAAAACAAAGCATCGCCACCGTTCAGGCGACCTCTCCCAAGCTACGACTGTGTTCGATTGAGGCTCTGTATACCTGGTGAAACCGGCCTATAAAATATATTTTAGTAAACGCTATTAAGCAAAGGCGGGTGCTGGTTTGCCCCCCCCACCCCCCCTCTTTTGTTTGATAATTCTTCAAGTTATCAGTGGATCTCTTCAAGGGGGTATTTGTTTAAGTATGGTGTCTGAGGGGCGGAGCTGAGGGCGGGGGCGGGGGGGCAGGGGGGGGCGGGGGGGGGGTTGGAGGTAACTCCGGCGTTTCAGTGGTTCCATCTCTATATTATTAAATAGATAGCACGCAAGATCATACACACGCCCCGAGACTGAGTTCCAAACCGTTTTTTTCCATGAAACGGAGAGGCACCCACCACGAAAACGGTGGCTTTGGTATTGTAACGACGAGATGTTGCCATTGGGAAGGTGGAAATATCTTGTATGTTTCAGTTGGATAGATCTCGTCGAGATATTTCCGCAGAGCGCTTCGCTCAAAATGATGGCTTTGAAAATGTATCGACGAGATGTTGCCATTGGAAAGGTGGAAATATCTCGTATGTTTCCGTTGGATAGATGTCGTCGAGATATTTCTGCAGAGCGCTTCGCTCAAAATGATGGCTTTGGGAATATATCGATGAGATGTTGCCATTGGAAAGGTGGAAATATCTCGTATGTTTCCGTTGGATAGATCTCGTCGAGATATTTCCACAGAGCGCTTCGCTCAACATATTGGCTTTGGAAATGTATCGACGAGATGTTGCCATTGGAAAAATGGAAATATCTCGTATGTTTCCGTTGGATAGATGTCGTTGAGATACTTCCACAGAGCGCTTCGCTCGGCGTTTGCACTTTCCCTGTTGTCGACAACAAAAAGCGGCTTCGAAATTCCTCCCGGGGGGAGTGGGTTTTCTCGCGTATCATACTGGTACAGTCGTGGTCCCTCATTAGTGCGGTCGGTGCCTTGCCAGATGACTTTTGACCGCACTAAACTGGGGCGCCCGCACTACAGGGTAGTGCGCCCCACTAAACTGGCTCCCCGCACTAGAGGGTATCGCACTACCACCGCAGTAAACCTGGGCCCCATACTAGAGGGTACCGCACTACACCGCACTAACCGGGGGCCCCGAACTAGAGGGTATCGCACTACCACCGCACTAAACTTGGCCCTCGCACTGGAGGGTACCGCACTAGCACCGCACTAAACTGGGCCCCGCTCTAGAGGGTACCGCACTACACCGCACTAACCGGGGGCCCCGAACTAGAGGGCATCGCACTACCACCGCACTAAACTTGGCCCTCGCACTGGAGAGTACCGCACTAGCACCGCACTAAAATGGAGCTCCGCACCAGAGGATACCGCACTATCACCGCACTAAAATGGGCCCCCGCACTTAGAGGGTACCGCACTAGCACCGCACTAAACTGGGGCCCTGCTCTAGAGGGTACCGCACTGACGCTGGACCACGAGTGTGTCTATACCCGTTGGAGGGTGGGGCGTGGGGTGCGGAGTTGTAATACCTTGACTTCGTTTTAAGCTTGCCCTCTTGGAGTTGGTTGAGCGGTGGGCCAGGCTTTTGTCGTGCGGGGACGGGGGAAAGGCGTCCCGCCCTACCGTTTAACACCCGAGATAAAACACACACCCTTGGTCGAATTTCAAAGTCGTTTTTTCTCGGCAATGGGTAGAGTGCAAACGCCGAGGGAAGCGTCTATGGAAATGTCGCGCCACGAGGTTTGCCCAAAGCCGCAACTTTTGTTTTTGCGCCCCCGCGATTTTGAGAAAGCCAGCTCTGAAATTCATTGCAACGGTGTGAGTTATTTTGTGTGCCGTACGGCATGGCTTGTGATTCCGCGGGGGGTCGTGTGAAAAGGGCGGGGGGGCTTATTGAAACGGAAAGGAGGCGGGGTTGCCGGGGGGGGGGGGGGGAGTCCCCGGGGGAGGGACGGTGTTCCCAGCCCGAGCGATCCCACGAGCGAGGTGGGCCAGCCTTTTTTCGGAGGTACAGAGGGAAGTCGTCCCCTACCTAGGCGATCCTGCGAGCAGTGGTGTGAAAGGAGAGGGGGAGGGGAAGCGTGTAGAAAGAGAGAGGAGGCAGGGTTGAGGAGTGGGGGGGGGGCGAGTTGGGGGGGGGGGGGGGGGGGGACGGTGTCTCCCTCCTAAGCGATCCCGCAAGCGGTGTTGTGAAATAGGAGGGGAGGAGGGTAAAAGGGGGTGAAGAAGGGAAGGGAAGGCGGGGGGGCGGGGCGGGGGGGGGGGGGGGGGAGGATGGTGTCCCACGTCCAAGCGGGGATGGTGTCCTACGTCCAAGCAATCCCACGAGCGATGGCATGGAAGGAGGGGGGGGGGGGTGTACTCAGTTTGTGCATGGCCGTAGTCGTATGGCCATAGACCCTCGCATCCCTACTATGCCCGGACGGAGCACGTTGGGTTTCCACCAACCAGGCATACATTGCTTGCACCAAGCGCGAAGCGCCGTGAGGTGTTCGGCGAGTCGCATGAAGGTTAATTGCATCCTTCCACAAACCGCTCGTAAGATGGATTTCGGCACCTTGTGCCTACTTTCTTGCTTATGGATGACATCGCCAATGAGTTGCTTTGTTTTTTGGTGTGGCCACTCCAGAGACAGCAATGGGTATTACTATGTAACCGCTGGATGCCTTACCATATTCACACTACGTGATGCGATCGTTCCCCTTGTGCGGAGTTAGAGATGTCCATCCCGCGCAATATGATCTAACTCGATAACCATGGTGACCGCCAAAAAAAAGACAGAGAAGAAAGCGGTACCCTGGCTGTCTAGCCCACGCAGTAATTGGCATGTTTCACAGCGTCGTTGCCAACCAACGCCAACACCAATACACATATAATATTTTAAAGCGTCGGTGCCAACCGAGGCCAACTAATATATATACTGCAAGGAGGGGGGGTATAATTTCATGCATAGCCGTCGGGGGAGGGGGGCGTGTGGAAGGGGAGAGGCGAAATGGGAGAGCTCAAACGTTGTTTTTTTTGCGTCTGTTGGACGGTGGGTATTTAGGTCAACTAACGGAAGGTTGACGGGTTGTCTTGTCTTATCATTACGCTCCACCACGCTGGCGACAAGTTGTAGGCGCCGCGGTATTCTGTCTGTGCGGTCGAAGGCAACAGCAAGTGTCGCGTGAGTGTTTTGCGCTTCGTGGCGCTTACCATTTCCGGTACACGCGTAGGGTTGAAGGTGGCGGTGATGCCCGCCGCTGGGCTTGCCCCTGGGGTGTTTACCCCGGTCGTTTTTTTGTTTGTGTTGATGGTGATGGTGGTAGTGTTGGTGGTGTTGTTGGTGGTGGTTATAGTTTGGGTGTTGTTTTTGTTGTCAGTATTTGTGATGTTGCTGGTGGTGGAGTTACTTTTGTTGCTGTTGCTGCTGCTGCTATGACTGCTGCTGTCGCTATTCCGCTGTCACTGTCACAGCTCTTGCCATTTCCTTCAGAGCATTTCTTCACGCCCCCCCCCCCCCCAACTCCCCAACTCCCCAAATCTCATCTCCCTCTCCTCCTCTCCCCGCCGTGCCCAAAGAGGGCGAAAGAGACCGCCGTGGAGACCTGTACTATCGCCGCTGTTACTGGCACACTTCTTGTAATTTCCTCGAGAGACCTTCACCTCCCCCCCCATCCCCCCCCCCGGTGTCTGCCTCGTCGATGAAAACCCGACGTACTCCGTCCCGGCATTGTACGAATGCGAGGGCCCATGTGGTCGTACAATCATGGCCATGCATGACAATTGAGTACCCCCCTCCCCGACCAACTACCCCAGGCAACCACCCAACTACCCATGTCCCCAACCTGAAAAACCTAGCCCCCCCCCCCCCCCCTTCCCCCCCGCCCTCTCCCCTCGCTGTACCGAAAGGAGGCGAAAGCGGCCGCCGCAGCGGAAGCAACCGGCCTCCTCGGCGGCCAAGCCAGCGTTCTCGGTGCGTCTACCCGCTTGGTCGCCAAAAACTTATCTGCCAAGCCTCCGCCGCGACAAGCTGCCAGCGCTAGTGGCAACACTAACGCTTCGGCTAGTGGTGGCCGTGCTGAGGACGGTGGCGATGGAGATGCTACTAACGGAGGCAGTGGGGGGGATGGAAGTACGTCTGATGGGGCGAGAGAGCATGTCTGTCGGGTGAGAGAGACCTGTTGATGGGGGTATGATGCATAGGGGACAAAGAATGGAGGCGTTTGGTTGCTATTTTCACGACCTAAGGCTGGGGGGGGGGCGGGGGGGGTTCTAAAGCGAACGTAAAACTTCAAAAAAAAAAAACGAGCGTTGGGCAAGCAAATGCATCTGGTTGTTGTGCAACCAAATAGCTCCTGATGCTGTGCAAGCCCTTTTTTCTTCTTGTACAGAAATTCCACCCAACGTTTTTTTTTTTGTCTGACCACGAGGGAAGAGTGTAGAATCGGTTTTTCTTATTTGTCGCTTGCTTGCTTGCTTTCCGTGCTTGCGTTTCGCTTGGGTTTCGTTTGGGTCTATTTGACGTTTCATTTGGTGTTTTGTTCGAGTTTGTTTCGTTTGCGTTCGTTTGCGGTCAGTTGGTTCGCTTGTTCGTTCACTGTTTGTCCGGGTTGAGTTCTTGCTGGTGTCCTCAATCACTCGCCGCTTATTGGGTTTGTTGCCTTCTTCCTCTCAACCCGTTTGGGGCTCAGATATGGCCGGAAGACATCACAAGGGCGATAGTATCCATCGTCTCCGTGAGCGCGCAGCAGCAGTAGCATACTGCTTTGAAACTTCTTGCAGTTCGTACGTTTTTTCGGGGGTTTTCCCGCGTCAAGTCCCGAAGCAAGATTAGCTTGTTTTCTTTTTGCTGGCTTACCCCTTCGCTCGCTAGTTGGGCTGATTTGATTGGCTTGCTCCCAATTCTGTTTTCTTGTTGGATTTCTCGTTCGCCCTGCGTACTCGTCACCCTCGCGACCGAAACATGGTGCCCTCTCAGGTGGCGCTTTTGGACTTAGCGTACGTTCACCTAGGCCTGAATGATCCCGTAGCGGCGCTGAGCTATGCGGGCCGCGCGCTCTCGTCCACCTCTTCCGCCGTTACCACGTGAGTTTTGTGGACTCTTGTCAGGCCGTTCGCTCTTGCCCCGTTCCGCCGTTACCTGTGAGTTTTATGGAGACTTTTCAGGCGTTTTTATGTTGTTACAATTTTGGTTGCCACCGATTGGGTGCCGCCTCTTTGGGTGCCGCTTACCGGTAGATTTTTCGGCTGCGTAGTGTATGGACGCGTGTTCCAGGATAGGAGTGCTGTATATAGCGCTTTTTGGTCAATGTATTCCTGACTGACGCGGCCTCTCAACCGAGCTCTCGTCCATCCCTTCCGCAGTTACCACGTGGGTTTTGTGGATATTTGCGAGGGCGTTATGTTTCCAGTTTGGGTGCCGCCGTGCCGCCGTTTGGTTGCCGCCCGCGGGTGGCTATGCGGTTTGCTTATTTCCGGTGTGTGATACAGTTTTTGTTTTAACCGCAATGAGCTAGATACGCCTAAAGGGCGTATCATAGCGTGTGTATTCACAATTCGACGTGAGTTGACGAGGGAAGATACTGCTGAGCCCTTATCGCGACAAGCATGGAGGCAGGCACCGTGCAGCGGGGACGGGGGAAGGAACGCCTGCCATGTCACCCCGGATATGAGTTCCGAAAAGGGGGGGCATTGGAGAAAAACATGCGAAGATAATTCGTACACCCCGTTAGATGGAATGAAGAAAACACACAAACTCAACCGCTACAGTAGTGGACGAAACTGAATGATTCTTTGACAAGAGGATTGACGACAAGAGGGGACAAACAGTGACTATTCCTACCCCTCCATCCCTAGCAAACAATACTTCCCCCCTCACCCCCATGCCCCCTTGTTGCTTTTTTGTTCTTGTTAATGTCCTCGTTCGTCTTGTGCACTCAGATAGGCATCTCGCCCACCTCTACGCCGCGGAGGCTTCGTGCATCCTCTTATCTCCCCTCCCCTCCCCTTTCCTCCCCCTCCCTCCCCGCCCCTCCCCGCCCGCTCTCACCGCCCCAAAACAACATTTATCTCCTCACGCCCATGCCTCCTTTTTGTTGTTTTGGTTGTCTGGCACAAGCATCTCGCCCACCTCTACCCCCCCACCGGTTGTCTGGAACAAGCATCTCGCCCACCTCTACCCCCCCACCCCGCCCGTCCCCCAACAACGCTTCCCTCCTCCCTCCCATGCCTCCTTTTTTTGCTGTTGCTGGCTGGAACAATTCTCCCCCTCCCCCATCTCCCCCATGCCTCCTTATTGCTGCTGTCTTTGCACAGGCATCTCGCCCACCTCTACGCCGCGGAAGCTTTGTGCATCCTCGGACGCCCCGCCGAAGCCCTGGAGCACCTTGCGCCGCTATCCGAAGCGAGCTCGGCGGCGTCGGCGGCGGCGGGCGCATGGTCGGGCCCTCAGAGACCCTACCCTTTGGCAGCAGTCACCCCTAGCTCAGCGGCACAGCAGGCTGCGGCAACAGCAGCAGCAACCGCAGCAGCAGCAGCAGCAGCAACATCAACAGGAAACTCTACAGGAAACCCCGCAGGAGGAAATACTGCAGGAAATTCTACAGGAAACCCTGGAGGACACGCCGCGGGAAATTCCGCAGGAAACCCGACCGGAAACGGTGGAAACCCCGGGAATGCAGCTGGAAACCCCGGAAATGCGGTAGGGGGGGCAGGGGGAGGAGTTCGAGGAGCTGGGATGGCGTTGCCGGGGGTGGGGACAGAGGGGGTGCTGCTGTCTGCGAGGGCGGAGGCGGAGGCGCGTGCGTCGCTGCACGCGAACCTTGCGGCGGTGCACGCTCTACAGGGTAACCTGGGGCAGGCGGAGCGGTGCGCGCGGATGGCGATGGGCGTCTGCCCAGGCAGCGCGCCGGTCCTGCGGATGGCGGTGTACGTGTTTATCCGGCAAGGGAACGTCGCGGAGGCCCTGCAGGTGAGGTTTGGAGGGGCATGGTTGGAGAAAGGGGAGGGGGAGGGCAGATAGAAGGGGAAGAGGGCGCAAGCGGAGGAGGGGGGGGTGTAATCTTTTTTTGCTTGCTTTAGTCATTCGACCATGGACCACGCATCACTTCGCATCACTTACGGGACGGACCGCCTTGCCTACTTCGACTAGAGACACCCCCAACATTTGGCGCGGGGATAGGAGGGGTGGAAGATGAGAGGGGAAGGGGTTAGAGGGGGAGTGTTCTCGTCTCATGCACGGCCGTAGCCGAATGTCCATAGCCGGGTAGGATGCGCGAGGGGGGTGAAGTAATGTAATGCATGGCCGCAGCGCTTAGGACCATAGACACTCGCATCCCTACGATACCAGGACGGAGCACGTCGGAGTCGTTCTACGGTAGCCTCCCGAACTTTTGTTGAACGAAATCGCTGGTTTTGAAACCAGCTCCCGGCCGTATCTCCTGAAACACGGTGTCGCTTGCCACCCCGACGTCGCCGTTCGGCAGTCGTTTGCAAAACAAGAAAATGCGTGAACATATGTTGTTCATAGCATCCTTCCTCGTGTCAAGCAGCCATGAGACGTTCGTTGAAGAAAATCGCTGGTTTTGGGGCGGGCTATCGTAGAATTAGTCGTCGGGTTTCACCGACCGGGCAGGCATCGCGTGCACCATGCGCAAAGCGGGAAGGGGGTGGCGTGGGGAGGGGGGGGGGGGGGGACAGGCGCGTTAGAAGGGGTGGTGTACTCGTTTCATGCGTGGCCGTAGTCGCATGACTATAGACGGGTAGCACGGGGGGGGGGGGTGTAATCAGTGTCATGCATGGCCGAGTCTTGAGGACCATGGACCCTTGCATCCCCACAATGCGAGGACGGACCACGTCGGGTTTTCGCGGACCAACCAAGCTATTGGACGTATACTACATCGGACAATAGCACTATTCAGAGTCAGTAGCCTTTTGCGATGTTCTCACCCCACAAACAATACCAGATAAAGTACCAAATATATTTCGATGTTCGAGGTGGTACGCACATTTTTATCCATTTTTCCAAAACGTGCGGTGAAGCCGCGCTCGGGTTGGAGCCCTAGCCTGGGTTAGGGTTAGGGTTAGGGTTGGGGTTACAGTTACGGTTACAGTTACGGTTACGGTTACGGCTGGGGTTAGGGTTACGGTTACGGTTACGGTTACGGTTACGGTTACGGTTGGGGTTAGGGTTAGGGTTGGGGTTAGGGTTAGGGTTACGGTTGGGGTTAGGGTTAGGGTTAGGGTTACGGTTGGGGTTAGGGTTACGGTTACGGTTAGGGTCAAGGTTAGGGTTAAGGTTAGGGTTAGGGTTAGAGTGGGTCGACGCCCTCTAGCGATTTGACAAAAAAAAAAGCACTAAAACACAAAAAACAGCTTAAAAACCTCTATAAAGTGAACTATATTTGGTACTTTATCTGGTACGATTTGTGAGACAAAGCCGGTAAAGGCGCCTCCTATTCAATGGGCACTGCTACAGGAAGACCCTCACTGGCTTGTACCACTGGTCGTGTCCTTGGCTGTTAGTGTGTGTGTTGTCTCACATGAACTCCTGTCAAAAATCTAGAGTTCGTGGTCACACAAAAAGGTGCTGGAGCCCTAGGAAGATCCGAAAAACCAAACGGAATAAAAATTCGTCGGGGAAATTCTACGCTTTCCCGCTTAAAATCCACGATACGAAGAAGGCGCACAAGTGAAATGATTCAATGTGCACACTGAATTCATATGGCCGCGTTTTTAGTATAGGGTATCGTCGTTTTTCATGGTGACAGGAAGACGAAGGCAGCCAAGCGGGCTCGGGCTCGGGCAGGCTGTTTCTGTAAACAGCGCACAAGTGTAACGTTATACGCCCCACGACGCGAAAGTGAAGTAAAAATGCCGTGCCTGTTGTGGACCTTATCGTCATGTCGGCGCACACAGCGATCGAGAGAGCGATTTCGAGCGCGCACCCTTTCTGGTGGTCAAACTTTGCCAAGGAAACCGTCTGATCGGTCATTTTTTTCCAGGGAGTCTTCTGAATGATGTAGCTTTTCAAAGGAAGGCAGACATTGCTTGCATCAAGCGCGAAGGGGGGGGTGCTGTGCATATCATGACGTTGGCCGTGAAACCATGACACCGCGCATCACCTCCGTGTGCATGAGGCCGTGGATTCGACTAGGATTCGACCTGTGGGGGGGGGAAGGAGCTGTTATGCGGTTGCGTGCCTTGGCCATACCACCGCATAACCCGGCATCCCCTTGGTGTGGATGACGCCACGCTTTCGGTTACCACGGGTTCGGTTGGGACGGTATTGGTTGGAGCGGGCGGACAGTTAGTTCCCCGTGGCTGAAAAATCGGGCAGAAAGTTAGTGCCCTTGCTTTTTCACAGGCTGTCGCCTTGGTTTGTCTTGGTCGTTGCTCGCAAAGCCTACCGGTATAGTACGAGCACGAGTGTTTTTTTGTGTTTGCGAGGGTATCAAAGTGCAGGATAGGCCTGCTCTGTCGTCACTCTATACACTCGACTGGGCTGTATGTCGCTGGAGTGGAAAAGGGACCGCATCAAGCGCGTTTGCCGGCAGTTCGTCCGATCTATCGAGTCACCGTATCGTACGACGTCCGTGCAAACATTTCCGGGAAGCTTCTGTCGGATGGAGCTTATGTCGGGTGTTACGCTTTAACAGATGCTCTACATGTGTCGAAACTCATTGGCTGAGTTTGCACCGCATGTTCTCAGGTTACACCGCGTTTTTTGTGTATCGTCCGTGCCAAGGAGAAATGTAGCTTCATTTGGCGCGCTGCAGTCTACGTTCACGGGCACGGCGGGCGGCAATTTTCTTTTACACTCTCTCTTCGTATTTTTTTTGCTTCCCGATTTTTCGTAGCAGGTACCAGATATATGGAAAAAAAGAAGGATGAAGGATGTGCTTTACGTGTAATACGGTGTTATACTGGAATGTTTGATACTGACGTTGTAGTCGATTATTCATTTTCTATCTTGGGTGTGGCGAAATCGATTTTCACCATTTTCAACTTTCAACCACGTCGGTCAGAGTCCTGACGCCTCCCCACCCCTACTCTCGCCCACCGCCCTTTCTGCCCACCAGGTTCTTAAAGAGGGTCGCCTGAGCCACAAATAGATAAAGAGGCCAGCTTGTGCGCTTTGGGGGGAGAAAGGACAGGGGACGAAAACTGAGAGACAGGCGTTTTTTTTTGGGGGGGGACAGGGGACGCAAGTCGAGCGACAGGCGTTTTTTCATGGTTTGTTTCTTGGCGGGGTGAGTTCCGTCGGTAAACACAGTCGGAATATCCGTTGATAAACACGGTCGGATTAAAGTGATGACGGAGGGATAGCTTCAACTCCACCACTCTGGACGAAAATATAGGAGCCGCTTGGGGTATTCCCATAAATACCGAACGTTCCTTATATTTACGTCCAAATGTAGAGATCACAGAGGTTCAATATGAATACCAACCGGTCCTTATGTATGCGTCCAAGTACATGGATCGACCGCTGCGGTATTAATATGTATATCAAACGATCCTTATTCCGCCCAGAGTGGTAAACAGTCGTGCTCCCGCGGTTCGTGCGGTACCCTTCAGTGCGGGATGCCAGTTTAGTGCGGTGGAAATAGCTTGTCACGACCTCGTCCTATTGATAGAGCACTCCAATATGCTGTGATAGTGCGGGGTCCCGCTTTAATGCGGTAATTGCCATCTGACAAGGCACCGCGATACTGAGAGACCTCCACTGTATAGCTAAGAGTAGCAGCCGTCCGCGCGATGAAAACGATGGTCGCGAGTAGCATGCTGCCCGCGCGATGAGCAGGATAGACGCGACGTGATCGGGCGGCTACAAGGATGGAGTTTGTCATTTCGAGGTCGGGCAGGTGGACGAGCGAGCGGCTGTCTGTTGCGCGGATTGCGGGTTTCCGTCTTGCTCGTTTGTCCCAAGTTCTTGGAACTTACCACACTACAATGGCTGTCTTGCTGGTTTGTCCCAAAGTCCATGGGACTTTTGAACTACAAATGGTTTATGCTTTGGGTCCCCCCTCCGCGGTTTTTGGTAGGATGCAGCTCACCCTTCACGTGACTTGCCGAACACCTCACGGCGCTTCGCGCTTGGTACACGCGATGTCTGTCTGGTCGGTAAAACCCCGCGTGCACTTACCGGCATAGTAGGGATGCGAGGGTCTATGGTCATACGACTAAGACCGTGCGTGAAAATTGTACCCCCCCCCCCCCCTCCCCTTCCGCCTTCCCTTTTCCCTTCCGCCTCCCCTCTCTGGGTTTGGAGGCAGATGGAAGTGGCACGTTCTGTTTAGGATGTGGGGGGAGCCATTATTTTGCGTGATTCGAAAATTATTTGTATTGCCCTCCTGCGCACGCGCGCGCGACTGGCCAGCGAGAGAGGCAGAGGGTGTCAAAGTCAAGTAAAATGAACGTCTTGTTAGTGTTGGGTTTGTTTGTGTGTGAGTGGTTTTCGTCGTTCGATGCCGTTTTAATGTTTTTTTTTTTTTCCAGCAGCGAGGTGTTTTTTTTTTCTGGACGGGGAAGGAGAGGGAAGAAACAGCTGAAGAACAGAAACAATGAACGTGAACGAGCGTGAAATATTTCATGTCGTGTGTGTCCGCATGTAATTGCGTTAGAAAACGAAGCATGGGGGGATCAAGTCCCAGTCTAACTGGGATTTTTCGTGGCGCCAAGAAAGTCAGATGTCCGTCCGTCCGGTCCCTCACTCACCCACAACAGGCCTGACTCTCGCCATTTTTTTTTTGATGTTATGACGAATGACCCCTGTAAGATCACGCGTACCGGTAGCCAGCACGCAGACGCTCGGTCTGAGCACAGCCCCACTTGCCGCCGTGCCGTCTGTGTCGGACTCTCGGAATTGGCTGGAAACACGTCAATTCGAAGAGTTAGTCGTGCTCCGAGAAAGTCCACTCGCTTGTGCACCAGCATGTATATACCTCTGGCCACACCACGATCGGCAAGAACGATGTCGGAAAGCTTGCACAGCTCGCACTGCACCGCCACAATCACAACGACACCAGACGAGGGCGCTGGACTGTAGGCTGAAACGGTATACTCGGTGCACTACAAGCGGCTGTCGGCGTCTAGGCGACAGGAGGCAACGGGAGGAGGCGTGGCTATAACGATTGTGCTGACGCGCGGACTGAGCTGCATGGAAGGAAACGCACTCATTTGAGTGTTGCGAACCTGCTACGAGTGCCGCGGGTCCACATCGATCTCACGTTGATGTTGTACAGGTCAGCCCCAACAGAAGAGTACTACAGTACCTGTAACTACTTTGCTGTGCGGTTACTCACGTTAATTCTCCCCATTCAATAACAAATGTGCAGAACGTGGCAGGCCCGGCTGAAGCCGCCGAAGCCGCAACCTCCTGCTGCACCCACCACGAGCGGGCCAAATCGCATGAAACATCGAGTAGGCGATCGATGAGCTACAGAGCCAGATCGTGTTCTAAACTAAAATGATCTAATAAAGCAGCGTAGAGGATGGCTGAAGACAGCAGACGGAACTATCATATACTTGACAATATAATTGAAAGCAGGGGATTTGGGGATATGATAGAGCCTGGTAACTACAGTCACTGGGAACAAACACACATCATGACGAGCGCTTGCCGATCAACAAATAAAGCACGCAACACATAATACCAGCAGCTACAACAACAACAGTAGTGAGACACCCATGCAGCGGCGGATGACCCCAAAAATGTGGGCGCCATCCTTGAAGTCCTGAACCGGTGCTTGGTCAAACGACGATTTGCGCATGGGAAAGAAGACTGTTTGGAAACTAGAAGGCGTTAGTCCGTTTTACCACTGGTGAAAGGTTAGCCAATTGCATACCCAAGCTTAGCCTTCTCGAACGGCGGGATAGCAGATCGGCCGGATATACGGACGGACGGATCAGTATCCACGCGGTTCCATTTCCTGAAGATACTGGGGTATTTTTGAAGTTCGACATGGGGCAAGTCGTAAAAAATTACTATTGTTGGGTGGTGAACCCACGACCCAAAATCTCATGGTCCTGCTGTCGACGCAATTTGTTAAGGAACTAGAGGGCGATAGTCTGTTTGACCACTGGCAAAAGGTTATCCAATTACCTACCAAACAAAGCCTTATCACAAGACGCGTTGCTGTGGAGAGCGAGAAATAAAGCACCGAGGGCAGATGTTATTTTTTTTTCGTAGTAACTCCTGTAGTCTGGGCCCAAAGATAAGCCACGCTTAACTTGACGCGGGGGGAAGTAGCTTGAATTTGAACCCAGAATGGTATGAATATCTGCCCCTGGCTCAGGAGTCCTATAATTTCAGGCGTTAGCAAGGGTCATGGCCCGTCCTTCGGGTCGGGTCAGAAGGTTTCCAAAATCTTGCGGGCCGACTCGGGCCGGGTCGGGACGTGTTTGAATTCTCACGGATCGGGTTAGTGATATGGGCCGTGTCCCCTCTTCCGTGCTCCGTTTTCGTTTTTCTATTTTAGCTTTTCCCTGAGGCTTCGTAGCCTCGCAGGGTAGAGGTGTGGGAGAGGGTTTTTGAAGAACTTCATCTTCGAGTCCCATGTTCTAGGCCGTGCAACCGGCGCTTCCCCGAATCTTGCAAATTTCTGCATATACGGCTCATCAGGGTGGGCTAGTGTTCTGCAATTTAACTGGGAACCTAGTAAAGGCTTAGCATCTAGGATGTAGGATATGCATGTGGGGACAAAAGGGTTTTACAAGCAATTGAAGGCGTGTGCGTGTAGGAAAAAGGGGACAATACCAATTGGCATCGCACACAGCGATTCAGTTCGCTCCGTGGCCGTAGGACACAAATGAGCATCGTGGAGCCTGCTTAGTAGAGAGACCTGCAACGAGGTACCTGTGCCTGTATCAGAGCTTCTCATGGTATATCAGGTCGGATCAGTAGGTTTTCAAACCACACAGGTCGGATCTGGTTACCCTGACCCGACCCGACTCTCGAAAGGTGTGGTCCCGGGAAGAGCCCTGATATTATTATGTCTAATGAGTTTGTCACCGGGATGACTACTCAGCTCAGGGTCAGCATTCTCTACGGTGAGGTACCCGATCTAAGAGCCTCGGAAGAGGCCAGTACACCGTTCTTATCTCCGCACTGCTTTTATTTATATTAGAGTCGGTACCATATAAGGTTTAGTGAACGCGTCACAAATCGTATAAAACTAACATACTCGTCACAACTCGTGACAAGCCGATTTGGCCGCTCTTAACTAGGTTTTCTCTCACTACGGACGCTCTTAAATCGGGTACCCCACTGTACCCAAACAAAGCAGCAGCTACGGGCCTCGGCTGTAGTCTTTTTCTTTCGATGGTCCTGACGGCTCGCAGCTCCGCAGTGCTTACGAAAATCGAGGCTCATAACCAAGTGTGATGCAGCGCCAGCGACAAAATTGCGTTGCTTTGCTTTCCCCTAAATGTTCATAGTAAAGGTTGGATGGACCATGGAGGTATAGACTTTTCTGAGGTTTTTTGCGCATAACTATAAGGAAGCGACCAAAAACAGGTACCTAGAAGCCAACAAAACGCAAAATAAGTTAAAAGTTGTTCTACAGTAGCCCCCCCAAGTTTTCTTTAACGAAATCGCTGGTTTAGAAACCAGCGCCGGGCCGAATCTCCCGAAATATGGTGCCCCTTGCCACCCCGACGTCATAGTTCGATAGTCCTTCTCGAACAAGAAAATTCATGAAACTTGTTTCTTCATAGGATCCTTCCTCGCAGCAATGAACCGTTTGTTAAAGAAAGTCACTGGTTTTGGGAGGGGGCTATCGTACAATCAGTCTTAAGTTTTGAATATGAGAACCGAGGCTCATAACCCACCAACTGCATCTCCGCGTCGGGAGCGTGTGCGGCTGCTGAGATGCTCCGGGAAACCCGCAGGAGAGGCAACCACCGTTAGTCGGGGTTAACCGAACGTACCTGCAACCCGAATAAGAGAGCGTAGACTGTTGTATGGCCCAAAGCCATCAATGGTGGGTATTGGACGGTTCGCAGCTCTGCAGTGCCTGTAAAAATCGAGGCTCATAACCTATTAACCGTATAACATCCGTATGAGGCGTGTGGTACTCGTATGACTCCTGAGTTACGCCAGGCAGTCCGCGGAAGGCAACCCTTGTCAGTTGGGGTTAACCGAAAGTGTATGCAGCCCGAATAAGAGAGCGAAGCCAGTTTATGCGGTCCACTGCCATCAGTGGGTAACAGACGGCTCGCAGCTTCGTAATGCTTACAACGTCCGAGACTCACAACCTATTAACGGCATACTGTCCTTATAAGGTGTGTGGTGCGCCTGCTGAGTTACGTCAAGCAGCCCGCAGGAGGAGACAACCAACCACCCAAAGTCACTGACAGGGTTAACCGGAAGTACATGCAGCCCGAAAAGAGAACGAAGCTAGATTGCCCGGCCAGTCAGTTGCCATCAGTGGGCACGTACGTTGACAATTTCGTAGGGTCACAGATCGTCCACCGTTGAACCTCCGTTTGTTTTGATGGATGGTGCGTGTCTAGTTTCCGAACGATGATTGTTGTGCCGATTATAGTCTCGAGACGCAGCAGTAGTGCAAGCACGACCCGCACAATCGGGGTGTGCGGATCGGTCACGACGTACGTATTAGAGCGAAAAAAACTCACTGCGCACCGGAGAAGGAGCCAAGTGTTCGAGCAAGCTGCTCGTGTGCCTCATTTATTTGCCGATTTCCATCGTCTTATGGCCATCAACCGTCAACCCCTTCAGAATCGCAACCTCGACTTTTGCGACAACCCACTTAGAACTAGTGTTAAGACTTTGTTTCCAGTAGCAAAACGGGTTGAGGATAATTTGAGGGGAAAATGCGAGCGCCACGCTTGGACTCATATCAAGGGTCATACAGAACAGACGAAAAAACAACAACAATTTTTCGTTCTAGAGACCCCGGTAAACAGGGTAAGTTCTTGCTCTCTCCGTTGTTTGTTTCGATGCTTCAACGCGACACGAAATCATACAACAGTTTCTCGAAGACGACAACAACAACAACAACAACAACAACAACAACAACAACAACAACAACAACAACAACAACAACAACAACACTAATCCAACAAAACAACCAACCAACCAATTTTCACTTATTCTCTTACTACTTACTGCCGCTTTTTGCGACCAACATTTTTCTCATATTTCTCTGCCGCCTCCACTCACTACTTGCTGCATCGACACCCTGCTGACCCGGTGCGTACAACAACTATCTGCTGTTTACGTTTGTTCCTATCGCTGTCAACGCCAGCGGCGCCGCAAAGCACCACGCACCCTAACGCCATTTGTTAGTACTGCAGTTTCGCATTTCTTCTCCGCACGCATCAACGAAGAGCAAGGAACCAGTACGAACAAAAAGCGACAACAAGAAGAACAAACGCAAACGCAAACAAAAAACACACGAACAAATAAATCGATAACGCGAGCGAAAGCAACGCAAACGCCTCCCGACTATCAATACGAGTAAACACGGTAAGAAAAAATATCAAGCCGGAGCGAGGTAAAGACGCAAAAAAACGTGAGCGAGATCCCCGCGCCAAAAAAAAAGGCCAACATGAAAATAAAAGCTAAAAAAATAACCGGCATGAAGTGGATTCGTACAGAGTAACACCGCGATTATTCGCTGGGCAAATCAATTTTCACAAAAATCAGCACTAAATGCAAATACGTTGTCCCCCGAAATGTGGGTGTAGTTGGAAAAGGGGTTAAAAGCGAGAGAAAACCCTCGGAAATATTCTAAATATCGTCCATCGACGACCGTATCAACGCTACCTACAAAGGCTGGATACCTACTAGCCCTCCAAGGGCATTTCTTATAACCCGATCACCAACCGGGTGAGGCAAACGCGCGCGTGTAGGATAGAATTGGGTAGTGGGGGGGGGGAATGGGCGGTGGAGGGCATACAAAAAACGGTAACTACACTGCTTGTACACGTACATCTGTACGAAGTCCAACTCGACATTTGGTTATCATGCGTATCTACGGCTTCTTCGAAACGGGAGCCCTTCAAAAAATTTCCTGGGATCTGTACGCAGTCTGCGGAACAACTACAGAGAGCGATGGAAGGGTACATCCGCCGACTCGATGTAACCTTTTCGGCGCATCGATCTTCTAATCGTTGCCTGTTGAGCTATTTTTTTCCCTTCTTTGTGTTTCGAGTGCAGGCTCTATTGAGTGGGATCAATCAAACAACAGCTGCAGCAGCAACACGACCACGAGTAGGAGAAAAAAAAAAAAACATAGACACACATACAAAAGAAATAACACGCTGGGGAAAAAAAAAAAAATGAGCAATCGAGTCGTGGCTTGCTTGGTACAAGCGGCGACAGAAACGCGAACTTGACGAACGTCAACTCTCTGACAGGCAGGCAGCTCCACCAGCAACGTGTGCGCGCCCAACTGTTGCGCGCCCAAGCACACTTGCGTCCACCTGGAGCACAGCCGGGCAACCGCGGTTAACCCCCCCCCTTGGAAGCGAACGTTCGGAGGATGCGTTTCATGCGCGTAAAATATTTTCAAGAAAGGGGACGGCCGCGCGCGAACATACATAGCTTTCACTACCCTCTTTCCTCAGCGTATCAGCTAGCAATCTTTCTACATACGCACAAGACTGCACACCCTGCAGCAAGGCAGAACGCATATGGACGACCCCCCCCTCCCTACTCCCCTCCCCCCAAGTCGGCCCACAACCAACTACAACCGCGTCCCTTGGCGTGCCCTTCGGCTTTGCGCCCGAACGCGATGAGAGTAAGAAAACCAGCGAACCAGCCAACAAGCGAAACAGCCACTTAGCGAGCCAACGAGAAGCGAGCTCGGGGGGGAGAGAGGGCGGAAGGGGGCGCAAACAAAAATAAAGCGACTTATGAACTTCCGGCTTCGCCATGCCCAGCTTGGCCGTGTCCGGCTTCGCCATGTCATCTCACGCTTGGCCATCCCCCGCCCCGTCCCGTCGCCGCCGCCGTCGCCCCCTCCCTCAGGCTGCCCTCCACCTTCGCTCGCATCCCGGTCTTCACGATTCGACGCCTTCGAGGGGCTAGGCGTATCGCGGTTATCAGCTCGGCGGGACGACGCAGGCCTACCAGTTTCCATGCTCGAGCCCGACAGACCCCCCCCTTCTCGCGCTCCCGAGGCCGCTCCTCCCCCGCTTACCGCTGCTGCCGCCGCCGTCACTACCGCTGCCACCACTGGCGCTAACAACACCGCCCCCATCGCCGACGCGCCCGGGCGCATCGCAGACCGTTGCGGTGGGGGGGGCGTGCATGCTACCCCTATCCCGAACCCTTGCGTTATGGTAGGGGTTGACACCAGAAGACATTAGCCTAGAGAGGTCTGGAAGAACTACACGCCCGGAGTTATGCGCGAACCTCGGCGGTTCCGGGCAAGGGTAAAAAAATACGGTGTCTCCCGCTATGCGCCCCCCGCGGCCGTCGCCGCCGCTACTGCCACCGCCGCCGCTGATGCTGCTAACCCCAGCAAACCGCGGTTGGTGGCAGGTAATAATCGGCGCTAACGGTCCCCCGCCCCCGCCCCCGCCCCCACTCCCCTTACCCCCACCCCCACCCCCGCCTCCATCTCCACCTCCGTCGCCACTGCCGATCATAACGTGTGGTATTGGTAATGCTACCATTGTTCCGGCTGCGTTCCCTACTGCTGTCGCTGATGCTGCGTTCGAAGGAACGCCAGCCGCCAAGCCTCCCGTGGCCCCGTCACCGCAGCCATCTCTTCCCAGCTCCGAACCGCCACCACTGTCGCCCTCGCGACCTGCGCTCCCCGTTCGGGTGTAACTCGGGAGATACTCGGGTGGGCGGAGGGAAGGCGAAGGCGCCATCGACTTCCGTTTGACGCCCAACACACCGATCCGATTACCCCTTTCCTCCTTGTCGTCCTCTTCCTGCTGCTGCTGCTTGGAGCCGCCAGGGAAGCCCGGCAGCGGCACCCGTCGCTGTTTTGAGGAGGAGGAGGAAGAGGAGGAGGAGGAGGAGCTAGAGGAGTTCCTCTGGTCGTGCCACGGGCGTTGCGCTTCGGGGTTAGGCGCTACGGCGCTGCGAAAGGATAATGGGCCCCGCACAGCTTGAGCCCCAACAGCCGCCAAGCTTGGAACTCCCGAAACGACCTTGATTTGTGGAATAACACGACAGAAGTGGTAGGTGGACGGGGGGGGGGGGGGGGGGGGGGTCATGCAATGATACGTTCGGTTCTCTAAAAAAATCTTGATTCTTGTTAAACCATACGACGGAAGTGGGAATTGGAGAGGTGGGGCAGGGGGGAAGGGAGGGAGGGGCGTACTCATTTGTTGCTTGCCACAGTCACTTACCCATTGACGATGCACCCGTTTCGAGACCGGGTACCGTTTCTACGCTTGATTTTTGAATCGGACGGCGGAAGTGAAAGGTGGAGAGGGCCTGGAGGGGGGGGGACGACATTGCAATGATTTACACATGATTTATACGTGCCGATCAACTTTACAGCGCAATCCCCCGAACGCAACTACACGAAAATCGAAAGGACTCAGCACCTTTTACTGCATTTCGACTACAACAATGACGAATTTCATTTACAAGGTAAGTAAATTCGAAAATCAGCAGGGACCGAGGGCGGAAGGCGCGTGTGGGAGGGGGGGGGGGGGGGGGGGGGGGGGGGCGTACGGGGGGTACTCATTCTATGCATAGCCGTAGTCTTAACTCCTGTAGAATTGCATCCACGTTTTTGGGCACAATCTGCTTGGAATTAGTGTTGAACATTGTTCAGTGGTTGCGAGTAGGGGGAAGAGGTCGATCCTGTTCCAGAGCCGAACCAATCCGACGGTTCGCGCACCCAACTCTGTCGAACCGACGAAGACAAAACGTACCGCAGGAACGAGAAAGGGAGCGCTACACTGCAATTTTTACCCAAACTCCGAGAGCAAGGCAATATTTTCTCATCCCCGCTACAATCGCGCGTATCATACGTGTAAGTTTTTTCAGATGCGCAGTTACAGGTCATGAGCGGTGTATATATGGCAGGACTGCCCCTACCGACTTCGAACCCCCTGAAGGGTGGTGGCTAGGGTAGTGCTTAGGCTTCGGTCAGGAGTCGGATTAGTCTGGGCACCCCACACGTCGTTTTGTGCCGACCTGCACGATGGCATAGAGACTCGCTAGATTTTGTGCCCCTCAAAAACGGGTTTTAATAGTTTCCGTGCACAGATTGATTAACATCACCCAGTTGATCCTGGTACAAGGTAGTGCTAAGGGGAGTCGCCGAACTATATCCTTAATTAGGACACACACAGTAGCGGGCGCGATTGGAGTACCACACACAACATGCAAAGATGAGTTGCGACGAAATCTTCGATCTCACAGCTGTACAGGTAGAACAGATCGCAAAGGAATTTTCGTGCAAGTCTGGAAAACCTTGCACGTACGCATACGTGCAAGTATAAGGCGGTAACTATCAATAGGCAATTCCACTTGGGCGCGACAACATTTGCACTTGAGCGGGAAAAAGGGTTTACAACTTTAGGGGGACAACAAACTCCACGCGAGCGGGGCAACATTTCCATTCGAGCGGGGCAACATTTCCATTCGAGCCGGGCAACATTTCCATTCGAGCCGGGCAACATTTCCATTTCCATTCGAGCCGGGCAACATTTCCATTTCCATTCGAGCCGGGCAACAGTTCCATTTGAGCGGGACAGCACGTCCATTTGATTGGTGTAGGCAGGTACCGGTCTCCGTGCCACTGCAAAACTTTCCTCGCAGCAGCGCCGCGTACAGGAGCACCTTAGCACGAAGACTTGAAAAAGGGGTCGTAGGGGGGAAGGGGCTCCCAGGCATTATTTTTTTTTTTTTTCTTTTATTTCGAAAACAATCGGGTTCGACTCTGTAGTAAGGCCAGGTCTGGACAACAATAAAAAAACGGTACGAAGCGTTCGAGAGGAAAGGAGCGTTGCTTGAATCCTTGTACTTTTAATGCTACCAAAGAAATAACTACTTACACAATTACAAGTGCTTTGCCCCGCCCAAACGTGAGCGCAGTGGTAAAAATGCGAGCCTTGTCCAAGTCTAATTCCAAGTAATTCCCCCCCCCAGAAATGGCATCAGTTGTAAAGGAATTAAGCTTACAGCTGTGCCGGACTAACCTATCAACCAGCAACAGAAGCGAGTTATGACCAGCGATTACCGCGACCGCGACAGTCCTCGCCATGACCTTCGGACTCTGTACGCACTTCGTTGGGGTGCATCCCGCCATGCTGCTGCTGTGGTTGTTGTTGCTGCTGCTGCTGTTGTTGCTGCTGCAGTTGTTGCTGCTGCTGGTGTTGTTGTTGTTGTTGCTGCTGCATATTTTGGGGGTGATGGTGGTGGTACGGATGCCAGATCGGATGCCAAATCTGTCCCGTGTACTGCTGCCACAGCTGTCGCTCCCGCTGCTGCTGATGTTGCTGTTGTTGCTGCTGCTGTATTTGCTGTTCGTGCTGCTGATGATGCGGCTGTTGCTGATGCAGGCAAAAATGCGCTGGATACATTATACCACCATCTGCCGCTGCCCCCCCCGCCCCCCCCCCCCCCCCCCCCTGCACCCACCCCCACCCCTGAACCCGGCCCCGTCCCCCAGGCTGGCCCCGGTCCCGGTCCCCAGGCCGTACCACCGGAAAATTGAGCAGTTGGATCATCATTACCTTGCCCGCCGGAAGAAAAATTGACGCCACCCAGGCTACCATCCCCTCCCCCCCCTCCCCCCCCGCGTCCTCCTCCTCCTCCTAACCCCCTCCCTCCTGGTACCGCTGCTGCCGCCGCCGCTTGCGCAGCCGCGGCGGCAGCTGCCCCCGATGGTCCTCGACCGCTTAGCGACAGATGGACGACCAAGTCTTTCAGCTCGTCAAGCTTGCCATCGACGACCCTTAGACCCCCTTTGACCTGATCCATCTGGCTTCGCATGTGGTTCAGGACGTCGTCCATTGCCGCTGACGCTGCGGCTGCCGCCGCTTGGGACCCATCTGTCGCGGAGCGTGGGGAGGGGGGGGGGGGCAGGTTGGGGGGGGTGATGGAGGGGGTCGGGAGGGGTTAGGGCTGGTGTAATCATCTCATGCGTAGCCAGCCATAGACTTTTGCATCCCTACAACGCCAGGCGGGTCGGTGGAGGGGTGGGATAGGGGGGTGGGGGTGGGAGGGGGAGGGGGGGCGTGGGCTTTGTGAGGGCGAGCGTCGTGCGGAAGCTGACGATGTACCTAAAGCATCCACTGACCCCACTAGGCTGCTGCTGCTGCTAGTGACGCCGCGATTATCGCCCTCATATTAATACTTAAGCTGCCTTCATGCTGCACTGTAGCGCATAATTCGAATATGACCCTGTGCGACACGGACAGAGTTGGGACTGCATCCACCAGCCGTGCTTGTGTTCGAGGGCTGCACATAACATCAAGGATTTTATTCTTGAAGCACGGAGTCACTGTAGTACCGGACATTCAACGGCAAGCAGGGAACAAGAAAAGCAGGCTTACATTTACAGCAACAACATAAAAAATCCGGGAGCCGTTACGCTCTAGTCAATGTAAAACCCAGTTCCTTCATCAGAAACCCAGTCTGGGTCAGCGTTTATGTTATTTACTACAATAAGTGTCTCGTGCTGCATACCTTGTACACCGCGATAGTTTGAAGTGCTCAGATCCGGGTGGGATCCAACGAAGTCCGGGAGGGTCTATGGCAAGCCGATAAGTCTGCCCATTGGCCACCGTCGTCCGGTATGTATTCCAGTACAACACAGACAAACAGAAAAAACAGCACGGCAGTACGGGCACGCCGAAGACTCCGGCCGTCCGGGCAAGTTCACGCCGCCATGTGGGATCGTATCCTATGGTACGCATCACATCGTGCACTACCGGCCCTCTCATAGGAAACAGCCCCGCTAGAAACTTAAAACGCCTTCACTCTTGGAAACCTTTTTGGGGGACGAATTTTCTTGTAGTTAATATAGGGAGAGATTTTGGGGCTCTAAAGGGGTTAAGCCTAAAAATTACCGTTGCAACATTTCGACGTAGCTTTCTTTATCCGTACCTGGTATACAGGTTGGGATTAATGAGGCCTCTCGGCTGCGACCAACCGGGGACTCTCACCCAAGGATGTTACTCCCGCGTTGAGTATCTGGCAATCAACGCGGCGCCTCGTCGCAGAGTAGGTGCTCCAGTAAAATTAACACTAACAAAACTAACGTTGCCGGCGGTGCACACCCTGCCACCACGTTGGGCGGGCGGGATGGTCTGTGTTATATTCCAACCTCCTTGAACTTGTCGTGCTGCTGTTGGGTATCGATGGCAGCCACGAAATAAGCTCACCTTGCACATTCTCCAAGTAACACATGAGGCTTTCCCGAAAAGGGGCCGCCCTGCTGGCGGCCCCTATTTTCTGGTTTTACATTACTGTTGTAACATTTCGATGTAGCTTAATTCGTATTGTATAGGTAGGGATTAATGAGGCCTCTCCGCGGCGGCACGAGATCACACCCATACTTGTTGCCCCTCCCCCCTTGTCTCAATGTCGTCGCTCGTGTGTACAATTTGAATGAGGGTTGCTTCTCTTCCTGATTATGCCCAAACTTCCTCGTATGGGTTCGGCTGCCGTCGGCTGTCCCCAGGGAAAGCTGCGTACGATTCCCCAGACCCCTCAGACAGTGGCAGAGCGTCTAAGTCTATGAACGCCGTGTTGCGCGAGCACTTAGCTCCCTCAGGCATCGCCGCTGTCATCGTCACTCCTACGCATCGGCCGGCGACGACCGCATACCTCCCTCCGACGTACTCCACGAGGACGTCCACGGCCGTATCATCCGCATGGTGGCAAGCCGGCCCCTTACTCGGCAGGAAGGCAACGGGTACCGCTTATCCTCCATGCCTGCTGCAAGGTGAGCCTGAAGGTTCGACGTCATCTGCGCTTGTGTCAGCGCCAGATTATGGTCATCTCCGTTTTCTCGGACGCTCGGAAACAGAAAACCATAACCCTCCACGAGAGCCCATTTCATGGACGCTGTGGCCTGTCGGCACCCGATCATAGCGGCCACAGCGCATACTTCGTGGGCAGTCCATGTTTCTTCTCGCCCCTACCGCTTGGGAGGATTTCCGTGGTGTGTTCCCAAAGAGGAAATCGAAAACCCCTCCCCCCGGCATCTGCAACACTTGTGCCGCGACCGCTACCAACAGCTCGAACCCGCGCTTCATGTTGTGGTATGCGACGAAAAAAACAGCCACGTCCCGGATCATCGCGAGGCGTTCTGCCGCTGTCGCCAAGGTGGCCACGCGTCGCCTCATGTCTACATGACCAACTTTCGCAACGGGCCCGCCACCAGCTGAGGCGCGTGTTTCACCCACACCCCACCTCGTCGCTGCTCCTCCTGCGCGTTAGCCAGGTATGCTCTCACTAAAACGGGGAAAGATAGTAATCAGGACCGAAAATGGTTAGCAAACTATGGGTGACATAAGAGACTTTTTTATATCATAAATATTAAAACACACTCCAGCTGTAAGATCGAATATTTAGTCGAAACTCATCTTTGCAAGCTGTGTGTGATACTCCGATCGCGCGTATTACGGGTTGTGTGTCCTCACTAAGGACATAGGTCGGCGACTCCCCTTGCAACTACAGTGTAGCTATCAGGTTCAACAGGGTGATGTTAGTGTGGTGGTACTCAGAGTGGGGGATGCGTGGTTGGTCGGTGTTGGGAAGCGTGCTCCTCATGGGTTCCGGTGCCCTTGTTTGGTCTCTCCTCATGGCTCGCTGGATAGACTCAAAAGCTTGTACATTATTTCCTCTTCATTGGACTCTAAAAGACAGACAACACAGGCCTAGCCACGATAGGGCTGGGTAGAGCAGGTAGAGCGGGTAGAGCAGGTAGTGAGAGCACGGGGGTGGGGGGAAGCTCACAGAGTTCGCTTCACCCCAGCATTGCTACTGTGCTCTGTTCCGGACCTTTTCCTATGGAACGTACAAGGAACGTTCTCCTGGGTGTCCTAATGTTCCCATGGGCGCTTAACGCGCTTACTTCTATCTATCTTGTCCAGAGGAGGAGCGTTCCATTTCCGAGAACGCTCTTGTGGTACAAACTAGCTAGATTCTACGGGTTATCCGCTCACTCAGAATATTCCGTTTAAGAGAACCTTCTTGTGGCCAATAGACCATGAATCTGCGGACTATCCTACCGAATCTATTGCCAGCTATACTGACACTCTATAACATTAGGCAGTCTGTGCGCGGAAACTATAAAACCAGAGTATTTTTTATATATCGTAGGTCCTGTTTACTGCGGTCCCCCGCAATAGCAGGCTCGCTACTGGGCGTCCCCGTTGCTCGACGGGGTCCCAGTGACATTGCTTGCCGAGCTGCTCTATCATGGCACATTTCAACTTTGACACCTGCCTAAGGATGCTCCTGCGTGCCGCTTCCTACACTTGTCCCCCGGTCTGCACTGCGCGCTCCTGTCCGATCCCACCGCCCCGTGACACGTAACGGCGTGCACCACTTTGGTGCCGTTCCGGTGGGAATCTAGCCAACATAGCCTCTCGAAAACGTCCACAGGCTGGCTCACGTTAAAAAACCCGAATGTATTCCCCGGCGAATGTCCACGCCGTTTTTTCTATTCAGGCCGTGAAATTTTGCACACGTCTTCTATGTGCCCTTGCGAAGACCTCACCTGCCTTTTTTTTCTTTTTTTTGCCTGATTTTCCATGAGTTAAGATTTCTCGGAAATGTGGACCACATTAGCCCAATATTTTTGGCAAAATAAAATAAGAACAAAAAACACGGTGGTACCTCGGGATGGGCATGTAGCACACGTGTGCAAAGCTTCAGGGTCTCTATCAAAAACGGCGTGGACATTTGGACCTTTGTGCATGAAAATGAGGAAAATACGTTATTTCCTTCAAATGACTTGGTTTTAGTGTCCAATAAAGTTTTTTCGCTAGATTCTGCTTCATGTTGAACACAGGCAGGTCAGATCTTCCATTTTTATGCCTTGGAGTACGTCCAACCGGGTCATGCAAAATGCGGCGCAATGTTTTGTTTCGCCCCCGCTTGGAAAAAGCCTGAAAATTACTGAAAAAATTGTAGGTCTGGCACTGACTGGTCGATACGATTTTCGCTCCAAGAGACAGCCCGAGGCCGTTAAAAAAAACTGGCCAATATCACCCTCTTCCACGGGTCATGGGGGTCAGTGTGATACCATATATTCACTCTTTGGCTAGACATTGCGAGCGGCATTTGTGGGGGAGAGGATTAATTTCTTGTTTTGCTTGAACAAGACTGTACGTAGGTGGTGGTCATCCAGCCCCTGTCGTTCGACGCCCGCCGCCGAAGGGACGCGTCAAAATTGTCCGCTACGCGGCATTCCCGATGTTGGCCGGCCTTCCCTATCAAACGCCTCCAACACCTCTGCTACTCGTTCTCGTAGCTTACTGTGCACGATTTTGACGGGCACTTTCGGTGGTTCGGGGTAACGGGGAGCTGCCGGGCTGGGATGACGTCAGCCTGGCTCCGCTGCGGCTGCACCGGAGTGTCGCTGGCCTTGCTGGTTGTACCGGCTGCGCCTCGGCAGGTGCCGGCTCTTCTGCTGGATCCGGGAGCCACGAATGCAGGCATGTATGCACACCCTGGAGTCCTCTTCTAAGCGAGAGGACCGTAAGGCTTCCAGCGCCCGGCGTCGGGCATACCTTTGCCTTCGGACATAACCTGTGTTTTAATCTAACCTCCCTGTACTTGTCGTGCTGCTGTCGGGTGTCGATGACAGCCACGAAGTGTGAGCTAACTCTGCACAATCCCCAAGTAACATCAAGAGGCTTTCTCTCTTCTGGTTTCAGACTACAAGGGAGAAAAGAACTTCGACAGCTGTTATACTGAAGTTAGTGTAGGACACGCCCGTTCTCGAGCAGGAAACCCAGCCTAAAACCTCTCTCTAACGTTTTCTTGTGAGAGGGCTGGTACTGCATTGTATCAGGTACAGTAGTACCAGCATGATATGACAAATATGTCAAACGAGCACGTATTTCACCCAATTTGACAAGACAGCAATATCCCTTGATGGACGCCAAACCACTAGGTTTTAGTGTGGAACACGCTGCTCTACACCCTTGAAAGCTCGCGTTTCCCATTGCTTCGCACGCCTCCTGGAATATTTCGAACATGACAACATGACAGGATTGGAGCATGACAGCATAACAGCGAAGGGTTGAACGAATCACGAAAGGTCGACCGTCGACTCTGTCTACTGTCTACCGCTCTCGCCTCGGTGAAACTGTAAACCAATGGCACGTGGGTGGTTCGGTGTCTGTTGCGCGCCGCAGGCACGCAAGCCCCCCGCAGGGCTTCCGGAGGGGCCCCCGAGAGGGCCCCCGGAGGGCTCCCGGAGGGGGCCGCCGGAGTTGAAAAAAATGCGATATATGCGCGAACACACGCCTGAAAGCAAAGCAACGAATTGCGTTTAAATGCCCCCCGAACCTCGAAAAGGCGTGTATCAGAATGCCTTGGGATGCCTTGAAAGCGGAAACGAGCCGATCGCACTTACTATTACGGGGGACCCTAGTAAATAGGACCTACGGTGGACACAAAACCCTATATATTCATCTATTTTTACTAACAATATTTGGTCCTACTTACTATCGTCCTTCGTAATACTTACACTTCCCGAGGGTAGGAGAAGCTCGGGGCCGGCATCACTGCACCCGGGTCAATCAATAAAAAAGAAAAATGCCAGCTAGCGTCGGGCTGCGAAAGCAACTGAGTTAAATCGACACACGACGCGTATGAAAATACGTGGAAGTGTGGTGAGCTAAAGCTTTATTTTTCCCCATCCGCCGGAGGATGAAAAAAAAAAAAAAAAAAGTTGTTACTATATGCGCCACTCGCCATTCGCCATAGTCGGTCGGTGATCGATGAAGGTCCCCAATGCCCCCAGTCTCTTGTGCCGTTTCCGTGCCTAACCGAAACATTACGTACGGCGAACACCGAAAAACCGAAAAAAGCCTTTCAATTTTTTTTCGGCTACCAAGGCGAATAGGAAAAGGTGCCTAAAAAGTAACATAAGTCTACAGCGAATGGCAAAAGATGCCTAATATTTGTTTCCGACTATTATGGCGAATAGGAAAAGAGCCTGCAATATCTTCAACCACGGCCAATGGACATAGGGTGCTTCCATATTTTTTTTCGCCTACTACGGCGATTTAGAAAAGAGACAAATCCCCCCCCCCCCCCACAAATGAAACTCTGCGGCGAAAAAAAGACCCAATTTTTTTTTGTTCGCCTGCCGCAGGGGAAAAAACGCGCAACAGAAAACATTGCCTGCGGCGAATGATGTTGTGCGCCCAAAATCGCGTGTTGCGCTGCGCGCAATCAGCCTCGCGGCGACTGATGCGCACAACGGTTATTATGTTGACCCAAATGTTGCGCCCGCGCAACAGCGCAACAGCTACTCAATGCCCTGGATGGTACTACTCCTGTGCTGACGCCGCAAATATACAACATCCTACTGAAGCCGTGAGGATACAAAAGCAAAATAAAACGATGCGACTGACCGGCATACGTATCACACACGTGGTGCTGTATTATTTTCCTTTCCTTGCTTCCTCTTCTTGTCTTGTCTTTTCTTGCTTTTCTTGTCTTTTCTTTTCTTTCCTTTCCTTTTTCGCTTTCTTGTTTTTTCTTTCCTTTATCTTCTTTTCTTTTCTTTATTTCTTCTTCGTCAATTGACTCTGTTGTGCGTATGCGTAGTGATAGGAAACTACGTGCAATAAATACGTGGTAGTCTTTCTTGGGTGGCAAGCGGTATAGTCGGTTTTTCCAGGCGCGAGTAGTGAGACGTATGCAACAGTATGGACCTGGCACATCGTAGGCTGACTCCCGATTCCACTTTTATATGTTTTCTGGTGGAGGCATGAATTGCGTCAGCTGTGACATATGCGTGTACCACCTTTGGTTTGCTTGTGCTTTTTCCCTGGGGTATTCCTCAGCTCCAGAGTGACTGGAGCCTGTCCTGTGACCACGGACTTGATACGTAGTCATAGTGAGTACTGGTAACCTTATGAATAGCACCTTGTTTTGGAGATTATGCGAGTTAATGTGAGAACAACAACAATACTTGCATCCCGCATGTATCCCGTGCGAACCCTCAGGTGCTTTTTTCGCTCGATATCATCTCTGGTACAACATACTACGCATGCAATGCGTACACTAATCACCACGCACCTATGTGTGAAAAGGCGCTTCGCTTCGCGGGCGGCATCCGCCCGCTACGCTAGCTCAAATAGAAACAAAGCGTGAAGCGGGCAGAAGTCCATGATTTGGTGCATCTTACGACTTGCAAATACCAAGCGCTCCACGCTCCAGGGCATAACCCGGACGTCGCATTCACGCACAGATCGCATCATCCGTACGAAAGAGAAAGGACGCGGAGAGATTAAAAGTAGTGATGTATCTCATTGAGTTGGAAATATAGCCAAAAAGAGTCCTTAGCGCATCACCAGCTATTCATGCATTTGGCTTGGAATATTTCGATGTAGTCGTTCGCTATGAAAACACAGCGAGCTGTAGAAGAATCTCGCACGTTGGGTTTCGGCAACTCTGCCTGCTTTCGCTTGTACTGCCGCACCATGATCGGCACACACTACGTGTTTTGCTCCGTTGTGCTGGGCTGATAGCGCTGTTCCGTGCTGTGTTTGCAGTGCCTGTAGTAGGTGGTCGACGACAGCACACGCTAATTCAGGAGCTGGGTGCGCTAGTTGTGTGATTTGAGCAGGAACAGTTGGATTCTTAAACAAACGCGTATTGTACACCAGGGCGTAAATAGGCGCCCGGTTCGTGGTGCGGCCCCGCATCACGAGCCGTAGGCGAGGTGTAAACCCCCGCAGAGGCCTCCGGAGGGCGGCCGGAGGTCGTTTTTTTCGCCATATATGCGCCGATGTACTCAAAATGTGCGTCTGACCCGCTCGGTTTATCCTCTTGTATACGCAGTGCTGGATGCCTTAGAATGTTACGCGCTTGGCTAAGAAACAAGGACAACAGGGCGGTCAATAAGCGTCAGACGTATTGTGAGCAGATGTGAGGTGCTTGCATAAGCGCCACACGCCACAGTGTCCCCGGCCTGGTTCGCCTATTGAACAGGTCCTCGTTGCCGCCAACCTGCGTGAATCATTGTTATAGAAGAACGTCGTTACAGGTATTCAATTTCAGTTCGTGGATGAACTCTGTTCACTCGGAAAGCTTCGCCCTGGATTCAAAACTAATGACTCGGGCCAAGCCTCGCCCTGAACCCTAAACAAACCCCTACCCCTGTAGCCTACCACGCCATCACTGACACTTCTTGGGAACACAGGGTTTCCACTATTCGCGGTGCGTTTTACTATCCCAGCGTTGCCAGCGATTATTCATATTTTGCACCAGCTGGGAATTTTCTCCCCCTTTTGGAGCTGTTTGAGGCCCGCTTCGTCCTCAGGCAGAGGAAACAGAAACGGTTTCAATAGAATTCTCAAAACAAGTAAAGTACTCCATGCCACAAGAATAAACCTGACCCAAACAAAGCATGCAAGACGAAATCAACACAAAACAAAACTCAAAAAAAGAAACGACACCCATTTCTTTGTTTCGCCTACGATGCCATAGGACCCGCAGTTTTTTCGCCTAATGCACAAAATAAGGGCACACGAAAAGCATGGTGCGGCAACCGCACCATTCCTTCGATACGTGAAAAAAACGGGCTTTGCAACAAAAAGGTGCACCAGCGCAACATTCACCATCTATTTTACGCCCTGGTGTACACACGTAGTGCCGTACACCTACCTCGTATTGGTACGTCCCCACACCCCAAAAGCCAACCATCATCTCCGCAAACCCCGCCGTCACATCGTCACTACTAATTGACCGCCACCACACGCATCACACAGGGCAAAGGCAAAGGACAGCAACACTTCCTTGGATTACGACTGCTGCAAAACGCACGACGCCGGACGTCGGACGCGGGATACAACGTAAAGGACAAGGACGGACACAGGGCGTAGGACTCTGTGCTTTGTATAAATACGAAGTTTTGAGGTACAGAGCAAACACACGTTGCCATGGATCACGCATTACGTATCGCGTAACCGGCTGCAGGGGTTTCCATGTATCTTGTCAAGCAACAGCACGAAACCGTTGAAATGCAGACTAGAGGGTAGAGGGTCCGACTCACCGAAGTCGCCTTACCGGTCTCAAATCTCTAAACAAGTAAGATACAGAGTACCGAATATTAATTTCGGCGGTGCGATGCGTACGAGATGGATATGAAACCGTATGGGAGTTCGTGGAGACAACAGGAATGTTTCTCTAGCGGACATTATATGGACCTTGAGAGCTCCCCACTCATTCATCTTCATATCTTGGTGTTGTACCTGTATTCATCTATGCGCCTGGCGTGTTTTTACGCTTTACACAGTTTTTCGGGCTGTGTGCGTTTCTTGTGTGTCGGGGTTCGTGTGCTTTTTTAAGAGGACGTCGATCCAACCCAACCCTAACCCTAACCCTAACCCCGTGCACTCACCGCGTAAACTTAACCCTAACCCTAACCCCGTGCACTCACCGGGTAACCCTAACCCTAACCCTAACCCCGTGCACTCACAGCGTAACCCTAACCCTAACCCTAACCCCAACCGTAACCGTAACCGTAACCGTAACCCTAACCCCAACCCCAACCGTAACCGTAACCGTAACCCTAACCCTAACCCTGACCCTAACCCCGTGCACTCACCGCGTAACCCTAACCCTAACCCTAACCCTAACCCCGTGCACTCACAGCGTAACCCTAACCCTAACCCTAACCCTAACCCCAACCGTAACCGTAACCGTAACCCTGACCCTAACCCCGTGCACTCACCGCGTGCTCCGCTCGACGAGCTGGCCGAAGGCTTCTCCTTCCTCCGTTTAATAGAAGACATAAGCGCCCTCTTCCCCCTCTGAAAGTGAGCATGCCTAAACTCCCACCAAACGTTAGGGTCCTGCCCTCGGGGCTTCGCAGACGACGAGGAGGAGGACGTTCCCCTCCCCCCCCCCCTGCCACCGCCTTCGCTGCTGTTACCACTACCTTTGCCACCATTTCCGCCACGACCACCGCCACTTCCCCCGCTACTGCTGCCGCCACCGTTGCCTGCAGACGCCTGTCCAGAGGAGGAGTCGGCTCCGGAGTGTCCTTGTCTAACCTTAGAAAACCCTTATTACAGTACAGGTCCACGAACAATAAGAAATACCGGACAAAGAACAAGAGCGTCAGTGTCACTTTTTAGGGAACGCTGTAAAAAAACTTGGGTTGACAAATTGTAATCAGCGGCGAGCGCGGTACATTTAATCCGTATACAATTGCATATGCTCAAGGTGTGGGTGTGGGTGTGGGTGGATGGGTGGGTGGTAGGGGGTGGTAGGTGGTCTTGTCTGACCTTGGAGAACTCTGATGTATGCATGATATCATTTTTACATTTTTCGAGGGAATGCGACATATATGATGTTGACGGGGCCTAAAGAGCAAATGCGATGGTTGACGGCCAAGCTTTGACCTGTCAAGGCCTGTTCAGACGGAATACGCTTAGTTTTAGTGTAGGGGGTGCTCCGACGCATGTCTTGTCAAAGGGGCAATAGTGCAGTCAACCGAAATCCTTAGATCCTTGCTTTCGAGATTGCGTTTGAAGCTCTGCTTTTTTTACTCACAATCAATAAAACAATTGACTTCGACGCCGGAGAAACAAGCAAGAAGGAAAATGATCAATATTCCTCTTTTTCCTTTTTCTTGTCGTACACCCACCGTGATTTACCCCCCCCCCCCCCTCCGCCCCCCGAACTATCGCAATGGAATCGGATCGAATGTGCTGCAGCCGCCGGTGCAGCAGCCAGCGGTTGATTCCTTTTCAATGATCATATCATTTTTGCAAATAATTGAGTTTTATCATTCAATCGGTCGTACTCACAGCTGACGTTTACATACTTTTTACAAAAAAGCTCAAAAGCCCAATTTACGCGGGATTCGAACCCCCTAACCCCAGAACCAACTCAAGCATTGTAGCATTCGTGGGCAAATTATTATTCATGTTATGTTGATTAGCTGTTGTGCTGGCGCAACAATTGGTGGGTTAACATAACCGTTTTGCGCAACAGCAGTCGCCGCGAAGACGCTATTTTTGGTGCGCAACATGATTCGCCGTAAACGAAAAAAAACTACCACGTACATAACAGCGAAAAAAGTGGTTGCGCGTTTTTTTCCGCCGCGTTTTTTTCGCCCCAGGCGGTTTTTTTTAGGGGGGGGGTTCGAGTACTTGGCGGGTATTATTTTATAAAAACCAAAAAACTTTAGCTGTGAGTACATGAAGCTCAACTTTGCAAGCTGCGTGGTACATCTATGTTTCACTAATTGTTGTTGTTGTTGTTGTTGTTGTTGTTGTTACATTAACTCGCACAGTCAAGTCCGTGGTCACAGGACAGGCTCCAGTCACTCTGGAGCTGAGGAATACCCCAGGGAAAAAGCACAAGCGAACCAAAGGTGGTACACGCATGTATCACAGCTGACGCAATTCATGCCTCCACCAGAAACATATACAAGTGAAATCGGGAGTCAGCCTACGATGTGCCAGGTCCATACCGGTGCATACGTCTCACTACTCGCGCCTGGCAAAACGACTTTTTTAACCGCTTGCCACCCACGAAAAACTACCACGTACATATTGCACGTAGTGCTTATCACTACGCATACGCACGACAGACGCAAGTGAATTGGAAAAAAAGAAAGAAACAAAAAGATATACAGCAGTAGTAGTTGCACAAAATTTACGGAAGGTCGTTCGCGCTTGTTATATGTTTGATCCTCATGAAAGATATAGGTCGGCGACTCCCCTATAAATAGATGTTGCCAGGGTCAATAGGACAATTTTCCACAAATATTCTGTGCACTGATATGTAAAACCCGCATAGAGGTTATTTTCTAAATCGCCGTAGGCAACAGTAACTCCAGGCGTATATTCGCACATATACAAAATATATCGCAATTTTTCGCCTCCGGCGGCCCTATGCATGGAGGTCTTCCGGGGACCCTCCCGGTGGGCCGCGCGCAACACGCCTTGCGTCGCCTTTTACGCTGGGCGCAACACGCCTTGCGTCGCCTTTTACGCTGGGCGCAACAAACGCCGAACCAGCCTGGTGACCACTATGTAGGAATAGACCACCGGGGCGACCGGCTCGGTATTGATTGGCAAAATCTCTTTGCCGTATTTCTTTTGCATGTATGTGTACCTCTGTCTCGTAGTTTGCAACCACAGCTCGTATCTATGAGGCATCATCAGCAACACGCCGACGTCGTGCTGGATGTAGATGGGTGGGAAAATCAGTTGAATGTGAAGAACAAACACCATCCTTCGGAAAAACGAGCGGCCGGTGTATCACGCAGCTTGGAAAGATGAGCATGGACCCCGAATACATAAATGTATCGAACCCACACGCACAGCTGACGTGTTTTATCATCAGTTTTTTTTGTTTTCAACACACAGGGGGGCGTATTCGTATACAGGAGGTACATGGGCGAATATACCCGTACATGTGTCGTATACACTTGATCTTGCACGTACAATGAATGAAAAAAAAAGCACCCCTCCCAGTAAAAAATTCACCCGTGTACAAGTAGTATATTACAAGTACCAACAACGAAGCTTGCAAAGATGAGTATTGACCCGAAATTCGTCGAACTCACGGCTGACGTCCTTGAAAATTATTTATAAAACAACTCATGAGCCAAAAATCCTGCCAGTGATTTTAGTCCACATATAGTGGGTGTCTCCCTGTAAGGCGGTCTGAGTAATGCGGGTATCCTGATATAAGGCGGTCAAAAGCTTTTGTCGCGACCGGGGAATACTAATTGCGCACATAACCTGGAATTAATAAAAAACGGTGGGTTCCCCCGATAAGGCGGTCATATTGATCTGGCACATAACCGCCTTGCTGGCTTGAATCCGAAATGCCGGCACGCATAATGCGGAGCTCTTGTAGCAAGCACAAGTACCATTTTTTTTTTTCTTTTTCTCACACTTTTACTTTCCGGGTTACTTTCCAGATTCTGGACAAGACGTGATCACAGGTGTCGTCCCTTCTACCCCCCGGTTCTGGCCATCAATTTTTATCGCGCATAGGATTCAGCAATCCCACTGCTCGTCGATTTTTCATCGAGTGTTGCTGACTCACGCTCTCGCGCTTTCCGCAAGAAGTCAATTTTATAAAAAATATTTCAAGGACGTCAGCCGTGAGTTCGACAGATTTCAGGTCAATACTCATCTTTGCAAGCTGCGTTGTTGGTAGTTATAATATGTACAAGGGCTCCGCTCCGCGGGCGGCTGACGCCGCCCGCTACGCTCGCGCAAGGCAAGGAAGAATGCAACTAAAAACATATGTAAAGGGGGCAGAAAGAAGAGACCCATGATTTGGTGCGAACAGCGATTTGATTATGCCAAGAGCTGCTTGTGCAGAGCAAATTGCCCTGTTGTGCTCAGCTGTGCTGTGTGCTTTAGTTACCGGTGTCTGATCGGCAGTATGGGGGTAATTTGCGTGGGGGAAAAAACAGGGGGCCGTGAAAGATCAAAATACATGTAATAAAAGAAAAAAAAGGAAAAGTAGTACTACTCCGTACACAACACGCATTATACCCGGTACGGCTCTATCTTCGAAAGAAAGCACACAGCGCAGCGACACAGCACCGCAGCGAAGGGCACGGCACCGCACCGCACGGCTCCGCACGGCTCCGCACGGCGCTACGCTGCGCTGCAGGGCTATATATAGCCGGACTGATCTGAGCTGGGCGTGCATGTGATCCAACAGCGTATAGTATCTGACGGTATGTACAAACCTGGTGTAGTAGTACCGGTATGTACTATTATTGGCGTTTCGTATTTCGAACAAAGCTGGAAAGCATAGAAAAGCTGGAAAGGTCCGCAAGTAATACGGAAGTTGGAGCTCTGAGAGGCCAGGGATGGGCAACCCCTGAGAAAGACAAAATCAAGTAAGTCTTTATGTATAATTTTTTTTTTTTTTTCCCTTCGGGCACATCTCTTCGTGCTCGCACCTTCGTTCCAAACGTCGGGTGGGGTGGGCACAATTCGACCGCCGGGCTTACGTTGCCGGAGGTTTGGGCGCGATCCGTGCAGTGTGTCGCGCGTGGAAAGCCCTTTGAACTTTGTCGGCCTTGGGCACACTTGAGGCAAATCCCCGGGTTTCCGCAACATCCCCGGAGTTTGGGTTTCCGCATGCCCTATCCCCGTATACGCACGTAAGGTGTCGATGCAAACCGCTTCTTTTTGCTCGTAGAGGGTATAGGTCGGCGCTTTTCCAAATTTTTGCACAGAGCACCGCGCTCCGACCCTGCCGCCCAGCAGCAGTCCAGCCCGCAAGCAGCAGCAACCTGCAACTCTCTGGGCCTGTGGTTACTGTTGTAGTAGCTGATTGCTTCGATCGGAGCCTGCGCTACCCGCCTTACGCCACTACTTCTCACTGCTGCTACTGCTGCTTCTGTCGAGTGCCAAGTGACATGCCGGCGTAAATTGTAAGAATCGTTTAAATATCATATTAGTACGCAAACGTTCATTATATTCATGTTCAGGTTGGTGTTCTTCGCCGCATACATCTCCCTATTTTGGCACAGAGCACCACGCTACGATTCTGCCGCCCAGCAGCAGTCCAGCCTAGCAGCAACCTGCAACTCTCTGCGTGTGTGGCTGCTGTTGTAGTAGCTGATTGCTTTGATCGGAGCCTGCGATGCTCTACACGCCTATACGCCGCTACCTCTCGCTGCTGCTGCTACTGCTGTTGCTCCTGTCAGTGTCAAGTGACGTGCCGGCGTAAATTGTAAGGATCGTTTGAATATCATATTAGTACTAAAACGGTCATTATATTTATGTCCAGGTTGCGTATATGATATCGTACCATGCCAAGAGAGCACAACGCTACAGTAGTTCTGCCGCACTGCAGCAGCGGTAGGCAACAGCATTTATGTAAGATCGCAGATGACAGACAGCAGACAACATGCGGAGAGCACAACGCTACAACCCTGCCGCACAGCAGCAGCGGTAGGCAACACCATTTATGTGCGCGTGGTGTGTCCTCGCTATGCTGCGGCGAGTTGCTTGTGTCGGAGCCTGTCTTTGTCAACTCACTACACCACACGTTCCTGCTGTACATAGGAACCTTTAAAAAAAGTAGTAATAATTTAGATGGACCAACCAACCCATTCTTACAAATTTACGTCCACAGAGGCAGTTTTTTAATGAGTATTCTTGTGGATACCAGTCCCTATTCCCTAGATTGTACCGCCTCCTTATCACTATAATACTTCAAGATCATCCTGGCTCCTTGAGGCAGACTCTGAGGTGTTTCCCCATCGTTGACCCTCGAGCGTGCGGTTGCGCACATAACCCACCTCGGTGTGTCTCCACACTAACACTAACACCAACATTAACACCTCCATCAGAGAAAGAGAAACCTGCGAAGGGACTACCGTCCCACAATTGGCGTCGACGGCAGTGAAGCTTGATCGGTGCTAGAAGCCCCACCGAAAAGAGCGTGTGTCTCCACACCCCCATCTGAGAAAGAGAAACCTGCGAAGGGACTACCGTCCCACATTTTTCTGTTTTTTAAATCAGCCAGTCTACCACACCTCGAACCTGTTTTGCTGACGATGCTTCTCTCTTCTCTGTGTGCTTTGCTTGCTATCCAGCAACCAGACAGACTGATCCCAGGTTCCCTTTGCTATACCAGGACAAGTGCAAGTAACCACCCGCGGTGATCTCATTGGTCAACGTGCAATAACCCCAAACTTCTTCCGTACATACAAAACCCTTATTTTCTCGTGCCTCGATAATGATAAGTTTTTTTTTGCGTAGATCGCAGATGACAGGGACAACAGCAAACAACGTGCGGAGAGCAAAACGCTACTACCGTGGTAGGACCATGTGCGCGTGCCGTATCCTCTCCTCACGGCGGCGAGTTGCTTTTACCATAGCCTGTCACGTATTGTCCTCTTGCTCCCAGTTCTCAATAGGTGCTATTTACGTAGTTTTCTACAGTAAGCCGCATCCCACGCCACACGTGCCCCTTCTCGCTTCCTGGCGGTCCCTAACCTGAAGGTCGAAGTGCGACGCTCTTCTCGAAATCATACATGTATGTACGGTTCAAAAGTTTTGTGTGTTGTGTGTATTTTCTCAACAGCAACAACAGCAGATCGGTCGTGGGCACGTCTATCTCGAGTATGTAAGTACCCAAAAAGTGCTAAAAGTACTGCTGCTATTATTGAGTACACCCAAGTAGTGCGGGTAAAATGCGATTTCATTATTTTTCCGGGCAATTTTTTTTTTGGTTGTACAAACAAATGGCCATTTATCATTGCGTCCGGCCGGTGGTGGTGATAATGTGATAATGATCATGTGTCCTTGCGCCACTCCCCTATTTACGGGGGACCATAGTAAATAGGACCAAATATTGTTAGTCAAAATAGGGAAATATATTGGTTTTTGTGTGTACTGTAGGTCCTGTTTACTATGGTCCCCCGTAAATAGGAACTTCCCGGAGGGGAACCTTGTATACTAGATGGGTGAGTTTTTTTGGGAGGGGTCCTATTTTTTGTCCACTATAATGGTAGGCGTTGGTATTTATACTTTAGGTGGGGAATTTTGAGCTAGACCAAACATCGCATCTATTTTACACATGTATTACTGTGGTCTCCACTATAGTCTACTGCTCTGTCATATGTATGGTAGGCGGTTCATTTCGTTTTTTCTCCCCCCGGCTTTAATATCGGCAAGAAGAGTACGAATTGTGTGTACAAGAAAAAGTCCCAACGAATTTATACGAGTATGCACTCGGCGGGGCTCGAACTCACGAAACTGACCTATACCACAGGCTCGAGGATCACCTGATGCGCCACCGGGGGCGACCTTGAGTAGTACACTGGTAGCAGGTATGTAGAATGCAATTATGACAAACGTACACCTCGTGCATCACAGCCGTCTACGCATCGTCAACTACTAACTCTGAGCTGTGAGGGAGATCTTGGTACGAAGCACTACCTACACATCACCCCCACAAAAAAAATCAAATCAAAATCCCTCATGCACGACGATACGCCTTGTTCCTCGTACGTACTACCAGGTACTTCGAAGTATAACTTATAATTTATGATTTCATAACCAATTTTCAAGGACGTCAGCCGTGAGTTCGACAATTTATGATTTGTTCCTCGTACGTACCAAGGTACGAAGCATAGCAAAAAAGGGTAAATGATGCTTCCAGGACGCTCTCAACTGAAACAGAGCCCAACGACATTTATTTTTGGTTGATATGTTTATTTGTTGGTTGATATTTCAAGCGCGGCAACACGTTGGGCTGGGACCAGTGACGCACAAGAAATGGAAGCCCGTACGTATCACACGGATCACACACTCGAGGGCGAAACAAATAACACGTTTTTCGAGAAGCTCAGGTCAGACCCGGGCTTCTGTCTGCGTGTCGCAAAGAGAGTATAGACTATTATTATTGTTCGAGAAGCTTGCGGGATCCAACCTGAGGTCAGACAAGACCAAACAGACAAGATAGACAATTTGCGAGAAACAGACTGTGAGCCAAAAAACAAAAACGAGAACAACCCCACGCACCACAGACATCACCAGGCACCCACCAAAAGCGTTGGCCGTCTCGTGAAGAATACAAGGTGTATGTATACCTGGTACATCCCACTAAAACCTTTGGTTTTGTTTGTGATTTTTTCCTGGGGCTTGCACTCCAGAGTGACCGGAACCTCTCCTGTGACCACGGACTTGATTATGCGAGAACAACAACAACAACAATAACATGCCACTCTGTACGTACTACTCGGATCACTCTCGCCCTCTCCTTTCTCTCACCATGGTTGTTGAGCTGCCTGACGAACGAAAGTAAGTTGCGGTGATTGAAGAATCTTGGTATCACCTCCTCCTCAAAGAGATCGAGACGCCTGATCACGAACGTGTCCCCGTTCGTCGACCAGCCCACGATGCCGTTCGAGCTCGCCTCGTCCACCATCGCGAAAGTTCTATCCAAGAACGCCGGGAGCGGCCTGACACTCGCCGGCCTAGCAGCCTCGCCCTCGCTCTCCTCCCCCCCCTCTAGGGATGTCCCCGAAGGCGAGCCCAGGGTAGGACACTTCGCCCCCTTGTGGTCTACTACTAATGCTGGGGGGACTCCTCGCCGCCTCTTCCTCTCTGAATCCCTTGACCCAGCGTCAGTCCTCTCGCCGTCTGGTGGCGGTACGTCCATGTTTTGTCTAGGCCGGCCGGCTCCTCCGGTCAATAGATGCCCGGTGAGCACGGAATGGTTTTACAAAATAGATGCCCGGGGAGCACGCCGCCAGCAGCTCTCCTCTCTTTCTCACATGCGCTCTGCTGCTGCTGCTGCTGCTCTCGAGATCACAGCATTCAGGGACGCGTGGAAAAGATGCGTGTCGGGAATAGGAGGCGGAGTAGTAGCTCGCGTAAAGAGACGCCAAACTGCTGTTTGTTGCGTGTTTGAACATCGCGAAAATTCAATCCCGATCGGCGATGACAAGCCACTGACCATCGTCAGAGAAGGATCTTCCACGCTTCTCCCGCCGGGCGGCCTGGCGAAGCGCAGGGTGCAGTTGCAAGCCAATTGGGTAGAGAAGGCGGTGGCTCTTCGAGAGGATTGCCGAATAGGCACATATTTGTCGAAAAGACCGGCCATTTGTGATAGGGGGGGTACGTGTTAGGTACGTTTGTTGGCTAGCCCGTAGAGCGTTGGATTGTTTTTTCGGTTTCGGGATTACTTGCAAGCTCTTAGATCTAGTCTATACGATGAGTGAGTGGAATAGTACGGACTACAGCAGTAACTAGTATATCTCTTTCTCTCTCTCGTGTTCCCCCTGCTGGTGCTCTCTCCGTGTGTGTTTCTCTCCAGCCCTCTGGCGTGTGTGCTGTACATCATGGCCGTTCATGATATGGTCAATCAAAAGCAAAATTTATTCATTTTCAAGTCCTCCTCCTCCCTGCGTATGTATACCTCTTTCCTCTCCCTCTCCATCCCTCCTTCTCCCGCTCCTCCCATCCCTGTGCATCTACGTATCTCTCCCTATCGCTCAATCCCGTGTTTCTTTGTGTGTGGTTTGTTCATTGTGATAATTAATGATGTGTGGTATGTTGGGGATGATGGTGGTGATATTGTTGATGGATTCCGGAGTTCGCATAAACGTACCTCGTACGTAAAACATCTATTAATAGCATCTGAAATCCTGCTGCTTGCTGCTGTTTGTTGTTGTTGTGGTTGCTTTGCTTTATTATTATTTGCTGCTCCGAGCTGGTTGCTCCAAATATCTTTTCTGTTACACTGCGGCGGCAGCAGAAGCGCAAGCAGCAGTGCCTTTCTTTGCTGTCGCTGCTCCTCTCCTCCTCTTCTGTTGTCAGCATTGTCGTTGCTACTGCTGCCATCGCGCTCCTTGCTGCTGCTCTGCTGCTGCTGCTAGCAGCTGCTGCTGTTTGTTGCTGTTGTTGCTGGTCAGGTCAATGATTCTTGACTCTTGACTCTTTTTTTTTTTGCTCTTCAACTTTGACAGTTACGTCCCGGTTCGGGTTATTGGCATACAGTAGTACTGCTGTAGTACCGGCATTCTGGGATACTTTGGTTGCGTTCTCTCCCCAGTGCCAATGATGATGCACTTGATACCCTCTATGAGCCCAATGCCGTCTCAAAGGTCAGTTCCTAGGGTCTGCTCGTATGACATTTTTTTCTCTTTTCTTTTTTTCCTCGCTTCCTCTTCTTCTTGTCTTGTTGTCTTTTCTTGCTTTTTTTCTTGTCTTTTCTTTCCGTTTTCGTTTTTTTCGCTTTCTTGTTTTTTCTTTCCTTTCCTTCATTTTTTTTTTTCTGTGTTACTTTTTTCCAATTGACTTGCGTCTGTCGTGCGTATGCGTAGTGATAGGTACTACGTGCAATATACATCCCCCCGCCCCCTCACCCCCCCGGCCCCCACCCCCCACCTCCCCAACCCCCCCACCCCATCCCACCCCCACCCCCTCGAACACTCCGCCCTTTCTCTACTCACTGATTGTACGACTTACCCCAGGATATAATACATGATAAACTGATGTGATGCATTCTTTCCAAAACCGTCACATTTATCCCCTCAAAATAATGTATAGTTTCCACGCACAGATTGAGCTGCCCCACACGCCCCCCCCCCGCCCCCTCCCCCCCCCCCCCCCCCCACGATAAACTGGTGCATTTTTTTCTTCTTTTTTCTTTTTTCCCCCAAAACCGTCAGATTTATCCCCTTGAAAGGATTTATAGCTTCCACGCACAAATTGCCCGCCCGTCCGCCCCCCCCCCCCCCCTTCCCCCCCCCCTCCAACCCCGCTCGCTTTTGATCAAAACCAGACCCCCACGTCCTTCAAAACGCCCCCCCTCACCGGTTATTCGACTTACATTACAGGATTCACTTGATAAAAGGATACATTTCCCTCCACAGCTGTCAGATTTTGTCCCCCTCAGAAACGGGTTTTTTTATAGTTTCCGCGCACAGGCTAACTAACATCACCACCCTGTTCACCCTGATAGCCACCCTGTAGTTGTAAGGGGAAGTCGCCGACCTATGTCCTTAATGAGGACACACAACTCGTAATACGCGCGATCGGAGTATCACACACAGTTTGAAAGATGAGTTTCGACGAAATCTTCGATCTCACAGCTGGAGTGTATTTTCATTTTTTATAATATACGTGGTAGTCTTTCTTGGGTGGCAAGCGATATAGTCGGTTTTTCCACGCGCGAGTAGTGAAACGTATGCACCAGTATGGACCTGGCACATTGTAGGCAGACTCCCGATTTCGCTTTTATTTGTTTTTGGTGGAGGCATGAATTGCGTCAGCTGTGATATATGCGTGTACAACCTTTGGTTTGTGTTTTTTCCCCGGGGTATTCCTCAGCTCCATCCAGAGTGACTGGAGCCTGTCCTGTGACCACGGACTTGATTATGCGAGTTAAGTGTGAGAACAACAACAACAATAATAGACTTACTTACTAAAATATATTTGTGCTGAAAGCGCTCGGTTGGTGCATCCCTGGCATCTCCGAGGTCGGACGGTCCAGCTTACTTGCGGAACGGTCCAGCTTTTCTTTGATTTCTTGCTCCACCTCATCTATTTTTGTTACAAATATAGACTATATATAACCCCCCCTCCAACGCCCCCTCTTTTCCAACCACCCGCACGATCGCCTAGACCTAGCACCACGCGTATAACAAGCCCCTACATATCTTTGATCTCACAGCCGGAGTGTATTTGAATATTATTTGTGACCTGAACCTCCTAAACCCCCCCCCCCCCCCCCCCTCCCTTCTCGCTCTCCCTTGCTCAAACGCCTCCCCTAATATCGAAATCCGCCAGATAAATAAACACTTCACGCACTGGATATCACCTCATTATCTTTCTAGAGCCATCCATGCCGCTGCTTTCCCCCCCCCCCCCTCCGCCCCGAACGCCCCCTTCTTCCCCACCACCCGCACCATCGCCTAGACCTAGCACCACACGTATAACAAACCCCGCACCTAAAACCCTTTCTTTCCCCCCCCCCGTCCCCCCCCCGCCCCCCGCCCCGCCGCCCCCCCACCCCACCTCCCCAACCCCCCCCCACCCCCTCGAACACTCCGCCCTCTCTCTACTCACTGATTGTACGACTTACCCCAGGATATACATGATAAACTGATGCATTCTTTCCAAAACCGTCACATTTATCCCCTTAAAATAATGTATAGTTTCCACGCATAGATTGAGCTGCCCCACACGCCCCCCCCCCGCCCCAACCCCCACGATAAACTGGTGCATTTTTTTTTTTTTTTTCTTCCCTAAAACCGTCAGATTTATCCCCTTGGAAGGATTTATAGCTTACATGCACAAATTTCCCCCCCTCCCCCCCCCCCCCTCCAACCCGGCTCGCTTTTGATCAAAACCAGGCCCCCCCCTCCTTCAAAACTCCGCCCCCCCCTCACCGGTTATTCGACTTACAGGATTCACTTGATAAACGGATACATTTCCCTCCACAGCTATCAGATTTTGTCCCCCTCAGAAACGGGTTTTATAGTTTCCGCGCACAGACTGACTAACATCACCCTGTTGACCCTGATAGCCACACTGTAGCTGCAAGGGGAGTCGCCGACCTATATCCTTAATGAGGACACACAACCCGTAATACGCGCGATCGGAGTATCACACACAGCTTGCAAAGATGAGTTTCGACGAAATCTTCGATCTCACAGCTGGAGTGTATTTTCATTTTTTATAATATACTTCGAAGTATATATATATATATCGATTTTTTTATGGGGATCACTTTTTTTTCCGAGGACACCCAGATTTGAACCACCGAAAACCAAGCTTATAAACGGACAGTCTATCTACTACCAGGTAGACCACAACGCCACATTGACATAAATATATTTTATTTTTACGAATAAAATTGATAAATAAATACCAAGTATCGATTTTTCGTGAGGATCATTTTTTTGCCCGATGACACCCGGATTCGAACCAGCAAAAGGTCAGGATTATGAACGGACAGTCTCTATCTACTAGACCACAATGTCACAGCCGCTGTGGTATCTACGTAGTCTATCGACTTTTTTAAGAGGATCCTTTTTTTTTCCCCGATAGCACCTGGATTCCATCAACGATAACCAGGCTTATGCGGACAGTCTATTTACTAAACCACAAAGTCACATTGCTATCTATTTTTTTTCAAAATAAATACGAATCGATTTTTCATGATCATTTTTTTTTTCGATGACACCCGGTTTCGAACCAACGAAGGCCACCAGGATTATAAGCGGACAGTCTATGTACTAGACCACAATATGTCACAGCAGCAGTGGTGTATCTACCAGTACTATTTTTTTACAAATATATATCTGGCCCATGGATTCAACCAACGAAAACCAGGCTTCGTATAAGCGGACAGTCTATCTACTAGAAGACCATAAAGTCACATTGATATCTTTTTTTTTTATGGGGATCATTTTTTTTCCCGATGACACCGGGATTCGAACCGACGAGAAGACCTTGAGGCTTATAGTACATACCGGTACTACTACACCAGGTTTGTACATACCATCATCAGGTACGACGCTGTTGGATCACAAGGCACGCCCAGCTCAGATCAGTCCGGTTATATATAGCCCAGCAGCGCAGCGTAGCGCCGTGCGGAGCCGTGCGGAGCCGTGCGGTGCGATGCCGTGCCCTTGGCTGCGGTGCTGTGCCGTGCTGCGCTGTGTGCTTTCTTTCGAACACAGAGCAGTATCGAGTATAATACGTGTTGTTGTGTACTACTTTCTTCTTTTTTCTTTTTTTTCTACGTGTATTTGATCTTTCACGGCTCCCTTTTCCCCCCCCCCCGTAAATTAACCCCGTACTCTGTCGATCAGAACGTAACACCGGTAACAAAAGCACACAGCACAGTTGAGCACAACAGGGCAATTTGTCCTGCACAAGCAGCTCTTGGCATTATCAAAGCGCTGTTCGCACCAAATCGTAAACCTCTTCTTTCTGCCCCTTTTTTACGTGTTTTTCGTAGAATTCTTCCTTGTCTTGCACGAGCGTAGCGGGCGGCGTCAGCCGCTCGCGCAGCGGAGCCCTTGTCAGGGTGTAAGGATATATTAAAGCTGCTTCTCTCCACATTTCTTCCGTGCTTGGTGAAAAGTGAGTAGCACCAAGGACGTGCTTAAGTAATTGGCAGACCTGCTAAGTAATATGTCTGTGCATCTCTACCCTATCTGTGATATCATATCAACTCACATCAGCTGCATAGCAGCAGCAGTAAGTAGCTGCTGCACACAAGAAAGTCAAGAGAGTCTACTGCGCTGCTGTGGGCGAAGAAGTCAGGGCGGTCTTACGCTATCTTGTGACGGCCATTGGAAAGCCCACGAATTTAAAGATGATGATGGCCAGACCCAGACTTCAGCCTCTTAAGCATGACGCCCTCCCTCCCCCCTCCCCCTTCCCGCCTTCCCCCCTTCACCCCCCCCCTCCCCTTCCCCCCTTCCCCCCTTCCCACTCCCCCCCTCCCCCCACCCCCCCTCCGCCCTCCCCCCCTCCGCCCCCCCCCCCTCCCCCCTCCCCCGCTCCCCTCTCCCCCCCTCCCCTTTCTCCCCCCTCCCCCTCCCCCCTCCCCCGCTCCCCCCTCCCCCGCTCCCCCCCTTTCCCCTCCCCCGCTCCCCCCCTCCCCCCCTCCCCCCTCCCCCCCTCCCCCCCTCCCCCCCTCCCCCTCCCCCTCTCCCCCTCCCCCCCTCCCCCCTCCCCCCCCCCACCCCCACCCCCTCCCCCCTCCCCCCCCTCCCCCCCCTCCCCCCTCCCCTCTCCCCCCCTCCCCCCTCCCCCCCTCCCCCCCTCCCCCTCTCCCCCCCTCCCCCCTTTCCCCCCCTCCCCCCTCTCCCCCCCTCCCCCTCTCCCCCCCTCCCCCTCTCCAAACTCCCCCCCTCCCCTCCCCCCCTCCCCCCTTCCCCCCTTCCGCCTCCCCCCTCCCTCCTTCCCCCCTCCCCCTCTCCCCCCCTCCCCCCTCCCCCCTCCCCCCTCCCCCCCCTCCCCCCCTTCCCCCTCCCCCCCTCCCTCCTTCCCCCCTCCCCCCTCCCCCCCTCCCCATTCCCCCCCTCCCCATTCTCCCCCTTCCCCCTCCCCCCATCTCCCCTCCCCCCCCTCCCCCCCTCCCCCCTCCCCCCCTCCCCCCTTCTCCCCGTCCCCCTCCCCCTCTCCCCCCTCCCTCCCTCCCCCCTCTCCCCCTCCAACCCCCCCCCCTCCAAACTCCCCCTCCAAACTCCCCCCCTCCAAACTCCCCCTCTTCCCCCTCCCCCCCTCCCTCCTTCCCCCCTCCCCCCTCCCCCCCCTCCCTCCTTCCCCCCTCCCCCCTCCCCCCCTCCCAATTCCCCCCCTTCCCCCTCCCCCCCTCCCCCCTCCCAATTCCCCCCCTTCCCCCTCCCCCCCTCCCCCCCTCCGCCCTCCTCCCTCCCCCCCCTCCCCCCTTCCCCCCTCCCCCCCTCCCACCTCCCCCCTTCGCCCCTCCCCCTCCCCGCCTCCCCCCTCCCTCCCTCGCCCCTCCACCCCTCCCCCTCCCCGCCTCCTCTCTCCCCCCCTCCCCCCTCCCCCCCTCCGCCCCCCCCCCGGCCGCATAGAGATGCCGACGGTGGATGGCGCTGCCGCAGTCTTTGCGCGTCGCTCTGCAGCTTTGCGTCTCTTCTTTTCATGCCAATTCCGCATGAAAAACTCGGCTCCCTCCTCTACTCGTTGAAACCATCTGCCGGCCTTCTGAGCAGCCTTTCGCCACCCTTCGAATTTTATTCCAAAGACCGACATATCCTTCTTCAGATGAGCCATCCAGTCCTTCTCTTGCCCCCCTGAGTAGCCCTTACCCCCAACAAGCTCCCCAAACATCACCCTCTGTGGCAGACGCTCCTCCCCCATACGTGCTACGAATCCCGCAAACAATATCCCCCGTTTGCGTACTATCGCCTCTATGCTCTCGGAAGCTGTCTTGACAAGCGCGTCGGCGTACGATAGGTGTGGTCGTCGCGCTTCCGTTTCCGCCATCCGAGGCATCGGAGGAGCATGGAGTGGTGAATCCGTCGTAGCCTGTCGTAGTCAGGCTTGTTCGGGCTCCACGTCATGCAACCGTAAAGCAGTGTCTCGACCACCTCAGCTTCTAGCAACCGCACCTTCAACCGTAAGCGACACCCGGGCGATCATAGATTTCCATCTTGTACCGCTGGAAGCACGCCCAGGCCCTCTGAAGACGCCGCGTCATTTAAACGCTAAGGTCTCTGTCTGCGGTGATAGCCCCGCCCAAGTACACAAACTCGATTGTTTGTTTGTATACCTGACCGGCTGCATTGATGGTGAACGACACCTTCCCCCCGCCTTTCATTTGCAGGCACATGATCTCTGTTTTCGCCTTAGAGACCGTAAGCCCGAACGACGAGCACGCAGTCACGATCACCGTCATCATCCTCTCCAGCCCTTCTGATGATCGCGATACGATGCCCGCATCGTCCGCGTACAGCATACCCCACAATCTGTGCACCTCCTCCTCTCCTTCCCCCTCCGCCCGTCGACTTTGTCTGTGCGTGAAGTGCCTTTCTTCTCACCTTTCTCCTTCCGTTGGAGCTGCACCATGTTGTCCGTGATGGCTGCATCAGCGAGGAAGCGTTTCTCGGCCACACGCAGTACCGCCGGGTAAAACATGTTGAACAGCAGTGGCGCGAGCACGCATCCTTGCCTGAGACCATTATATAATACGCTAACGTGGTCGTGGCGTTTTTTGGGATCTTTGAATATATCTTGGTTATAACACCCCCCAAAAAGCTGCGACGCCCGAGCTCCACTCGGCCTCAGGCGGCCTCGCGGTGTCGCCACGTCCCATCCGCACAGCAGCACTACGACGTGCCGGCGGAAGAACGGCCGTCGGTGCCCCACCTAAGCGAGGGGGCAGTGGTAGTGGCGTTTTTTTTCGGATCTTTGAAAATATCTTGGTTATAACCCCCCCCCCAAAAAGCTGCGACTCCCGAGCTCCACTCGGCCTCAGGCGGCCTCGCGGTGTCGCCACGTCCCATCCGCACAGCAGCACTACGACGTGCCGGCGGAAGAACGGCCGTCGGTGCCCCACCTAGGCGAGGGGGCAGTGGTAGTGGCGTTTTTTTTCGGATCTTTGAAAATATCTTGGTTATAACCCCCCCCCCAAAAAGCTGCGACTCTCGAGCTCCACTCGGCCTCCGGCGGCCTTGAGGTGCCGCCACGTCCCATCCGCACAGCAGCACTACGACGTGCCGGCGAAAGAACGGGCGTTGGTGCCCCACCTCGGCAAGGAGGCAGCGTGGAAGTCGCCCTTCCGGGGACGGCTCGCTTGCACCCCGCCGCTTTTTCTCCGTCGCTGCCCGCTTTTTTGTTTTCGAACTCCAACTATATTAAACTTTCGAATTGCTTTTGGGCCACTTGTGAGCCATGGACACGAGACGACAAGCGCGCCTGCGTCAACAGCAAGCACAACAACACCAGGGCCAATCACAGCAGCGTCCAGCCGTCGCCGCCTGCCGTGCGCAGAATCGGCAACGCGAGCGCTTTTCGCTTGGCCCCCGGCGTGGCGGGGAAAAATAAACAATTGCAAACCCCGCCCAGCCCGAGAGCATTATAACCAACGAATCGGCTGCTGCTCGCCTGTCAGGTGTATTTCCCTACGTACTGCTGCATTGCTGTACTGCTGTACTGGGTAGGTCCGTGGGTGGATGGTGGGTGGTAGGTGGGTGGTGGATGGCGGCTCGCTCGCTCCCCTAGATGGCCGAGTATCGTCAAAAAATGAAACTCCCCCCGTCTGGTTTCCTGTTTCATACAAGGTCCTCAAGAACCAATCAACTAAGTGCTCCCCGCGTGCCAGGTGTTCTGCTGTACGTACTGCTGCACTGCTGTACTGCTGTGTGTGTAGTAAAGGTTTGGTGGTTGGGTGGGTGATATTATTCCTAAGGTGACGGTGCGTAGCGTGTGTCATCCCGTAGCTGGTATACGCTTACGTAGGCTCGCTTGCGGATGACCCGATCAAGACACAGCCTGTATAATATTTAGAGGCTAACGCAGACTCACGGTTAAGTGTGCCTACAGCAAAGCTTCATAAAAGATAAGAGAAGAAGTTATTTAGCCGACGACCCCAAGCCGGTATGTTGATTGATGAATTAGTTGCTCAGCAGATGAGAGCTGATGGTGAGCAAAGAGGAGTGATCGAGGTGGGTCTGGCCATAACCTGATCGAGACGGCACAATGCATATGCTACGGACGTCTATCACGATGATCACACGTGAAGCCTATGACCCGCACTCAAAGGTAGGTGGTGCGTTGGGCTCGAATTTTGGTCGGTCTATCACGATGATCACACGTGAAATCCTTAAACTAGAGGTCAGAGCTCTATTAACAGACAGTAGCTTCTGCCGTCGAGAGTTGCCTCTGTACCGCTGTTGCTCTGAACGGCCCGCTTATTTGGAGTCGAGGCAACGTTCAGCAGTTGTTTACTCGAGTATATCGAGGTTTTGTTTTGGGGTCCTTGACGATTCAAAGAAGGGTCCCGTGCGCGTGGATGGTTGATTTGGTACAACAACCTGTGATGTGGTGGCGTTCTATACCTCTGGGTACCTCGATCACATCTCTGGCATCAATTGCTCTGACTGAGTGCGTAGGGTCCTCTAGATATGCTCACTCACTCACCGCGCGTTTCCAACGAAGTACTCCTAGTCCTCAGCCTGAATATCGTCGTACTTGTGTAGAGATGTAGAAGCTCCCGTAAGCAGCAGTATCTAAGATTTCTTGATCAGCCGTCCTCAGTGATGATGATCGTGAATCCGTGCTGCCGCTTTCCTCGTTTACGCGTGCGAGGGTCGGAACCTATTAATCCTTAGGTGGCATGTGGCGTGTATCAGCCCTTAGCTGGTGTACGCTCGTAGGCTCGCTTTCGGATGACCCGATGAAGATACAGCCTATATATATGATTTGAGCCAAACGAAGGCCACGGTTGGGTGAGCCTGTAAGAGCAGAAAGCTCTAGCAGAGAAGATGTTGTTTGGCGACCCCAGGCCGATAAGTTGATTGATGATTTAGTTGCTCAGCAGATGAGAGCTGATGGTGAGCAAAGAGGAGTGATCGAGGTGGGCCTGGCCATCACCTGATCGAGACGGCACAATGCGTATGCTACAGACAGATGTACTCTACGGGTATTTGTCTGATCAACCCACAGCAACGTTTCCTGAGGCTTGCTCGTGGTCTATTGTAACTATGGCAATGCTCCTTGAGGTTTGCTTCTGGGAGCTTAGCTACGTCAACGTCCCGACAGCCAACCTAATATCAGATTCCATGAACGTTGCTATACGTTCCAGACCAGGCACGTTATTCCGCCGCATTTATTTGATAACACCGCATTGCTCGTACGTACTACATGTACCAGCTTTTGGGTATGATTAACCAGTAAACAGCTGTGCATCATGTATCCAAGATATTGCTGCTGAGACTTGTGCCTGCTACGTTATCAGGGTCAACAGGGTGATGTTAGTCAGGCTGTGCGCGGAAACTTATAAACCCGTTTTGAAGGGGACAAAATCTGACAGCTGTGGAGGGAAATGCATCAGTTTATTAAGTGAATCCTGTGAGTCGGATAACCGGTGAGGAGAGAGCGGAGTTTTTAAGGACGTGGGGGCCTAGGTTTGATCAAGAGGGATCGGGGGGGGTAGGGGGGCGAGACGGGCGGGGCAGCTCAATCTGTGCGTGGAAATCATAAATCCTTTAAGGGGATTAATCTGACGGTTCTGGAAAGAATGCACCAGTTTATCATGTATATCCTGTAAGTCGTACAACCAGTGAGGGGAGGGCGGAGCGTTCGAGGGGGTGGGGGTATATGGGTTAGTTCTTCATTGGGAGGGGTCCTATTTTTTGTCAACTATATGATGGTTAGAATTGGTATTTTTTCTTTAGGTGGGGAATTTTGAGCTAGATCTAACAGCATATCTATCTATTATTATTTTATTATTATTATTATTATTATTATATTATTATTATTATTATTATTATTATTATTATTATTATTATTATTATTATTATTATTATTATTATTATTATTATTATTATTATTATATTATTATTATTATTATTATTATTATTATTATATTATTATTATTATTATTATTATATTATTATTATTATTATTATTATTATTATTATTATTATTATATTATTATTATTATTATTATTATTATTATTATTATTATTATTATTATTATTATTATTATTATTATTATTATTATTATTATTATTATTATTATTATTATTATTATTATTATTATTATTATTATTATATTATTATTATTATTATTATTATTATTATTATTATTATTATTATTATTATTATTATTATTATTATTATTATTATTATTATATTATTATTATTATTATTATTATTATTATTATTATTATTATTATTATTATATTATTATTATTATTATTATTATTATTATTATTATTATTATTATTATTATTATTATTATTATTATTATTATTATTATTATTATTATTATTATTATTATTATTATTATTATTATTATTATTATTATTATTATTATTATTATTATTATTATATTATTATTATTATTATTATTATTATTATTATTATTATTATTATTATTATTATTATTATTATTATTATTATTATTATTATTATTATTATTATTATTATTATTATTATTATTATTATTATTATTATTATTATTATTATTATTATTATTATTATTATTATTATTATTATTATTATTATTATTATTATTATTATTATTATTATTATTATTTTGCCCTCCGACAATGTAGCGTAAATGCCTTTCCGATATAAATCGAATATCCTTCCTTTAAGCAGCAGTAGCACCTAATATGAAGTCGAATGATCGCACGATAATGCAGTGGTATCTTCCGCCAACCATTTGCCCATTTCCTTTCCCCACATCTTCTCTTTTCATCTACTGTTGTTCCCTTTCCCTATATACACCTGGTATGTTATGGCTGAGAGTCTACCTTAATCCTGATCAACATTGCCACCCCAGGCCAGTGGCCGTAGTCCTCCCGATTCTTCCTCTCGCGGCCTGGCGATCTCTCAGAGATAGTCTATATCGATGAAATCTTCGCAAAATCGCGACCTGAGTGGTCACAGAAATGATTTGGAATAGTCGCTCCTTGCACACGCCTTTCCGCGCTAGCGACAATGCGTCCGTCCCTCCAACGATGCTTGCCGCTACCTGATCTATCAGGTCGCTGCCTTCTTTACCGAGGCGCCCAAAGCTTTCCACCGCGAGGGTGGCGAGTTTGTAGCTGCGTTCGTCGAAGGACACCTGTCCCGGACGAGCGAAGTGGTTGCGCTTGCGCGCCTCGGAAGTGGAAGCCGCTGATCCGTTTCGATCCGCGCTTCCTGCCCGCATGTGGACCCCTGCTTGTGGGTCTGCATACGTCATGTCGAAGAGTATCGACTTGTCGCGATACTCCAGTGCCGTAGCATCTCTTAGTCCACCTGCCTCAATCACGATGTCCATTCGCAAATCCCTGTCTGCGTGGAACGGGGCTCTGCTTTCCACCTGGTGGCGGACGGACATGCTCTTAAGGGTGCGGGAGAGCGCGTGCACGAGGGGTTGGTGCTGGTTCACTTGCGCGCCCGCTCGGTGACACAATCGCGTATGCCGCGTATTAACCTCCGCTTCACCGCAGCATGGGCATCTCGCCGCGAGGAATTCCTCTATCCCCAGAAATCTCTTCCCCGCAGTCACGAACTCTGATGCAGGGATGGTTCTAGCTGAGTCTCCAGGTCTCGCCCTTAGGAAGGCGGTAGCCCCTGATCCCGATTGACTCCGTTGCACGGCTATGGCCAAGTCTCGTGTCTCCTTCTCGCCTTGAGATTCGCTTGTGTCTCGCTGGGGCCTCGTCTCGGGGAGCTGGTCCAGCGAAGAGACGTACCTCTCACAACGTACTCGGTTTACCAGTTTACCCAGTCTATGCTGCGCTTTGCTGGAGCTGATAGTTTCGGCGTCGTGTGCAGGCAACACGTCTGCAATTGATTGCCCTGAGGCACCTTGTTCTCCTACTCGGAATGCTCTGTCTCGCCAGCTTTCCGGCACGATGTTCGCCATGGTCTCCTCTGAAACCCCATGCACATCGCGCAGGTCCCTGATGCTGTTCCAGATGTGCCGCACGAGGTCAGAATCGGGCAGCTCCCTCCGGACTTTGTTCCCTATTGCGCCGGATAGATCAGCAAGCACCTCTGGCACCGTCGCCACCAAGCTCCCAACGGATGCTGACATCCTCCGGGCTTCAGCCGACGACAGCCCAAACCCTCCGGCCCCCATGGACAGGCTCGCCTGCGCCTGTTGATGGCGTTGCAGGGTCAACATGTTTGTCGGGCACCCGTCCGCGAAGAACGATGATTCTTCTGCTGCCCCCGGGAGATCGAGCAATTTCTCCAGCATTCACAAGGCGTTGCCATCTGCTTTTTTGCATGCAGCCAGCGATAGTTCTGGGTCTATCACGCGTTTAAGGTAGGAGGTCCGTTGAACCATGGAGCCGGTGGCAATCAGGTTGGCTGATTGCTTGTCCGGCATGCGCGACAACATCCGCGCAAGTTGCTCCGCTCCCCCGTTTCGGACTATCTCCATTGCGCTCTCCCTCACGTACTCATCTGTGCCGATGGGCACCCCCACCACCTTAACCCCACCACGTTCGGCGATGCTGACGCCAATGCCTTCAAGAAGGGCAATTTGTTCCGGCGTAGGTACGTGCCCCTTTGGGGGCAGGGCAACCGTTTTGCTCGGGTTGATCGCAATTACGATGTTGGACAGCTCACGCTGGAGAAAGGGTACCACTTCCACAGTATCGGGTGTGATTTCCATCATTCCGATGCTAATATCATCTAGGTAGGCAAATGCCTCTACACCTCTTGGCTCGAACTCCTCCCGTGTCCGCTTCAGCACCGGCAGGAGCGGCATGCAGAACAACGCCGGCCCCATAGCATCACCTTGTTGTACCCCGCTGGGGCAGTCGATCTTCCGCTTTTCTCCCGATTCCATCTGAAAAAACACGGGCGCAGACATCTCGCCGTAACGTTTTGCCACGAACGGTGTAAGCGCCGGTACGCAAGTGGCTGCCTCCGCTAGAATAGCAGTCCGCTTCACTGTGTTCAATGCGTTGGAGCAATCGGTGAGGATCATCCAGTTGTTTGCCTCGTGATGTATTCTTGCGCGTAGCGCTACCTGTTCAACCCCCCCTCGTACTCCCACTCCAAACTGTCTCGCTTCACGGTTGGCCTCCTCCAGCCGTGGTCGCCACTGCCGCATGGTTCCGGCCGCAATAAGCCGCCTCCACGTCATCCCCACGAACACGGGGCGGCATTTTTCACCCAGGGCAGTGAGGTTGGATTGCAAGAAGAGCTGCCAGAATTCAGGCGGGAAGGCGTTTGGATCATCGATAATTTTTCTCCAGAAGGCTTCGATGCCAGCTCCGAATTTTTCGCGCCCAAAACCAGTCCTGAATATTGACTGTAAGTGCGAGAATCGCAGACCGTCGCTTCCCGCGCCTGATAAGGCGGTGCGAGCACTGATTACCTCGAGGGCCACCTGTGGGTCGAACTCTTCGTCCGGGCGCCAGTTGGGTACACTCCCTTCCTTGACAGGCCTTTGCACACAAGAAAATATATGGATATTTTGTTTTCAATCGTATCCTTCCTTGTGCCGAGCAGCCATGAAACGTTCTTTGAAGAAATTGCTGGTTTTGGGGGGGGCTATCGTAGAATCAGTCTGGTCGGTGGAACTTGTTGCCACCGCTGCCGCTGTAGCTTCGGAGACGCAGGCCTGGTTCTCCTCCGGGAACTTTGCTTTTACGCGCTCCCACGTTTCGTCGTTCCCCGGCGCGCGCGGTTCCACGAGAAGGCTGCGTGCTGCCACAGTCACCCCCCCTTGGTGGCGGCATGCTGATGATGCCCTCTTAAACATATCAGCGTCCGTCTCTTCTCGGGCTTGACCGATTTGCCTTGTAGATGTTTGACGGGTATACTCCATTAACCACGGGAGCAAGAGGGTGTGGTCACCGCGTTCGGCAGACGCAAACCTCTCACGCCGTTTCATTTCGGCCATCCTGCTGGTGTAGTAGAGCTGGGAGGATGAACCACAACTTGATTGACCTCAGCAGTGATTGCGGTGTCTCCGATTGTGTGGATTGACGATGCTCTCCCAAGGCGTGATTGAGGAGGCCAAGCACATGGGTGATAAGCTTGGCGTGGGCAGTAGCCAGCCTCGGCTGCACTTTGACAACAGTGGCGAAGCGTTGTTGGAGGTCCTCAAGGGAGACATCATCGAGCGGTCCCGCAATTCCCAATGTGTTTTGGTCCCAGGGATAGCAGACGCCATCCCGGCGGTCTTCCTCGCCATCGCCATGTTTCCCCCCGAGTCCCGCTGCCGTCACGCGTAGTCCAGGGTCGGCCTGAGCTGCCGCTTGTATTGATTCTCGTCTCTCATGGTGGACTGTGCATCCCCTTGCTCCGCAGAGAAGCGACGCCTGCGCCCCACCTCGTCTGACCGCATTCACCACGCACCGCGCATGCATTGCATGTTGACGTCCACAGGGCAACCCCACCACTCGGTGTCCCCGAGCAATCGTTGATCTACAGCCCCCACAGCTCGTACCGCTGTGGTCGTCTGCAATGAAAGCGCGAAGTTGCGTTACGCTCCCTGGTGCTGACCCTCCTCCCTCTCCGTCCCCGCCTTCTCTCTCTCCACCGCCAACCCTTCCTTCGGCAGGGGCCGAGGGAACCTCGCCGCTTCCATGTCGAGGGATTCGCCCCCGGTTCGTGGTGCCATCTCTCCCAGTTCTCGTCGCTCGTGTTCCTCTTCCGGATCCGCGCGGTCGACCTCGTCTGCCTCTTGTGCTTCTCCCACCCTCCACTGCACCAGTGGAAATAGACGCAGTCGCTCTCGATGTTGCTGGGGTGACGCTGGGCTGTGTTGGGGGCGCGCGCGAGTGTCCCGGCGCCATCGCCTCCCTGTTTTCGGCAGTTCGGGAGTTTCCCGTGGTAACAGGTACAGCACCTTCTGGCTCCGTCTGCTCCCTTCCCCCCGGGTCACCTTCTGACGCTAGAGTTGCACCTTCCGGTGGTGCCACTCCCGCTTCTGAAGGGTCGCTCTCCCGTGCCGGGCCCGTTCCTTCCGCCGCGCCCTCACCGCCGCCGGGGTGGCGCTGGGCTGACTCAGGGGGGGGGGGCAAGGGTCCCGCCACCGTGACATCCCCTTGTTCGGCCATGAGGGTGTTCTCCACGGATACATAAAAAGCGGCGCCTCCTGGCTCCGCCTGCCCCCTTACCCTCGAGTCACCTTCAGATGCCGGGGCTGCTCCTTCCGGTTGTGTTACTCCCGCTGCTAATGAGTCACTCTCCAGCACCGGGCCTGTTCCTTCCGATGTTACGCCCACTGCCGTCGGGGAGGGAGGTAGCTCGTTCCCTGCCTCAAACCCGTTTTGTTCCCTGCCTCAAACCCGTTTTGGGGTCCACGCTGCCGTCGGGAACGGAGGAAGCGCCTTCCCCTCTTCTAACACATTTTGCACCTCGAGGGTCCACCTCGTTAGGCGGTCCTCCCACGTCGAGTCGAGGCCCGCCAAGAACTCTTGGACATGAGGTAGGATGTAGATCCTTCGGTTCGGGAGTCGGAGTACAGTATCCTGCGGGCGGATGCCGTACGCGGCGAAGATCTCGCGGTAGTGACCGGCTGCCGCTCTCCATTCTCTCGGTCGGGGGAAGTCAAGGTAGGCGCCTTGGGGCAGGCCAAGAGCATCTCCGAACAGGGTGCACAACAGGAACGAGGAGGTTGGGCTACTCCCATGGGTCCTCAACATCTCCTCAAAAGTATCGTGGGAACCAGTCGTGACGGAACTAGCTGGGTCCAACCGGGGGGCATCCTCCTCCAAGAGTTCAGCGAAGTACAGGGCTCCCGCTACTGCCGGCCACCTTCCCCCCGGGCGTGGCCTTGGAAGGTCCTCAGCCAGCTCAGCCGGATGAAGAGGCCGATTTCTTGCCGACCATTCCGAGCAACACGCGACGCATGGTCCCCAGTAGGCTCCTCTAGTGCCCGCCCGCAGTAGGCGCAGGGAGATGCACCCCTGCTCCCCGCGGCATGACGCCTCTCTGCTGCACTCCTAGCAGCGCCTCTTTGTTCAGTTGGTCCCGTGTGTAAAGGGTCGTTCTCCGGCGTCCGGTCCGTTCTCTCCGGTGTCGCTGCCATCGCTGTTGGGAAGGAAGGAAGAGCATCACCCGCTTCCAACGCGCTTTGGACCCCGAGGGTCCACCTCGTTAGTTGCTCTTCGCATTCGGCGTCGAGGCCTACTAGATATTGTAGGACGTGAGGTGCGATGTAGAGTCTATGATTTGAAGTCGGAGTAGGATATCCTGCGGTTGGATGGCGTACGCAGCGAACAGCGTACGGTATCGGCCTGCCGCCATTTTCCATTCCCTCGGTCGGGGAAAATCAAGGTATGCCCCTTGTGGCAGGTCCAGCGCATCGCAAAATAAGGAGCATAGCAAGAACGAGGAGGTTGAGCTCCTTCCGTGTGCATGTAACATGAGCTCGAACGTACCGTAAATGCCAGTCGTCACATAGTTGGCTGACTCCAGTCCGGAGATGTGCCGCTGAACGCGGGTGGCGAACTGCAGGGCACCTCTCACCGCCCCCCACCTTCCCTCACGATCGTCCATGGATATCCCTCTAGCCAGCTCCGCCGGGTGGGGAGGTCGGCTTCCTCCCGGCCACGCCGAGCGACACGCGACGCAGGGCCTAGGATCCGCATGTCCTCTCGCGAGGTTTTCCGCGCGGTCCAGCATGCGGCGGGTGTGCACAAAGCTTCCATGGGCGCGGGTACGCGAGCGTCGTCTTCCCCCGACTCCCCACTAGAGTTATCGAGAGGCCAACCGCAGTACGTGCACCAAAATTTCTCGGACTCCTCCAATCCCCTTTCAACGTCTTGACCACCTTCACCTTGACTCGCGGCCTCCTCTACACCCGAGGTCAGTGATCGCCACAATATCTCTAACTGTCTTTGTTGGTGAGCGCCATCCGGGGTAGTGCGATCGTATCTCATGTGGATTCTGGGCACTATTGCCGTGAGTCGGAACGTTCTCCGACGCGACACTCCTGTCCCGTCTCGGATAGCTACCCCAAATCGGTCGTCCCCCCTGCCGTCCGCTCCTGCTGCGCTATCTACGGCACACCCCCTGTAGACGAGCCAGCCACCAAAAGCGAACCTCTGGTCATCCTCCAAGTGCCTGCCACAGACCCCACACGGCGCTCGCACCTGTTGCTGGGGGATCGTGCCCCGCCATTCTCCGTGGTGGTCCTCCTCATCTCGCTCTGTGAGATTCCGCGATCAGTCCACCATTTCCGGGGTAATGTGCGCTCTTCTCTGGAGGCGCTGTTTGGCTGCAGACACCCTGGTTCTGATCTCGTGTTCTTCCGTCGTGTTCACCGACCTGCCAAGAGCCCGAGTCTGTTGGAGAAAGGGGTGTAGATCAATCTCTTGATGCTCCTCGTGAAGAGCAGGGTTCGGGCAAGTGACTAGGTGTATCCCTCCGAAAGTCCTAGCTCGGGGGATTGCATCCTCGCAGAAGCCTAAGGCACAACGGCGGTGTACGTCGCACGAGCAGGACACTTGTACGCAATTAGTCTCCTCAACCAGACCATGGCAAACGCTGCATACCGCTCGCCGCCTCCTGCCTCCTCTTGTGGCCCTTGTTGTTAGCCTTGCTACCCCGTCAGCTGGCATCTCCTGCCGCGCTACCGTCAACACCTCCACCATGATCTCATTGCTGTGCTGACGGAGCGCCATCCCGTCGGTCTCGTTGACTGTTACCGTCGCCCGACATGCCGGACACCGTAGATCGGCCTCCGTTCTGACTCGGAGTGCAGCGTAGCACGGAAGGTGTAATCGATGGGAGCAGCTCTCTAAATATACCCAAGGAGAGGCCAATGCCTCATAGCATACACAGCAGCTTTCCGGGGGTTCCTCCCGGAGCTGGTTTTCTGTAGGCGTCGGCGATGGTGTCCGTGGCGGAGAAGGAGGCCGTTCGGGCATCGGTACGGGTGCCGGACCCCTTCCCTCCGCCGTCCGTGTAGGCGTCGTCTGTGACGGCCTTGGCGATGCTGCCTCTGCCGTCCTGACCACTGTCTGCGATGGCGTTTCGAGCGCAGGGACCACACTCAATGTCAAGATAGGTGTCGCCGTCGAGGAATGGCCAGTTGTGGGCAGCTGCGGCGGCGGCGGCAGTGACGGTGACGGACTTGGCGATGACGTTGTGGGTGGCCTGGAAGATGGAGCGGTAGCTGACGGCAGTTGTGGTGTCGTCAGGGGGGTCGAGGCGAGCACCGATATCGCTAGGGAGGGGTGTGTCGACAATTGAGACTCCCCCCATGATGCAGGCTGTGGTGGGCGTGACTCGAAGATTGGTGCCTGTGCAGGCCCTGATGTTTGGGGGGGTATCTCTCCTATCAGCGGCGCACCTTGTATGACAGGTGTGCTTGAACCCCCAAGTGGAAACGGTAGATCTCCCGTTAGCGGCGCACCTTCTATGACGGGTGTGCTAGAATCCTCAAGTGTAAGGGGTGTAGTTAGGGGTGGTACCAATTCCGTTGTCGGCGGCTGTGATGCACCAAGCGTGTCCGGAGGTTGTTCCGGAACGACTGTGCTGGTTGGGAATGTGTTGCCGACGACTCCATTCGTGCTATCGTTGGCTGGTGAGGCGACACTCCGCGGAATAGCCCAGTGAAAAGCTGCCTCCCCCTTCCCCCGTCCGATGATCGCGCGCTGATGGTAGCAGCTAAACGGGTGCGCGCCCTCGTCCTGGAGGAGATGAGGCCCTCCGCAGGTGTACTGTTCGTGGCCCGTCGCCTTTCACCTGCGGCCGTTCCCGGAGATGTGGACAATCCTAGTCGCAGCGTTGCCCCGTCGGAACCTCTTTCCGGTGCGTTACCACTGTTGGGTTGGCGGTCACCTCTTCCCGCCCCTGCCCTACGTCTTCCCTACGGGACGGATTATCCTCTCGAGGTGTACTCCCTTGAACAGGGTCAACTTCCATCTGATCGATGCTTTCTTGACGTCGCCCCCCACATGTTTCTCTCTCGGCGGGGGCGGGGAGGGGCGTTCTTGAGACCCTGGAACCTGCTGTCGCGCCCGGTGGTAGCGGAGGAGAAGACCCAGACCCTATTCCATCATGAGCTCCGCCACCGCCGAGCGTCATCCGACAATCCTGCTGACTGCTAAGAATTGTTTGGCCCCGCAAGGGTCCCATGCGGACAGCGCTTCCGCCGGCAAGACGAGCGTCTTGAGGCGTCGCTCTGGAGTGCCGGAAGGTCGGTGCTGTGCCTAATGGACGATGGTGGGGAGACATGGCCTCACTCTGATTGCCACCGCCTGTGAAGGTCGCGTGGCACCCCTGCTGACTGCGCGCAAGCGTAGGCTCTCCAGCCCCCCCCCTCCGGAAGGATATACTTATTGCGCATCGAGCACCTTGATACCTGTGACTTGAGTCCCGAGAGCCCGGCGTCGCGCCCGGTGGCATGGGGGGAGGATTGTTTGCTCTCCTACTAGTCCTGGTAGATGTTCCCGCCCCTAAAAGACCCACCCGAACAAAGCTGTTCGCTTCACGACGTGCATCCTGGGAGCAGAAACTCGAGTCACGAAACCTTAGTGCCGTGTCCGATGGCATACTATGGACACCGTCGCTGGAAGGGAAAGCTTGATAACCTGCTGGGTCCTCTCAGGTGTGGACCCGCATAGAATCCTCGGCTGGGCGGAGCTTCCGGCTGCACGACGGACATTTTGAGGTGCGGGAACTGCTTCATTCATTAACAGAGGGGAGTGGGAGGGTTCATCGCTCGTCCTCACGTTCTCCGTGGGCGCTACCTCGCCTTCTCGACCTCTCCTGACACGAATCGAACCCCGACTTCTACCCAAACCAACGCCTCCCGTGACACAAGTATGACGGCGACGCCGTGTCCTACGTTGCGAAATATGGATGTGCCCACGTTCAACTTCCATTGGCGAAGGGCTCCGTCTCCGTCCCTCTCCCAGCACGTTGACAAGTGCTAGGAAGGCAATGTCTCCCACCAAGCTCATTTACCACTTGGGGGCCTGATACCAACTGCGCATCGGCCACCCTCGCCTCTGCTCTATTGCTCCACGCTCGGGCATTTGCTATAATCTCGGGAAGGGTAGGCGCATTCTCGGATGGGCGCGGGCTACGGCCTTGGACGGCTGGATTGTCTCTGCGAGGTACCAAGGCCCTCTGGTTCTGTGTGTTTGCGGTAAAAGTGAACCGAAGCCGTAGATTTTATAAATGTATTACTTTAGTTTCCACTATACTGCTCCATCATATGTATCATATGGTAGGTGGTTTATTTTGTTTTTTCCCCCGCTTTAATGTCGGGAAGAGTACGAGTACAGAGTATTACTAGTTATCTAATATGTTGATGTTAATACAGCATTCGAGAATAAAAGTCAGCTACTCCCCAAAAAAAGTCTCTGTGGGACTCGAACCCAAGGTTACAAATTGATACGCTGTCACTCAACATTTTATTAAAATATTTTCAGGACGTCAGCTATGAGGTCGACGAATTTCGGGTCAATACTCATCTTTTCAAGCTGCTTGTTGGTACTTGTAATATACCATGTATGTGGGTAATTTTTTTCTGAATGGGAGGGGTCGTATTATTTTGTAAAAAATACGGAGTATGTTCTTCTCCACTACAATGATTGGTGTTGATTTTTTTCTTTAGGTGGGGAATTTTGAACTAGATCTAACATCATATCTATTTTATAAACGTAATTATGTAGTTTCCATTATGTTGCTCTAACATATGTATATTGGATGGTTTGCAGATGGATGGCTTGGTCAGGGCTGTTGGTACTTGTGGTAAAGTGCGTAGGTAAGTTTTCTCTACCTGGAGGTGGTCTAATTATTTTGTTTTTTGCACTAAAATGGCGGGTTTTGGCATACATCGGGAGTATGAGGACAGCAGCAGTGATCTAAGAGATAGCATGTAAAAGTCCCACCCTGAAAAAAATAAAAATAAAACGGAATATTATGTATCCCACGAGTCGTGATAACATCTGAACAGGAAGGCGTCATACTTTCCCCATCTCGTATTGTTTAAAAATAAACTTATAAACACGTCAGCTAGTTCGATACACTTAAATTTGGGGTCGACACTCATCTTTGCAAGCTGCGTGATACACCGGCCGCTCGTTTGTCCTACGGATGTCGATGTGATCAGGGTGAGAGCATCTACTGTACATAGTATAGCAAACTGTAATAATAATGTTAGCTATTACACGTACAATTTGCTATCATTTTTCCGAAAACGAAACGCCATCCCAACGTTATTATATATTGCGAAAGGGGAAAAATGACCTACTTTAAGGTAATTACCGGCCTTCCAGTACCGTACCATAACACTAGCCCACCCTGATGAGCCGCATAATATGCGTATGTACGGGAAATTCGGGGAAACCCCGGTTCCGCGAACTAGAAGATGATGCCATCATGAGTCGAACATTCGGCTCGTCAAAACCCACACTCAAAACCCAATCCCACATATCTATTGGACGGATGATATAGGCTCTGCAGCCGCCGCGTCTCGACAGCTTTTCGGTTTTTTTTTTCCGGATTTTGAGGTTTGGGTTTTTCTCCTTCGGCTGTTCGGCGTGTTCTCTGCGTTTTGGGCTGGGTTTGGGGTGGTTCCTGCCTTTTGTTTATTTTTTTCTTTTTGTTCGTCCCGCCGACCCCCCGCTCAGCATGGTCGGGGTAATCGGGCCGCTACTTGGGGCACAGGACTGTAATTTTTCGTCCTACCTTCGACGCCATGTGTGAAGTGACAGGGTGGAGAGGTGGAGACACAGATTACCCCTAGCAGGCCTGCCAATTTAGCATGTCCTTAGCGCTACTCACTTTCGCGAAGCTCAGAAGTTGGAGAGAAGCAGCAGCTTTATTAATCCCACGAGTCGTGACCACGTCTGGACAGGAAGGGGTCATGCCCTTCCCCTTCCCGTCTCATATTTATAGCGAAAACGAAACGCCCTTCCAACACTACGCAAAGGGACAAACTACCTATTTCGAGGCAACCACCGACTTTTCAAGGCCGTACCTTAACATTGTACGTAAATAGAACTTCTTGCCGTTATCTTCTTCATGAGCGGGCTCGGTTGGTATATCCCTGGTCTCTCAAGACCTCCCACTTAAACACCGCCTCCTTCAATTACTTGCGGAACAGTCCAACTTTTTGTCTTTGATTTCTTCCTTCACCTCTTATTTTTTATATTGCACGAAGTATCATTATACCAGATTGTAGCTGAGGTCAGCTAGGCTCATCAGCTCTCAGCTCAGCTCAGCAGCTCACCGCAGGGCTAGCTCAGCAGCGCAACGCCGTGCGGTGCCGTACGGTGTCCTGCCCTGCCGTGCGCAACGGTGCTGCTGTGCGGTGTCGTGCAGTGCTGTACCGTGATGGGCCGTGCTGTGCTGTGCTGTGCTGCGCTGTGCTGCGCTGTGCTGCGCTGTGCTGCGCTGTGCTGCGCTGTGCTGTACTGTGCTCTCCTGTATTTCTATTTCGTGCAATTTTCTTTTTGCTCATCCCATCTATTATCGTGGCACGTTTTCTTTCTCATTCTCCCTCCCTGGACGTAACTAAGATCCGGGGTCACTAAGCAAACTCTTCTCCCCCCTCCCCACTACGGTGTGCGCCTTCGTTTTTGTCACGAGAAAAAATCAGCACTTTTTGCCCTCGTCGACTCGCGTCGACCTGTGCTTACCCACGCTATAAAACGCTCTCGGCAGTTGTTAGTCTCGCTGGAAATAAAAATATCATGAAACCGGGATTTGAACCCCTGACTCCAACGTTAGTACTAATAGTGTTGTTCGAGGTTAATCACTACACAACCGGGGCCACTGGCACACAATCCCATATATAATTCGAATTATCATACCAGGCACCGGTACTACTACTACACCAGGTGTGTACGTATACTACGTTGTTGAATAACAAAAAAATGCACTCCCAGCTTTCAACTCGGCCCAGCAATAGCTCAGCAGCGCAGCGCAGCGCAGCGCAGCGCAGCGCAGCGCAGCGCCGTGCGATGCCGTGCGGTGCCGTGCGGTGCCGTGTGATGCCATTGCTTGCCCTGTTTTGCGGCGCTGTGCCGTGCTGCGCTGTGTTTTTCTTTCGAATATACAGTACCAGGTAGCATGCGAAGTACCAGGTACTAGGTGTCGGTATGTACATGTATACTCGTATTTTTGCTTTCTTCATTGGACTGTAATCTTTCCTTGATGTTTTTTTTTCGCTAATTACACCCGAGCTGCCAATCATAACGTGGCATTGCCAACAAGCACACAGCACAGCACAAGGCAACCAGCTTGCAGAAGTAGCTCTTGGCATTATCGAATCGCTAGTCGCACCAAATCATGGGCCTCTTATTTTTGCCCCCTTCGCACCTAGTTGTATTCTTCCTTGCGCGCGTGTAGCGGGCTGAGCGCAGAGCGGAGCCCTTGTATAAATTAACCTCACCACACTTCCACGGATAGTATTACTAGTAGTGTGGTGTTATAAGGCTTAGTTTGGGGACTTGCGCAAGCTCACCCACTGAAACCACCTCCGGCTATGAGGACACGATATTTTCCACCCGACTTGGCCCAGTTACAGTCCACCCTATATGCGTTTGGGCGTTGGTCAAGTAAGTAATATCACTGTGGAGGTCGACTCTCAGCTATCTGTGGAAGCACCTCCCTCTGCTGCAAGGCACTTCTATCGTTTCCCTTGCTTGGTTCGTCGTCGAACCTTGCGTCAATCTGGCGTGTACTACACGCTCCGAAAAACAAGAAGAGTAGCTGACTAGTTGTTGTAGACTTGAGTCGAACCTGGGACACCCCAATGCCTCAAAAGATAAAATAAACATAAATATATTAAGTTGTTAATTAAGGTGAATGGGTGAAGACGGCGGGGCCGGCCGTGCTGGATCTGTGTCGGGGGATCAGGGCCAGATACGCATAGAAACGAGATGACCCGTCTTCGTTAGGAATACTTCGCGTGTAGGCCGGTGTTAAACGGCTTAGTGTGGGTAGGTTGCAATGTGTTGACCTTTTACAAGTGCATAGTCTAACGGACTATTTGTCATATCAGTAGTTTAATAATTAATTCCCTCTAAATACCTTCAAAATTTTGGCGTCGTCGGCAGGACGTGAGCTTTGGGTATCGTGAGTTCCAATATCACCGTCGCTGATCCCGAGCGAGCCAGGTCTTTCTTATTGAAAACGTGAGCTAATACAAGTACAAGGTGTAGCAGTCGCTGGGTTCGTCAACCCAATTGTAGAAGTTTGTGCATTTTCTTTCCCCATTCGCCCCGCCCTCTATTTTTATTTCGAACGGGGGGTGAGGGGGAAGGTGCGGCGGAAGCCTCTTGGAAAGTGACGTGTGTGGTAGAAGGGAGACCAGGGGGGGAAGCGACGTACTCGTTGTGGTGCTTGCCTTAGTCTTTTGGCCATTGACCACGCATCCCTTTCCAGACGGAGCACCGTTCCTGCTCCTATTGGAGACACCTCAAACATTTGGACACTCAGTGCGCTTTTTCCATACGTTACACATAACATTTTCGCTTATCTCATCTGCTTCCTATTTGGCCGTCTGTGGCCGCCATCTGTCTCCGAGGATAGCGATCGTTTTCTCGCTACTATCTAATGTACCAAACTTCTCCACGTCACATCTATCAACTCTCCCTACCTCTTCCTCCAACACATTCCATCCTTGTACAGTTCACTTTCTCCCACTATGTGGGTGTTATTTTCGTCTGTGTTGCCACAAGAGCAGTTCCACCCGACTAAAGGTATACTTCTTTCTTCTTTCTGGCAGGTCCAGGTCCACTACACGAAAACGCAGTTTCGGCGTTTTCGCGTAGTAGGCCCATTGGGCCGCGCAATTACGTTTTCGTTCTTATATCTTATTTTAGCCTCCCGCATACCTCTAAATGTTCTTGATCATTCAACTTCGAGTCGTCCTACGGTAGCCCTCCTGAGTTTTCTTTAACGAAATCACCGGTTTCGAAAACAGCTCCCGGTCGTATCTCCTGAAATACGGTGTCCCTCCACACCCCGACGTCGTCGATTTTGTTAGACCTTTGCACACAAGAAAATATATGGATACTTATTTTTCAATGGTATCCTTCCCTGTGTCGAGCAGCCATCGAACGTTCCCTAAAGAAAATCGCTAGCGTTGGGGTGGGTTGTCGTAGAATCAGTCCTTATTTCTTAGCGCTAACTTTCTCCTTCCCTGCTTCTATCCCTGTTTTTGCTCCTGTCTTGCGGGGGGGGGTGTACTCGATATTCATGCATGGCCGTAGTCGTATGACCATAGACCCTCGCATCCCTACTATCCTGGGACGGAGCATGTCGGGTTTTCACCCACCAGACAGACATTGCTTGCACCAAGCGCGAAGCGCCGTGAGGTGTTCGGCGAGATATATGAAGGGTGAGCTGCATCCTAGTAAGAACCGCTTGTGAGGCGGACGTGCATATGGATGACAGCTTCAATGAGTTAAGCTTCAATGAGTTAATTTAAGGTCCGGTATGGCCACTTCAGAGATAGTAATGGGAGTATCATGTAGCTTCCTCGTGGGTGCCTTACCATATTCACACTACGTGATACGATCATTTCCCTTGTGCGGAGTAAAAATTCTCCACCCCGCCCAAACCATCTAACCCGACCGCCAGCTGCGATCAACCGCCGACCCCCCTCCTAAAAATAAAAAAAACGGCACCCTGGTGGTCTAGCTCACGCAGTGATTGGCATGTATTACAGCGTTGTTGCCGACCAACGCCAAACGCAATATACAGACAGGGGAGTGGGGGGGTAATTGTACCATGCATGGCCGTGCTTAGGACCATAGACCCTCGCATCCCTACGATGCCGGGACGGAGCACGCCGGGTTTCCGACGACCGGGCAGAACGACGCATGGTACGGTAAAGGCGCAATGCTTTTTTTTCTAATACTACTCCTCACTTGAGGAGCTCTTTCTTTTTTTCCTTATTTTTTTCATCCCATTTATTATCATCGCGCTACTCTCCACGTTCCCTCCCAGCAGTAACTCAGATCCGGGGTCACATAGCGGGCCCTCCTCCCCCCACCCCACTACGGTACGTGCCTTCATTTTTGTCGCGAGAAGAACTCAGCATTTTTTTCTTCCCTCGCCGGCTCGCGTCGAATTGTACCTACCCACGCTGCGTGGCGCTCTCAGCAGTTGATCTTTTCTTTTTTGCCTTTCGCAAATATATTCAAATTCTCACCACGATGGGAATCGAACTCAAAGACCAATGCTAATAGTAAACGACGGTAACCACGAGACCACCAGGGGCGACCGGCTGGAGCTCTATACCCCTCTAGGTCAAAAAAATGATTCGGACAGAAATAAAAGCGCTAACCCGCTCAACAAGCAATCTCATGGCCTAGGTGTGCAAGCAAAAACATGGTGAACCCAAAAACAAAATTACACTTTCGACGATTTTGGGTTAGTGTTGAGGAATTAGTGGGCATTAGTCCGTATGATCACTTGCAAAAGGTTAACCAATAGCTTACCCAAACTAAGCCTTATAACACTCTCCCCCCCTGAAACGGCGGGATAGCAGGTCGGCCGGATATACAGGCGGACCTGTCAATATCCAATCGGTTTCATTTCCCGGGGATACCGGGGAGTGTATTTTTCAAGTTCAACATGGAGAAAGTCCGAAAAAAAAAAATTATTGTGGATGGTGGGATTCGAACCCATGACCCCCAAAAAACATGGTCCTGCCGACGACGCCATTTATTGAGGAATAAGTGGGGTATTAGTCCGTTTGACCACTTGCAAAAGGTAAACCAATAGCTTACCCGAACTAAGCCTTATAACGTTTAGATGCACTGTTTTTTTTCTGAGGCTCATAACCTGAGGGGTTCTGTGTGCAAAAACTGAGCCAAAAACCGATTTGGAGATAGCTAGAAGTTCTCTCCCCGTAGAGCAGTCCCATGGCCTATTTATACAACAAAACAAGTTTCACAACAAGAATGACCTTCCCAAAGGTTGTGGTTTAACCCCTTTAGAGCCCCCAAATCTCTCCCTGTACTAACTTCAAGTAATTTTGTGAAGAAAAGGGTTTCCAGCTGAAAAGGCGTTAAGGAGCCCCGCTTTTCAGACAGCGTTTCAAAATCCCCCCAAAAAGTGCAATCTCTACCGTGGCACGCTCCAGGCATAGATAGATAGCGTGCACCAAGCGCGAACCGCCGTTAGGCGCTTACAACGAGTCGCACGAAGGGTGAGCTGTATCCTACTTAGAACCACTTGTGGGGTAGACTCCCGCGCCTTGTACGTACTGTTTTGCATATGGATGACAGCTTCGACTGGAGTTACTTTTTTTTTGTTTGTGGCCACTTTCACGGACAGCAAATGGGGGCATGATACAACGTAACTGCCAAAGAAGGGTCTGGAGGGGGGCGTACTCAGTTGTTTGCTTGCTTTAGTAATATCACCCATGACCACGCATCCTTGCGTAATCGCATCATGCATGGCCGTCTTTAGAACCATAGACTCTGGCATCCCTACGATGTCGGGAGAGAGCACGCCGGGTTTTCACCGGTCCGGCGAGGCAGATATGCCTTTTGCGCCCAGCAAAAAAGCGCCGTGAGGTGTTCCGCGAGTCGCATGAAGGGTGAGCTGGTGAGCTGCATCGTACTAAGAATCGCTTGTGAGACGGACTTCGGCACCTTGTGCGTACCTTCTTGCATGACGTCAGCATCGAATGGCTCAACTTTTCGGTATGCCACTTCCAGAGGGGGGGGGGGAGCGCTGTTGGAGATGTCGTGTGGTAGAAACGCAAAGGTCTAGCGCATTCAAGCTTGACTTTTTAGGGGTTCCGGCGGGATTTGTACCGAACTACAGAAATGTGCTTCCGGGGCATCATTAGTAGCAGAACGCTCGAGAAATAGAGAAGCGTCGATGTATGTAGGGGGCGGGTGTCAGGAATGTCAGACGCCAGTGTCGAACCGTCGACTCTAAATATAGAGGCATTCCCAAACACGGACGGGTTACTTCTGAAGGCTGAGAGAATTCATGAAACGGTTGAGATGATTGCCAGTCAGAGCATGAACTATAGTTAACCCTTCACTGGCAGAGTCCCCCCCCCCCCCCTTCCGAGATCACAACGCCAATAGCCATGCCATACATACGACTAGGACACGGCGGTTTGAACCTCAAAGCCCCCACAAAGCCAGCTCAACCTTATTGCGATCCAGATGGTGTCACTACATAATAGAGGTACGATACCTACGGTGGCTTCAACAAAAACCATCGGCTTTGCTCTTTCGTGCCATCATCGTCTTGCACAATTTACTCGCTGGCTGTTGCCCCACAGGGAAATCTGGAACACTCGCAATCCGTTCCCGGATGTCCACGAGTGCAGAACATTACCATTCTGAGCGTATTGGGGTTGGTGTGGGGTAGCCCCCTCAATAACTTTTCTTTAACGAAATCCCCGGTTTTGAGACCAGTCCCCGTGCGTATCTTCTGAAATGCGGTGCCCCTTGCCACCCCGACGTCATCGTTCGATAATCCTTTTCGAACAAGAAAGTATGTGGAGGTGTTTTTTTCATATATGTAGCACTATTCTTCGTGTCGAGCAGCCATGAGACGTTCGTTAAAGAAAATCGCTGGTTTCGCGGGGGGGGGGGGGCTATCGTAGAATCAGCCATCGTTAACGATACGAACAACCAAGCTGTCCTCACGCTTTCGTCCAGAATGGAGCCATTATGAACGTAAATGTAAGCAACCTTCAGGCCTTAAAATTGAAATAAAATGTTTATTGTATTTCCATTCGTGGTATGCTTCGCACGTGCGCCCTCTTTTGACACCGGCAAAGCGCTTTTTTTTTTCCCGCCTGAAACGATCGAAGGTGGTGGTGTATAGGGCGAGTCTGTGCAGCGTCGCTGGTCTCGAGCTTCATTTTTGTTGTGAGGCTAGTTTTTCAAGTTGCCTCCGGATGATTTTCTCCCTTAAATAATGAAGTTTATTAATAATTTCACTGCCGCACTGCTGCACATTCTCTGCTAGGTGTTAACTGGGCGCTGCATGTATGCGAGGGTTCACACCAAACGTGAGAAGAGAAAAAATCGTTATCGCGAAAGGATGCTTTACGAGAGTAGTCTATACGACCAGCTTTATGCTTTGTCGTGTTCTTTCCTGTTGGTCAATCTACTAGAAAATGAGAAAAAAAAGCCACGGGTTCCCTTTGACTAGCCTACTGAAAAGACATAAATAATCGACCACTCAAGTTCAATTTCCAGATACAAAGAGGTTAGCAGAGAATCTCCTTGCTTTTTCCAAAATCAGGATCGTGTGTACGTTGCACGAAAAAAGGGTGGCATCCGTTAGGCGCGCTTCGTGCTGGAAGTCGTCTTTCGAAAAAATCCTAACAAAAAAAATAAAAAATACGCATCAACACGAAAAAAAACTTTGCCATTGATTGCCCAGTCCACCATTTTCAAAAAACTTTCCCAACAAAAGCAGCCCTTCAATCGGCAAAAAAGAAAAGGCCTTGCCATACCCAGTCCGCCTTTCGAAAAAAGTCCTCACAAAAGGCAAGCGACCCTCCAAATCAGAAGAACAAAAAAAAAACGCCTTGACATTGATTGCCCAGTCCGCCATTTGCGAAAAAACGTCCTCACAAAAGGCAACCAACCCTTAAAATCAGCACAAAAAAAAATCGCCTTGACATTGATTGCACTGTCCGTGTTTCGAGAAAAAAGCCCTAGAAAAAACAAAACGACCCCTTCAGGCGCGTGCTACGGTACGGTACGGTACGGTACGGTACGGTACGGTACGGTACGGTACGGTACGGTACGGTACGGTACGGTACGGTACGGTACGGTACGGTACGGTACGGTACGGTACGGTACGGTACGGTACGGTACGGTACGGTACGGTACGGTACGGTACGGTACGGTACGGTACGGTACGGTACGGTACGGTACGGTACGGTACGGTACGGTACGGTACGGTACGGTACGGTACGGTACGGTACGGTACGGTACGGTACGTGTACACCATTGTTTTTTCTGAAGCCCCTCGTTTAAGGGTCCTCTATACCTCCCTACGATAAAGGTGTACCAGTTTCTCTTTCTGAGGTTTCCTCAATTTGGGAGCTTGACGCCTTTCTCAAACCAAAAAACTGATTCGGAGAGAAAATTGAAAAAAAAACTGCTACCATATGAAAACTCCCATGGCCTAGGTACATAACGAGAATCACGCAAAAATAAACGGGGCGTATTTCCGACGATTTTGGGTCAAGAAGCCCCGTCGTTCAGAAACCATTTTCGCCAAAAAAAGGTATACCTCTATCGTAGCACGCGTCAAACTCTCATGTCCGGGGCGAAAAATAAAAGTGCTTCCCGGTTGACAATCCCACGGGGCTTAGGTTAGGTGAACAAACCTATCGACTACGGGAGGGAAAAACGCGAAGAAATTTCCGATGATTTTGGGCTATGGGGGGAAAAATCACGAAAAAAGAATCCGACGATTTTGGGCTGTCGGGGGAAAATCGCGAAGAAATTTCCGATGATTTTGGGCTATGGGGGGAAAAATCACGAAAAAGAAATCCGACGATTTTGGGCTGTCGGGGGAAAATCGCGAAGAAATTTCCGAAGATTTTGGGCTATGGAGGGAAAAATCACAAAAAAAAAAATCCGACAATTTTTTTTGGGGTTTAAGGAGGAGTCCCCCGTCATTCGAAAGACCGTTTACGCCAAAAATCGGTATACCTTTTAAGCCCTCTATCGTAACACGCGTCTTGAACCGAGAAAAACATCTTGCCACTGTCCACAGCAGTAGTACGTGTTTTGAGGGCACAAAAAATATCGACGGTTTCGTGGGAGAAATGCGCGCGATTGCACGGTACGCATTTATGTTTTTGGACAGTCGAAGAACGAAAATCAACAAATTATAGTCAGCGAAGCGCCTTGCTGCTGCTGCTGCTGCTGCCCATGTACGCACTTTTTTCAAGTCGAACCAAATCAACACTTATAGTACGCGAAACGCCTTGCGTACAACAGAACTACGGGCTTGGAACAATGGGGATCTACAATCTGAGCAGCCAGCCAGCAAAACGCCTTGCGTATACAGAAATCTAGGCTTGGCACGGCACCGATCTGCAAACTGCTGATCCATCCAGTAAACGCCCAGCGTATGTCGAACTCCAGACCTGGTACGGTGGCTAATCTGCAAACTGCTTAACCGGGCTTAACCGGGGCTGGAACGGTGACCCTCGACTTACCCCCGCACCGTCGAAGCACGACAAGGACCACGGCCGCGAAAGAGGGCGTTACAGGACTCTATGAGTTCACTTTTCATGCAGTGGTAAAGGGGATGAAAGGGAACGGTATTATAGCATTTACAACTAGTATTATGTGCACAGTAGGGGGCCATGGTAAGGCGGTAGTGTGCGCGAGCAATATGACCGCCTTATAGAGGGAAGCCGCACGTTTCACTCCAGATTATGAGTGCCATTCCCCGGTGGCGCCAAGGGATTTTGACCGCCTTGTATCGGGATACCGCATTACGCAGACCGCCTTATTGAGGGACCCCTACTGCTGTTGTGGGCTAATATACATGTATTTCCGCTACCGAGTGTAGGGCACCTACCGCAAATGGCGCTGTACCTCGACAACAAATTGGACTAAAACACGTTAGCTGTTTGTTTTTTGGGTACAGCGAAAACACACGATTCCATGGCGGCGGTGAATATCGCAAACCGAAGAGCACAAAAAAACTTCTTGATTAAAGATTACATGATTAAAGATTACATTGCAAAGAAACCGGGTAACCACCATCACTAACGCGATAACCATGAAAAAAAAGTGACCTAAACACCGCAGCCTTAGTTTGCGCTTCGTTCTCGTCACCACCACACTTCACCGTCGCCCAATCCGCTACACCCGGTGTCACAGCAGTCGCCCGTCCGAGCCCCCGCAGGAGCTTCAAGCGACTTCACCAAAGACAAAAAAGATGCGTGGATTTCTCGCGGTTCTCACGAATACAAGCGCCTCGCCTGTGTCCATGGATGCCTGCCATATTCCCGGCGTCTGAGAACCACGGCTACAACGGAGTGGGAACCTCCTTTTTCGCAACCGAGTACAGGCCGTTGGCACGAATGGCCCCGCACCTCGCTAAAAAAAACGGGCTTTTCACGGGGTCAGGTTGATTCAGGGTAACCCGTCCCGACCCGCGATATTTGGAAAATTCTTGACCCGACCCGACCCGACCCGACCCGTCCCGTGGCATTTCAAAATATCCGACCTCGTTCCGCGAGACTTTTGATAAGCCTCCTGATATGATCCGCGGGTCGGGTCATGACCCGTGAAAAGATGCCCTGTCAAAAACAGACCAAAGTGATGGCGCAGCGTATCAAGCCAACAGTCCAACGCGGTGGTGCATGTCCAGAAACCGAACAAGCACAAAAAGTTAACCTCTTTTTAGCACCGCACTCCCGAAATGGGGACAAAACACTTGGAGTTAGACCAGGAAAAAAACACGGGAGCCGGAAATGGGTTAAGGGTGCAAAGAAAACCGGGTAACCTTCACCACCGCTAAACAAATTGCGCAAGCCGTACACGGGACTACCACAATACCACCGTCGCAGCCTCACAAGCGGATCTTAGTAGATGCACAGGTGGACCAATCACCCTCTCGTGCGACTCGCCGAACACCTCACGGCGCCTTCTCACTTGGTGCAAAAAAACATGCCTGCCTGTTGTCGGCAAATAACCCGGCGTGCTCCGTCCCGGCACTGTCAGGATGCGAGGGTCTACGGTCATACGACTTCGGCTATGCATGATTCGAGTACCCCCCCCCCGCTACCGTACCCCTAACCTGGGGAGGCGCGCAAGGGCCGGCACTGCCACCCTCGACTGGCGCCTGGTAGGTGGCACTCTTGCCTCGTCTCGCTTCGCCTCGCTGCCATGGTTTGAAAACATCTAGCTGGTCCGGTCTCGGCCGTTCGCCGATAGTCTCCGTCGTTGGTTCCATTCCTCCTTCGCGGTGGTGGGTGAATACCGGGCTTGGCCACCGCCTCCGAATGGTGATAAAACCCCGGTATCGACGTGTTTTTGGGCCTGCGCGAAGGGGTACAAATATACGAAGAATCGTTCATGCTGACTACATTAAATGTCTTGCAGCCGCGAACAGGATTTTCGCGCAGCAAGATATTTGTAAACTTGTCGTCAAAAACGTGTTCATTGGTGTTTGATTCGTGATGACGAAGTACCGATTTTTGTCCCAACAACTTGTGCAGCATAAAAAATCTGTTTCTTGACCTTTGAAACGTGGCAGGCTGTTTCCGTTGCACGGACAACCAGGAACATTGCTCGATGCTATAAAGCCAATCTACATTTGGAACTCCCTTAGTATAATCAAACCATTATCGTTGCCGTATTATACGCAAGCAAATTGAATAGCTTCAAATTCGGATTTAAAATACACGTTCCTAGAAAGAAGAAAAAAGAGAAGATGAAAAAAAATGCATTCGTGCTCCGCGGAGTTCGCGACTTAAGGGGTCGTGACGTCCGGCGACAAGGTGGTTTTGGCCCTGCGCGAAGGTAAACGAAGCTGCGAAGATTATGCAATGTTTAGGGGGAGGGTTGCGGCTCAAGGGATCCCGAGCCCCGGCACCGCCGTGTTTCTGGGCTTGCAGGACGCATAAACGAAGATACGAAGGCTCGGCAGTAGTGTTCAAAGGGTATCTTCAACTTAAGGGGGTCGCTAACTCAGGTGTAAATAGGTGTGTCTTTTAGGACTGCGCGAAGTCGCGGTACCAGTGGGAACACCGGCGCACGGGGGATTATTCACACGATATCGTTTGCGATGCTCCCTGTCGCGCCCATGTGCGCGTGTGTCTACCTGAAAATGTCCGTGGGCAATCATAGCGTTGTAGGAGGTACCGCGAGTCGAGCGGTCGAGAGCTTTGCGTTTATAGGGTCTACGTAGCTGTTCTCTGTGCTTGTGTGCCTACGGTTACGCACAGCAAGCACGACATAGTTTGTCATTTCTCTTGACCTGGTCGCGTGTTTCTCGTGCATTGTCAACTGTTCCTGGTTGTATGAAATCATCGTGTTCTTTTTTGCCCGTGCGACACCAGCGTTGTGATAGCTTTGGAGACTCGCATACTATTCAATTGGCCACCCAACAATGTGCAGCAGCACGAGCCATCAGCGTCCATCACTTCAAAACACCCCCAAAAAGAAGAGAGCTGAGGGAAACCAACGAACAAATAAATAACGACGAAGCCTATGAAACCGATGCATGTAAGCTACACACCTCCGTTCTGTGCCTGCTTCCGAATAAACACCCGGCGCATACTAACTACAATTAGCACGGTATTTGAGCACCATTTTTTCCTTGCAAGGTTACTGACTTGAGGAGGTTTAGATCTCTTCCAACAAAAAGACAGTTTGGGAAAAGACTAAAACTGCTACATACTGGATGGAATATCCCATGGTCAACAGTAGGCATACATACAGCGAAAATCGTGCAGAAAAAAATAGCCAAATTTCGACGATTTCGGGCTAAGGAGCCCCCGTCATTCAGAAAAACCGGTTTTCGACGAAAAGTGCTAACTCAATCGTAGCGCATTTATAACTGTACCACCAATTGTCCTTGCTCTCCTTGTCTCTCGTTTTACTTGCTGTGGTCTTACGTGGTAGACAGCATAATAGGGCGTCCTCCTCAGGACGCGTTCAATAAACAGTGTAATTTCCAAGCACCCATCGGAATGCGCTCAAAATATGTTGTTACCTTGCCGAGCTCCACGGTCCGAACCCTGGCGGCGAAATTGAGAGAGCACGAAGACTCCTCGGCGCTCTGCATCGCCGGGCTAACGCACACCAGCATCAGAGTTTTCGAGTCAGCGCTCAGCGAGTCCTGCGCCGGGCGGTGGTAGGCGGGTCGCAGGCCGTGAGCGGTGTCAAAATTGTGTCAGCAACCGGTAAACAAAAGCGCAAAGTTGTAACTGATCCTTTTTCTGTATGACTTAGATGCCAATCCGGGCGTAAATGTAAGTATTGGATCGGAGAGGCACCCTGCTCCGAACCAGGCAGGGGGCTCACTCGGGATAAACAACCGGGTTAAGAGCACGCTCCACGCGAAGATCATCCCTGGGAACGAAGTGGTCAATCCATCTGACTGAGTCACAACCTTAGAGTAGGTTCGTTGATTCAGACGTATCAATGCGGACGCGGGCTACGACAGAGGTGCACCACTTTTTTTCTGATACTACCCCTCGATTTGGGAGCTCAAGACCTCTCTAAGGCAAAACCTGTTTTGGAGAAAAACTAAAAAAAAAAAACTGCTACATACCGGATGAAAAATCCCATGGCCTAGAGTAAATAAACAACGAGTCGATTGGGAGCTCAAGACCTCCCTAAGGCAAAACCTGTTTTGGAGAAAAACTAAAAAAAAAACTGCTACATACCCGATGAAAAATCCCATGCATGGCCTAGAGTAAATAAACAACGAGAATATCATGCAAAATAAACGGGGCGTATTTTCCGACGATTTTGGGTTAAGGAGCCCCGTCATTCAGAAAACATTTTCGCCAAAAAAAGGTATACCTTAATACCTCTATCGTAGGGTTAACAGCAGCATTCAGGTAACCGCCCGACACAATACCCCGCCCCGCCCTTGGTGTTCCGTATCGAAAGGGATGCGTGGTGAAAGGACAAATGACTTGTACGGCAAAGCAATAAGTTAGTACGCCCCCCCCCCTCCCCCCCACCCCACCCCACCCCACCCCACCCCACCCCACCCCACCACCTCACCCCACCCCACCTCACCCCAAGTACCCCGGTTATACGTCGGCTAACAGAGACCAACGTATAGTTCTGTTTGTCAGATAGGATCAGAAGATGGTCACCCGGAGCAGTTGTTAGTGTTAGGGTTTCAATGTGGAGGTGATCGAGCAAGGCGGGCCGCACCCCACTAGCATACATGGATTCCACGACGTGTTCAGTAGGGTACGAATTATATGCTCTCAAGGTATCCGGGCACCACATCTGATTTTTGCCTGGTATAGGTATTGGTTATGCTGGGGTACAAGGGCTCCGCATGGGTGCCGGCATACGCCGGCACCCATGCTTCGGGTACTCGTAGGGCAGGGCAGCACTTCGAATTGTTCGATTCAATACTTGGTAGAGTAAAAAAAGTCACCACACACAGTCATAGTCTGCGCGTACAGTATGTAAGGTAATGCCAAGAGTTCGATGTAGACTAACAATCATAACAATGTACTACTATTAATAGCTACCATTTTTTATGTGAATCCGATTCCGAGCTTTGTTCATCAGATTTCGACCGGATAAATCCGAGCACACGCCGACTGACCCTTTAGTCTGGCGACGAAACATGTCGAGCGCGTTTCTTATGATAGTTTTACTCAATCAAGCACCTGGGGCCAGTAAGGTGACCGACCATGTCCGCTGCGTGTGATTAGAGAAGTAGTTGTACATGGACCAATTGCATAATACAACAGCAGTCTGTCCAGATCGAGTCGATCGGTGCAACTTGCTTGGGTATCGTATTATTACAGCAGCAGTAATACACTTCACTTCTTTTCTTTTTCCCATCCCATTTATTGTAATGCTCGCATTACTCTCGCCCTCCCAATGCAGCAGTATAACTTAGATCCGGGGTCATATAGCGGGCTCCCCTCCCCCCTCCTCACTCCAGTACCTGCCCTAATTTTTATCGCGAGAAGAATTCAGCATTTTCTTCCCTCATCGATTCGCGTCGATTTGTACCTACCCACGCTGCTAGGCGATTTCAGCAGTTAGTTGATCCTTTTTTCCCATTTATTTAATTCTGCAAATAAATAAAGCCAACAAATCTCACAACGGTGGTTATTTAACTCAAGGACCAACGCTAAGCATGAATAGTAGTAGTATTAGAGTGTAACCCCACTAGAACACCGGGGCGACCGGCTCTATATCACTCACTACCCCGGTGGCGTATCAGGTTATGTCCTCGAGCCTGGTATTGGTCAGCTTCGTGAGTTCGAATCCCCCCGAGTGCGTACTCGTATAATTTTTCGTCTTGTGCACTAATTGACTTGCGGAAAGCGCGAAAGCGTGAGTTAGCAACACTCGATGAAAAATTGACGATCAGTGGGTGCTGAACCCTATGCGCCAAAAAAAAGAAGGCAATAACCGGGGGGGGGGAAGGGAAGGACGACACCTGTGACCACGGCTTGTATGTCCAGAAGCTGGAAAGTAGAAAAGTGCCAAAAAAGAAAAAAATACTGGTGGAAGAGATGATCAATCAGCAATCAGCAGCAATAAGGAGCACGTCAAACACGAAGTAACACAAACTTATTTGTCAGTTACGTACCAACACACGACCGCTTGCGCTTGACCGGCAAACGACCACAGCAACGGAGTCAGGGACCACAGCAACAGCAAAGCACGCCATCCTACTGTCTATTGACTACCACCTTCGAGTGGCGCAGCTTGACAACAGGAGGAACTTGTATAATACAACCCTCGAGGTCCCGGGGACGCAGCCACTCGCGATGCTGCTGTGTGGCTTTTCCTGGCGCAGTAATCATAACCCTCGTTTAGTCATGCGTGCGCTTGCCACGTCTATATCCATGTATTTACGTCTACCTACCGAAATTCAATAAACAAATGCACTACTATGATCCCTACCGCAGTACCATGGGGATTTTTTTACAGCAATATTATTATTAGTTTTGGCACAAAATATTATGCCAATTTGAGAATAACGTCTTGCCAGGGTTTATTTTATCACCTGTCCATACATCAAGATCCGAAAAATAACTGTAGTATTCTTCTGCGGCTTCACCGATCATTTAAAGTAAGTATTGGATTAGATGAGGCCTCCTGCCCCGAAGCAGGAGGGCCTCGCCCGGGATGTACCTCCGCGCTGAGCGCTCAGCGCGGCTGTAATCCTGGAAAATAAAATAAATATAATAAAATAAACAAAACACGGCGCAGCAGCTACTCAGCACGCAGGATGTCTAGGGTGGTCCGAAATTGTTTATGCTTCCTCTTGTTCTTGCCCGTTGGGCGGGGGTTGAAGACAATGGTTGTGGCTCCGGTACTGTGCCTCAGATAGGCTCAAGTAGGCTGGAACCAAGAGCTTTGTTCCAATCTCGGATCCATTTGAAGACATCCCTGGTTGCTTCCGCACGGGGCTGAGTGTGGCAAGGCGCTCGCAGACTTCTCCGGTCCGCAAAAGTTGTAAAACAAGAAACTACTGCATGCATAAGCTGGGTGGGTGGGATGGTCAGTATTTCGCCTTCAACGTATGTTCTCTGGCTTTGGGTTCGTGGGAAACATGCACAATGATCGATGTGGCCTAGATTCTCCAAGTAATTCACCGGTTCCAAATCATGGAGCCACCTCCGTACCATCGATGTCTCATTTTCTGGAAACCCGATTTTACTGTAGTATTCTTCTGCGGCTTCACCGATCATTTAAAGTAAGTATTGGATTAGATGAGGCCTCCTCCCCCAGCCGGTGGGCCTACCCATACTTCCATTGCTTCTTATACTCTGCATCGGCTACCGGACTGGGGTCGTCGCCTCACCCAAACTTCTTATAAATTGTTTTCATACAGTGGCGTGCACGAGGCGAAGGACCGGCGGGTGTGGTAAATCAATTAGGAATAGCCTACTTTTGCGTTCGCTTAGAAGCACCGTCATTGGTTTGATAGGTGCTCCCCGTAAGAGCAGCAGTAGTCACCGTAAAACATACATGGTACCTCGGTACTGCTTGTCCCATGTTCCAAACATCAGCATGATGTAAGCTCGTCACGAAGTGGGTGTTCCTGCAGGACGAGTTCGTCCCAAACCGCTTCGTGATTGCGCACGAAACCCGGCACAAACGCGCTCCCCCCCGCGCCGGCGTCCTACGCCGGGGCATGCCACGACCACCGTCGGAGCGGCCATTGCATCGGGTCCCTAAATACGTCTGCCGAAACAGGCAATGTGGGCGAGGGGTTGAGAATCGCCCATGTGTCCCCCCCACCGATGTTCGGCGGAAAGCTGTGGAATTGAGGGTAGAATAGGCCGCACGCCAGTCTGGCGATGATTAGGTGCCAGAGCCATTAATCCGCGCCCGCCTACCGCGAATGCCAATACAAGACTATCTGAATGTCAATACACAGCATCGTACGTTAGAACCGGGGGGAAGCATTTCACCCCCTTGTTCTGCTAGACAACTAAGCGAGCGTCGAAGTGATGCTGTGTGTCCAGCCAACCCATCGAGAAAACCTGACGGTAGCACAGACACTAACAGCGCGACTCCGGGCCACTCCTATCTACCATTACCTGACAGCGAAATTATGATGTAACGAAATAGGAACAGCTGCCATGAGTCACGCATGTGTCTGCGATACTATCAGTAGCTAGCAAAAAAAATAAAAAAAAAAATTAAAATGAAAATTAAAGGGCCTGCAACCGAGATTTATAGTCAGCCCGCTCAGCTATCGCCCGGGCGGACCGGGGGCGGGCGGCGGAATGGCAGGAGAAGCGAGTAGGCCGCGGTCGCCGCCTCCCCGGCGAGCCCGACCCCGTCCCGACCTCCAACTCCCCTGGCGCGCGGGCGTTGCGTTCTTATCCCCGCAGCGCCCAGATCGGGGGGGGTTGGGGGCTGCTGGGCCAGCGATGCGCCCACCCACCCGTCGCGGCGTACACCCTGCCGGTGCATGTACGCCCAATTCACGTGAAGAGGGACCCGGGGATGGGGCCGTCAAAAGGTACCTGTACTGGGTTGCGGACGAGCTGTATTTAGCGTGTCGAGTCCTCGCAGCAGAAGCGGGTTTACCCGCCACACCGTGACACCCGCCCGTTATCAAACCGTAGCCCCCGCGCGTAGGTAGGGAGACATGGGGGCAGCCGTCTCGGTATCCTTTGAAATGTATGCAGTGTCGACTGCAAGCACGTTGTCAGCACATCAACCATAGATGTGTAATCACTGCCACCAGCGATACACACTATCACCTCTAATAAAACTGCGTAAGCATTACATGCATATTGACAGAGTAACAAGCGGTATAGCGGGCGCAATTCTGACCCCATGTCAGCCATAACTGTCTGTCAACCGCGACTTGCGAAGCAATAGCGGCGACGAAGGCAGGCGTCAGTATCTGTTTGACATCAGCAATCAGCTAGGCAAAAGCATCTCCGGCACCGCCGTGCTAGCGATGATGGTATAACAATCTCAATCCACAAAGCAGCGGCCATTATGTATGGACACAGTCGTGTGATCGATAGCTTTTATGTATTGATACATCACCCAGAAACTATCATCAGCAACAAGCAAATCAACTGCAGCGGCCCAGAGATAACACCGCCGTGCCAGTCATAGCTGTATATCTATAGAGATCAGCAAAACCAAAGCCTCCAGCACCGCCGGGGCCGAGATCCGCCAACCAGAAACCCCTGGCACTGCCACGCCGAGGTCAGCGAAGTAGAGCCTCTGGCACAACCGTGCCCGTGATTGCTGTATACCGACAGCGACTAGCGAAGCCACCGCAACCATACCCCAGCCACGTCAGCAGTCACACAAAGCAGCTCCGGCACGGCTGCGCCGGAGATTGTTGTATACCAACATTGATCAGCGAAGCAACAGTCAATAGCCCGCGCCGGAGATCGTCGTATAACAGCAATCAGCGACGAAACAGCCAATATGACAGCCGTGCCATCAACCGCCGTATATCAACAGCGACAGTGATCAACGACTATCAACGGCGACTAGCGAGGCAACAGCGACAACACATCAGTGTGGGCAATAGCTGTATGTTAGCAGCAACCCGCAAAGCGAAAGCACTTTTGGCACAGCTGTATATCAACAGTGATCAGCAAAGTGAAACCATCTCTGGCACAACAGTGCCAATGATCGTTGCATATCCACACAGCCGTGTGTCAGCGACAGCTGTATACCCACATTAATACCGACATTACCCCTTTCGGAGCCCACGCATAGCGATAAAACAAGTAAGAAAGGCGGTCATTGTCATAGCATGAGTGCGCAGCACACGATGTGTCATGCTACGCACGTATCGCGCAGCTTCTTGCGTTGGAGTCGCACATGAAAATTCCCACTCCTTAAGCTAGCACCCCGGGTAACGTCTTGTGGCTGACCCTGCAATTGCCAGTTATGTTCGTCAACGTTGCTCTCCGAAGTCTCAAAGGGGGTATTAATACCCACAGCAATCCGCAAAGCAAAAGCATCTGGTGCAGCCGAGCCAGTGATAACTGTTCGATCTGCGCGTCAACGATAGCTGTGTAACCACCGCAACAAGCGAAACATGCAGCCATCCCTGATGAAACTGCATCAGCATGAACTGTATATCCACAGTAAAGAGAGGTACAGCGGTCGGTACAGCGGTCGGTATAGTGGTCGGTGTAGCGGTCGGTATAGCGGTCGCCACCCTGACCCATGTCACCAACAACTGTGTCTCAACCGCGACTCGTGAATCAGTAGCGGCACGAAGATAATTGTCAACATCTGGATGAACACAGCAACCAGCAAGATACGTGTGTTAACCGCAACCAACCAGCAACCAGCGAAGTTAGACCATGAGTTCGTTCCGATCTTGTTTCGCAAAGTCTCTATCTCTCGCAGCAGAAGCGGGTTAACCTGCCTCATGGTAACCCCGCCCATTATTAAACCGTAACCAGCGCGCGTCGGTGAGAAGACAAGGGAGCAGCGGCATCGGCATCCGAGACATATGCCGTATCGACTGCAACGACGTTGTCAGCACACCAACCCCAGCTGTGTAACCCCGCAACCCGCGACACACGCGGTCGCCTCTGATTAAACTGCGTCAGCATGAAGTGTATATCAACAGTAACGAGTGGTATAGCGGTCGCAACACTGACCCATGTCAGCCATAGCTGTATCTCAGCCGCGATCCGAAAGTCATCCGCGGCAATGAATACAGCCGAACCATCTGTGTACCTCAGCAACTGGCAAGACAACATATCCCCGGCAAAGCCGATCCAGCGATGGTGGTATATCCACTACACCCAACCAGCGACCAGAGTTCAAAACCGGCGATTTCGCTGAAGAAAAGTTCGGGGGGGGGGGTACCGTAGTAAGACTCCCAAGTTGCGGAAACCTCTGTCGTACGTAGCACGCGTGTGCGAGAGGATCTAGGTTAAGGTAAGGCGAGGGGGTACACCGTTCATAAGTTTTTGTGTTTTTACTTTTCAAGTTTACCCCAGTGACACGTGATTAGGGGTCGAACTTCGACCGGTATTTCCTATGAGTTTAGGGAGCCATACGTCACGGTGGTAGGTGTCCAGCATCAGAAAGTCCCTGAGGTCCTCACATGAGGAGATCCAATATCTCACCCGATACTACATGACTTCGAAGGCATTCGTCCGCACAACCCGACCAAAAAAAGCTTCTATGGCTTAGTAGCCCTAAAAACGTACCTGGTATATACTCGTGAAATTACTTGACTACATGACTAGAACCGCTAGTTCCTCACTCGAGGAGCTCAAGCGGACAACAGGTACATTATTAGTGAATCTAACAACTGCAACTTCTACCGTGAGATGACTCTAGGGTTAAGGGTTTAGGGCTAGTTCCATGGTTGTGAAACAAAAACCACAACAATGTAGGACACCCCCACTCGCTCTCGCACTTTACACGTGTCTCTCTGTCCCTCCCAGACCTAAAATGCTTTCTTAAGGGGTTTGTTTTGGCGCAGCGTCGCTAACCACTCCATTTTGCGGATCTAAATCGCCAAAAGAAAAGCGGTAGGAAAGCTTCAGACCACAAGCAACGGGGGGAAAAAAGTCCTTGAAAAGGGACCCTAGCTTTGGTCCGAAGTGAGGGTATTTTTCGCGGTGGCGCAAGCATTAACATCGTAATTTCAAAAGACCATCCATCACAAGAAACTTGCACTGGGAGGAAAACAACGGGGGGAAAAAACGTTTAAAGGAGGCGTGCTAAGGCGTACTGTCATAAGGGGTGGCGCTTTCGGCCGCACTGTTTCTGACTTCGTTGGCATCCACTCCTCAATGATTGGAATAATTCAGACTGCATTGCTACCCCAAAATGTTATCGTTGAAGTCACCTGTGTCGTTTCATTTTTGTTTTTTCTTTCGTTCTTGGTCGGTAGGTCATCGGATTTTGTCCATCGGATCAAGCGCACTACTGTTTTTCTCGCGGTCGGGCAGTTCGGGTAAGGTATAACTATGTAGAGGTTCCCAATGGAACGCCTCAAGACAACCGCGAGGCGCACCGCTACCCTGCTATTGTTACGGAGATCCTCTAGAAAATGGGGGGCAAGAAAGCACCCGCGTTTATGTAACAGCGTTTCAGGCAAAAGTTTATTTTTATGGCTGGTCTTACCCGGTATACAGAGGTTCAATCGAACACAGTCACCGCGTAGAAGGGCTCGCCTGAAAAGGGGCGATGCTTTCCTTTTCTGTGCGTAATTTTATTCCTGTTAACAACGAATCTCAGTAGTAGTTGTATTAGCAGCATGCGCCAATGTCTAATGATTCGGCAGAAGTTCGTCGGTTGATATTTCATTCGCAAATATATCCTGCACCCGTCACCTAGAGAATGGTTGTCGATACATATATATATATATCCGTCGTTTCGTTTTAGCTTTCCAGAGCCCTAACGTGCAAAACAAAGAAAGGCACGCGAGGGTCATGTACGAGGCACGCCTTAAAGCATGGAGACCTAGCTGGGGCTACGGTAACGGCGTGAGTTTTTGCTTTACACAAGAGTCTCACTTGTGAGCAGGACTGCATCGCATGTTGCGTTAACCCAGCGACGCTCGCTACGATAGAGATGACACTTGCGTCTGAAATGGCTCCTTAACTCAAAATCGTCGGAAAACACGCCCCGTTTATTTATGAACTATGATTCTCGTTGTGTACCTAGGCCATGGGATTTTCCTCCGGTATGGTAGCAGTTTTATTTTTCTCCAAATCAGTTTTTGGGAGAGGTCTTAAGCTCCCAAATTGAGGGACCTCAGAAAAAAAAAGTGGTGCAGCTCGATCGTAGCGCGCGTCGAAAGCATGCCTTCGAAGTAATCCAATCGCGCAATTAGACTAACCATTCTGTGCGCTAATCTGGTCCAAAGAATAAATCATCGGTGAAGGTATCAGACCAACTGGTCTTAATAGTTCCCCACTCTCTCTCTCTCGAGGAGCTCAACCGGAAACATTCCCAGAAAAAAATACATTTGACCGCGAAAAGTGCGTCTCCTCTACCGTTGCTTGCTACCGCGGGACGACTCGTTTATCTAGACATGCTACTGCTGTTCTACGTTTCGTGGCGACGCGTGCTACGATAGATGTATCAAGGTATACCTTTTTTTGGCGAAAATTGGTTTCTGAATGACGGGGCTCCTTAACCCGAAATCGTCGGAAAATACGCCCCGTTTATTATTGCATGATTCTCGTTGTATACCTAGGCCGTGGGATTTTTTACGCGGTATGGTAGCAGTTTTAGTTTTCTCCAAATTTTTGGTTTTGGGAGAGGTCTAAAGCTTCCAAAATTGAGGAGTAGTATTAAAAAAAAGTAGTGCACCTCAATCGTAGCACGCGTCTGGCATAAAGAGCAACAACGCTAGTGCGCGTTACGGTCCTGAGACGTGTCCAACTTAAAACGCATTCGGGGCTCGTCATCTGCGCGTTCAGAGGCAACAGACAGACGAAAAAAACAAAACTTGCACGGCATTCTTGGCAAGACTGTGAACAGCTGCACTGCTGTCGGTAAGAATTTTGAAAAAGCGCACTTACTTACGTGCTGGCGTAAGACTGTAAACGAAATGCGTCGGTTTGAGGGAGGGGAGCTCTGCCCGTGCCTACGCGGCCTCTCTGAGATGCATGTGTGTTCACTTGAAGCAAGCACTTTCGGAACTCATCGTGCGTTTTCAGAAGAGTCAACAAACAAACAAAAAATATTCCAGGGGATTGTTGATGTTTTCAGACTTCATCGGTAGAGCTTGCCACCCCTTCGAGCAAAAGGTCGAGGCACATTGTGGACGAGACAAAGGCAGGGGAGTATCTCCACATTGGTTGATTGGGTTTGATTTTGTCAGGGTTAGGGTTTAGACAAAAAGGTGGCTCTTCACGGGCCGGATATCACTTCTCGAGGGTCGCATCGGGATCAGGCAGGGTGACCGACCCCGACGTGTGAGATTTTCGAAACCTCCTTATCCGACCCGGTCAGGTTCGTGAGGTTTCCGACACCGCCTCACCCAACTCGACTTGACCCGCAACGGTTGGTGTGCCGCGGGGTCGCTGTGGTTGGAAATACCCTAGTCGATTCACGGGCTCATCTGAGGAGATTTACTTGAGCGAGCAGGTCTGCGCGAATTCCCAACACGCGGTGGTGGAGTTAACTAAGCGAAATCGTCAATAAATAGAGAGAGAGCTCTGCCCGTACCTGCAAGAGATACGTCAGTGTAGAGTTCCGGTACGGAACGTGAGCTTGCCGAGAAGCACGGGCCGAGATGACGTCCCCCAGGGCGCTCAAACTCCGGTTGATGTTCTGCGCCTCGCGCAGCGCTTGCCCCGCTGCTCCGGACTGTTTTTTGGTACGGTCAGCGTTTGATCGGTGCACGCATGATACGTCGTCAAAGTGTTGTTGTGGGCATCCTCGTCATAAAGGGAAAGCCAGCCTCACTCTCGACGGTCTGGTATGTTTTCAGAAAAAACAGTTAGCAAAGCATTTTCGGTCATTCTTCGAGGAGGAAGAAAAGCGCAAAAGGAGCGGAGCCGAGACTCCGCCCCGCCCATATGGGTACGAAACAGCGTTGCGGGTGAAAACAATACATCGATTTCGACATTCAACGGAGACGAATGTATTAACTTGGCATTGCATACCAGGCCATTCATAGGACGCCTTCTATGACAGAGGTAGCACTTTTTCGTGAGTTAATTAACGCCTTAACAACTGGGAACCCGTTTTTTGCGGATAAATTACTTGATACTAGTATGAGGAGGCGTTTAGCGAGGCGTTTAGGGGTTTTGAACGGGTTAATGCATACTAAATCCAAGACATCCATTCATTTTCATATGTGAGGGAGACAGTATGACTAAATCATAACGCCAAGGCCGTATATAAGTATAGACAACAAGCAACCAAGCGAAAAGCTGTTTTCTCGGCACCTTGCTGATGCGCTCGCTCCCCGCAAGATCGATGAGGTGCAAGCGCCCTGCCGACGTCGCCCCCGTGTGCCGGTTTACTCCATCCACGCGCACGGACAAAATCAGGTGGCTGGATGGAAGGGAGGCGGGGGGGGGCACCACGAGGGCCAACGCGTCAGGAGACAGGCAAGCGTCAAGCTGTCAGTCCGTCAAGGCTTTCTGTCAAGGCCTTTCCACCCGTGTGTTTAGGATGGATTGTCCTCCCTAAACCCCCATCCCTGGTAGGAAACGAGTAATCACGTTTGTGGAAAACCCTAATTCCATATGTTTTTGTGCCGCTCGGGGATGATTTTTTTTTTTGTCCCCGCTTTCCGGTCGTCAAGGCTGTTTGCCAACGTGGTTGCCTTGACATGCTTGCCCCGGGGGTGGCGAAGCGGGTGTTTTCAGCAAGTGTATCTCGCGCTGGACCGGTTAAGCTCGTAGCCAGGTTCCTAGATTTTAAGGGCTTGTTCCTGACGAACGAGAGCTCAATGTTGCGAATCGTGGCAAAACAACGTGGCACGTTCATGAATGGTCATACTGGTGTTTAATCACAAGTCGTATTAGTGAAGAAAAACGAAACATCCCACCAAAACCAAAAAAAAATGATTTTGTCACGATTCGTGACAAAATAAAAAACGAATTTATTTTTAACGAAAAGTCGACTTAATTAACGCTATGTTGTTTTAGCACATTTTTTTTAAGATTTTTTTTCAATGATAGTTAGAAACGACTCTTACTCGACTCAGCGAAAAGGTGGAACGGGAGATCAGGCGAGCCGCAAAATAAGCTGTTTCGCATCATCCATCAGGGTGCCAGAGCCACGAAGAATCTGCTTGTCTCCGTCAGGACGCTACACATGGAATACGATCAAACGTCTATCGCCATCGCGAGGCGTGTTCGGGCAACAAAAGCGAACCTACCTGCGCGAGCTGTGGTCATTGAGATTGGTGCAGGCGGAGGCCCTATTCCTAGCGGCGATGGCAAGCATCCTCAATACCTGTGCGAGCACGAATCAGGGGAGAGGGGGGGGTGGGGGGGCGTGTACTCATTTCGTGCATGGCCGTAGTATGTCAAACCATAGACCCTCGTATACCTATAGTGCAGGGAGGGGACACGTCGGGTTTTCACCGACCAAGCACACACATTGCCTGTGCACCAAGCGTGAAGTGCCATGAGTTGTTCGGCGAGTCGCACGAAGGGTGAGCTGCATCCTACCAAGAACTACTTGTCAAGAGGAGTTCCACACGTTGTGCGTACCTTCATGCATGTCGGATGACGGCGTCGAATGACTTATGTTTTTTCTTTGTAGCGTGGCCACTTCCAGAGACAGCAGGCGGGAGGGGGGGGGGGGGCTCCGTTGGTTGTCTGCCTAAGCAATTTGATTACTGAGACCACGCATCCCTTTCAAGGCAGCACGACGTTCCTACTCCTAGCGGAGACAAACCCAACAATTTGTGCTCCAGCTAGCGTTGGGCTGCGAAAGCAACTGAATTAAATCGACACACGACGCGTATGAAAATACGTGGAAGTGTGGTGAGCTAAAGCTTTATTTTTCCCCATCCGCCGGAGGATAAAAAAAAAAAAAAATTGGGCGCTCCATATATATATATATATATTTTTCCCGTCTATCGCAATTACAAAAAATGATTATCTCACCCCCTTCGAGGGTGGCGTGGGGGATGCCTATTTAGACTGTCGAGTGTAGGCCGCTAGCGCGAGCCGCCTTGCATTCTCGCCTGAAAATAAATAAAACTGAATTGAACATATAGTGTTCGTGCATGCAGAGCATCAAGCAATTCGATGGCGGCCCATACCGCGAAAAAAAAATAGAAAAAATGGCAGAGAGGCACGCACGAGTGCTAGCTAGGGTGGAGACGCACCCTTTTTTTTATTATTATTATTTTTTTCTTTGCAAGGGTCTTGGCTTGAAGAGTTATATCCCTTACCCAAGGACTGATTTTATGGGGGGAGGAGGGAGGGGGGGGGGGAGTGCTTTCCGACGAACGATCCCATGACCTAAGTAGGCGTAAAAACGCAAAAAGGTTGCAAAAACAAAAAAATGATTATTCCGGACAATTTTGGGTTGTGGAGGCCCCCTCGTCATTCAGAAAACGTTTCAGGCAAAACCAAAATGCTGCCCTCTTTGGTAGAACGCGCCGGCGAAGATTTCCACAAAAAAAAATGTAGTAGCCCCTCGCGAGAGTGGCCTTGGGCTGCTTAAGTACACGGCCTCAATACATGCCCCTATGTCTTGACCACATATTTTCTCATTTTTTTTTTCTGTAAAAGGTGGAAGAAAGCGTACTGAGCACCAAAAACGTTGGGAGGTTTGTCTACAAGGAGTAGGAACGGTGCTCCGCGTCGAGAGGGATGCGTGGTAAACTGTGAAAAAGACGAAGCCAAGCAACACATGAGCACCCCCCCCCCTGACGTAGCGTTGGAATTTTTCTAACCTCTTCTTGGCTGGAAACAGGTACCGTGCTGAGTCCCGGAACGTTATTGCCACGGTCTCCATGCCTGACCTGCGGTTGGCGTTGCCGGCAGCGGGACGCGGGAGGGGGACGCGCGGGCGTCGTGGTTAGCTGCTGCTGCTGCTGTTGCGCCGGAGTTCAGATCCACGGGTTATAGTGTGGTCCTGGTGATATGCCATCGCTGTCTGTCGCATCATGGGCATAACCTATTGGTTTTGTTATATTACTTGTTCTTTTTTTCCTCTTACGGCAAACCCCCAAGTATTTAATAATCCACCCGTGACTAGTCTTGCCACCTGTATATACGAAAGTATGAAAGGGCACCTCAGCTGTGAGATCGAGGGCTTCGCCCAAAACTTCCAACGTTCGCAAGCTGCTTGCTTGTAGCACTCCGATCGCGCGTGCTTTGGGGCGGTGTTAGCGGTTCGTTAGTGTCGTGCAACGGGAAGGAAGAAGAGCCGCCTCCGCGCTGCAAAAACAGACCAAGCCCACGGTATTACTAGGGGGGATGTTATGATGATGTTATGATTATGTTATGATTATGTTATGATGACATTATGATGTTATGATGATACCACGATGATGCTATGATGATGCTACGACGATGTTATGATGCTGTTATGATGCTGTTATGATGATGTTATGATGATGGTATGATGATGCTATGATGATGTTATGATGATGTTACGATGATGTTATGATGCTGTTATGATGATGTTATGATGATGGTATGATGATGGTATGGTGATATTATGATGATGTTATGATGATACCATGATGATGCCATGATGATGCTATGATGATGTTATGATGATGTTATGATGATGTTATGATGCTATTATGATGATGTTATGATGATACCACGATGATGCTATGATGATGCTATGATGATGTTATGATGATGTTATGATTATGTTATGATGATGTTATGATGACGTTACGATGACGTTTTGATGATGTTATGTTATACCTCCTTTTTATCTATCGGGTTTTCACCACTCGCGCGAATGACTCTAACAACACCTCACGGACGATTATACTGTAGCCGATTTCTCTGGCGCAGCGTAGCTCACCACGTACGCCATTGCGGGTTGGTTCATAGGGTAAAGTTAAAACAGCACTATAACTTAACGCCTTTAGGAATGGAAACCCGTTTTTATGGAAATAATTACTTGCAATTAGTGCTGGGAGGGGTTTGGGGGCTCTAGAGGGGTTAAGACCGCAAAGGAACAGGTGGGTCACTCGCGCGAGTGACCCCGGTTCGCTGCAAAAACGCCCCTCAGAAGTGAACCCCCTGCTATAGCCACGGTCTATGTGTGGCTGTTTATCGATCGGATGGTAGGCCGGAAGTAGGTACAGAAGGGAGTTGGAATCGGGGATAATATATATAGATGTTTCTTTTTTTATTTTCCGTTCGTACTGCTTTCCTTTCTGGGGATGCTTATGAGTGCTCGACGTTGCTCGACGTCAAAAGCTCATCATGCAGTATATTGTCGAATGGCAAACGTATGTATAAGTGCAACAACACGTTGTCACGAGCGTGCTTGCCTCAAGTTTTCGCTGGCATTCCGCCGCACCACCGCCCTCGATCAGAAGGTCTCGGATCTGCTCGTTGTAGATTTCCAGGATGGAGAGCGTGATCGTGTCGTCCACCTTTGTTTTTTTTTCCCGAGCAAAAGCGCGCGAACCCATAAGCATGCGTTAGATAGACGCGTTCTGGGGTGAAGTTAACACGTTTCGGCCTAAACAACACCAAGTGAGTCATCCCACGATAGCGAGGGGTGCAGCAGATTCTACGAAAATTCAGAGCTCCTATCATGAGGATAGCGGTGCAGCAGATTCTGAGAAATTTCTGAGCTCTTATCATGAGGATATCGGTCAACATCTCACCCGAATCACGGTTTCGAAGACATTCGTTCTCGCAAGCCGACCAATCTTTTCCATTCGCCAGTCCTAAACAAGAATACCTCGTAAACATACCGTACTAGCCGACATGTCCACAACTGAGGAGCTCAACCGGTCAAAAACAAACAAAGTTTCAACGTTTCCATACTGTATCCTACATGTTTCTTTACATGGCCTGCGTAGGCAGCTCTTCGGAAGAGTCAGGTGCAGCACCTTTCGTATTATGGCATGTTTCGTTATTGTCTCGAAAGCCGGTGGGGTCGACTTTTGCCAGCTTGCGAAAGGGAGTGTGCCCTGGCGCGATCGAACATGGAATATGATTCCGTTACGTCGAGCTGTGTGCCGCGCTATCTCTCATCTTCCCCCTTCTCCCACTTCCACCGCTGCGCTTCAACAGGTCTTCAAGGGCGCGCGCATTCATCGCGCATACTGCTACTGCTGGACGTTCCCACCTGTGCCAATTTCATAGGCACTATAGCGGGCGATCGACACTACTCGACCGGAATTAAAGAAGGACCACTAGCAAGCAACCGGAACTGCTCAGCCGATTCCATAGGCACTATAGCGGGGAAGTGGCACTACTCAACCGGCACTACGGAGGGACCACTATTGTATATCACCTTCTCCCTTCGTCCAGCGCTGCGTGTAAACAGGTGATCAAGGGCGCGAGCATTCGTCCCGCATAGTGGCATTGCTTTGCCAGTAATTCCCATCTGTGCTCAGCGATTTCATAGGCACTACAGCTGACACTACTCAACCGATCTAATAGGCACTGTCGTGGGCAACCGGCGCTACTCAACCGAGTTCATAGGCACCATAGCGGACAACCGGCACTGCTCAACCGATTTCATAGGCACTATAGCGAACAACAGCCACTACCCAACCGAATTTTTGGCACTATAGCGGGCAAGTGGCACTACTCAACCGATTTCAAAGGCACTGCATCGAGTAAGTGGCACTAGTCAACCGGCAGCATAGAGGAACCACTACCATATATCACCTTCCCCCTTCGTCCAGCGTTGCGTATAATCAGGTGATCAAGGGTGCGGGCATTTGTCCCGCATACTACCACTGCTCTACTGGTTGCTCCCATCTGTGCTAGGCGATTTCGTCCGCACTACAGCTGACATTATTTAACCGATTTAATAGGCACTGTAGCGGGCAAGCGGCACTACTCAACCGATTTCATAGACATTATAGCGGGCAACCGGCACTGCTCAAACGATTTCATAGGCACAAAAGCGGGCAACCGGCACTACTCAACCGATTTCATAGGCACCATAGCGGACAACCGGCACTGCTCAACCGATTTCATAGGCACTATAGCGGACAACAGCCACTACCCAACCGAATTCATTGGCACTATAGCGGGCAAGTGGCGCTACACAACCGATTTCAAAGGCACTATATCGAGTAAGTGGCACTAGTCAACCGGCAGTATAGAGGAACCACTACCATATATCACCTTCCCCCTTCGTCCAGCGTTGCGTGTAATCTGGTGATCAAGGGTGCGGGCATTTGTCCCGCATACTGCCACTGCTCTACTGGTTGCTCTCATCTGTGCTAGGCGATTTCGTACGCACTTCAGCTGACATTATTTAACCGATTTAATAGGCATTATAGCGGGCGAGCGCACTATTCAGCCGACGTAATAGGCACTGTAGCGGGCAAGCGGCACTGCTCAACCGATTTCATAGACATTATAGCGGGCAACCGGCACTGCTCAACCGATTTCATGGGCACAATAGCGGGCAACCGCACTACTCAACCGATTTCATGGGCTTTATAGAGGGCAACCGGCACTGCTCAACCGATTTCATTGGCACTATAGCGGACACATGGCACTAATCAACCGGTACTATAGAGGGACCAGACCACCGCTATATCTCACCTCCCCCCTTCGTGCAGCGCTGCGTGCAAACAGGTCTTCAAGAGCACGCGCATTTACCCCACGGTCGCCGGGCGGACCCATCATCGTGTATGTTTTCCCGGTCCCGGTCTGTTTATTGTTTCGTGCACGAGGACAAAGCCACCCGCCATTGGCGGCGGGGTAAGATATATATATACATAGGTGGCGAGGGGGGGCAGGGGGGGGGAAGCGTTGGAAATCCTTTTTTTTTTGTTGTGGTGGAGGTTAGTCGGCGGCTGGATGCATTCCTGCAGTGTATTGGGGACCAAAACAACGGAAGGGGGGGGTGGGTCCCATTTTTAGGGACCTTTTTTTTCAGTAGCTCAGGGTCACTCGCGCGAGTGACCCACCCCCCTGTTCCTTGCGTGCTGTTTAACATTCTTGATGTTAACACGAAAAGGGATGGTTAGCTACGCTGCAACAACCAAAAAGAGAAAACGTCAAACGCGGTTTTTGTCAGTGAGGTACAGAGTCACTCGCGCGAGTATGATAGCATGATATGATAGTATGATAGTGTGATAATATGATAGTATGATAGTATGATAGTATGATAGTATGATAGTATGATAATATGATAGCATGATAGTACGATAGTATGATAGTATGATAGTATGATAGTATGATAGTATGATAGTACGATAGTATGATCGTATGATAGCACGGTAGTATAATAGTATGATAGTATGATAGTATGATAGTACGATAGTATGATAGTATGGTAGTATGATAGTATGATAGTACGATAGTATAATAGTATGATAGTATGATAGTATGATAGTACGATAGTATGATAGTATGATAGTACGATAGTATGCTAGTACGGTAGTATAATAGTATGATAGTATGATAGTATGATAGTACGATAGTACGATAGTATGATAGTACGATAGTATGATAGTACGGTAGTAAAATAGTATGATAGTATGATAGTATGATAGTACGATAGTATGATAGTATGATAGTATGATAGTATGATAGTACGATAGTATGATAGTATGATAGCACGACAGTATGATAGTATGATAGTATGATGATATGATAGTATGATAGCACGATAGTATAATAGTACTCCGTATGATAGTATGATAGTATGATAGTACGATAGTATGATAGTACGATAGTATGATAGTATGATAGCACGATAGTATGATGGTATGATAGTATGATGGTATGATAGTACGATAGTATGAGAGTATGATAGTATGATAGTATGATAGTATGATAGTACGATAGTACGATAGTATGATAGTCTGATAGTATGATAGTACGATAGTATGATAGTACGATAGTATGATGGTACGATAGTATGATAGTATGATAGCACGATAGTCTGATAGTACGATAGTATGATAGTATGATAGTACGATAGTAGTATAATAGTATGTATAGTACGATAGTACGATAGTATGATAGTATGATAGTATGATAGTATGATAGTACGATAGTATGATAGTACGATAGTATGATAGCACGATAGTATGATAGTACGATAGTACGATAGTAGTATAATAGTATGTATAGTACGATAGTACGATAGTATGATAGTATGATAGTATGATAGTATGATAGTATGATAGTACGATAGTATGATAGCACGATAGTATGATAGTACGATAGTACGATAGTATGATAGTATAATAGTATGTATAGTACGATATCTCACACCCGGTAGTGAAAATTGGGAGTACGCTCCTGCAGTAGCCTTGATCGGGACACGGAATGCTTGTTTTTTGCACGGAGCAGCGACGGTCAGTTGGAGACCGCTGTTAGAGATAGTGTGCGCAGTTACAGGCTCCGTATTTATTCCCTAAAAATATTCGGAGCAGTGTCGACTAAAGGAATGGCAACCCTTGGGGTAAAAAATCCGAGGTCCAGGCTTAACAGACGCAGGCGGACCTCGGATTTGTCTATTTTGGGGAAATACGCCGTACCCACTGAGCTAGCAGTCAGCGCTCACATGACAGCTTAGTGGCTGGGGTGTAACTCTTAGCAACGACACCTCGACATTGGCGGCGGAGTGGACGGACGGCGGGGGCCGGAGGGGGAGAGAAGCGCTCGAAACAATGAATGTTAGTTCCGTGGTTACACGCTGTATCTCTCAGAAAGAAGCGTCTCCATTAGCGGCGGAGTGGGCGGAGGGCGGCGGCCGGAGGAGGAAAATAAGCGTTCGAACCATGTCGAATTGATAATATTACGTAGCTTTTGCAAAGCTGAGTATCGACCACTCACTCCTTGTTGACGTATTTCAAAATAATTAAAAATATACTCCGGAGTATATTTTTTCAGCGATTTATAGGCGTTGGTGGGATGCACTCCCACCTACATATAGTGTTTGTTGTTGGTGCGGCGGAGAAGCGACGCATGTTTTGTTTTGTTTTTCGGGGGGGGGGAACCACTCGAATTAGTGTGGCGTGTCATTTGCAGTTAGTGAGTAGCTAGGGGCGCAGCAGATTCTTAGAATTTTCTGAGGTCTTAACATAAGGAACGTAGTATATCACCCGAACCATGACTTCGAAGACATTCTCGTTCGCGCAACCCGACCAACAATTATAATCGCTAGTCCTAACAGAGTCATTCTACGGTAGCCCCCCCCCCCCCAACTTTTCTTGAACGAAATCGCCGGTTTCAAAACTCAGCTCCCGGTCGTATCTCCTGAAATATGGTGCCCCTCGACACCCCGACGTCATCGATCGATAGACCTTCGCACGCGAGAAAATGTATGGATCCATTTGTTTTCAATTGTATCCTTCCTCTCGTGTCGAGCAGCCATGAAACGTTCGTTAAAGAAAACCGCTGGTTTTTTTGGGGGGGGCTATCGTAGTAAGAATCAGTCTACAACAACAAATTTCACTCGAAAAACGTGTCGACGCTGGCCACGATAGAGGGATAGCACGTTTTTTTTCTGGCTGAAAACGGTTTCTGAATCGCGGGGCTTCCTCATAACCAAAGAAATCGTTGGGGGGGAAAGAAAATTTCGCTTTGTTCTCTGCGCGATTTTCGTTGTGTGCCTGTGTAGGTAGGCCATGTGATTTGTTCAACTGGTGTATCGTAGCGCTCTTTTTTTTTTTCCTCTCCTGGTTCGTTTTTCGGAGAAGTTTTACGCATATCCTCAAAAGGGGAACCTTATGAAACAGATAGTGCGCCTCTACCGATAGGTACACGCTCGAGGAGCTCAACCGGTGAGAAAATGTTTGTCCCAAAAAAAACGCAACCCGTACCTGTACCGTGGGATTACGTTTCTTGTACAAAGGGCTGAGCAACGCACGAAGAAAAAACAACGAGAGGCACGAAGCGATTGAAAACGCCAGCACGGTACTTGTCGCTTGTAACGCTAATATAACCCCGGTTTTGCTGTTTCCCTACCACGCTATGTAGATATACACTCGTAGCTAAGGCTACGCACGGGGAAAAAACACACGTACGGTAATACCTGGACACAGGCGAAAACACGGAAAACACACAGTGCGGCAATACCTGGCCATAGGCGAAAATACAAGCGTTGTAGCCGTCCATAACGCTGATCACGAGCGGTGATACCTCGGCGTAGACCGTTTCCTGCCTCGCCTCGAGCCCGAACACCTTTGGAAAGCAAAGAGAGGAGCTAATGTGAATGTGGCAAGCACGACGATGTACCAAATTCGTGGATGTAGTAGACGGGCGAAAAAACTTTTTGTTTGTTTTGCCGTCGAGGAAGAGTAGAACTGAGGATTGCCATTCTCAACGGGTGTACAACACTTCCCCCTACGAAAATTACACTTAGAAGCGTGAATATCATGCGGCCCAGGGAAACCGAGAGAGGAGGAACCTGCAGGGTTATTCTAACAAGAAACCTTCTAAACACGTCAGCTGTGAGTGTGACAAACTAGGGTCGATACTCGTATTTGCAAGCTGCGTGATACACCGGCCGCTCGTTTTTACTGTTCGATGGTCTTGTAGTGCAATCAAGAGTACATCGCTGGTAGCGAGGGTTAACCACTTTTAGAGACGTTGCGCAGCTAAGGTAGGCCCACGTTGAAAGGCGAAGGAGGGCACCAACTAAGCTGCGCGTTCAAAAGCAGTGGGGGATAGCAGCAGCTGGCCAGCGCCCAAGCGAAAGAAAAAACAGACTGCGTTGCTTTCGATCTTTACAAACTTCATAGGGCGGTATAAATAAGGAGTCCTTCAAAACCTCAAGGGTCGGAGTCGGGTCGGCTCGGGTCAGCAGAGTTCCGATCCTCACGGGACGGGACGGTTCGGGTCGCTCTGGCCCGACCCGACCCGCGAGAAGTGACCCGAGCCGTGAAAAGCCTCGGAAAATTGTACTCGGAAATACCGTGGTTTTTTTTTTTCATTTAGCTTCCAGTAGAGAAACTGCAACCAGTTCCTTGGGGCAAGCTAATTAGAATTCGCCAGCGAGGGCACATTTTTCAGTTATCGCAGACGGTTATTCCCCCGCACATAGACGCGCACCCACTCCCTCGATGTAACAGCACTCCGCGACAAGCCGAAACAGACGCTCTTAACGAAGCTTAGCTGTTACCTACTTGTGGTAGGCAATAACTGGCTTAACGCGATACAAAATGAGGCGCGTACCGTAGCGGGAAGGGGGGGGGGGGAAGCCTACTTAGTTAGTGACGCTGGATCTGAGAAACGTCTGGGGAGGAAGAAAAAGAGAAGAAAAAAACGCGAAAAAAAGAGATGGGACGAGCAAAAACGAAAACAAAATGGTATGGCGGGACATAAAATGTCGATTGGGCCGCCTCTTAAGTCCCGAACGCTCTTATCTTAGGGGACCTCTTGGTCCTTTTAGCACCGCGCTCCCCACATGGGGACAAACTACTTGGAGCTAGACTAGGACACATTCAGGAGCTGGAAGTGGGTTAAACCGGGGTAGCCACCACATACGACGCGTGCTGCGATAGAGGTGCACCACTTTTGTTCTAATAATACCCCTCGATTTGGGTGCTCAAGACCTCTCCCAAAAAACTGATTTTGGAGAAAAATAAAACTGCTACAAGTACATGTACCGGATGAAAAAATCTCCCATGGCCAAGTAACACAGCGAGGGAATCATGCCAAAAAAGAAGTGGCCTGTTTCCGGCGATAGTATTAGTAGATTAAGGAGCCCCGTCATTCAAAAACCATTTCCGCCAAAAAACGGTATACCTCTATCGTAGCACATGCCATACCTGGTCGAAAGCCCACGCCTTTCTCTTGTTTCGGTCATTCACCAGCTCTATCAACCCTTCGCCCGGAAACGAAACACAGACGCTCCCACCCCTGTCGTGAGCCGTCACCGGGCGACACCTGCACATCACTCGGATGTTTCCCCGGAGTTCCTATATGAAGGCGTGACGAAGGGATGGGGCGGGGGGGAGGGGGGGGGCGTACTCATTTGTTGCTTGCCTGAGTCGTTTGACCATTGACCACGCATCCCTTCGAGACGGAGTACCGTTCCCACTCCTAATAGAGACACCTCCAACGTTTGGGCGCTCATTACGCTTCTTCAATGTATTACATAGAAACTGTTTGTCTATCCTATCCCCGTCCTGTTTCGCCGTCTGTGGCCACCATCTATCTCCTGGGATTAAGGGTGAGGGGGGTGACCGGAGGGGGGTACTCATTCGTTGCTTGCCTTAAAGTAGTTATTTCACCATTGATCACGCATCCCTTTCGAGACGGAGCGCAGTTCCTACTCCTAATAGTCCTGCTAGTCGTTTGACCATTGACAACGCATCATCCCGTTCCAGGCGGAGCACCGTTCCTATTCCTAATAGACACCGCCAATGTTTGGGCGTTCATGATAGGAATCCAACCCTCAAAACGTTTGCATTAACAGATGATGTAGATCGTACGGCTACCACCAGGTAACATGAGCTATACCGTAAAGATCTTCCCTGAAATATCTACATCATCGAGTGGGGATCGGTGATCTGTCCGACTCGTGGATACTTCGAAATGTGTACTTGGTGTACCCGGGTACCAAGCCTAGTTACATTAGTCGTACATGGGGATGTAGTGTTGTGACATTGCGACGTACAGTAGCTTGATTCTTATCAGTCCGACAGTCAATAAATTTGAATACAAAAAAGCAACAAATATGAGATATCAATATGGAGGTAGGTGCTACTAGGTACTATCTAGGTACTATCTAGGTACTGTAGGATACTGTTAAGTACTCAACGAGAAATATTTCGAAAACAAAACGGTTTATTCCGATGGTTTTGGGTTAAAAAATGTGCTAGCCTGTGCTAGCCCTATCGTAACACGCGTTTAAACGACCCCTCGCTGTAACGCCTTCCAATGATGCTTGCTTGATTCTGAGAAAAATACCGACCATGCTCGCGCCCTTACCTGTACGATGTTGAAGAGGCGCCGACGCTCCCGGTACTCGCGCGCGTACTGCCTGCGCACCTCCGCCACCTTGCTGTCGACGCTGCTTAGCCGAGCCTGCCACCAAATGGAGGGGGGGGGGGGGGGGCGTGGAGAAGAGAAAAAAAACGAAGTATGCCCACGCCGAAAGAAAGTGCCACGCATTGCCTATTGGTTTACCCGAGGGGGGGGGAGGGGGAAAGCAGGAATATCGAAATACGTACATATCGAAAAAGTGTATGCTTGTGCCAGTAGCGGCGCGGATGCTGCACGCACACCCGTCCTCGTACTAATATGCGCGGCTATACGACCCGCCTCTGAAAGGTGCCGGGTGGATATTGACGCACGCCTCGGAAGCGGATAAACCTACTGCTTCTGTGGGTCCCCACTTCAGGATCTCTGGCCGTGGGTACGGTATGGCGGCGTACTCAGTTTGTACATGGCCGTAGTCGTATGACCGTAGACCCTCGCATCCCTACTATGCCGGGACGGAGCACGTCGGGTTTTCACCAACCAGGCAGACATTGCTTGCATCAAGCGCGAAGCGCCGTGAGCGTGTTCGGCGAGTTGCATGAAGGGCGAACTGCATCCTTCCAAGAACCGCTCGCGAGACGAACTTCCAGTAAGGGGGGGGGTCATGTTTGGGGCCTCCTTTTTTCGGTTGCTCGGAGTGCCTCGCGCGAGAGACCCCCCTATTCCGTTTGCGGTCTTACCCTTTATCGTTCTGTTTTTAGTTTTGTATTTCTGCTTGTTGCGAAATGAACCCGCCATGGAATGGTTAAGGTTAGCTACGCCGCGCCTAACGATATCGCCTAAAGCCTTTCTTACTATTGAGGTAGAGACTCACTCGAGCGAGCGGAGTCATCCCACGGTAGGGGTTCCTGTTGTTGGATTAACTAATAGTGTACCGGTTGAGCTCCTCACGCGTGGAAACACTATCGGTGAATGTGCCAATTACACTAGTGCATTTGTCTCAGGACTAGCGCATAGAAGTGTTGGTCGGGGTGCGCAAACGAACGCCTTCGAAGGTCATTTTCTCGGGTAAGATTTTGAGATCCTCTCATAAATGATGTTCGGGTTGCGCGAACGACCGCCTTCGAAGTCATGTTTCGGGTGAGATTTGAACAGATATCCTTATGTCAGGAGCTCAGAACATTCTTAAAATCTGCTACACCTCCTATAGCGTGGGATGGCTCAGTGGTCATAGCCCAGTAGCGAAAGAGAGGCTATCCTCCTCTGCCACGGCCATGGTCCTCTCTGCGGCGTAACCTCAACCGTAACATTTTTGAGGAAAACTACAGTGCGCCACGACGAACGGTCGTTTTGGCGTAGCAGGCACATACAACGAAGAACGGTGAGTCTTATTTTCAAGGTCTGGCTAGTTTTAATGTGTTCTACGGGTACGCTAGAATTTCACTCGCTTTTTCACTTTGGTTACTTGCGATTGTTTTTTGGGAGGGTTCACTCTGTCTCGCAGTCTGTGACACACATAATTTTTAACTCTCCGGGATGAAGAATCAGCACGGGCACTGGGTGTGCTGATGATGTCGTTGGGTGCAAAGAACGGTTTGACGTGAAAAAAACCAAAGGCTACTGCAACGATACGGGGCATGACGCGAGCATGCTTCACCGCAGAAATGCCTCCCCATTTTTGTGAGGTTTTCCTCAATTTGGGATCTTAAGACCTCTCCCAAAACACTGATCAAAAGAAAAACAAAAACTGCTACCGGATGAAGAATCCCATGGCCTAGGTACACGGCGAAAATCACGCAAAAAAAAATGACCTGTTTCCGACGATTTTGGGGTAAGGAGCCCCGTCATTCAGAAACCATTTTCGCCAAAAAACGGTATACCTCTATCTCAGCGCGTGTCAGATGTGCACCAACATTTTGCTGAGGCTCCGTCTTTACATGAGAGAAGCTCATACACACCCCACCCCCTCCAAAAAAAGGAGAAAAACTATCTTGGAGTTCGGGAACCGAACCAAGAATAATGTGGACTAGTTCTACGACGGAGGTAGGCACTTTATGGCGATTTTATTTTCCGAACGAAGAGCTCCTTAACCCAGAATCAGAGGAATGTCGTTCTTTTTTTGGGTTCACCATGTTTTCGTTTGAATAGCTAGGCCATGGGTTTCTACCTCACGTTGCGCTTTCAATTCACAAAAAAGAACGGTTGTTTGCGTGGGAGGTATAGAGCTCTTCGAGCTACCACCCTTAGAACGCAAATGGGTTCGCCCTTTTTTGCCGTAGCATGTGCCGATGTCCTTTGTTGCGAGACATAATTACGTAGGCGTTTTGGTTCGTATTCTGTGGTTGAAGAATCGACATTGATTGCAGCCGCATGGCAGTGTTTGGTTGGTCGCGTCAGTGGCAATACCAAGCGGATACAGCACGAAACGGTGCGCTGGCAGACTGGTAGAACACGCGAACAGACAGTGTCCTCTTCTTAGTAGCTGGCCAGCAGCTGTTGAGGCCAGGTATTCGTGGTTTCTGCACCATTTTGTTTGTGTATGAGGCTCCTTCCTCACTTAATAAAAGCCCCACACCCCGACCCCGAGAAGCCCCATACCCCGACCCTCCCCCCCCAAAAAACGCATGTTCTTAGAGTAATCTGAAAGGGAAACCCTGACGAACAAACCCATGGCTAAGGTATACAAAAAAAACACACACACACACTTGCAAAACAAAGTTATGACGTTTCTGACGACTTCGGGTTAAGGGCGCCCCATCGTGCAGAAAATATTTCTTACCCGAAGGTGCTGTTCAAGGCTATGGCAGGGCCTTTTTTCACTACTCGATTGGAGCCACTCGCACGACCGTGACTCTGTGCTCCACCGGCGAATCTGCTCAGGCTATTTCGCTCGCTTGGGGCACCGTAGCTAACAATTCCACCGCGGATTCATACCGCAGAAGGTTAAAACGGCACGAAAGCTTTTAAGACCGCCAACAAGAACAGGAGGCTCACAACGCGCGCGAGTAATCTGGAGCCACTACAAAAAGAGGCCCCAAAAAGTGATCCCCTTGTCGCAGCTTTAGTATGCTACCTCTATCCTAGCACACCTCATGTAAAGGCTTCTCGGTTGAAGCCCCGTTGGCCATGAAATATATGTTTTGGACAAAAACCATTACGTTTACTGAGGTACGCGTCGAGAACAAATATATATTTCGACGTCCGCATGGCCCACCTGTACGGCGCCGGCAGCGATGTTGGCGACGTCCGGCAGTGCGTGGAGGCGATTCTTCACTTCAGCTGCCAACCGCCGGAACGTGGCTCTCTCGGACGCTACCAGCTCAGCCAGCTTGCGCAGGGCTCGCTGGTTGCTCGCTTGCAGCAGCAGCAAGCGTTGAACCTTTGACAAAGGTAATCGATGCAGCGGTAATAACGGCAAGACAGACGGGCAGACAGGCAGGCAGGCAGGCAGGCAGGCAGGCAGGCAGGCAGGCCGGCAGGCAGGCAGGCAGGCAGGCAGGCAGGCAGGCAGGCAGGCAGGCAGGCAGACAGGCAGACAAGTAGGCAGGCAGGCAGGCAGGCAGGCAGGCAGGCAGGCAGGCAGGCAGGCAGGCAGGCAGGCAGGAAGGCAGGCAGGCAGGCAGGCAGCCAGGTAGGCAGACAGACAGACAGACAGACAGACAGACAGACAGACAGACAGACAGACAGACAGACGGACGGACAGGCACACAGACACACAGACAGATAGGCAGGCAGGCAGGCAGGCAGGCAGGCAGGCAGGCAGGCAGGCAGGTAGACAGACAGACAGACAGACAGACAGACAGACAGACAGACAGACAGACAGACAGACAGACAGACAGACACACACAGACAGACAGACAGACAGACAGACACACAGACAGACGGACGAAATATAATTGAGTAAAGCTGAACGTTTATGTACTACTGCTCACGAGTTAGCATATCCGCAAAGCGCACGGTGCTTGCAGCACCAGTAAAGCATCTAACGTTGACTCTCGCGGATGATCGGTCCCGTCAAAGGCCAACAGGAACACACCTCGCCAGCAGGAGCGTTGTCAAACGAAAGAACTGACTTTTGCCGCAAGAAGAAATAGATTGAACGGAGGCGCCCTACGACAGAGGTAGCATTTTCGGTATGCACATTTTCTGAAGGACGGGGCTCCTTAGCACAAAATCGTCGAAAAAAACATTTTTTTTGTTGCAAATATGAATACTTTTATACCTAGGCCATGGGTTTGGTCATCGGGTTGCACTTTCAGTTTGCTCAAACAAAACATTTTTCTGGGTGAGGTATGTAAAGCTCCTCAAGTGGACACGAGACTCAGAAAAAAATATAGTTGCATCTTTACCCGGCTCCTCAACCCAAAATCGTCGAAATTTCATTCATATTTTCGCAAATATGAACATTTTTTCTTGTCATACCAAGGCCTAGGGTTCGGTAATCGGCTTGCAGTTTCAGTCTGCTCAAAAATACGTTTTTCATGCTACGGTATAGGTGCGCCTTTTTTTTTTCTAATACTAATCCTCACTAAAGGAGCTCTTTTTTGTTTCTCTCCGCCAGAATCAGTTTCGGGTCAAACATAATAGTGCCACAGGATGAGAAACCCCATGGCCGACGTACGAGGTATACGACGAAAACTGTTGCGAGAAAAATGTCGGAATTTCTTACCACTTTGGGTTAAGGGAGCCCCGCCAATCAGAAAAAAATTGGGCCAAAAAAGTGGTATACCTTATACCTCTATTGTAGCACGCATCACAGAGCTCATCCCCAAGCGGTTAAGGGCCTCGGGGACAAAAAAAATGTGAGTCTTAACTCAGTAGCAAGTGTCGGCGATTCCAATAGTGGCCTAGCGGCTGAGCTTGATCGACCGAAGACAGAGAGAAAAATAAAACACACGTTTAGACGCGATCCCAATAATGATAAACATTAAAAACTAGAAACTGCAATGGCCCGACGTGATCCGGACGTTATAAGCAAAAGTATTCGACTAGATCCCGACATGAAAAATAATCGAGCAACAAGATAGCACGTCGAAGAAATCAGCACCGATGAACGCGTTACTTCTTCATTCTCATCGCACGGTCCCGACAACAACCAATTCACCCCTCCAAACCGCCCAAGTGAAAACACCAGCACGCAGCACGATATCGACGATGGCGTCGCATACCTCGCGGTTGGAGTCTGTGATGATGCCGTCCTTCGATTGCTCTAACTCTCCCAGCTCTTTCGCCATAGCTACCACGAGCGCGTCTTTCTCCTGATCGAAGCATATGCGCATGAAACCACACACAGTGCAGACATGACGAAAAGGCGTTTCGCAGGGGGGAGGGGACAGGGGTTGAGTTCGGTGTTTAACATGGGCGAGGGGTTAGGGTGCCTGAACCTAACCTCAACCCGAGCCCAGGCGAAGGCTGCGACCCGTGGGATTTTGGAGGGAAAAAAACGCCGGAAATAAATGCCAAAAAAGGGTACTCTGGTATGACTGATGGGGACTCCTCAACCGAGAGAAAACATGTACAAGTGTGCCCAATTTTCGTTGGAGTGCCATTTGCGGATTGAAAATGTGGTCCGTTAAATCACCTATGAACAGATTATTGGATTGTTTTTCATCGATTTCGGCGTGCAATTTTCAATTTTTCTCAATTGTTTTTTGTTTTAGATGAGATTTTTTTTTAAGCTCTTCAAGCGAGGAGCTTCAGACAATCTGGGCGCACCCACTCCTCTCACAGCATGCCCCCGTCGTAGTCTTACCTTCTCGGCCACCTTCCTCCCCTTCTTAGCTTTCGCCAAACGCCTGTTGGTCTCCGCTAACTCCAGCCTCAGACGCCGCCCTTCGCCCTCGGCCTTTTCTCTTTCGTCGTCTTCTGTGCGATTTTCCTCGCTGCTTCTCTCCTCGGTTGCTCTCCCGCTGCTCTCTGAAGACCCCGATTTATCACCCGAGGTGGCACCATCGCCGGTACCGGAAAACTCCGGTTTATCACCCGGGGGTGATTTCCCGCTGCTGCCTGAAGGTTCCGATTTATCACCCGGGGTGGTACCGTCGCCAGCACCTGAAGACCCTGGCTTAGCACCCGGGGCGATACTGTCGCCGATGCCTGAAGTCCTCGGTTTATCACCCGGGGGTGCTCTCCCGATGCTGTCTGAAGACCTCGGTTTATCACCCGGGGTGGTACTGTCGTTAGTGCCAGCTGCAATAACGGCATCTGTGACAGTGGCAGCAGTTGCAATGTCGCTGCTGTTCTTGTCTTCATCCGATTCATTATTTTCGCAGCCGGGTTCGGTCGGGGGCTCCGACGATGCCGACAACACCTAACACGGGGTGATTCATATAAATCGTTTCGAGTTCGTCAGCTGTGAGTTCGATGAAGATGTTTAACGGTGGACATTCATGTTTTGCAAGCTGCTGTTTCGTTTTATGAAACTAAATGTTGCATACCATGATATACGTTAGCTGTGAGCTCGGTGTCTGACACGGTCTATAACGTCAAGCTTTTGTTAGGAAGTCAATATTTACGCTTTTGTTTCGGAAACACGTCGGCGACAGCAGTGCCGCTGGCTTCGTCGGGCGATATCTTCTTGTCCGTGTCGGTTTCCCCCCGCCCTGTATCGACCTTGCAGCCGGGTTTGGTCCGGGGCTTGGTCGAGACAGACACCGGCCACGGTTTGTACTTTCGTTTACGGAATGAAACACACCTCGGAGAGTTTTTTTTCAGAAATCAAACATAACATATACGCCAGCTGCGAGTTTGACGTTTTACATGGGTCAACAGTTATCTTCGATACGTGAGAAGAGACTTCAGCGACAAAACGGCACCGCTGCTTTCGTTGCCCGACACCCGGTACGGTATTGATGTTTTCCCCCGCTGGTTTTGTTGCCCGATACCCGATACGCTATTGATGTTTTCCCGCATCGGTTTTGACACGGCTTCTTAACGACCCCTCCCCCCCCCCCCCCCCCCCCCCCCGGGTTTTGGTAGGGGCTCGGACGAGAGACCTATACACCTTTTGCGGAGTATTTTCTTTTTCTATAAATCAAAACGTTCTGGTGCGTTCCTGCGTATGCTGATTTGTTTGTACCCTCCTTTTCAGCTCGCACGTTAACGCATGCTACGTTGAAGGTGGTGCGTTCCTGCGTATGCTGATTTGTTTTTACCCTCCTTTTCAGCTCGCACTTTAACGCATGCTACGTTCAAAGGTGCACCCATTTGCCTTCTAAACGTGGCTGCCTGATAAAATGCTCTGTACCTCGCCCAAACACTCCTTTTTGAGAAAAACAAAAGAACGAAAAACCGGATCCCAAAACGCATGGCCTAGGGATGAGAAAAAAAGAAGTTATTATTGCAAAACAAGAACGACATTCGGACGATTTTTGGGTTTATTAACTTATTCCCAACCCCTAAAATTATTTCAGTCTAACTCCAAGTGTTTTGTCTCCATATCGGGAGTGCGGTGCTAAAAGGGCTCCGTCCTTCAGATTTTTTTTTTCGCCAAAAAGAGGTATACCTTTATGCTTTTATCGAAACACGTGTCTGTTATTTCGAGCGTCGCATGCTATATCAAGGAGGCGCATAGCCGGCGACACGATCGTCCCCCCCGTTTTTAGTTGGTTTGTTTTGTTTCGTCTTCATTTCTTTCTTTTTCAGACTTCTTATTAAAAATCCACTACATATATTTCCAGCGCACACTGCCGGGACCCTTTCAACGCACACTGACGAGGGCCCGGGGGGGCGGGGTTCGGGGGGGGGGCAGAGGATGTAACCTATTGTTCTGGGGCTCTTCGGTTGGGAAGAGGAAGATCTTTACCTATCGCCCCCCCCAAAAAACATTATTTTGCCGAAACTGAAACGTACAGGTGGACACAACGAATAGTCCCATGACCCAGATGCATCTCGCTGTTTTATCGACCCAGATTGCATCTCACTGTTTTATCGACCCAGATTGCATCACACTCTTTCATTGACCCAGAGGCATCTCACTGTTTTTATCGACCCAGATTGCATCTCACTGTTTTATCGACCCTGACGCATGTCACTTTTTTCCGAACCGAGGTGATTCATACCGTACATTGTCGCCTGGCCAAAAGGCAATCCTTAGTAATGTAGGCTAGACTGATTTGGCGATAGCCCTCTCGGCAAACCAGCGATTCCCTCTGGCCAATGTTTCACGGCTGCTCGACGCGAGGAAGGATGCTATCAACACCGCACCTCCGCACATTTCCTTGCATGCAACAGACTATCGAAAATATGACGTTGGGGTGGCAAGGGGCGCCGTGTTTTCAGGAGATACGGCGGGTAGCTGGTTTCAAAACCGGCGACTTCGATGAAGAAAAGCTGGGGCTACCGTCCAACGATGCGCTGTAGAAATACCAGATTGCATCTCACTTTTTCATCCACCGAGGCTGCGGGGGCGGCGGCATCAGCAGCAGGCACGCCGCCCGCGCCCGGCTGGTCTTCCCCCGGTGACCCTAGCCGCGGGAACGAGTCCCGAGCGCAATTCTCTCGTTGAGGACTGCCATCCCCTCCAAACGCCTCCTTCGCGGTAGGAGGAAGCGCATCCGCCGCCTTTGCTGCCGCCGATTTCAGTACTCTTATCTGAAATTGGGAAAGGGGAGGGAGAAAAAAACGATGCAAATTGATGATCAGTGGGAGCGAGGATGCTGAATCCTCTTGCGAGATAAAAATGAAGGCGCATGCCGGGGAGGGGAGGAAGGGACGACACCGGGACCCCGTGGACCACGGCTAGTCCGGGAGGCCGCGGAAGGGTGCAATCCTCCCATGGCTACATTACGAATCGACGTGGAAATCAAAAGCGATGATGGCACCAAAATTATCCAGAAGGCCGCCGAGGGCGAACGACTCCTGTAAATACGATTTGAGCTGGAAAGTAAAAGCTACAACTAAAAAAACTAAAAGCTACTCCATCGCAAAAAGCCTTACATGTGTTCTGCATTGGATGCCTTTTTGCCTCTCCCCGGTCGTGCTGATACTGGAGACACTCGAAGTTCTTTTGTGGTTGGCGTCGTCAAATTATATTGCGCGAAGGTGGAGCAATATATATTTTTTAAGCGGCGTTAAATCAAGTAACTGCCCCGTCCCAAACATCCGTGTCGTATTTGTCGTAACGTATATATTTGCTTCAGCCCTCTCATGTTTATGCCGCGGAACTAATTCAAGCTCCTCTAGTGATACGGCGTTCTCTTCATCTTTTCACGGCAAGTTCTACCCTTAAACCTCTAAAAAAGCGAAGAAGAATATCCTGGTCTTCGCTGATTGCTACCGGGTGAGGATGGCTTATTATTGTTTTTTGGAAATTGAATCAAACCCAGTAGCTACCCCGTCTCGAACATCTCCACATGCCAATTTCGCAATGTCTACCTTTGTTTTCGCCCGCTCGTTACGTATGCCGGCGTAATTCAAAGTTTTTTTTCAACAAAGCGCCACCTTCGTATTTGGCAGCAAGTGCTTTCCCCCCACCCCTGGCAAAGCATGATGGTCTCTGCCAAATGCTAGTGGGTGAGGGTGGCTTATTGTTGCTTTTAAAAATAAACGGCTTTCAGGACTAGCTACGCCGTCTCGAACATCCCCACATATAATTTTTCCCGCGGTACTTTGCCTTAGCCCGCTCGTGTTTATGCCGGAGTAAATCGAAGACTTCTTTTGACACGGCATCACTCATATTTCTGTCGAGCCGGGGTGGCGTAACTATTGGTTTTTCAAGTTGCACCATTTTCAGTAGCTACCCCATCCCACACATCTCTACATGTGGTGGCAATGCATACCGTTGGTTTTTGCCTGCTCGTAATTAAGCCAGAGTAGTTCGAACTCCTCTTGTGATACCGCGTTATCTTCATCTAATACGGCAACTTCTTCCCTTACACCCCTGACAAAGGTGCAAAAAACATCCTGGTCTCCGCCAAGCACCATCGGGTGCGGGTGGCGTGTTGTCGAACTTTTTCAAGTTGATATCGAATCTAGCAGCTACTATACCCCGTCCTTAGCGTCCCAACGCGTGTTTTTTCGCGAAAAAAAAGCATACCTTCGCTTTCGCCCTGTCGTACTTATGCCGGAGTGATTCGAACTCCTCTTGTGTTACGGCCTTGCCTTCGTCTTTCGCCGCGAGTTCTTCCCTCACGCCTCTAAGCAACCCGCGAAGTTTGGAGTATTGCGACTCCGTCCTCCGGAGCTGTCGGCGGCAACAAAAGGGGAATATTTGGTCGAGGAAAAGGAAGGGGGGCTTAGGCATTTCTTTGCCGCTCCGCTTGAGTCGGCAAGAGTTGAAAAATAGCGGGAGCTCGGCAGGGGAGAGCGCAAAATAAAACTATATGTCCTCATGCATTCGAAAAGAGCTTGAGGTCTTGCCTCCGCAGGTAGCGACACCAGCAGAGGCGGAGGTTTGCGTGAGGAGAGGGTAAGGTTAGAACAATTCTGGCATACACCGATTTTGTTTTTTCCCCACATCCGAGGGAGGCGATGTGAAAGAGAAACTTATTAGAGCTCGGGAACCGAACCAAGAACAACGTGTCTGTTGTTGCGAGCAACAAATACGTAGGCGTTTTGGTTCATATTATTTTGTTGAAGAAATTGGCATCGCGTTGATTGCATCAGCATGGTAGTGTTTCGTTGATCGTGTGAGTGGCCATACCAAGTGGGCACGGCACGGGACGGTACTGGCAGACTCGTAGAGCACGCGAACGGACTGTGTGACAGCTCCGTTTCTCTTGGGGCGTTTGTGGACGGGAGGTTTTTCGTTATTTAACCTTCTATAAAATTATTCTAACAACGCCAGCTGTGAGTTCGACACATTTAGGGTGAATGCTCATCTTTGTAAGCTGCGCAATACACCGGTCACTCGTTCTTAGTAAGTTTTTCACGAGTCAAAATACGATCGATAGCAATACAATGGACATTATTCATATAGTGAATCCTGATGAAGACATTAACGTGTTAGGTGACATGTAAATTAATGTTGACGTTGACATTTTTTTTCCGACCAACCTTGTCCCTCAGCCCGTCTTCTCGGGAGTCTCTGGTCTCTTCCATGTGCCGCACCTCCTCCAACGCTCGAGCCTGTGAACGGCACTCTTTCCTCAAATGCTTCAGCTCCTCGCCAAGGCGCTCTGTTTAGATTCGTTGAGGCGGGTTATTAGTGCTGTTGTTAAGCTTGCCATGCAACGCTGTGCAGTGCAGCGTTAGTGTCAAGCGCAAAACATGACAATCATGGAGAAATGAAAAACCCCTACAACAAAAAAAAAGTAAAAGTACGACAACCCCAATCCATTAGATGAACGAGAGAACTGTCCAAAACCAACACGCCCCTGCATCTCCTCCGTCAAGCAGCGGCTGAGCCCCTCCCCGGTAAGCACTGCTTCAAATCGATGCGATTAGGCGGAAAACAAGGGGGCAATTTGTAACTGTACGCCCACCTTGTCGACGACAAAATATTCGAGAGTTAGAGGCAAAAACATTACTCGATTTTCTACCGGGGCATGCGCCTAAGCTCATCCGTACCATCGACCACAATGCCCCTAACTGCTAGGCGGTGAGCCTAGGAAAATAGCGGGGGATCGAATTACATACAGTGTAAGATTGGGGGGGGGGGGCGGTGGGCGACAGCTGTTGCTTGTGTTTTCACCTATTAAAAGAAGGAAATTGGACGCGCGCTACGATCGAGGAGCACCACTTTTTTTTCCTGAGGTGCTTCTCAAAGTTTGGGAGGTTAAGACCTCTACCAAAATCAAATTTAAGAAAAAAAAATGGAAACTTCTGCCGGATGAAAAAACCCACGGAGCCTAGGTACACGACGAGAATCATAGTTCATAAATAAATGGGGCGTATTTTCCGACGATTTTGGGTTAAGGAGCCCCGTCATTCAGAAACAATTTTCGCCAAAAAAAGGTATACCTCTATCGTAGCGAGCGTCATTCTACTGCATGTGCGTACCGTTCACCATGACGTCCGTGATGTCGAGGTCGTCCGGCTCTTCGCTCAGACGTTTTCGTCTATCCAGTAGCTCCTGCATCGCTTTCGCGCCGCATCCGTCATCTCTATCGCTGCCGCCGTTCCTGCTGTTGCTGCTGCTGCCGTTGATTTCGCCTTTGTGTGACTTCGTGCTGCTGACGGCGAGGGTGATGGCCGCCTCGACGATGGCGTCCCTCTCGCGAATACGTTCACTTGCGTAGGCACGAAGAAGGGCCGCCTGCGGACATGACCAGGCAGATCACACGCATGATATTGACATCGCTTTTAGGTTCGCCATGGATCGGAAGGTGGTAAAAATTGGTTATTATCATTTATTTTGCCATTCGACAACGTGCAGCGTGAGGGTCAGCCACACAGAAATGACGAAGAAACTGAAATCGAAGAACACTCGTAGATAAAGCGTAAGTGTTCGGCAAACCAAAAAGTTGATGGCAAAAAGAGAAAGCCAGCAAAAGCCAACCTCATGGTGATTCTAATTATACTTCTCCTTACATATCTACCTAACCACGGCTGTTAGTTATTGGTGGTCGGCCCATTTCGAGCCCCACGACTCCAAACCCCATCGTATGATCCATTCACATTCGGTGTGGGTGTTTCATGTGTATTGCGTTGTCTGCTCTGTGAATGCTGTAGCCACCACCGCCGCATAGCAAACCACGCGATATTTTGGTTGGACGCTCTTATTTCGCCCCCGACGACGCCATGTGTTAAGGTGCTTGAGAGCGTTTTAGCCTGTTGACAACAGCACTTGTCTCTCTTATAATGCCGGTTGAGTAGCGCCGGTTGTCCGCTGTTGTGCCTGTGAAACCGCTTGACACTGATGGGAACTATCAGGAGTGTCAGTATGCGGAGTAGTGCCGGTTGTCGCTATAGTGCTGCTTTATCCCTCTATAGTGCGCATACCGGCACTATAGAAGCACCACTACGGTACCGGGAAAAAAAAAGTTGGTTTATGTCTACCCAGACTAGGAGTTACAACGCAGCACACGAGCAAACGTAGGCCAAGTTCCGTTTTATGAGGTGGGGTGAAACATTGCACCCCCTTCGTGTGGGGCTACGAGTTGCCTGACTTCATGGGTGGACGGGACCCCCTCCCCCGGTTCGTCGACACAGTAGAACGTGGGCAAAAGGCAGACCTTCTGCGCACTTTTCGAGAAGTCAGCCACGACGCAAATACCCACAGAATGTCGGCAACCTCCAAACAGCAGCGTTTGGTTAGCACCGTTTTTGAACGCCTGAAATCACTCCGAGCGATCCCACGGTAGGGTACCCGTGCAGCAGATTCTGAGAATTTTCTGAGCTCCTATTATGAGGATATCACTCAATATCTCACCCGAAGCATGACTTCGAAGGCGTTCGTTCGCGCAACAACGACCGACACATTTCTATGCGCTAGTCCTGAAACAAAGACACTAGTGTAATTGGCACACTAACCGATAGTTTCTCAGTCGAGGAGGTCAACCGGACAGGTACATTATTACTTACACCAACAACTGCAACACCTACCCGAGGATTACTACAAAAACAGCTCACAGAACGTGGTCAAGTCCTGTTGTATTACCGCGCACCCACACCAATCACCAAAGCAGGTGTTGGATTAGTCGAGGCCACCTGCCCCAGCCTGTGGTCCTACCCGTACTTCGCTGTTGCCCTGTACTCTCCATTTCCCACTGGACTGGGGTCGGCTGTCTCATCCAAACTTTCTTGAACTATCGCAGCGTGCAAGCGGCGTTTTGTAATAGTTGACGTACAAAAAAGTGCCCAGAAGGTCGGGTTTTTGCCCACCTTCTACTACGTCGGCGAAACGGGGGGGGGCAGTCCACTCGTGCACAAGTGGAGTAGAGCAGATCTCACGCATCGTATTATACCAGTAGGAGCAAAAAACAACGCAATTGAGTTTTCGGTTTACTCGCATTCATAGCTGTCCAACAAACGTACCTAAACCTCTTTCGCCTTCTCATCATGAAAAAAAAAATGCACGTATTCTCTTTTGAATTGAATTTTTTTGCGCGCCTTGCCTTAAGAGCAGTCGTGTAATTTAGTTTCTTTCGGGAAATCGAGGGGGGAAATTGTCGAAAACGATTTGTGTTCGAGTTCCGTTCAGAGGGTTGGGTTTAAATATTCGCCCCTTCGGGTTGGGACAAAAGTAGGGGGTTCGCTTTTGGGGGGCTTTACATGCGGTGGCTTTGGGTCACTCGCGCGATTGACCCCCCTGCTCCTTCGTGGTCTTCAAGCTTTGGTGATTCTTGTAACTTCGCGATACGTATCCATCCGCGGTGGGACGGTAAGCTACGCCGCGCCAACAACAACAAAAACAACCTAAAGTCCTTTTCCCAGTCGGGTGCATCACAGGGTTCGCTCGTGCGAGTATTCTCAACACCAAGCAGTGAAGACGCCTGCTACGATAAAGGGAGGTATTAAGGTACAAGGTTCCCCTTCGGGAGGTGGACACGTGCCTCCCGGGGGCGACGCAAGTCGAATGACTACAACTAACTGATGATGATGAAGTATTTATGCAGAAGGTGTATATCGGAGGGATGCGTAGTGGAAAGAATGTGGATAATATAATAAGATATCACAGACTTTTGGAGGAGGAGGGTTGGGATATTATTGCTGAGGCTCGGTGTGATAAGTTATTCGAAAGTCCACTCCGTATAACTGCGTGGCAGCAACTAATTCTACGTTTGTAGCATATGCGTAAGGCTGTGACATGAAGTGGAGATACTCTTCAACACTCGAATATGTAGTAGGTTGAGATCCAGCGACTTCCACAAGTTCTTGATTTGCTCCAGCTAAGATGCTGTCGTGGAAAGTGTTGAAACCTGATCCTGGGATAACGGTGTACAAATTGGTTGTGATGTGGGCAATAATATGTGCACGGACGATGTGATGTAAAGCTGGGTTGTTGTGCACACGACGCGAGATACATCTTAATAAACATGCACCATCACCAATCTCGGGAATAATGGACCATTGACCAGAATTGTTATTGTTGCCGCTGTTGTTGTCTTGATCATTTTCGCTGTCTGATGGGTTTGTACTGCTGTCGCTGCTGTTAGAGGAATCATTGGTGTCAATTTGTTGAGTGTTTTCTGTGTCCAGTATTTTTCCCCGCGCGCTTATACCGATGTTTGTTGCCGATATGGTCTGTTGTGTGCACATCGTTACTTTTGCTTGGGTTGTGTTGCTACTTTATATCTCTTTATACAGGTTTCGCTACTGCTGTATGGTAACCACCGTGTCAATTGTGAGGGAGAACTCACAGTAAACTTAAGAGTCTATGGACTACGTGCTGCTTGCTGGTGGTGCTGCTGACGGAACTTTGCAAGACAAACGGAACTTTTTCGGGCACGTTGGCGTTGTTTGTTCCGTTCAGAAAAATATATTGTCTACACCGACAAATGATTCTTTATTATCTACATGACCTTGATTTGCTCCAGCTAAGATGCTGTCGTGGAAAGTGTTGAAACCTGATCCTGGGATAACGGTGTACAAATTGGTTGTAATGTGGGCAATAATATGTGCACGGACGATGTGATGTAAAGCTGGGTTGTTGTGCACACGACGCGAGATACATCTTAATAAACATGCACCATCACCAATCTCGGGAATAATGGACCATTGACCAGAATTGTTATTGTTGCCGCCGTTGTTGTCTTGATCATTTTCGCTGTCTGATGGGTTTGTACTGCTGTCGCTGCTGTTAGAGGAATCATTGGTGTCAATTTGTTGTTTGTTTTCTGTGTCCAGTATTTTTCCCCGCGTGCTTATACCGATGTTTGTTGCCGATATGGTCTGTTGTGTGCACATCGTTACTTTTGCTTGGGTTGTGTTGCTACTTTATATCTCTTTATACAGGTTTCGCTACTGCTGTATGGTAACCACCGGGTCAATTGTGAGGGAGAACTCACAGTAATGACATAGTTCACGTCGTTGCAGCGGGTACATATACACCGCGCCCGCGTCTAGCAGTGCGGGAAAATTCTCTCGCAAATACATTTTGATGCCACCCCGATGTACGTGCGAGGACTAAAGTTCCACCGTGTGTGTAGTAGACGTATTTAAGCCTGACGATATGCCTATATTTTAGGCTCTAAACCAAATTAAGCCCTATCGTGTTTTAAATGTCTACAAAATAGGTCTATTTTATCGACCTAACGACCACGGCAGACCACGGTGAGATGTGGATTTTCCCAAAATATGCACTTGGGCACATTTTGGCCCAAGTGCATATTTGAAGCAATTTTCCGAGTATTTTCCAGCAAACAACAGCATTTCAGACGACAAAAGCTCGAGGAAAGCATCAGACGGATGCCTACATTTCGAGGGTGGAAATTGAACCGGGTTGAGGGCCAGTCCTGCTGTGCTGCTGTACTGACTGCCACACTGAGGCACACCGAAGGCGGCAGACGCCTGCGAGGTATCCTACATATGAAGCGAGTATGGAGTACGAAGCACTCAATGTTTTTGCCAGGCACCAGTTATTTGTTTTGGTCGTTTGTTCAAGCTCGCACAGCATGGGCAGGGGAGGGTCTTTCTCGAAGTTTCCACCCACTCATGTGCTGACTGATGACATAAATCCTCGTCTTGCCATCTGCGTCTGGAGTAGTGCAGAAATATCATAGTCTATTTTCAAGTAGTTTGATCTTTCCTCGGCTTTTCTTTTTATGCGTACTGAAAGAGACCACTATTTCGAGTTTTAGACATATGGTGTTTTTTTGATGCGTTTAAGGTCGAAATATCGAATGGCCTAGCTCTTCCAGTTGGAAGTACTTAAGACCTAACCTCGAGGCTTAAATACGTCTAGTGTGTGGTTGCCCGGGGACAGAAGTGTCTCATACCCCGCAAAATAGAGCCAGTCTCGGCGGCTTTCCGCGGCCATAGCTCGCGCCACGGACGTCCCATGAGCCCGGCACACGGCTGATAATATACCGACGGGTAGTCTGATCGCATTGCAGAAGAAAGCGCACCAAAAAACTCTGCGCCGGCGGAGAAAAAGGGACGGACTAGGCAAAAAAATCAAAATGGTACATATGCATATACTCCTTTTTGGCTGAAACGGTATTCTGAACGACGGGGCTCCTTAACCCAAAATCGTCCGAAAAAAAAAAAAAATGCCCGATTTTCTCGTTGTTTACCTAGGCCAGATGGGATTTTCATCCGGTATGAGAGCAGTTGTGTTTTTCTCCAAATCAGCTTTTGGGCTAAGAATGCCACGTCTTAAGCTCCCAAATTGAGGAACCTCAGAAAAATAGTGGTGTGCACCGTTATCGTCGCACGGATCTGAAAATGGAGGTTTGGTACTACCATACCGTAGCCTTCGTCTTGTCTGACTGAGCCAAGCAAGCCACACGCGCCGTAACGCACGAGAAAAAAAATGCTGCCAGCAGGGAAGTTGGGGGTTTGACGCATGCAGCGGTACCTGCGGTGCCCTTGCCAGGTATATATTCAATTGTTCAGGTACGGCCTTGAAAGGCCTGTAATTATCTGATTTGATGGATAATTGGCCGTTTTTGTATGATAGGTTGGCGTTCTCTATTCGGGATAGTCAGGAAATGAAACCGAGGCATCGCCTCGGTTCTCAGATCCTGTCCGGGGCTTTGTGGACATGATAAAGCTGCTTCTCTACTACGTCTAAGAAAGAAAGTACTCACCGAGGACCTGCTCAATAGGCAGACCTGCAGGGGAAACTAGTTGTCCCCGACCTATACCTTCACATTATGCGGCTCCTCTCAACAGTGAGGATCTGCATATATATATACCTTGTAAGGGAAAAGTGCTCCATCCTCTCACCGGAAAATCGATTGTGATGAAAAACAATGGTGTGAATAACGCGACGAACAACCGCGTAACCGTGCGAGCCATCGCACATATCGGAGCCATCGCACACATACCGGAGTCATCACACCCCTGTGCGGTAAAAAAAAACAACTCAGGAATCAATTAAAAACATCGACCCGCACCCCTGTGCGATGACTCGCATGATTTACGCGTGCTAAGATAGAGGTAGCAGTTTTTGGCGTTTTCTTTTGTGAGTGACGGGGGATGCGCCTTAGCCCAAAACCGTCGTAAATTCATTATTATTTTCGAGTTTTTTTTTTAAATACCTATTACAACATGAGACTGTCCGTCGGGTTGCACTTTTCGTTTCTCTCTAAATCAGTTTCTAGTGGGGAGTTTACTTTTCACTTCATCTCAAAATCAGTTTTTGGCGGAGAATTTAGCAGATTTTGGTGGGGAATTTAGCCCTTGAAATTAGGAGCCCCAGAAAAAAAATAGATGCGCTTTTACCGAAAGCGTGAGTAAAATTACAGAATTTTCCTTTTTTGTGAAACGCAAGACGATATTCCAACGACGTTTTTGACCCAAAAATTGCGATTTTTATCGTGGCACGCGTCGTTTTTCGACCTGTTTAGTTAGTTGGTCCAACAAATAAATGGACCTGGACCTCTAATCCTCGCTCCACACACGCCTGCAAGAGTTTGGCTTGGAATTTTTCACACGTCCTTTTCCTAAGGGCATATATTTAAGTCCTCGTGGCAATTCAAGGCGAGGGGGGGAGGGGTCGAAAACTTGTGTGTACGAGTTCCTCTCAGAGATCTGGGCCCTTTACAAACGATTTTTCAGCCCATTGAAGCTTCAGAGGAAAAGCACATGTCGAACAGAGAAGGATCATTACAGCAGTAGGATCGTCCAACGCAACAGGGGTGCAGCATATTCTGAGAATTTTCTGAGCTCCTAACACGAGGAGCGAGCTCAATTTTTTCGCCCGAAACATGGTTCCAAAAGGCATTCGGTCCACGCAACCCGCCCAACACTTGATGCGCTATTATAGTCCCGAAAAAAATGACGCGTGCTACGATCGAGGTAGCAGTACTTTTTCGTCTGAAGAAATGGTTTCTGAATGACGCGACTCCTTAACCCCAAATCGTCTGAAATACGCCATTTTTGTTTTGGCATGATTATCGTCGTGTGCCTAGGCCATGCATGGGATTTCTCATCCGGTATGATAGCAGTTTTATTTTTGATCAACATCAGTTTTTTTGGGAGAGGTCTTAAGCTCCCAAAATGAGAAACCCCAGAAGAAGGCAAACACTAATGGTGCACCCTCTATCGTAGCACGCGTCAAATTTACTCGTAAATTTGGCATGCTAACCGACAATTCCGCACGCTTGAGGAGCTCACCCGGTACATTATTGGTTAATCCAACAACTGCAACCCCTGATTACCGTGGGACGACTCAGCATCGGTCTCACGAGGCAGCCTCGGCTGCTGGGGCAGGGTGTGTGAATACGTTCCACGACAGCGGTGACTTTTTTTTTCGTTTGGCTTCTTTTTTTTTTTCTTCTCAAAAACGGCAGTACCACTACAACTCCTTAGCCCAAAATCGTCGGAAATACGGCCGTTTTGTTTTTTGCAATAGTGCACCCAAGGTGTGACTTTTTTTTGTGCAACCTCGAGGCTGTGTGTTTGTTCATCAGGTTGCGCTTTCAGCCTTTGTACGGGAGGGGGAGGGGGAGGGGGGGGCGGGAGGAGGGGTGGAGGGGAGGAGGAGCGGGACCAGGGGGCACCTACAATCAGTTATTGGGTGGTGAATAGAGCTCGCCACGTAAGAAACCCCGTGAAAAAAAAGGTCTGCACCTTTAGTATACTACCAGTAGCATGCCCCCCGAGCTACGATGCAAGGAAGTCCCCTATACGCGCGCTGCATTATGCTACCGGACTGCTGTGCGCTTCCACTTTTACACACAGGTCGGACAGATCGCCGATCTCCACTGGACGATGTACAGTAGGCCTTTCAGGGAAGATCTGTATGTTCTAGCTCATGTTTCTGGGTGGGAGCCGTACGATCTGCATCATCCCGAAAATATCTCCAGGATTGGATCTGCACTTTCTATAAACAGATCCTGGGCGCCGAAACTCTTGTAACGGTAGGTGCAGGATCCACTGTAGACGGTCTATATCTAGGTGTTATAAGGCTTAGTTTGGGTAAGCTATTGGTTAACATTTTGCAAGTACGTGGTCAAACGGACTAATACACCACTAGACTAATTCCTTAACAAATTGCGTCGTCGGCAGACCATGGGTTTTTTGGGTCGTGGGTTCGATCCCCACCATCCACAATAATTAACTTTTCAGATTTTCCCCATGTCGAACTTGAAAAATACTCTCCCCAGTACCCCAGGGAATGAAACGGCTTGGATAAATGGCAGGCCCGCCCGTATATCCGGCCGACCTGCTATCCCGCCGTTTCAGGGGAGGGAAGAGTGTTCTAAGGCTTAGTTTGGGTAAGCTATTGATTAACCTTTTGCAAGTGGTCAAGCGGACTAATACCCCACTAATACCTTAACATAGGTGATGATCTAGATAGTGATCTAGATAATGATCTAGATCGTGATCTAGGTGATGATCTGTTTAAATCGTGGTATGATCGAGGTGTGATAAGAATAAGTCGATGTTGGCTATCTTTCTCGGTTGGTTGAGGAGCCAGCCAGAAGTATTTTGGGCAAAAACTGCTATTAACGCCTGTACAACTGGAAACCCTTTTGGGGGGACAAATTTACTTGAAGCTAGTATAGAGAAGGATTTGGGGGGCTCTATGGCGGCATGGGTCTGGGCTGCGAGTAGTGCTGTACGCCGCAGCTAGCAGTCAGCAATCAGGTGTGAGACGAACCATTCAACCAAAAGCCGAGCCGCGAAACGGTCAGCAGTCAGCGCTGACTGCTGCCAGGTATCCTTACAGCTCGGTGGTTGAGTGTAGGATATATTCTCTCCAAACACAAGAGAAACATAGTATAATGGAGTTAGAGATGCTTGTAAAGGTACGCCATCGCCCAATATTAATAGGCTATCATAGAATTCAGCAGCCTCACTCATAAGCAGCCAGCGTTGCACTAGCATTCCTGTTAGCCCAGCGTAGTCAGCCGCTACAGCAGCAAAGTAGTAGCAGCCAGCGCTGCACAATATGACCACTCAGCGAGCATCGGTGCTGGCTGATGCAGTAGTCTAGTAGCTCAGCCGCTGAGCCAAAAACAGTCAGCTCCTCACCGCTATCTTATAACTGAATGTTGATACGCCGATCCTCGGCAGTAACACACCACCAGATCTCCCAGCGGGGATACAAAAACCAGCATAAAACTCAACGCAATAAAAGGGATGCACGAGTGCGTGCGGTGATATCGTATAGACTAGACTAGTCTAGACCTAAGTACATCGGCAATTTTCAAAGTCAGACGTTTTTCAATTGTTTATAAAAAGTAAGCAAATTAAACCGCAGGGTATCATACTTCTATTTTCCTCTTTCCCTTGTTGAACGGCGCCCCCCACCGGAAGAAGAAGCAACATCAGCAATAACAGCCTAGAGCCGTACACGAATCGAACGTAGACGTGCATCTGATGCACGGTTGATCTAGGTTCACGCATAGCAGTAATAGCAGCGTTTTGCTGCTTGTAGAGGACAGTCGATAGACTATATCTTTGAAACTGCTCACTTTGAGAGGAAACACACGTTTTCATTCTCGCCTGGGTGTACGAGTACAGAGTGTAGATCGTAGCCATACTCTGTGGATAAATAAGGCGATCTTGAGCAGAAAGCAAGGCAAAGGTTGCACCTGAATAGCTCATCCGCTACAGCCGCTGCTCTCGCACACATCAAGCACATACATGTGGATCACAGACGACGAAACAACAATGCCCCACCTGGCTCTTGCTCATGAGCTTAAAACTCTCCAGCTGCCCCCGTCGCCACCCCTGCATCTTATGGCTATCCCAACGCTTGGCTGCCATGGTGACCCTATCCTCGCAGCACCAATACGCGTGTATGATATGCGGCCATGTCTCGGTCTCTCGGTGCCTCATATCTCACATCGATCTAATCCCGCCGCCCGCGCCGCAACATGCGGCGGAACTAGCTACCCGTAACCGTCGTATTGATACGAACCGCAACATACGACAAGCCGGAAGATTCGAACCGCAACAACGACGAGCCGGAACATTCGACCGAGGGGGAGCTTAGCGCGTAGCTATTCAACCTGTCTGTTCGCACTCACCCCCCCCCCCCTTTCCCGCCCCAACAGCTACCTAGCCTGCCAGCTCGACCAAGACCATATCTCGACAACGGACTGAGACATACCAGCTACCAGAGGACGTGTGTCCTGAGGAGAGAGAGAAAGAGGAAAACGGCGGCGGGATTATTCTACAGGTACAAGCTTTAGCAAACATCCGTATACGAGGGCAAAAATGCTAGCCGCGGCTGGGCGGGAATCACATCGGTCGCCCTCGGAGAGGCGGCTCTTATCGCCCGAGCCACCGGGCCCCGAAGACAATAACAACGAAGACGTGGGATCGACGGTCGGTGGGTCTATTGTCGAAGGCGGAGCCGGTGGCGGTGGTGGGGGTCTCGCTGCCCTCGAGAGTGATGTCGGAGACATTGGGAGTCTGATGCTCCCGCCTGCCTCAGAGCCCAAGAGAGCGTCCAAAGGTGGTGGTACGAAGCAATCTCTCCGAGGCCGTTCGGCTGGTGCTGCTGCTGGCAGGGGAAGAGCTACTACCGCTCGAGGGAGAGGCCGGGGTGGTGTCTCCGCGAAAAAGAAGCAAGGGGGAGAGGAGGGTGTCGTCGCGGAAGTTGGGGATGGGGGGGAAGGTGGTGGTGATGGTGAGGAGGGTACTACTACGGGAGTTGTTCCTCCTCCTCCTCCTCCTGCTGCTGCTGCGAAGAGGCTTTCGACCGAGAGGACTCAGCAAATGTATGAGACTCATCGTCAGATCCAGGTGAATGTTCGCTGTTCTCGCTTCCACGTCGGAGGGGTACGCAGCAACAACGCAGCAAGTAATACACTACAGTACGTAATACCCCCACTGCCTGTGCGGTAGCAACACGAAGGGCAAAGGGTACCCAGGTTTTCTCGTCGCCTAAAACGGTTGCTACCCTGAACCAGCCGTCGAACCAGCCGTCGTTTGTTTCTTTTATCGTGTTAACTACGCCGCAGCTACAGCAGCAGTAGTAGAAGCAGTTCGTATACGTAGATGTTCCTCTTGAAGCAGCGGTCTGCACGCTTCGCGTCATAGCCAAAGTCTACGAGAACGAGTAGGCGTGGGCTGTCGTACGCTTTTTTTATGAACATGGATGGAGATGCACTCGTACGTACCTTGTGTTTTACGTTTATTAGGGTAGTAGTCTAATCAACGTGGCACTTACTGCAGCGATATGTGTATGTGGGTGTTTCCAGCTGGGCGACACCACGCGACATTGGGTTACATGGTACTCGTATTTTTCTTTTTATATCCTCCGGCGGATGGGGCAAAAGAAAGCACCACACACATTTGGGTACGGCGGCATTGCGGTATGATACAATCAGTGTTTACGGTTGTAATATCACGTGAACGTGAACCGCTTAATCGTGAAAACCCTTTTAACAAGAAACACTCAAACCAGGCGAATTTCTCGCTTATCATGCTGTACGAAGCGAAATATTCTACAAAGATTGTTGTATTATTCGTTACCCCGACAGTATACCTCATGTGCGAAAAATACCAGCAAACGCATTATTATGACGTTGCAGCGCAACAATACTCGTACGGAGGTCCCCACCCAGACCGGAGTATCACGCAGCTTGACAAAGATGAGTACGTATAGACCCTTAAATTGATCGAACTCACAGCTGGCGTATTTGAAACAATAAAAAAAAGAAGGCAAAACCCCCCCTTTGGAATTGAACGCATGTTGTCGATGACAAACTACTTGGAAAAAGTGTGCGGTCGTTTTCGCAGCACAGCAGTAGTGAAAGCAGGAGCTTCCTGCGTATTGCTTTCCAAGGCCATATAACAAAACACCCCAGCCCAAAGTCGTACAACCCACGCCTCTCGACGGGCGTTTACGAAGAAGATGAATTATCGTGGAAGGAGTTAACAAAAAAAAGCGTGTCTCTGCTGGTGCCTATGCCGTTGCGCCCCCCCCACCCCTATCACTGTCATGGTATTGTCCTGGGAGCCTAGCACGGCGTAATATCTATAGGATAAGGAAATAGTACACAAGGGTTTCACATGCCTTTGAAGGCATGTGCATGTAGGAAAAAGGGGATGATGGATTTGCTCCATATCTATGGACTCGCAACGCCGTTGAATGTTTAGTTGTAGCCGTAGCTCGTGGGACGAGTACAAGGGCTTGTCTTGTACGTACAAGTGAGTGAACAACGTGGAACTTGCCTAGTAGAGAGACCTTCAAGGGAGTGACCGTGTCTGAAAACAGCCCCTAATCCTGTAGACTATATATAAACTATAATAACACCTTTGACATATCGTGTTTAGCTGCGTGCTTCCGAAATAACCTTTTTTGCTTATAATGCCTCGGTGTGCACAGACGACCGCATTTCCCGATATACATGAAGGAGCGGCACACACACTAACTTGACACACCGTTATTTTGGAGGAGTTTTAGCTGTAGTTTTGACCTCACCTACATACCCGTAAGGATTCCCGGCTGTATTTTTGGCACATGCTACGGCAAAGAAAAGGTGTATCTTTTTTTTCTGAGGCTCCCAGCCTATCGAGGAGCTGAGCTCTGCCACATGCTACGGCAAACAAAAGGTGTACTTTTTTTTCTGAGGCTCCTAACCTATTGAGGAGCTCTGCCACATGTTACCGCAAAGAAAAGGTGCACCTTTTTTTACGTAGGCTCCTAACCTATTGAGGAGGTCTATCACATGCTACGACAAAGAAAAGGTGTACCTTTTTTTCTGAGGCTCCTAACCTATTGAGGAGCTCTGCCACATGCCAGGGCAAATAAAAGGTGCACCTTTTTTCACTTAGGCTTCTAACCTATTGAGGAGGTCTATCACATGCTACGGCAAAGAAAAGGTGACACTTTTTTTCTGAGGCTCCTAACCTATTGAGGAGCTCTGCCACATGTTACCGCAAATAAAGGTGCACCTTTTTTTTACTTAGGCTCCTAACCTATTGAGGAGGTCTATCACATTCTACGGCAAAGAAAATGTGTGACTTTTTTTTCCGAAGCTCCCAACCTATTGAGAAGCCCTGCCACATGCCAGGGCAAAGAAAATGTGTACCTTTTTTTTCCGAGGCTCCCAACCTATTGAGGAGCTCTGCCACATGCTACGGCAAAGAAAAGGTGTACCTTTTTTTATGAGGCTCCTAACCTATTGAGAAGCTCTGCCACATGCTACAGCAAAGAAAATACGTACGTTTTTTTTTCCGAGTCTCCTAAGCTATTGAAGAGCTCTTCCACGTGCTACCACAAAGAAAATGTGTGCTTTTGTTTCTGATGCTCCTAACCTATTGAGGAGGTTATCATATGGCTTTTAAGGCAAGAAACTGGTTTTGAGTAGACGTGAAAAGACGCGCGATACGATAAAGGTACACAGCAGAACTTTTTGGGCGTTTTTTTTCTAGATGACCAGGCTCCTTAGCCCAAAATCGTCATAATTTCCAGGATAGTTTCACTATGGCAAAGAAAAGGTGTACCTTTTTTCCTTCTGTGCCGGTCGCCCTGGTGGCGTATCAGGTTATCCTCGAGCCTGGTATAGGTCAGTTTCGTGAGCTCGTGTGCCCCCGAGTGCATACTCGTGTACATTCGTAGGGACTTTTTCTTGTGCACAAATTGACTTGCGGAAAACGCGAGAGCGTGCGTTAGCAACACCCGATAAAAAAAAACGACGAGCAGTGGGGTTGCTGAACCCTATGCGCGATAAAAATTGAAGGCAAGAACCGGGCGGAAGAAGGGATGACACATGTGACCACAGCTTGTCCAGAAGCTGGAAAATAGAGGTGTGGGGGGAAAAAAATCGTCATAATGTCACTATATGTCGCGTGCCGCGATATACAAGTGCACCAATTATTTTCTGGGGTCCCCCACTTTCGGAGCTCAAGACATGTCCCTCCCAAAAACCAAGCTGGAGACAAATAAAACTGCTATCGGATGAAAAATCCCATGGCCTAGCTACACAACGAAAATCATGCAAATTTTTTTTTGACCTATTTCCTACGATTTCCCCTTCAGAGCGCCCGAAAAATCCCTCCCCACACTAAATTCAAGTAAGTTTGTCCCCAAAAAAGGCTTTCCAGTAGTGAAGGCGTTAAGTTGCCCCGTCATTCAGAAACCTTTTCAGACGAAAAATCTATACTTTCATCGTAGCACGCGTCCTATCGTTTTGCCGGGATATTTTGTTGTACGCCTGGGTCATGGGTTTGGTCATCGGGTTGTGCTTTCAGTTTTTTTACTCAAAAACCAGTTTTTGCCTTAAACCTTCACTACAGTACTGGAAACCCTTCTTGGGCACAAATTTATTACTTGAATTTAGTATAGAGAGGGAGTTGGGGGCTCTTAGAGGGCTTAAGCCACCAACCACTCTCAGAAGGCAAAAAGGAGCCAGTGCATCTCTTTGATCGTAGCACGTGCTAAGAGTGCAAACCTGATTATCAAACTCACTCGTGGTCTATGCATACAGAACATTCATACCGGGTTTTTTGCCAGACAAGAATGACCTTCCAAGGGTTGTGGCTTAAGGAGCGTCGTCGCTCAGAAAATTATTTTCAGCCAAAAGGTGGTGCTTCGAAGTATACGTTAATACCTCTAATGTGGCACACGTCTTTTAAGACGGCACACCTCTGAACGACATTCAGGCACGTGACGCTACCAAAAACGTTGAAGGTGTCTACAGTTGTTTCAAAGTTGACAAAAATAGGAGAGAGGGGAGAAAGGCGAGTAAATGCAAGAGGACGAAAGGTTAAGGGCTTGGTTCGACAGATCCAGGTAACTCACGTCTATGGCCTTGTGTGTCTCGCCCTCGAGCCAACTTTTTTACAGCTCACAGTAGACGTTCTTCAACTTTTCATTAAAAAAAAACTAACTACAGTACGCTCTACGTTTGGTGCGCACAATTCCTCAGGATAAACTGCGAAGCATGCGGGACGGGAGTGGCATGTCTGGGTGCACCTTTTCGCCTCAGGTACATGATCATTTTTTTCAATGTTTCTAGTTGTCATTCTCCATCCGACAACCGATATGTAGCACAACCTCAACCCCTCCCTCGTCCTCCCCCCTCTGCCTCCCCCGCTTGGCGTCCCCCCCCCCGGGCCCCCTCCGTTCCCATGGTTTGCGCTTGGTGGAAAAAATGTGTGTTGTGTTGCACAGTTCTTTCTTCCGCTGACCCTCCAACGCCCCCACTCCCCCGAACACCCCCCCAACGCCATTTCAACCCACCACCCCCTCTACACCGCCCTTCCCATCTCCTCTCCCATCCTTCCCCTGCCCCATTCCATTCATCCCGCTTCCCCCACCCCCACCCCCACCCCCGGATGGTTTCGATTTTGCCTTGTATTGTTGATTTTTCAGCTGGCGTCGAAACAAAAGGGGCGGAAGCTAGCGGAGGGTTCGGCTCACGACCACCTCTACCAGGTACGTCGAGTGCGGCAGAAAGCACGCACAAACGCGCGGAACATTACCAGACAGCGCGAAAGACTCATGGTCATGTCTGACCGAAGGATAAAGTACTGAAAAAAAAAAATCAAGAAGGCATTATCGTCGCAACGGAAAAATGGTTGACATCTCCCCCCCCCTATCCACCGCCTTCTGGAAGTGGCCACACCAGAAGACAAATGAATTCACTCGAAGCTGTCAACCATTTGCAAGAAAGTTCGCACAAGGCGCGGAAGTCCGCCTCGCAATTGGTTCTTAGTAAGATGCAGCTCACCCTCCATGCGACTCGCCGAACACCTCACGGCGTTTCGCGCTTGGTGCACGCGACGTTTGCCTGGTCGGTGGAAAACCGACGTGCTCCGTCCCGGCATTGTAGGGATGCGAGGTTCTATCGTCTTAAGACTTTGGCTATGCATGAAATGAGTACACCCCCCCTACCCCCCCCCCCCCCTCCCCCTCTACCCCCCCCCCCCCCCCCCGCTCTCCTCATCCCTTTCCCTCTCCTCCCCCGCTTCCATCCTCCCCTCCCCCCTGATAGTTCCTCCCCCCACCCCTCCCTCCCCCCCGCTCCCTTCCCTCCCGCCTCCATAATCAGGAGCATATGAAGCAGCAGGAGAAGAGGGAAAAAATGTTAGCCGATGAGGCGAAGAAACTATCGTTCCGTCCCGTGCTTCCTACCGCCACCAGGTGCTCCCCTCCCTCCCCCCCTCCCCCGACTCGAAGACATGCCTACCTCAATCGAAGCGGTTTTGAGTAAAAACGTTTTTTCTTTTGTCGTGTTCTGCGATTGACATTAACGCTGCACGTGATCGGACGGTAAGGATATAACTTGTTGTTCTTGTAACCTGTTGTTCTTATAAGTAGGAATGTTCATGAGATGTTGATGCTCATGTTGCACACATTGGCCGGATCATAAAAAGCAATCCTTATGTTTAATATCGGTTTTCACCGCAGTAGAGTAGTTTCTGTTGGTTCCCATTCCATCTGCAATGGAGTGAACGTGGGTGTTAAACTGTGTCGAACCGGTGACAGATATTTGTTTTTTTAGATAAAATTGTCCCCTTGCTTGAATCCCACAGGTTTGGTCGTCTCGTGCTTTCTACAGCTGTGCACCCCCCCCCCCCTTGCATGACATCGTATCACATCACACAACACAACCTTTGTCCTATCACACCCGGGTGACTCGCGACCTTTGTTTTATCACACCCGGTGTTGCAGTCGCCTGGCGAACAAGGCCAAGGCTAAGGCGGCTTCCTCCCATGACAGCCAACAGCGCGCAGAGGAGAAGACGAAAGCTACCGCAAAGTCCATGTACCGCGAGTGCACCTTCGCGCCCAATACTGGCGGCACCAAGGCCGTCACCGCAAAGATCATCGCGGCAAAAGGAAAACAGGCGAGCTCCGCTAGAGTTTGAGGGGACCGTGGCGGGTGCCGAGCGGAGGGCAGCAACCAAGTTGTACCACCTTCACCCCCACCCCTTCCCTTAACCCGCTGTTGGAATTCCTTCCCCTCCCCTCCATCTCTACGCCATACCCTCCCCCCACCCCCCTCCTCCTTTCATTCCCACCCCTAACCCCACCCTACCCATACCTAGATGATATTGTGCGGGGTGGAGAACCGTAACTCTGCACAAGGGGAATGATCGCATCACGTAACAATGTCAATATGGTAAGGCATCCACGAGGCAGTTTCGTAGTATTAGCCATTCCTGTCTCTGGAGTGGCCACACCAGAAAACAAAGTAACTCATTGGCGCTGTCATCAATAGCAAGAAAGTAGGCACAAGGTGCCGAAGTCCGTCTTACGAGCCGTTCTTGGAAGGATGCAGTTCACCCTTCATGCGACTCGCCGAACAGCTCACGGCGCTTAGCGCTTGGTGCAAGCAATGTCTGGTTGGTGAAAACCCGACGTGCTCCGTCCCGGCATAGTAAGGATGCAAGGGACCATGGTCATACGACTACGGCCATGCAAAAACTGAATACATCCCCCCACCGCCCTTACCCCTACCCCACTGTAGTGTATTCGCCCTCATCTGTGGAAATTTCAGCCGCCGCCGTTTAATCGGCTGTACGCCTCCACCGAGACGCAGGTACCGCCCCTCCCGTACCCACCCACCTACCCGTCTCCATTCCTAACACCACCATCACCCCCACCCCTCCCCGCCTCTTGTGCGTGTCCCCCCCGCCCACCGCCACCCCAATCGCTAACCCCACCTGCACTCCCCATTTCCACCCCCCTGCTGTGCATGCTGTGGGAAATTCAGCCGCCTTTAGTGAATCGGCTTTATGCCTCCTCCGAGACGCAGGCGGCGGTGAACAAGAGCCGCGAGGAAACAAGGGCTTCTTTGGAGATTGCGGCGTGCACGTTCCATCCCACCACAAGTTCTACTAAGCGGTAAGCGAATATAGCTGTTGCTGTTGTTGTTGTTGTTGTTGTTGTTGTTGTCGTTGTTGTCGTCGTCGTTGTTGTTGTTGTTGTCGTTGTTGTCGTCGTGGTTGTTGTTGTTGTTGTTGTCGATTTTTCCTTTTCTTTGTCGCCTTCGTGCTTGCTTGCAGCACTTGAGAGGTTTGGTGATGGTTGAGCGGTGGTAGTGTTACGGACGACCCTAATAATGAGGACCCCCGACACACACAAAAACCTATACCCTCCACTTCATTACTAACCATGTATGGTCCTAATTAAGTAACTATGTTCCCGGGTAAACGCGTCAACTATTCTGTGATTACTGGTAACGCTATAGGCTGGTGATAGCGGCAACAAGTGTAGCGATTATCAGTAGTGACAGCTTCTGTACTATCAATATGCTATTAAAAGTCCTTGCTGTAGTGATCACGATAACTATTCAGCGATAATGGCAATTCCTTAGTGATACTGTTAATAGTATTACGGAGGACCATGCTGCAGTAATCGGGACCCACGACACACACACAAAAACCTATATATTTCGAGCGAAGCGAGTTTCTAATTCCCACCTGCGGTCCCCCCGTAATAGCGCTCTACTCGAAAAAAAAAAATCGTGTGTTTGTACGCTTTAACTTGAATTTAGACTAGGTCACTAGAAAAATGAGTGCTGTGGTGGCGGAATGGTTTCCTCTTCTGCTGCAGATGCACGACCAATCAATTGCAAGTCAAACGTGGTGCCCGTGGATGCACACGTCTGACGACAGTAGTTACATCTATCAGCTGTCGTTCGTTTTAGCGACAGCTACAATATCTTCCACTGTTTTCACTGTCCGTGTTTTGTCCCAGAGTAGATGCTGCGCCATGCCCCCCCGCACAAAGTGGGGGTGGAGGTGGTGGTGGGCAAAGTGGGTGTACTCATGCTATGCATGGCCGAAGTCTTGAGAGGGGGGGGGGGGTGATTGTGGTGGTCGTGGTGGCGAACCTTCCTCAATGCACAGTGTCATATGCGTGTTTTCATTTGTGCAGCATATGTTACGGGACACACTTAGGAACACCGCAACGAACCGCGTAAATGCGCCCAGCCCTTTGTAACCCTCTCCCCTCCCCCTCCCCCTCCCCCTGCGGTTTGGTTGATCGGTCAATTGATATTTCCGACGTTTGTAACCAGGTTTGAAAGAACGTCGGAGGCTGGCGCCCGCCCCGATTCTGGGAAAACGCATGAGCGCCTCTTCGGGCTGCACAGCGAGAAGATGACGGAAAAGGAGGCGAAGCGTCAGGTGCCCCCCCCCCCTCCCCTTGGACAAGGGTGGCGGTACACATCGTTTTGTGGATGACCTGTCCTTGGTTGTTGTTGTTGTTGTTATGGTTGTTGTTGTTGTTGTTGTTGTTGTTGTTGTTGTTGTTGTTGTTGTTGTTGTTGTTGTTGTTGTTGTTGTTGTTGTTGTTGTTGTTGTTGTTGTTGTTGTTGTTGTTGTTGTTGTCGTCGTTGCTGTTATTGTTGTTGTTGTTATTATTTCGGGCATTACGGGAATTAACTGGGCCAAAAAAATGATACCAAGCACATATCTTTATCCTCCCTATCCAGCAACAAACACATCATACCGGCAGTAAAAGGGGTGACAAATCAAAGACTAAGGATACGGTATCGTAGTACCATACCTCCTTCTCTCACTTCAGGATTTGCGCCACTCGCAAAGTGTGACTCCATACCCCTTACCGGCAAAGACACTTTTTCAGGGCGTTTTTTTGAAGTCGCGGCGGCGCAAGCTTACCGCTCCACTACGGATCCACATCGACAAATCGAAAGCAGTATCGAAAGCTTAGCCCATTTTCGAGCACCGCACCCCCGACACGGGGGAAAAAAACACTTGGAGTTAGACTATGATAGAATAATATTAGGAGTTTGGAAATGGGTTAATAACGTAAACAAGTAGGGGGCGGCACTCGCGCGAGTGACCCCGAGCCACTGCAAAGAAGGCCCCGAAAAACGTGACCGACGGTAGGTTTTGTCCAGGTAAAGGCCTAGAGCCTTCCCCTCCATCCGTCATCTGATGCGCTCCGCCCCGGCATTGCAGGCAGGCGAGGGGCTATGCCCCCAAACGACTGCGGCCATGCATGACGTGATTATGATACCCGCCCCCCCCCCCCCCGTATCCTCCCTGCCTGCCCTCACTTCTCTCGTCGTCCATGCCCGCAGGCGCGGCTGGAGAAGGAGCTGGCCGAGTGCACGTTTTCTCCGAAGTTGGTTGCGAAGCATGTCGGCGGTCCTAAGGATGCCGCGGCAGATGCTGAGGGGGGAGCGGGCGCTAGGGGGAAGGCTGAGCCTGTGCATGAGCGGCTTTACAACACGAGGGGGAGGACCGAGGTACGATCCACAACCCCATTAGTTATTGCACCTCAACAGGGGACCTTCCCAACCTTCCCCACCTCCCCTAACTTAACCATCCCCCTGGGGAACTTCCCCCCGGGGAACTATCCCCCCCCCCCCCCCCCCGCCCCTCGGGGAGAACGCGCACAAGCCGTTCCCTAATTAAGTTAACCCCCCCATGGCACCCTTCCTACCACATCAGTATTCTGGCGGGGGGACGCGTGTAGTCGGTTCCCTCATGAAACCACCCTCCTCTTTTCGTGTGTGTGTGGGGGGGGGGGGGGGAGCGTGTACAAACCGCCTCCTTCGTAAAATACGCCCTTATTAGGCCCCCCCTCCCCCCCAACGCTATCCTTGGAGGGAGGCGTCCACAAGCCGTCTCCTCACTAATCTACCCCCCCCCCTCCTTCCCCCCTCCGCCCTCGCCCCCCCCCTCTCTTCCTCCGCCCCCCCCTTCCCCTCTCCCCCTCCCCCTCCCCCGTCCCTCCGCCCTCCCTCCACCCCCTACCCCAACAATGCATACTCACATATTTACGGCTGTCCTACTATAAAAAACATCGCGGTGTCAACAAGACCCGCGGGACGTTCGTCGACCTGGAGTGCACTTTCCAGCCCGACCTCCGCAGGACGGCGCGGTCCCCGGCTTCTCTCAACCGCGGGAAGACTGCCGACGGTGCCACGGGGGAGGAGCAGGTGTATGGCCTCGAACGCATGAGGGTGATGTACAGAGAGGGAATGCAGAAGCAGGTGAGTCGGCGCTTCTTGTCGCCACCAGGCGGCTGATACCTGGTAGTCTAGACTATCTGTTGAGCTGTATATACTCCGGAGTATATATTTTTCGTCTGTTTGTTTTGGCTTTGTTTTGCTATTATTGTTCCCTGTTTTCTCGTGTGTTTTTGTGTTCTGGATAAGAAACATTAAAAAAAAGCACGCTGCGGTATGCACCTCAGTTTTTCTCGTTCTTGCTACATGAAAAGAAAAAAACAAACAGTTGCCGTACGCTGGCCTTGTGATTTTCACAATCGCCCAACTACGACAAAATAAGTGCGAGAATAAATGATATAAGCCCACCTATCACCCGAAACTCACGCGGCAGCACTTGCTCAGTTACACAGTTACGAAGCCACACGGTTGTTACGGATATGCAGTTGGGCGGTATGCGCAGTTACGCAGTGAAGGAGCTGTACAATTCGCGTCACGCCGTGAATTGGTTGCGCGCTTGCTCAGTTACGGAGCTGCACCGTTACTATGCAGTTGCGCAGAGACGCGGGCACGCAGTTAAGCAGCTGTATAGTACGCGGTTAAGCCTTGAACTGATGACCCACTTGCTCAGTTACGAACCTACTCGACTATGTTGCGGTTATTACGCAGATGCGCGGGTTATGCAGTGAAGCGGCTGTACACATACGCGGTCGGTATATCACGCAGCTTCGCAAAGATACGCGTATCGACCGTAAATTTTGTCGAAGTCACAGCTGACGTGTTGATAGTATTTTTTCATAAAACTTGCGGTTTCGCCGTGACTTGTTTGCGCATTTGTGTACCGCTGTGATCGCTGTACCGCTGTGGTCATATCATTGGACATCTTACCGGGCATAGAATGGTTGGAGACAATTTGTCAGGGAGTTCCATTGTTGCTGTTGGCGTTTCTTGTGAGCTCTTGAAAGATGGATGGGAAGGTCCGTGATCGATGGCATGTCACCTACGTTATGGCATTCCCCTGGGAGCCTAACAAGGCGTAAGACATGGGGTACGGCTGGGTATAAAAGGGTTTCACATGCCTTTGAAGGCATGTGCGTATAGGAAACATGGGATGATGCGTTTGCCTCGTGGAATTGAACGCTATTCAGTTCGTCCGTGGCGTGTGTGGAACTAATACAAGAGAGCTTATCTAGTACAAGTGAGTGACCAACGTGGAACCTGCCTAGTAGAGAGACCTGCCAAGGGTGGCCTGTGATAACGATCGAACTATTGCATTGTGGACAAACGCGCTCCGAGCCTTCCTCGGAGCCGATACCCCCAGGCCGGCGGTCGCGCAAGTCGATATACATGCTATTTTTTTACGTGGCTACGCGGACACGCAGTTTCGCGACTACAATCATTCAACGATAAGGGTAATTTAGTTTTGCTAATGTTATGGTACGGCCTTCGAAATGACCGTATTTTTCCCCCAAGTCCAGTGGGAGTAACTAGCCGTTTTTGTAGTGACAAGATGGCGTTTTTGTATTCGGGATAGTCAGGACATAAAGAGGCACGCGCCTCTTAGCTCAGTTCGCCACGACGATTCTGAGGAACAGTACTGAGCTGCCTCTCTTCCGCTTCTGGGCTATAAATATATATATATAAATATAAAGTGGGTAGTCTAAACTGAACTGTTTTTTTGGCTGGCGGAGTTGCCCAACATCGTTGGAATGCCAGTTGCCTTTTAGACAATTTTTCGTCCTCCACCTGCTGTAAGTCACGAGGTTGTTCATGGGGGTATTATATTTTTCGCCGTCTACCTGCCGTAGGAGACAATTAGTTCGCGAACCGAACCAAAAGTAGTGTGCGGAAGGGAATATTGGGAAACGGTTGGCGGAGGGTTCTGGGAGAGACATTGCTGCTGTACGGGAGGATGCTCGACTTTATGTCGGAACGGCGTCCACGCTATTTTGGTCGCAGGGCAAACGAACAAATAGTAAGAATGTGTCTTTTGTTGCGAGAAATAATTATGTGGGCGTTTTCGGTTGAGATTCCTGCGGCTGAAGAACTGACGTTGATTTCCAGCAACACGGCGGTTTTTTGGTTTATCGCGCGCGTGGCAGTACCAAGAGGATACAGCACGGGACGGTGCTGGCGGACAGGTAGAATACGCGCACAGAAGACACTGTGTTGTTGTTCGTAGCTGGTCAGCAGCTACTGCTGGGCCAGGCACTCGTGAAACACTTTTCGGGGAGAGTACATTTTTTTTTCTCAAAAGACAGCTTTTGTGTGGGAGACAAGAAAAATTTCTCGAGCGAGGAGCCTCAAGAAAAGCAGGCGCAGAGTCATACGCACGCTTGGGGTGCAGCAGAATTTTCGGAGCTCCGACAACGCGCTCACCCAAAAGACGGCTTCGGAGACGATCGTTTCGCACAACCCGACCGTCGTTTGTTTTGTAGGCCCGCTAGCTTTCCAAAAAAAAAACATACTCGTAAAACAATTATAGCAACCAGCAGTCCCGCGCTTGAGAAGCTCAGCCGGTCGGAAACGCTTGGCCCACAAAGGGAAAC